>PPMU03000001.1:0-612986 GCA_003707015.3 Wickerhamomyces canadensis | reverse complement strand
TATGACGTCTTGACTGAGTATGCCCATATCTGGGTTATAATAGCCTTGGTCCTCCAAAATCTGTACCATGACACGAGCGCGATAATGACCATTTTCATGCAACAGCGTAAGAGCTTTGTGAGAAACAGAATCAGTCACCACCGTATACCATTTGCGATCACTGTTCAAAATGTGGATGTCTTCTTTGGTAATAAAGTGAAAAAGAACCAAGAATGAGAGCAGTTTCTGCGGCAACTTTGCAGTAGTTCCCTGGCATAAAGCATCAACAATCATCCAAAATTCCGACAAAGATAGCTGAGTGATTTTCACTGTCGGTGATTGACCAGGAGAGGGGATGGTTGGAAAACTGGGAGGATTGTTTGGCGAAAAGGTAGTCTGTGCTGAATTGTTGTGAGTTGAGGTAGTAGCATCATTGAGTGATGAAAACTGGTTGTTTGACTTCAGATGAGATGGTAAGCTGTCAGGAAACAACAGATTATGATGACTAACCACCACGTTATCTGGAGATTCTAGTATAGACTCAATGGACTCCGATGCCTTTTGCAATTCTGTAAACATGTCGTGGTTGATGATTTCCGCTTGATAGGAAAATTCCTTAGTGACAACAGGAGTACCAGGATGAAGATATGGCTCAATAGATCAGCAACTAGATTTTCGGAACCCGGTACATGCCAAAAATGGACACGGTAGGCAGACAACTTTTGAACAAAGCGGGCGATTGGACAGCATGGAAAGGCGCTAACAACTCAGCGGCATCTGGATGAAAAGCCTGCAATAGTTAAAGAAAATTGACTGATTGTAAAATCTCTTCCATCGGTGGAGAAACTTCCTGGAAATCAGTTCGTTTGATTGGTATCCAATGGGTTTTGAACTTAATGGACTCGGATGAACCTTCACAGATTAAACAATACGACCATTTTCTCAATTGTTCAAACCCAATTAAAGCATCATATTGATGGTTGTGTTCAGGATCTAGCGATAACAGGTGAAACACCACTTGATCGTACCCAATAGCACTTTCCGTACCTGGAATGGACACAGTGCACTTGAGATAAATGGCAGAGGACATTTTAGAGTGATTTGCGGTAGCGAATTGGATAAAATTTTGTTCTTGTAGATGTAGCGACTATAACTTGAGTTGCAAAAGGTAATGTGAATCTTGAAACAAAATAGGAGGTGAATTCTTGAGGGCAACGTTGATTGATTCAACTATGGACTTGAATTGTTGTGAGTGATGTAACGTAGCGAAGTTGTTTTTGGTATGAAATAGAATTTTGACAAAAGATTTTGTAGACATTTGAACAGAAGTTTTGGATAGGCAACATTGACATCTGAATTGTATCCACAGCCAGTGTCGAACAACACTCTAACCTGGGGAGTTTGAATAGGGAGGCCGATAAGACTCATCAGTTTGATATTCTTGGTAAGATAACAGATGAACTTCGTCAAACTCAGCTTGTGTCATCTCCTCATTTCCGTCATATCCTGAACCTCTGAAGGAATTACCTCTGTAACCACATCTGGCAATGTTGAAAGACGTATTACCTCTATAACCACCACGAGATGATTGTCTGTTAAATGCATGTATGTTTGGATTAACGGCGTTAACTTCATTCCATTCAGAGTCGCCATCGACTTTCTGCCCAATAATGAGCTCACTTTCAGTTTCAGTAACATTCACGCTAGGTACCTCATTTGATGACGAAAGCAAATCAAAATAAGGAGGGAAATCATGTTTAATCAAACTGTCTCTATATTCTTGTGTAATCTTGAGACCATGAAGATTTAGATCTTTGACAAACAACGCTAATTCACTCCACTTGTTAACATTTTGCATGAAATAGTGATAGTCCCATTGACGAAGATAGAAATCAAGTAGATGGAAAGTTTTGGACTTGACGACTTTTGACATAGATAAAGTTTTGATTTGAGCACCAGCATTAATCATCTGCTCTATAGTTAGATTGACTGACAAATCCAATGGTGGAATCCAAAGGATTAAATGCATTGCTAATTTCATATGCAACCGAGGGAAATCAATATTAGCGGTAATATAGAGAACAACTTCCTTAAATGATGGAGCTACCTTACTTATGTATTCAGGTATCAAGCTCAACAACGTTGAATCAAGATGTCTCAACAATAAAGTACCCCATGAATTGTACTCAACTCTCAAGTTTAGCAACTTAGAATATAACCGATTGAATAACCAGCAATTGACAAACTGTAATCAGTATAGGCAGACTCGGAAACAATTGAACTGATATTGTTCAATAAGTGAGCATCAGAAATGGCGAAACCCTCAGCAGAAATTGGCAAGACTTGGTTGTAGGTGAATCCAGAAACCAATGAGGACCTGGTGACTGCTTCAAAATCATGTGATGTCAAACAGTTCTTCTTTGAATGCAAACTCGTCATCAATTGAGTTATCTAATACACCAGCGACGATAACACGAACATTGGTACCATCTTTGTTAAGATGAGTCAACACACCTAGTGCTGAAACCTTGAGAGTGACCAGTAGCCCCGGATAAATAACCTCTGAATTCACCAAGATTCTAGCAGTGAAAGCATAATAGGCCAACTGGATAACATCAGATCAATTTCAACAACTGAATCTTGACACTCTGGAAGTGTGTAATCTTTCGATAATATCTTTCATAGTTAAAGGGCTTTCATCAACAGCTGAGAACAATAGAGGAAGAGCTTCTGCAATAACTAGACCAGCAACAATATGTTTAATCAAGTCTTTTGCCAACAAAGATGGGATGATACCAATAGAGAAGGCGTCAATGACACTAAGATTCCTCCAGATAAAATCTTGGTCACCTTCGGTTGGTAGGAAATCAGCACCTTCATAGTCTTCTTGAAATGAGAATAATAAAGTCTGTCTGTGTAGTACGAAGTTCTTCTATGTCAGCAGTGCTATTTTGTCAGAAGTCATAGTTGTTCCGCTTGTTGTCTTTCTTTTGGGTTTTTTTTTGTTGATGTTTTTTGTTGATGTTTTTTCCCCATTGAGAAAAAAAAAATGGACAGATTTGTCTAGAAAGCTGAAACAAAGCAAAGAACGTCTATTCAAATTACAACCAATAGCTCCAACGTCACTTTCTATCATCAAAGATCACTATTATATCAACAAGACACACTTCTCGATGCCAATCAACGGAAGAAGGCTATCCGATCCACAATCCACAGCAACTTCCCCCTGGTCTTCTGGCATTTCTTGCTGACGAATTCAATATGGAGATAGAGAGGAGAGATACATTTGCCTTCTTTGACACGTTAGATATCGAAGAGTTCAAAAGTTATTGGTTTGGTTCATTTGCTGCTGTCATGGTATTTGGTGATGATCCTCAACTAGACTATCAAAGATCTTGGGAGAAAGAGTGTCTGGGAACTTTCTTTATCAAAGCAAACTTTCGTGGTAGATAGTCACATATTTGTACTTGTGGATTCCTAGTTAATGCGGGTATCAGAGGAAAAGGTATTGGAAAAACTCTTGCCGAGTGCTACCTCGATTAGGCTCCAAAGCTGGGTTATACCTCATCAGTCTTTAACCAGATCTTTGAAAGTAATGTTGGAGCAGAAAGAATTTTCGAGACTTTGAACCTCAAGAGAATTGGGAAGATCAAAGCTGCTGGAATCTTCAAAGATCATGATAATGCAGTTGATGCTATAATATATGGTAAAGAAATGGTTCAACCAACTGGGGCCGAGACTTAAAGGAATATAGATTTGATAAGATCAAGTACTACCTGGAAACCGGTAGATATCCACCTCTGATTGATTGTCAAGAAAAATCAAGCTTAAGATCATCTGCCTCTCATTATAAACTAATTGATGGGAAGCTGACATTGAAAGGCAAAGAAGTTGTCAGTGATCCAATAATGCAGCTGGAAATATGTATGGAATATCATCAGGTGAAATAGGACAATATCACTGATCGCTGAGCGTTATCATTGGACAATAATCAAAGATACAGTGGCACAAGCTTTGAGAAATTGTAATGAATGTCGTGATCCAACAAAGGCAATTTCCAACTTACCAAAAAGGAAAACTACTCCTCATCATGACCTGACCAAGGCTGATAGATCCAATGAACAAAACAATAACAACTCTGTCCCAACAAATATTGAAGGATTACATCATGCAACTCCAAACGATCTGGAGACTTTGAGTCAACATTTGCAGAGAACAGACCCGAGTTTGTTACAAGCCTCTGACTTTCAAAATCTTGATGATGGTTTACTGGCAGCTGTTGAAGCAGCTCAAAGAAGGTCTCAACAACATCATGAGTCTCAATCCCAACAGAGAATTATCCGTGAATATGAGGCATATACCCAACTACAACAACATGATGAGAAGAAATGAAAGTACTCATGATAATGATCTACCCGTTGACCCTGAAGTTTGCTTTTGATGACTCTCATGTCCAATACGATCAACGTCAATATGTACAACATGTTTAAGAACAAGTCCAACAGCAATATCAAGCACAGCATCATTCACATGTACAGGATCAAGCACAACAGCTACATCATTTGACAGGATCTGTCGATAACGAGTCCACTAATGGCGCTGAAATTGAAATTGCGAGGGCCTTAATTCAAGCAAACGATGTTGATGTGAATGATGATAACGAAGAAAACGATAGTGGCCGAGTTGATGGAGATCAGTTGTTTGACTGATGTATGAGACACTAATGATACACAAATGTATAAAAATGGAATATGGTGCTAATGTCGTTAAGTCAGCTATTGTCCATTATTGGGAAGTGGTTCCTGTAAGATTTTGAAAACCACATAACTCGTATGATTTTATGTAGAGAATCATGATTTCTATAATGATCAATCCATAAAATTGTAATGAATAATCAAAACTATCGTATACACCCTGAACATAAAGCGAACACAACGAACGTATGCAGCACACAAATGCGACGCAATCAGCTCGTAACGTAAATGGCTGTTATAGTATTATGTTCCTAGGGGTGTATACTACTAAATCGACCATATCATCATTTATTCTCTTTTAAAATCTCTAATGGCAAACTTTAAACAAATATTAACAAAGCCACAAATAGCTTATTTTCTCCTTCTCTTTCATGACAGTTGACACTTGAATACATCGCAAACTGAAAGGGTAAGGAGTTTCACTTTTGGTTGATTGAATGAATTCTCCCAAATAAATCTGTCCCCAATATGTGAAAAAGTCTCACCAACATCAATGGCTTGAAAAATGGTCTCCAGTGATTTTTCTTGCATTAGATGAAACATACCAAAAAGGGATTCAAAAAAATCACAATAAGCATCTCTCTACCCTTCAGCTCTTCTTCTTTCAATCTCCTTAGAAATCAACACCAATGACCATAGCCAATAAAGCCATACGAACGAGCAAATCATATCTCATTTGTCTGAAGATTAAATCATTCAAGATGGTAATTGGGTGCTATGATTAATGCAATCTACTAATATCTCATAATACAGATCATTCTAATATTGTTGAATGGCAAATGACTACAATCTAATCAATAGTGTAACCAAAGCCTGGATTCATAAGTGAGGAATAATAGATAAACTAGAGGAATCTCTGGTCCTTAAATAGTCAGAGATACCATTTGAGGTAATAAAATAGAGATAAAAAGACCTCATGACACAGCAAGAATAGATTATGTTTAGTAATCTATTAGCAGGTGATTATGTAGTACATGTACCCCATAATACAATCATAAGAGTATATATTTCTGAACTTATTGCCACTTCCAATTGTAGGTTTACTCAGCTCCAGTGGAGTGAGTTCCCAGGACAATCAATAAGTTGGAAACAAGAAGTAGCTAAATGATCACTCTTGTTACAGATTTAACATAGTGGTGGCTTCTCAGCACCAAATTTAGCACCAAATTTCTTCTTATAGCGTCTGAACTTCTTGGTAGGTTCGGAATGAGCGATCTTCTCGGAATCTGCAGAAGCTAATCTTCTCTGATTGTACCCAACATTGTTCACTTTGACAGCAACATTAGCTTCAAATTCAGAATACTCTTGGATGTTCTTTGATCTATAAAAAACTCTGGAAGTCAGTTAATAATTCTCCCATTTTGGTAAACCAGTATGTTGATATTCTTGCAAGATTTCATTTCTTAGGTTCATTGAAATTCCCCAATATCAAATGACTAACGAAAATAAAGGTTATAGTACTATCATCCGTAATGTTTGTATTGTACTTCACATATTTACATATCAGATGTACTTATGTAACCAAGTCTCTAAAGTCATAAATAGATTGGTAGAAGCTACAGAATATGAATCATCGTACACCAATATGAACTCACAGTGACAGTTCGCTACTATAAATTAAAATCTGACCGTCAATCGAGCCTTACACCTGGGATCGAGCACTATAGCATGGGTGCAATTTCGAACTACTTCTATTACTAAATGAAAAAGAGGCCGTCCACTGACCACAACAGGTACATACTGACAATACTAAGTAATCTTAGGTGTAAAGTTTTCTTTGTGCGTCGACAATTTGGACAGGATTACCCGCCTTAGTCTATCCTTCGACAATTCCGCGCATTAATTTTTAAAAATAGTATACAATTATTGAAAGTTTTTATCAACTCTTTCGAAACTGAAGCTCTGTTCTTCATAATCTCAAACCCAGTTACCTTAGAAAGTGGAATTGAAAGCACAGTTTTGACAAAACACCACTTCCAATATCAACAATCTACGAGTATTTTGTTGATTAAAGTGTATGCATAACTTCTATATTATGGAGATATCATTCTGATTCATCACTGTTTCTAGATACTTCATAAGCGAGTAACGCATAGCACCATATTGTTGACTGAAAAGTTATAATCATCCTATGGAAAAGATTTAGATGGAAGTCATGGCTTTTGACGGAGATCATAACAATGTTATCGTATGTGATAATTCTTGGTCCATATACGTTTTTGGGGTCTTAACTGATCACTTTGAATGTTTTGACCTTGAATTAATCAACGTAATAATACACAATTTTACACACAGCTTTTGGTCATCATCAATAGTCTAGATCATTTCAACGATGTAGGAAAGTTCATTATCGCTGTCGACAGAAAACCCACTGAGCAGTAAAATTTGACATGACAAAAGCCGATTCTAAATCGTTTCCATTAACACTTTTCATTATATATCTACAATCTTGCCTCCTCTCAGTCACCAATTACATTTGTCTAATTCTTGAGACCAAAATATATAACCATGAATTCTGACCTCGATGATATCACAATCATAGGTCTATCAACTAATATAGAATATTGTGGGCAACATTTCCACTCAACGGCCAGGCTATGATGTCGTCATTTGATGGGGTCCGCTAAGGGTGAGGCCATCTGGATAGTGAAGTAACAGTCATTTAGGGAAGGAAAAAAAAAGAGAATACATGGTTATGACGTTAGAAAGGGTACAGGACACGTCCTCATGTTTTCAGGAATTAATATGCGTCCACATTGTCATGCTAAACCTACTAATAAGATCTTTGCATCATTTCCGTGTCAACCCATTCTCCAAATCATAGAATGTCCTGCAAAGAAACTTATCACTAGTGCTTCTATGAATTCCCAGAGATTTGGGTGATTATAGCTTTCCTCATCGGTCAAGTAAATCGTAACTCTGATACTGGTCTATACCTATCCTTTCCATTCCCATCATGAGTTCCTCCGATCCTGTATCGAACTGAGCCATAACAACACTGGATATTCTATCAAACGTGCTTCTGAACCTATATGCAGATCTTAACTTCTCTGAGAATACCGTCAAAATGCTGGAACTATTGTTTCATAGAACAGTTGAATCATGTTCTGGCAGCTTGAAGATTTCGATTAGTTTGGTATGCAATATTTGGATGATACTCTTGACGACCTTCATCAACAATAGAGGAAGTGTGTCTGAAAACGTAGACCAGCAGGAACAGGTTAGTTCAAGAGTTTTGCCAACAAAGACGGGATGATAGCAATAGAGACGGAGTCAATGACACTCAACTTCTTTCATAAGAAATCTTGGTCAGCTTTGGTTGGTTGGAAATCAGCACCAGCTTCATAGGCTTCTTGAGATAATGAATAGATTGAAACGTCAACAGTGACTAGACTACATTTGGTTTCAGCCTGTTTGATCAAGTCAAGATCTGCTTTGCTTGATACACCAGTAATTTGAGTAGAACAGTAATGAAATTTGGATAATAAAGCGTAGTTTAGATCTTTTATCTTTACATCAGGGATGAAGGATTTGATAATTTCATAATTTGGTGTCGCATCTTTTACACGCCGTTCGGGTTTATCAATCTTTTTAAACTATGTACAGACTCAGAACAGCTGGCTGACTTGGTGCACTGTATGTTATCTACACTAGTGAACATCTGGTGTTTGCTTGCACTCGTTAGTGCCTCTCCCTCCTTACTTCCCCAAGATCATTTGGTGATCAATCCTGGAAACATTACGTTGAATCAGTACTGCTTCATCTTCTTACAGTCTCATATGACAATACTAGCATCTCACTGGTTAACGTAAATATTCTGATGGTGCAAGCGAGGTGGTCATGAAGTATGCCAAGAATGAAGCAGCTGAAAGTACTTTTGTTGACTTAGCCCTTGATAAAGGGAGATACTTTACTGATAGATCATACAATCCTGGTATTGATTATTGTGCCAATGGCACGTTGAACACTTGGCTTAGATTGGTGAATAAAGCATTAACTGGTCGTCTGAAATTTGTGAGGCCTGGTCCGGATGTAAGCTGTCCCAGAATCTTGACACAAAATAGCGACGACAATATAAATGGTGATGGTGAGACAGTTCCATTAAGGAACAATGGAGAGATTTCAGGTAATTGTACCGACTCAATTAACTTCGAGACAGAGAACGATGAATTATACAAGTTTGTCGCTGTTCACGAAATTAAAGCGTGGGCTCCTGAAGCTGTTAAATTGACAAAGTAGATATATAGATATGGAGCTGATCTAAAATTGAACTTCTGGGACGGTACCCAACCAGCGAGAGAGAAAGGTTCAAAGGAGGCTAATACAGCAAAAGCAAATTGAACAAATCACTCCTACATTTAATCTAAATATCCTATTCCATACAAACTGGTGTTGCCTGATGGTATATTATCTTCTGACTTGCAAATTAGCTAGTAAAGCTATGATCTTACGAGATTATCAAGAAGCTAAACTATATTTTTAATGGACTTATTCCTAAAAGAGGCATTAGTGAAACTGCCCAATGGGAACTCAAAAATCGAGATACCTGTATTCAGCAACTCAAATGGTAATTTCTCCTCTTCCCGTGAGATGTAATTTTGTATTAGCTGGCCACCAATGTAAAAAACTCTAGAGTTACAGGAGGTCAGGGTAGCTCCTATATTTCCCAGTAAAGAGGTCTTGCTCTCTTCTCCCTCTGATGGCTCAAAATTATGAAAACATCTGTAAAGTACCCATGTTTGGTTGGAGAGGTTTAGGATGTACAACCTATGATAAAGCTCATCTTTATTTTGCTTCATTGTTATGTACAATGAGGATATATCAACAGTTCCATTCTTGTCGGTGACATCTCTCGTGAAGTTGGCAGGAATTGAACCACCGAACAATATCAGATATCTGTCAATAATCAAAGAAGTATGCGCAACTTTTCTTACCTGGCATTGAAATAACTCGTCCTTATAGATGAAATGATCATCATATTTGGGGAAGTAAGTATTAACTTCAGTCCAGACTTCCTGATCGAAATCAAACCACCAGACATCACCCAGCGTCTCAATCCCATCGGTTCCACCATGTATGACTAGCTTCAGATTTATATCTTCAAAACGAGTAGAAGTATATGATTTCGCACTCAATGAATCTGGAGAATAAGAGTGATTTATCACTCCAACCTTTTTGGGATTGTCATCACTAGCTGGAATACTACTTCCAAATTTCCCAAAAACATGATTTGAATCAAATATTTCAGCGACATGGAAAGCTCTTGGACTGGGCAAAAAGTCATCGTCAATAGCCCTGTGAATTGGAGTCGCCAAAATCGTTTCACCAAAGTCAATATATTCATTTTTCCCACGATACTTGATGGAGAACTCAACCTTCCACAAATCGCTTATAATCTCAAATTCGCCATGGTTGTTCTGTCTATATCCCCCCATTATAAAAACAGTGGCAGGGTTTGAACGAGTAGTAGCCCTTTGATGTGTTTTAGCGGGTTTCGACAAATTTACCGATGATGATGAATGACCGAACCTTGGAACAGTTATTGGATGTTTTGATAATATTGTTGGATGAGCAATCAATTCATATTTCTTGAACTTCAGCGTTTGAGTATCCAGAATATAGCCTGAATTGTTTAATATGACGTTCCTTTTGATTAGGAATTTCCCATCTGTGTATACCACCTTATCATCGTACTGGAAACCACCGTAATAAAAAATATGTCTCGGTGTTATTTCTGAGGACGTCATGCATAATAATGGAGGTGGCACGTCACCTGAAACATCAACTTTTCTGATATGGTTTGTGTCACCACACATCACATATAGGTCGGGATTGGGAATCATGGCCGGATTGTTGATAAGGTTTGATCTTATAGGGAAAGGTAACTTAGTACAGTGTATTTGATAGAGTGAAAGATCACTTGACCCAACATGTTCCAGTGCATTTTTGATCCCACCGAGTGTAAAAATCGATCCATTGACTGAACATGAGGTATGATATACCAGGGATGGTGGGGGTATGTCACTGATAATACTTGGAACATGAATATATGGAACAAATCCTTCTTGTTGGTCTTTGATTCTAGTCTTTTTTCTTGGAACTTTGTACTTTTTGGTCAATAGATCCTCAACAGTGATATTTGGATACCAAATCTTATGAGTCTTCAGGTAATCTTGAAACATGTTTTCATTTGAAACAAATTTATGAGCAAACGCACTCTCAATGGAACTCAAATGGGATAGTTTATTATGGTTCACCACAATGGATGGTCGATGATGGGTTGCTTGCCCATGATGGTTGCTCAAGGACAAATAATGCTCGAATAACTGTCGTTCCAGTTCAGCATTTGTCGGAGGGGTGTAGTCTTGAGACTGATAGATAACTGAGGACCTTGGAGGGTCCATGCCTTCGTGTTGTTAGAGAGCGTTATGGTACACGTTGTTGATAGTTCTAGAGATTGATTTTACATCTTCACTTTGGGGCAGCAACCAAAAGGACAGCCAAACTAATTTGCACCACAGTGAAAAAAGATAAGTACCGGGGATTAAAATACGTCATCGAATAGTGACATGGACGATATTTGTATGAAAAATAAATAAATAAAATAAATAAATAGGTTTAATAAATATAACAAGTAGAGTACTCATCTACTTTCTGTACCACAACCTTGTGGTTTTGGTGTTCAACATCTTTCTTTGTAGTTGGAAGACACCATACATCAACGCCTCTGCTGTTGGAGGACAACCCGGAACGTAGATGTCCACAGGAACAACTCGATCGCACCCTCTAACGACAGAATATGAGTAATGATAATAACCTCCTCCATTAGCACAAGATCCCATGGAGATGACCCACTTAGGCTCAGCCATTTGGTCATAAACCTGTCTCAACGCTGGGGCCATTTTATTTGTCAATGTCCCTGCTACAATCATGATATCTGATTGTCTTGGGGTAGCTCTGAAAATGATACCCAAACGGTCTTGATCATACCTTGGGGTGGAAACGTGCATCATTTCAACAGCACAGCAGGCAAGGCCAAAAGTAACAGGCCAGAATGAAGACTTTCTTGCCCAATTGGCGATATTGTCCAATGTGGTGACAGCGTACTCTAACGCATTGGAAGGGGTTTCAGTCGTAGAAGGTAATGGGTAATCTGTAGGCAACTTGTGGGAAGTCAAGTCTGCTTCACTGACAATGGTTCTGACAAGTGGCTTACGAATGATTGAGGGGTTCAGGATGCTCTTTCTAATCATCTGTACTGGTTTCTTGTTTTCTTTAAATGTTGTTGTCCTGAGTAAGCTCCTTAAATTTTCAAAATTTTGCCTCTACGACTACTCCATACTTACAATTAACTAGATGGGGACAGTAACTTGACAATTTAAGTATTAATCGGAGGAATGATGTGCATATGTATGGGTATATAGGGGACTAGGGACATGGGAATGTAGAGACAACTGGGAACCTCTGGCGACCAGTAATTGGAGGAATGTCATTGGGTGAAGGATTGGAGTGAGCCGGGTGATACTTTATGGTAATAGTGTACTGCTAATAGGAAAGGTTATGAGTGATAAGGTATTATAAGTGTCTTACCAAATTATCAACTATAAGCTGTATATTGGATACGTGGATATTGTGAGTCTAAAATTCAACACTGACACTGTGAATCATCCTCCTTGTTCTCAGTAGCTATGTCGATAACTGTTTGTGGATTGTTAGTAAGACACTGATCAAATAGTTGAAAAAAGAAAAGAAGTTGGACATACCTTCAGGTTTATCGTTTTTACTTTCTTCAAAGTCTGGCAATGTTTTGGCTATTCTTTTGAACAGGTTTTTTATATTGTAACCGAGTTTGGTACTTGTCTCGATGAATATTTGACATGCCAGGTCTTTGGATTTTTTTTCGCCGTCTTCTATTGAGACCTGCCTTTTATCAACTAGATCATTTTTGTTACCCACCAAACATAAAACAACATTTTCACCACGTTCTGCCTTAACATCTTCTATCCATTTATCCACAAGATCAAAAGATTTCTTGGATGTTATATCATAGACAATAACTGCAACGTGAGAGTCTCTAATATATGAAGGTATCAAAGATCTAAATCTTTCTTGTCCAGCAGTATCCCATAGTTGTAGTCTTATGGTCTTATCATCAAGATACATTGTCTTTGAAAGGAAATCAATTCCAATAGTTGCCTAGAAGAATGTTAGGTTAAGTTTCAAGAGAACCAAATATAGAATATCTTGGGGCAAAAGAATTACATACCGCATAATTATCATCAAATGTATCATACATGAACCTGGTGATCAATGATGTTTTTCCGACTGGAAGGAGGTGAGCAGTTAGTACTTGTGTGTTTACAATAGGCCTTCAGATCATACTTACCACTTTGTTCACCTAGGAACACAATCTTGTATTTTCTCAATGAGTTGGACGCACTCATTCTGGTTTCTTTTTTTACGTGAGGAAGGTGATTGTGGATGGCCGGGGAGTGAGATCTGTTGTGATAGAGAGTACAGAGTAGACCTTGTTCAATTGAGATGAGACTTGTGTAATTTTGAAAAGCTTGTTATACTGGCCTGCCCATTTGTTTTTTGATATTTGTTTTGCGGTTATGTGTTGATGACATTTTTTTCAAGGTTTTCGCGATACCCCCTTGGCTCATGATGATGATGATCATGAATATGAAGACGATGATGAGAGGCCAGGCATCCGTCCTGCTGCCAGTATTTGATTCATGATGATGGTTTTGGAGAGTGGATTCGATACTGTACTAGCAGGTTCAGTTGCACCGCGATCGTGCTACTACATCGTGTTCTATTTAGTGCGGAAATTCCCTCCGATGTATGATATTCTCCTAATATAAGAGCCCATCAAACAGAGTGACGGCAGAAAAAGAGCAACGTACACTAATAATTCTGGCTGAATGGCTGCATGTTTCCACCAATCACCTAAAGTTATGAAAGACTAGAGGAGCTGCAATATGTTTTCAGCTTTTGTGAAGTAGCTCTGTACTTTTTGCGCCATTAATTCTCACAGCGCTATTTTGGCGAAGAATCTCGTGCCGACATTTCCCTTGAGCGGACGCTATCCATGCCGGCTTATTTCCCGTTTTGATCATTTTTTGCGGAAACCCGAGTTGCGAATTTCCATGTAGGGAAGGTTAATCTCCCAATCGGTATAGGATGCACAAATTGAGAAAAAGAAAGTCGCTATCTCGGTTGCACAGGGAAATTTTGGGAATTTCCCAATTTTCTTGTTGATGAATTTGTAGAGAAAACCATAACAAAAATCTTTCAACTCTTTTAACCATCTTCACTTACAATTGGCATTTGTTCTTTATAAACAATGAAGTTCTCAACTGTTCTAGGTGCTGGTCTCTTATCATTGGCTGCCGTTGTGAAGGCTGAGGAAGAAGTCATTGCCGAAGTTACCTCAACCTCTACTCATAAATATGGTAAATTTGACAAAACCAAACCTGCTACAACTTCAACAGAAACTGGTACTCACAAATGGGGAAAATTCGATAAGACCAAAGCTTCATCAAAATCAACTTCTTCTGGTACCCATAAATATGGTAAATTCGATAAGACAAAACCTGCTTCAACCTCAACTGAGACCGGTACTCACAAATGGGGAAAATTTGATAAAACTAAAGCTTCATCAAAATCAACCTCTTCTGGTACTCATAAATATGGTAAATTCGATAAGACAAAACCTGCTTCAACCTCAAGTGAAACTGGTACCCACAAATGGGGAAAATTCGACAAAACTAGAGCTTCTGGTGAAAACAAAGATGCTTCTGCAAATGCTGCTGCTAACGTTTACGGTGCCGGTGTCGGTTCAGTCATTGTTGCTGCTATAGCTTTATTAGTCTAATCACAATGATCGCTGAAATTAATTTCTTTTCTATGTTTTCTTTACCCTTCCAATATCTTTTTAAAGTGCAATGCTTTCCATTTTAATTTTGCAATCCGCTGTTTAGGAGATACCATAATTAAACAGACATCTTACAACAAGGAAAGATGGAAAAGAGGGTTCATCTCTTTAGTTCAAAAGAGCATACAATTTTTTTGTTTGTACATTCTCAATTTTCTTTGAAACAAAATATACGTCTAGAGCTTTTATTTACTAAACAAATCATCATCGTCAAGCTGTTTAGATTTGAATTTTGATCCCAATCTGTCTAATAGACTACTGGCTGTATTATCTCCAGCTGATCCCATTCTCGAAGATAAACTTGTAACGTTGGTGCCCGTCGATATAGCGTCACCCATGCTCTCATCATGTCGTATGGACGAGTTTAATTTTTCTGGGAAGAGGTCAGTTGAATCATCATCCGGTTGTCTTCTTCTTGTTCTTTTCATTTCGTGATCTCTTTCACGATAACCATGAGCTTTGACTTTCTTCAATGACTTGTCTTCTTTGGGATGGAATAGGTAGTATCTTGAATATTGAGAAGCATTTTTCACTTTTTTATCATTGGAGTTGCTTATTCTTATAGTGAAGGTCAAGTCTGGTTTTGAGTCATCCATAAGTACAGCTTCTCTCTCTTGAGTGTCTTCATATTGAGTTTCTTGGTCTTTTGTGAGTTTCTTTAAAGCTTCACTAGCATGACTCTGTTCTTCGAAAACAACGTTCACTTTGGGAAGTGTTAGTTGGATAAATACTCAAAACAACCGACTAACACATACATGAGGAATCATTAATCCATTCTACTTTGAAATCATCACTGGAAATTTTCCTGATATAACTCTTGACATCGTTTGTCGAGAGATTATCAACACCATTCAACCAGATGGAGTTTGGTCTTTGAGCAATCAGCTCGTTGGCCTGAACACATTATTAACATTGGAATCAACACGAGGTTAACTTGAGCCAAACTCACTTGATCAACGTCCATCAACTCTTCAGACATTTCCTCTGTTGAATTTCGAGTTCAAAACGTCATGTTGGAGTCGTTGAAATATGGATTTTTACAGAAAAAACATTTATGAGTTTCGCGACATGGTGATATTATCCATCTAATAGTAAGTTCAAATAAATAAATAAATAAATAAAAGAGATATTGCAGGATAGATCATCACTCGAAGTATCTTCCCTTGTCAATTCCAGAGTTATGTTCAGCGATACCCCAAATCCTGTCCATTTTTATGCCTCCAATATTATCCACAACATAAAATAGACCATTTTTTGTCTTCCAGTTGGCCTTGATAGGACTTTCATCAACAATTTTCAAGTCAGCTACATTGATCAGTGTATTATAATAACTTCTTCCAGTGAATGAAAGCTTTTCAGCCACAAGTTTCTCCTGATATACCAAGTTTTCTAGAGATTGAGGCTTTGATGAATCATATACTCTAAAGATTCTCGAAACATGATGTTGGGTCAAAAGATGAAGGATGGGTAATGGCATCACCGATGCACCTGCCACAACATATGTCAAGTAGTCTGCGAACAATGGTGTGATATCCACCAAGTGAGAAACGTATAAACCGGCAACGCCAAAACCCAGACATGCCCTCTTCATGATAGAGATCAAGCTGTGTGAGGGGGAGACGTATAGAGGATCGTAGCCCAGTCTATACTGTTTTTCCATTGATGTGGATCCCAAACCAAACGGTTGGCTCAGTTTGATCAAGTGGGGTTTGGTGCTGTACGCTCTAATCAGTCCTGCTTTTGGTAGCATTCGCGTTATTGTTCCCTGTAATTATTTTGTTTTCTGAACATTGATGGTGCACTCTCAGCTTATTTTCTTCACGGGGCGTTCGTTGCCTTGGTGAAGTTTGTTTATTTTGGTTACCCTCAGTGGAGCCCGTCCGAATCAAGTAGACTTCCCTTTTAAGCCGTTAATTGCAGTTTTCTCATCAAAACAATCAAAAATTTCAAAGACGAAGAAGAAGAAGAAAAAAATTCTTTCAAACTTTTCCCAACAAATCAAGAGAGCAGCAACATCTGAAGAAGTTCATATCGAATCAATAGCTACATAGGAACGGTTTTTCTTTGATCTACTGTGCTCAACTTCTCCTGCTTTGTACCTCTTTCCATTCAAGATACGATTTTTTTCTAACTGACTAGTTGCCCCCATTTCACTAAGTGTCAATTCTATCGTCAAAATGGATTCTGATTCAACCAGCAAATACATTCCAGACCATCGTCGTACAAATTTCAAGAACAAAAGCAGATTCAACACTGATGAATTACGTCGTCGTCGTGAAACACAAAGTGTCGAACTAAGAAAAGCTAAAAGAGATGAAACGTTATCAAAAAGAAGAAATTTCAACATCAATACAGAAGATTCCGATGATGAAGACGATTCTAAAAAAGATGACGATTCTTCATTTTTGAGTCAATTTCAACAAGAGCTTCCAAGAATGATTGAACAGATCCACTCAAATAATTTCGATGATCAATTGGCTGCCACTGTCAAATTTAGACAGATTTTATCCAAGGAACGCAATCCCCCAATTGATTTGGTGATTCAGTCTGGTGTCGTTCCAACATTGGTTAGATTCATGGAAGATCAACCTGAACTGCTACAACTCGAAGCCGCTTGGGCTCTTACCAACATTGCCTCTGGTACTTCTGAGCAAACAAAATTCGTTGTTGAAGCTAATGCCGTTCCTCACTTTGTTAACTTATTACATTCATCTTCATTAGAAGTTAAAGAACAAGCTATCTGGGCGCTGGGTAATGTTGCCGGTGATTCTGCTGAGTACAGAGATTTTGTTTTGAATTGTGGTGCTATGGCCCCTGTTTTATCTTTGTTCAACACTTCCAAGATGTCTCTTGTCAGAACAGCAACCTGGACTCTATCAAATCTATGTAGAGGAAAAAATCCTCAACCTGACTGGAACCAGGTGTCAGAAGCTTTACCAACTTTGGCTAAATTGATTTACTCCGTTGATGTTGAAACTCTGATTGATGCTTGTTGGGCTATTTCATATCTGTCTGATGGTCCATCAGAGGCCATCCAAGCTGTTGTTGATGCAAGAATCCCTAAAAGATTGGTGGAACTGTTGGGTCATGAAAGTACACTTGTACAAACCCCAGCTTTGAGAGCTGTAGGTAATATTGTCACCGGTAACGACTTACAAACTCAAATCGTTATTAATGCAGGTGTTTTGCCAGCCTTATTGCCTCTCTTATCATCACCTAAAGATTCGATCAAAAAGGAAGCTTCTTGGACAATCTCCAATATTACAGCCGGTAACTCTGAACAAATCCAAGCTGTGATTGATGCTAATTTGATTCCACCGTTAATCAGATTACTGGAAAATGCTGACTATAAAACCAAAAAAGAAGCGTGCTGGGCTATTTCAAATGCTTCCTCTGGTGGATTAACCAAACCAGATATCATTCGTTATTTGGTCAGCCAAGGCACAATCAAACCATTATGTGATCTTCTAGCTGTTGCAGATAATAAGATCATCGAAGTCACCCTTGATGCTTTAGAAAACATTTTGAAAATGGGTGAGTTAGACAAGGAGGCAAGAGGGTTGCCAGAGAATGAAAACGCTATATACATTGAAGAATGTGGTGGTATGGAGAAGATTTTCGAATGCCAAAACAATGAAAATGCCAAAATTTATGAAAAAGCCTACAACATTGTTGATAAGTACTTTGCTCAAGAAGAAGAATTGGATGATACCGGACTTGCACCTGAGCAAACTGGTAATGCATTCAACTTTAACACTGGCAACCAAACCACATTCAATTTCTGATACCCCGTCATAGTCATATTACTCAATCTTTTATCGCTCTTAGTGTGTGTTTTTTTTTTTTAGAAAATTTTGCTGATCTATTTTTGGATGATTTTGTCTGATACACTCACTGGTGTATTGTCTGAAACCAAATTCGTTGTGATTCCTCATATATGAGGAAACACTCTCCATTTTTCTGCATGTCTCTTTTATTATTCTTGTTTTAATTGAAATAATTAGACTTCCTTTTTAATGATTCTCTACTCTTTTTTTTTTCTCCTTTCAAATTTCTCCTCATTTTAATTCTCCATTCCTCTTTTACAGACATATGCTCTGTTCTCTGCACAAACGACAATACATCAGATCACTGCATTTTTGTTTTCGTATCTTAGTTCAGATTCATCGCCATAAGCATAATATTAATAATTCGAGAGTCACCACCGCGAAAGTTTTTTATGTTGTTAAAAAGTGACAACTCAAATGAGAAAATAAACAACTCTCCAAGAGCAGTAAATAAGTTGATTAGGTGGTTTTTGGCTTGCTCAATTCGAGATACTTGGTCACCATTTCAAATTCTGATAAAAACTATGATATTGCTGCCCTTCCAATCTCAAATATCATGTCTTTGAATGGAAATCTGAACTATGGTTCAACTGGAGACAGGAAACGCGAAAGAATATCACAACTCCATAAGAAACTTCATCTCAACCATGAATTAGTGACTAAATCGCCCATCACTCTTGAAGATACAGGTCCAAAGATTGAAGATACAACTCCTAAGATAGAGCAAACAGCAAAAATAAGGCGAAACACCGTTAGACAGTACTTGGGGGACCCTTTACCGTTGCCTTATTTGATAAACAATAATGAAGAAAAGCGTCACACTACTGAACCCCCGAGACAGCAAAAGGGTGGTTCTTCACACAGCAAAGAGTATGCGAACGATGGTGCAGACTCATTGAAGAGACTTAAATCTTCTTTGGACAGGTTAAAACGCCCAGAATCTTCAAGATCTTCGTATTCATTCCGCAATCTGCCAAAGGCTCCTCTCAAATCAAACTTGGTAGACCAAGCAGTACAGACAGAAAACAATGATGACTATTTTGAGATAAGGACCCCATCAAATGTGTCTCGATACAACAGTCTTGATGTGCCAAAGGATTTCTTTCCCGTTGATCGGTTAAACGCCAACTTATCTACAGAGGATCTTCACCAGCAAGAGAAGTTGATCAGAGTCAGAGTTTTAAGTTTAAAGACGATATGTTCCAGTCCAGTTTTGACGCTGATTCTTTTGGGACTTTTGTATTATATGTTATTTTATTAGAATGAAAGAAGGGACAATTTGATAATGTACAGGTGTATGTTGAGAAGCAGTCAAGACCTGTAACTCTTGTAGAATCATAGTTATATACATGGGGTAATGTCATTCGTCATAATCATTAGCAGGGGGTCTACCAGCTTCGCTTCTCATATAGAGATCAACTGTTGAAAAGGTGTTAGTATATGAAAAAAAAAAAAAAAAGATTGCTGTAGACTCCAACATACTGGCAGTACTGAAAGCTGCGAACCCGGCACATCCAATAGCTGCTGCTTGAGGTCCCGATTTGTATGCAAGGCCACCACCCGTTATACATCCAGCAGCAACGCCGTTATATATATCATTTTTGGCTCGAAGCTAAACATGAATTAACGTTAGTATTAAGTGAAAAATGAAAGTCAAGAAACGTACCGATTCAACACCACATTCAACACCAGCATAAATCATACCAATATACCCAAAGTTTTTGGCACTGGACCATGCTCTTTTACCCATATCGGTGAACTGAAGTTTCACCTGCTGTTTGAATGGCAAATCAGATATGTGTCCGGTCCCTGTGCTACCAATAGGGACATCATAAGTCATCTAGACAAATATTAGTCGGGAAATCCCTTGAAACAAAACTGATTTTACATACACTGGCCATGAATAGACCAAAAACACCACCGAGACCGAACCCAGTAACACCAGACATGGCAGCTTTCCCAGGACATGATGTCATAAACTCTATCATTTGTTTGGCACCTTCTTCAGCCTGTTCTTCTGGTGTCATCTCGGAATATGGCTTCTTTTGCCCATTTGATATGGTCTCAAGACCAAACCCTCGGAATGACATGATAAAGAAGGACGAGTTGACCTGTTATGTATTCCTAAAGTTGTCTAATCATCATCATTCATCATCGATTTCAAGAGAAAAAATTCGCGATGTGCTACTGTGGGACGTTTGACATGATGTTGCGCATACCAACTTTGTATATTAATTAGCTGCAATGGTCCTTGTACGTCCTTCTCTTTCCAAGGGTGGGACATCGACATCAGGAGCATCTGCAACAGGTACACTTCCCATGAGACCTTTGCTCTCGGCGAATGATGAGGATCTTGAATAAAGCGGGTCCTCCTGGTAATATTCATCCCTGATTGGATGGAGAAGAACAGTCTGATTTTTTATAGTCAGTACCGAGTTTGTTGGTACAGCTATCCAGTCTCCACGCTCAAATGTCAATGGCTCTGATGCAACCATTATAACATCTTGTCCTCTATCAAGTCGTTCCATTCTGTACTGCCCCGGTTTGTACTCAACAAAACTACTACCACAACTGAAATGTAATGAGGCAGCTTCCTGTGTTTTCGATGTAATGTATCTTGACACTACCACAGAGCTTCCATCAGTTACTGCAAAGTTGAGTAGTGACGGCTCACTCGTACCGTTCGTCCAATCTTTGATATACTCAATGGTTTTCAACAAGGCATTCCGTATGTTCTTATCTCCAATTTTTTCTGAGGTAGTATCTATTCCCATTTTATCCAGAGTGTCGAGAAACAATGCAAAGCAGCATTCACTATCTGTAGATCCTTGTAACATGAGAAAGTATTCGTCTTTAATGTGGTCGATCAATCTTCTTTTAACGCTTTTGAAATTACTTATACCACCATTATGCATGAACATCAAAGAATGATAAGTGAATGGATGACAATTTGTTTCTCCTAAAACCCCATAAGTTGATGCACGAACATGGGCAAACACCAGATTAGATTTTGTCTTTTCAGCTAGAGTTTCCAGGTTCATGTTGTTCCAGGCAGGTGTGATGGCTTTGAAAACACAGGGACCTGTTGATTCCAAATCAGGATCTAGAGAATAATAACCAACGCCAAAACCATCACCGTTGATAGGCCGTCTTTTATCAAGTCTGAGCCTACTATCAAAAGATTGGCTTCATAGCTATTTGTTAGTAAGAGTCCAAATGGTTTTGTTGTGACGATACATACTTTATAATGGAATGAGCCGGTCTTGTCAGCAAATGAGACAATAATATCGGATCTTTACCTGCAGCCGTAGTTCCTGTTAGTACTTATCTGGGAACCATCGAAGAAGAATAGTACATACCTTTGAATATCAAGAATCTGCACATGGTCTGTGAAACGAATAGTAAGAAACTGGTTGGAAAAGAAGGAGATGACTTTATGACTTCTAGAGTTTTTGAACAAGAAAGCACCAACTTGCACGTGACAACTCTGCTTAAGCACGTGATCGAGATTGACAATTCAAGGAAATGACAGATGATTTTAAGTGAAATTCGAAAATGAACCAAAGAACCAGATAGCAGCAACTCACCCGTAAGCCAACAGACAATGTCAGCATCCCAATCTCCACAGCCCCCGGAAAAGCTGAAAAGGCCTAGAAGGCAGCACAAGAATTCAAAGCTCGGTATGCTCTACAACTCTACCATGTGTTTGGTGTTTTGGATTTTCCGCATTTCTGATACTAACATCGACCTCAATAGGATGTCTGCAGTGCAAAGAGAGACGAATGAAATGCAATGAGGAGTTGCCTGCATGCAGAAACTGTCTCATCAGACAGGTCAAAGTAAGTGATGTTTGTCCGTTTCGCTATTGTCCAAGTTCACTAACAGCGCAAAATCCTCAAAGATACCTTGCAGTTATCTATCATTTACTGAAGATGAAAAAAAGGAATTTCTCAAGAAGAAGGCACAGAATGAGCACAGTAGTGGCTACAAGTCTAACATAATATCACCGGTGACTCCTAGCTCCTCATCCAACAATACAGCCGTATCCACCCCTTCTGAGCCGATCACATTGAGGTTGGTCAAGCACATAAAACGGCCATATCTTGATTCTCAGGCTATTCAATTTGCCGGAGAGCCGACAAGCTCAATTCAACAAAAGTTGTATTTCTTGCAGCTCATTAACAACACATACTTCAACCTAGATGTTTCCTTCAACTCTATGTTATCCTTCCCAGCTCTATGGATCTCTATGCAACTCTCCAAGACTCTGGAGACACTGAAGAGTTCACAAGAAGTTTCAGATAAGCAAATTACTGCACTAGAAAATGAGATTGAATATTTAAGAATGATTTCTTTAGAATACAAATCGAAAACACTCGTCTATCTGAGGAAATTAATTTTATTGCTCATGGCTGCACAACAAAAAGATGACATGAAAGCAGTTTTTCAATACTATGCTCTTATAACGATGCCAACTCTAATTCTACAGATATGTGACGCTTTGACCTTGAAGTCTTTGCGGTTTTATTATGTTAGCGGTTCAATGTCAATACTGAAAGAGTTTTATGGTAAACCTGATGAGCCTTCGCCCTTGGCGGACTTTGTGGCTAAAGCTAGTGTAATGAATCACACAACATTATTCATACCCAACTATTCCATGGACTTCTTGAAGGATTTTTTTCAGATTCTGAAAGAGTTTGAACCCTTTATTCGTTCGACAAACGATCCTCGTTTGTTACTTCATTATAACAATATGGTGAAATACTTCGTTGAAGAACTACTGGACCCTTACTGGGCATCTTCATATAATCCAAACTCGGTGATTCCCTATGAACCTTTCAGAATTTATGACCTTCAATTCAAATTTTTTCAGATATTTCCAAGTGAATGCTTGACTATCCCTTCTGAACCATCCCCAATTCATCGAATATTCTACTCATTTTACTACTCTCTTGCAAGGGGGTTAGACAACGTATTTCCTGAATCAAGATATATCAGTGTTTTTAGGTTTATTGGCCCTTCAACTTCATATCCTTTCACCACCAGTCATGTTTTGAGTGAAGATTTGGATGATAGCATGAAATTTTTTGCCGTCTACTCTCTTAGAGTTTTGGCATTCTTTTCAAGAAGGTACGAGTTCTTCTACAAGTACATGATTATCAACAATCCATATCCAGAGGAGCTGCAACACAACAGATTTGCATCAAGAAAAGTCAAAGTTGATGAAGTTTTTCTCAATAACTTCAGAAATACAGCGCTAAGACCTTGCCATTTTCCTCGACCAAGTGCTAATGAAAACAGAATAAGTATATCATTATCATCTTTGACCCTGGATGATGATCAGCCGTCCTTGTTTGATACATCATTTTCATTGCATTTGAGTGCTAGTTCAAAATTCTCAGATGACTTATGTGATTCTTTGATGGATAATAGTGTTGATCTGAATCTGTTTGATGTTTTGGAAAGTGGATTTTTGACCTGTGACTTTGATCCTGCTATCAGCGATTGGGTTGAGGATCCCTTGGGAAGAACCTTTGATCAGAAGACTGTTGATAAATTTTTGGAAGATCGGTCTATTTTAATGAACCAGTTTATACTAAAATCATGAAAACTGAACGTGAGGTTTTATTTATATATAGATGAATATACTAAATGGCGTGCAATATATCGCTGATGACTGAGATTTGTGGAAGTGGTAGAGGACTCAGTCTAACAGAGTCGATTTTTTTCACATTTTCGATAATCTCAGTAGTGTCTGGAGTTGACTTCAGGAGATGCAGAGACGCAAAGAGTTCATTTGCTATTTCATTCTGGTGATTATCCATTAGCTTTGGATTTGTTACAACAATTAGTGGTCTACTCAATCTCAATGTATCTAGTATTGAACCGGTGCCAGCATGAGATATCACCAAGTCTGAATCCAGAAGGATGGAGTTGATATCATTGGAAAAAGCGAACCCTTCGATGAAGATACTTTTATACCGTGAGAGAAGATGGCCGTTCGATTCTTGCTTTACTGGCACCTCAAGAGTGTTCAGTTGGGCCCTGAATACCTTTTCACCGTCGGCAGGGATGCCATATTGTATCTTCAATCTAGTGAACCGTAGCTTTATCAGCACTTCTAGGAAATCTCTGTTGAGCACAATTTCTATCAGTTCTTGAAAGACAACAGTGGCACCGGTGGTCACAAATACCGTCTTCTCGCTCATTTCGAATCCTCGTTTTCAATGTGAGAATGCTGATCGATGTTAATCAATAGGTTTCGGTGTTTTTTCTAATTTTCATTCTTTATGGCGGCGTCCATTTTTTTCACGCTTCGTCTCTTTGTGTCAAAGAAATCGCACAAGATGAACCTGACTTGGTCTGTTCTCAGTTTCGCTGACTCCCCATACCTTCTGTGAAATGGTCAGTATTACTCGCCAAGGTATATCAAATGGTGTCTGGTGCTGCTGCTGCTGAAAACGAAGACGTTGTGGGTAGTTTCCGTGCAAGGGTTGTTTCGAAGTTGGTGAGGTACGTCTTCTCAGTGATGATATTTATCAACATTGTTTTCATTGTTATTCTTTTCCATGCAAAATTGTTTGCCGGTTTTGTGCTCACCACATTCAACAAGCTCTTAGACTCCATAGGTTCAGGTGTGTTGCTCTTATCATGTGCCTCGTTGGAGATTCTCTATTCCTTGAAGGGAGAGCCATGCGTCAGCTTTGACTACTCCAAAATCGATCACTTCTTCTGGTCAAACACATATGAGACACCTACATCCCCGATGATATCAAACGACTTCCAGTCCTTGGTTTTCCCACTGGATCCTGTGACTTCTGTCATCCAAGACGATATTGATTTGCAATGTTTCCCTTCTGCAATCCCGGATGGCATTAATAGACATCGTTGGAGGATCAGACATGCAACACCCCATAGGAATGTTGAGCGTTCATCCTCCCAGGATGGTACTTTAAACTCGGACTCTACCTTCCCATTACAAAAGACAAAACTCCAGTACTACAAGTCTGGTGATACAGTTTCAACCAGTAAAGGTCCCCTTACAAGTCACAATAGCGGTAATGCCGATTCCATCCACACCAATCACTTGGTGCGTTTAGTTGATGCCAGTCATGAGTCGTTCCAGTCACTACAATCAAAGATAAAACTCCTTAAGGATGTTAGACAAGCCAATTCCAGGGTCCTTGCACACACATTTAGTCATGGGAGACATATCAACAAAGATATCAAACTACTGAGCACTTCTTCGCTCATCCCACAGATCACAGCTACAAACTAGACCATGATCAGAATATCCTTTCGTCTATAATGAACTGGTTAGCAGAAGAGAATGGATTTCGTTCTTCGCATCTGATTATAAACAATAAAAGCAATTACCCATAAATTATATAAAAGATCTTTTTGAGTCACCGTTCTGGAAACAAAATATGCAGTCACACAATGAAAATATAAAAACAACTTACCCTTCAATAGGAAAGTAGAACAGAAAGCTTGAGTACGTTTAGTCTAATCAAATCAATAAAACTAACACTTTGAACCGTGATAATAGTAACATATGAAATTGTATAAGGCCAAAGACGTTTCATCTCACTTTGTTTCTTCATTGGCTTCATTATTTCCTCCTTCTTCTTCTTCATTATGCAATTCTTCTGGTTTTTGTTCCTCTTCAACGATCTCTTCATCTTCCTCTTCTTCATCATCATGTTCCTCATTTAGAAGCTCAAAACTATTCTGTTGAGGAGCTCTTTTTGAATTCTCTCTTGCACCTAATGGGCTGCTGACTTTAGAGGTATTTTCACTGTTAGCAGCGGCGGTAGTGGCTGGCACAGCACTTCTGTTGGATCTGCTTCTAGATTTCATAAAGTTGTTTTGAGGACCCAAATCTGACGACGATCTTGGTGAACTAATTTTTCCGACATTCTTGATGTCAGTATCTGACACACGATTGCTACCACCCCAGGAGTTTCTGGAGGAATTTGATCTTGAATCATTTCCACCTCTTTGTTGTTTGGAACGCTCATTTTTGGCTCTTTGTTCTTCTTGTAATCTCTTTCTTTCCTCGTCATGAATTTCCGAAATTGTTTTTGGTCCCTTCTCAGCTTCACCACCTTTCCAGTTTCTCTTTCTCAACTCGATCAGGTCAAGCAAAGAAAACTGCAGTCTTGAAGAGATCTTAGCAGTCTCTGACATTTGATGAACTCTAGAGAAAACGGTATCCATAACAACTTTAGATTCTTTATCTGGGCTGTTGTCTAGCGCTGCACCAACTGTTTTCAGTAGTTGTATTAAATTCTCAACAATATCTTCTGTTGGGGTTTCGATGTTCTCTGTCAGTTTTTGTAAGCAGGCAACAACGACCTTGAGTGATAATAGACGCAAAACAAACAAATGACCGATGAGTCTCACTAGACCTAAGCCTCGTCTTTTAGCAGCTGCAATTCTGTAGTAATCATCTGTCATCATTTCTGGTTCAAGAGGAGTACCATCCTCATTTGTTGGTAGATTTTCTGTCCAACCTTTTTGATATTCTTGTTGACATCTATTTAGCAGCAAACTACGAGCCAAATGTCCACCAGATTTGTTATGATCAGCATCTTTCACATCTGGAGAAATATCTTTGCATAGTTTTGCACATAATTGGGCATACATCCCTGACCAATGAGGTTCATCGGTAGCTTTATCAAAAATAGCAGCCAATACTAATTTCAGTGACTCACCATGTTCCTCATACTGTGACTGATTAGCAATTGCAATTATGTCATCGGAAATAGGCTCGAAAAATTCAAGCGTCAACTTGTTCAGATGCGATTTGGTCTTTCTATTGATCTCTGATTCAGTCAATAATGGAGTTACACCATCAGGGGCATATTTAACTTCTTCATCGGCAGGTTTAGCAGCTCTTGATTTTGGAACCCATCTTGTGGCTGATTTTTCCAATGGTGCGACAGGTTCAGCTGGAACTTCCGGTTCTCTTTCTGAGTCTCTATCTCTAGTTCTGTTCGATTTTCTATCACCTCTTCCAGATCCACCTTTTCTTCTAGAGCTCTGTCTTGAGTTTGATCTAGAATCCATGTTGAACTTCCTCAAGTTGGACGACGATTTTGAGAACTGTGAACCTTGGATACCTTGAATTGAACCCTGTCCAAATCCACCTCTGAAATTACCACCACCTCTTCCTTTATCAGCAAGATTGTCCAATAAGAATTTAATGTTCTCCTTAAACTCATCATCAACCACGAATTTAGTCTTATCACCAAATTGAAACAAGAACTTTGGATCGTATCTCACAGGAACTTTTGAGTTTTCTCTCAATTTAGGATCAGGACCAACAAAGCCTTCTGGGTATTCGAATTTGAATGGATCCTTGATAGCAACAGCAGACTTCACGCGGTTCAGGAAAGTAGTGATAGAAAGTCCATCTTCACTAGATTCTTCAACAATAGTGCTATCAGCAATAACAGCGGAAGAAGATGATGGGGTACTCACTTCTTCAGTAGCCTCACTCTCTGCTTTCAACTCCTTTATTGGTTCGATAACCTCCTTGGATTCCTGAACCTCTAAATCTTTAGATTCTGCTTCTACCTCTGTTCTTGAGCTGGTGCTTTCCTCTGAATCTACTTTTTCTTCAACAGATACTTTCGATTCTTCTTCCAAAGGGGTTTCAGTTGATCCATTTTTATCTTCTTCCTGAACTTTATCGCTGACAGAGTCACCTTTAGCTTCAGCAGCTTTAACAGCCTCAACTTCAGCCTCAACTTTGGATTCAACTTCAACCTCACCTTTAGATTCAGTGTTAGGTTCAACTTTAGGTTCAACTTCAGTTGATTCGACTTTAGCTTTGACTGGTGGAGTTATAGAATCCTCTGTCTTTTTGATTTCTACCTTTTCTTTCTGGATTTCTTTATTCTCAGTTTCTCCTTCCTTTTTGGAAACTGCTGCACCTCCTTCAGCCAATGCTTTTTTTGCAGCAATCTTTGCCAGGACGGCAGCTCTAAAACTATCTTTGACATCTTTAGACTTTGGATCAGCAGCTGGGGTAGTTGCTATACTTGGTGTTCTTTGGTGGGTCTGAGGAGATGCAAGCTTTGGAGTTGAACCAGCAGATCTGCTCAAAGTTGCGTTCACTGAGTTGGGGGTCAGTGATTGAGAGTTCAGAGCCTTTAGATCAACTTGTTCACCGGTTTGTGTAGTGAGTTGGATTTGATGGTGAGCATTTTCATTTCTGAAGGGAGTCCCGGGATACTGCTGTTGATAGTAGGCAGTTGAGGGAGTATAGTAATTAGCAGCAGGACTTGCATAGATTGGAGGATAACCGTATTCAGCAGGTATATAGGCTTGAGCGTAGGTATACTGACTGTTTTGAACCCTGTGATTCATGTTTCTTCTTGGGTGGTAGTTTCCATTGTTTGGATTACTGTTCTGATTCCCCTGATTATGGTTTAACTGAGACATGATGAATTGTCAAAGTCTTTGCAATGGAAGTAAACTTTTTCTGATGAATCAAAAAGTTGAAAGAAAAATGTCTAGCAATATAGAGAAAAGGATCCGGCAACGCAAAGCTCAGCGGGGAGATGACAGCTGAAATAAGGTGACTTCTTCTATTTACAATCAAGAACAACAAGATTCTTGCGATTGAAATAGGTTTGACTTCCAGAAGAGTGTGTGAGAGCTCTTTAATTCTCCAGCAAAATTTCGTTTTCTTTTCACTTCATTTTTTTGGACAATTTTTTTCTCGCGTTTCTTGACAGAAAACATTAGTGCTGTATATTACGCTATTGGTCCCTCCCTAAGGTCAACAGGTGCGTACATTTGAGACTCGATATTTTAGGCGAATCTACACACCATATAGTAGCTCACTATATACAGTGGAAGCAGTAATTCTTCATATTCTGTTTTGCGTTCTTAAATTCTGAAGTTTCCCCTGAATCTTTTTGCCAAAGAATACGTAGAGCAAAAGGGAAACTGTCACCAAAAGGAACGCGTAGACAATAAGCTTATCCTTCGTGGACTCTCTCTCTGAGCACGATTGTTAGTATTTAACAAAGCATCTTAGAAAACCATACGTACGGAAGCATGATACACTGATCTGGGAAACTTCTAGTCCTTCGCAAATATCAAGGGCTTTATCAGCACAAAATTGCCTAGAACAGCTAGCACAAGACGACTCTCCTAGTCCTATGATCTCGTATTTTAGATCACATTGGCACTTGCAAAATTGCTCGTAACACCATGTCATGGGTATGAAAAGCAGCACAAAAGCAGACCTGAGAAACAGCATATTGTGTTCCTTTCCTTCTGCGAATTCTCTCTGTGATGTCAGTGGTTAGAGATTTCGGTTTGCTAGCACCTATCAGGGGTAATGAACCAAGGTATCTAATATAGCTAGTGCAGTAGTTCGCGTCGCGAATTTCGTGAGACATGGATCGATTATATGGCTTTTTTTCGATATTGAAATATTTGGATGGCAAAACAAAACAAAACTAACTACCAGACATCCCAATAAGTATCAATTACAGGTTGAAGATGGCTGCTACCGTTCATCAGGGTGGAATCAAACCAGTATGTTGCTATCACAAGATTTCCAGTTCCATAAATCAATGGATTACTAACAATTATTTTTATAAAAAGTTTCTGGAACAACGTATCCAAGACACAGAGATACAAATTAACTCAAAGACTCAGAATCTACGTCGTTTGGAAGCACAAAGAAACTCACTCAACTCGAAAGTAAGACTGCTCAAAGATGAGTTGAAGCTTCTTCAGGAGCCAGGGTCATATGTTGGTGAAGTTGTCAAGGCTTTAAGCTCAAAGAAGGTACTTGTTAAGATCCATCCAGAAGGAAAGTACATTGTGAACTTATCACCAGACATTGACATAAAGGAAATCAAGCCATCATTAAGGGTCTGCTTGAAATCTGACTCGTATACACTTCACAAAATACTACCAAATAAGGTTGATCCGTTGGTTAGTTTGATGATGGTTGAAAAAGTCCCAGATTCCACTTATGATATGGTTGGTGGTTTGACCAAACAGATCAAAGAAATCAAAGAAGTGATAGAATTGCCAGTGAAACATCCAGAATTATTCGAAAGTCTAGGTATAGCCCAGCCAAAGGGTGTTATTTTATATGGTCCTCCAGGTACCGGTAAAACTTTATTGGCAAGAGCTGTTGCACATCATACCGAATGTAAGTTCATTAGAGTTTCAGGGTCTGAGTTGGTTCAAAAGTATATTGGTGAAGGTTCCAGATTGGTCAGAGAATTATTCGTTATGGCCAGGGAACACGCTCCATCAATCATTTTCATGGATGAGATTGACTCTATAGGTTCTTCAAGAGTGGAAGGATCAAGTGGTGGTGACTCTGAAGTCCAAAGAACAATGTTGGAATTATTGAATCAGTTAGATGGTTTCGAGAACTCCAAAGATATCAAAATTATCATGGCCACAAACAGATTGGACATCTTGGATCCTGCTTTATTGAGACCTGGGAGAATTGATAGAAAGATTGAATTCCCTGCCCCAACCGTTGCTGCAAGAACTGAGATCTTGAGAATTCATTCCAGAAAAATGAATCTGACTAGAGGTATCAACCTGAGAAAAATTGCTGAAAAAATGAATGGTTGTTCAGGTGCTGATGTCAAAGGTGTATGCACAGAAGCTGGTATGTACGCATTAAGGGAAAGAAGGATCCACGTCACCCAAGAAGATTTCGAATTAGCTGTTGCAAAGGTCTTGAACAAGAACGATGAGGCTCAAGTTTCCTTGGCCAAGTTGTATAAATGATTATTTAGATGAAGGAATGATTCATCTCGATCCTATGTCTACTAGATCTGAAGTAGACCTTGCACTAAAATAAGATCCTGAATGCCTTATAGATGATTTCACAGGGATATGTAGCTAAACGACTATAATCGAAAAGATTTTAGATCTTAACATCAACTCTCGAATTTTGTGAGATCCTTATATTGTCTTACAACTCGCTAGTGCAGCTATAAAAACCAACGCACTACAACTTGGTATCATATCGGAATTATCACAAACTTCCGGTAAATACCTGCATATGGCTGTGAATGGTTTGCATAAGCTAGTTAAAGAGAGCGACTCAATACCACATCACATTCATGATCAGACATTAAAGGATTAATCATCATGTTATGCTGTCAGCTCCTCTTCCACCCAATTTAATAATCTAGCACCAGTTCAAAACGGATTCAGCTTTCTTCACAGGAATATTATGAGCAGAGACCAATAATATCTGCCCTCCCAATTATCACCAATGGCCATACAATTATGATCCGTTATACCATAGTACTTATCTTCTTCTATTTCTCATATTCTAAATCCATTGAGTGTCATGTGACTAGTCACGTGCACTACCGATTATGTAAGGAACCATTCAGTTTCAGAGATTTCGTTAGCGGTTGTATAGTGTAGTGGTTATCACCTTCGGTTTTGATCCGGATAACCCCGGTTCGAATCCGGGTACGACCTTTTTTTGGCCATTTTTTCGGCGAGATCCGTATATTTTTTGGTAAGTTGATTGCAGCAGTAGCATCATTGAGAATTGGTGCTTGGTACTTGGTACTAGGAAGTGCGACAAGTTCTGGTAGTTTTCTCTGAACTTAGAATTTCCGACATTTTGCTTTACTGTAGTTGCTAGAGCTCGCGCAAAAATACAACCATGCTTTAGCTGTCGAAAGCAGTAGAAAAAAAACTATATTGTTTGATCAGGCATACCTAATTATACTCTTTGATGTAATCTGAGCCTCCCACACACTCAGAAACTTTCATCTGATTATTCCCAACAACCTCATTAATCTTAAGTGCAACATTTACTGTCTTGATGGAGGCATCGTGTTCAAGCATCAACCCTGATGGGGAGGCAGTCTTCCATCGCTTCACCTCGGTCAAGATGTTGTCTTCTGTGTTGTCATTGGACAATAACTTCCAATCAAATGTATCATAGTCCCATAGAACAGCTTGAAGTCCAAACAATCGGGAAATGTGTCTTACTCTGTTATCAATTCCCCCGTACGGTGGTCTGTACCACTTCGGAACATGCCCTCCAGTTGCATTTTGAGCCCAGATTGACCATTCCAACTGTGCAATGATCTGTTCATTCGTCAACGATGGTAGGAAATAATGAGACCAAGTATGAGATCCGAGAAGATGGCCACTGTCCTTTGCTTGTCTATAAACTTCTGGATATCTGACAACATTGATACCTAGTGTGAAGAAGGTTGTTTTGTGTTTCAAACTATTCAATAATTTTGTGGTCGAAGGTGACGGTCCATCGTCAAATGTTTGTGAGAGTTTTGGGCACGTGAAGACATCGTCCTGTTCCACACACTTGAAGCAATCAAATGAGCAACTATCTCTTGATCCAGGGCAAATTCCTTGTTTATAAGCTGGAAAATCTGGAATTTTGCTGAAATCAATAAAATCCAATGGAATGTAAGGAGGGTCAAGACCTGGCCATTCTTTCAATCCTGTAAAATCACTCAACCATTGAGGAAACGGTTCCTGAGCTTGAATGCTTGGATTGAAACCAACTGCAGTGGCTGCTGAAACTTGATGATCTGACGATCTTTTGGAAATTTCATACTCTTTCGTTGGGATAGATCTAGAGGATACTGGAGACATCAACTCTGAGGCCAAGTATAATGTGACAGCTGAACAAGTGAGCCCAATCATCTCTCATGGATTAAACTTAGAATTTGATCTGAGGTTGAGTGATACTGGTAGTACTTCATGTGCGTTTGTGACTGCACACGCCTTCATTTTTTTGACTGGATCTTGGAAGTGACCTTGACACAAAAACAGACCAGGTATCGCAACTTCCCCAGGTCATTAGATAAAACTAGTACAGAGAAAGTATAACTACGCACAGGTCCAAACTTCCTCTACTGGTTGTATACTAGCGACACAGCCAGACACGGCCAGGATAAAATGAGCTTCAACAGAATACGTAGTTTTGACGTGTCTAGATACATAGTGGGTAAATATCAGACCTCGGTAATTACATGAATTGTCCTTGTGCCTTTTTGCTTTCCTGTCGACGATGTATCTAGGGTATATTTCGATCATGTGCTTCTGGGTTCCACCGACTCGCTATCTGAATATACTGCACTAGTGAAATTTCTTGACTTGTGATGAGTACTCGTCAACTTATTTATTGTATTGACTAGCGCCCTATTATCTTCTTTCAACTGAGATATCTCTTTTATCAACTTCAACACAATTGCATCTTGTTCCCTTTCCATGAGATCGAATACCTCAGTTGTACTCGGTTTGCTTAGAAGGTAGTCACTATGACGCCTTGAGGCACTGAGATTGGGTGAAGGATTGGTATAGTCCAATGAGGTAGCAAAACTGCTTCTTGGTGAACTCTTTGTTGAGTTCGTGTTCCTCCCTGAGGCCATAACATATGCCGTTCTCGATGAATTGGACAATGAGGAACTACCCATTGCACCCATTCCTGATGTGTAGTGGGCGTTGATTGAATATGTATATGGCATTCCAATGCTTGAAGAGAAATCTGAAGTATCCCCAACGCTTGAGATTGATAAACGCCTGTGAGATCCATGACCAGTGGTGCCACTGAAGGAAGGGGTTCTCAATTTCTGTGTTGTGGAGCTATGATGAGTGCTAGATGATCTCAATGGTGATCGGCTAAAAGAATTTGGAGATGATTTCATAGCAGTGTTGGTTTTTGGTCTTCCTGATCTTGATGAATCAACTGTGGTGCTTGCAGATGCGATTCGATATTGATTTAGCGTGGGTGACGTATCAGTTGGACATACTAGCATCCGTGAGCACTGACCTTCATCCAACTCAACACCGTTATCTTGTGATTCGTTGGCTGGTATTCTTGTTGTTGCTGATATTTGATCTGGCTTTGCCATTTTTCTTTGATTTTTGTGGCAACTAAGGAATGTGTCAACGGGCAGCTTATCACTCAGCTGAGAGAAGAATTGTAGGAACTGACGATAGAGCGTAATTTATGATATCGAGCTGATTTTGTGATAATATGGTCGATGATGATTACTTGGTTGAGAGTTTCTAACTGAACCAGCGACGATGAAGAGCTTTGAAGAGCTTTGACGAAAAAGTTGGAAAACACGTCAAATGTTTTATCGCACGTTATTATTTTTGGCAGCTGCAGCAGGCGCAGCAGCTGCTTGCTATAATTTCGCGAATACAAATTGTGTCATGATGATGATATTCATCAACGTGAGATCATGATATATTTGATGATGATGTCCTTTAGAATTGAGGACAGTAAATCTAACTTAGGGCTGTCAATAATCTTTTCTCATCGGCTTTCTTCAGCTGCAGCAGAAGAGATATCACCGGAAGTAACTGCTGGCGCTGCTCTTTGTGCTCAAGAAATCCCAACAACACGTTACGTAGGTATGGTATTTTGTCATTACCGTTAGTATCTGCAGTTGATCCAGATACTGATGAATCCTCAGATTCATTCATTCCAGCGATGATAGAGTTGGATCTCGTAGAAACTGGCGATGACGCATTGGAAGAAACGACAGTAGACTTATCCTTCAATTGGGTGGAAAGCAGCTTATAGTTCTTGGTCAGACGCTCGTATTTGGAATTCAAGTCATCATTCAGCTTCTTCAATACATTGTTGAGATTCTCATATTCACGAACTTTTTTCTCTGAAACTTTGAGTGCATCGCTTAGCTTGGCGATTACATCTGACACGTCACTAGATGAATCCGCAGAGACTTGGTTCCTCTCAAATGCCTCCTTATCATTCCTTAATTGTTCCAATTCTGTGGCAATATACGAGTTCTTCACCTTCCAATCATTAACTAATTTCTCTAATTCGTGGTTCCTTAGTTGTATGTCATTGAGTTCCTTCTGTTTTCTTGAGATGATCATGTCGCTCTCCGCCTGAATCATCTCCTTTTCTGCCATTGTCTCTTTGAGTTTAGTAGTCAACTCTAAAACCTTGGAATCTTTTGACTCTTCTTTCTCTAAAAGTAGTCTTCTGATAATTCCAGCCTCTCTGGTTCTCTCCTGGAGCAAAGCTCGACATTCAGCTAATTCTTCATCCAACTGTTCAGCTCTTCGTAATGCCTCTTTATGAGAAACACTGATCTCATCACATTGCTTCTTGATCATCTCCACTTCCTGGCTGTTGGTGGTCTTGAGCTCCTGCAGTCCTTCAAATTTGTCCTGTAAGACACTCAGCTTGTCAACAAGCCCTTTGTTCTCATCCACCAAGCCTTGATTGTTTTTCTGCAAGTCTATGAGATCATTCTCTATTTGTTTTTTCTCCCTAGTTATCCTTTGCAGTTGATCATTTGCCGAGTTGAAACGAACAGTCAACTCACGATTTGATGACTTTAGTTTTGTGATATCATCTAGTAACTGTGTCTTCAAATTATCATAATCTTTGACCTGTTTCTCCAAATATGCAATGGTTTTCTCTTTTTGTGTCAGATTGGATTGAGTAATGTTTAACTCTTTGGTCAATGAGGCCTCATTTCTCTTGATCTTATTGCATTCAGAAAGATCCTGTTCATATTTTCGTTGCTGCTGGATGAGCTTAGTTCTTTCTTTTTGAAGAGACTCGATGTCACTTCCCAGAGATGAGTTCAGGTTTTTGAGATTCAACGAATCGCTCAAAATCTTTTTCATTTCTTCCTTTGACCGTTCCAACTCAACTGAGAGTTTAGAACTCGACTCTTGCAACTCTTTTATTTGTACGTCCCTGTGCTTCAACTCTTCGCTTATCGACTGATACTCTTCACCATTAGTATTTGAGTTTTTCACCAATAGCTCTAATTCCTCGACTTTACCTTTGAAATCTTGAAGTGATGCATCAAGCTGTCTGTTTGTCTCAAGCACTTCAATGAGTTTCTTTTCTTTCTCCGTCTTCTCCTTTTCATAGGTTGTGACAGCAGCTGCATGTTGTCTGCGCAAAATCTCAAGTTCTTCCATTTGAGATTTAGTTGTATCTTGAAGACTTTTGACCAATTCTTTAGCAGAAACTAATTCATCACCAACACTTTGTAGCATATCTCTCAAGCTCTCAATCTCTTCTGTTTTGGCTGCTATCTCGGAGTTCTTGGATGAAAGTATTTTGCTGTGTTCATTTTTGCAAGACTCATAATCTGCTTTTAGTTGATCAAAGTTTTTCGGTTCAAAATCCTTATCATCGTATGGTAATTGCTCAGTTTCTTTGATGGAGTCAGGATCGGCATTTTTCTTCTTCTTTTTCTTATTTTTCTTTGTGGAAGTTGAAGCGGTAGACCGAAGAATCGATGCTTGACTTTCCTCATCTAGAAATTTTGTTGATTCGTTAACATTGTTGTCTTTCTCCTTGACCAAGTCATTCAGGTGGGATATCTCCTGTTCTTGCTTCTGCAGTACGGCCTCCAATGAGGCATTGATATCCAATGTCTCTTGAAGCTTTTTCTCCCGCATTTCAACTAAGAGCTTTGATTCCTCGGAAAATTTTACCAACTTTTGGTTTTCTTCCCTCAAAGTTTTAATCTGACCATTCAAGTCATTCATTTTAGTAATGTATGTCTTCTTCGTGTCTTCGAGTTCCATGCGAACCATTGAGAGTTCCTCGGATGTGATCTCCAACGACTTCTTCAGGGAGGTGATCTGAGTTTCCTGTGCCTGATTTTCTGAACCCGCCTGTTCGGCTCCAGTAATTTTCGACGATTCATCTTCAAGCTGGACCGAACCTCTTGATTTTTCCTTCAGTGAATCTCTCAGTCTTTCGATCTCATTTTCCAAGTCCTTGACCTTGGAATCATTGGCAGCATTCTTGGAGAGTCTTTTCAGTTCTTCGTTCAGCATCGTGTTTTTGACCGTCAAACTGTTGAGATATTCAGCTAATGCATCACCTTCAGCTATACTCGAGCAAGGTGTATTTTCCCGCAACACTTTCTCAAAACTGGCTACCAAAGCACCCCTTGCTTTCTCAGTCTTGTAAGCTTCTAGAAGATGAGGGTATTTCTGTTCGTATTTCGCAAACTTCTTCAGCTTATTTTGGATCTCTAGAGGAAGGTTTAGTTCATCATTGTTCTTGGATTCATCACCCATTGTCTCATTTTCAGTGCCATTAATGTCTATGTCCCCGATATCTTGAGCTTTGTCCTTGGCTGTTGACGCACCCGCTACTTCACTGACTTTTCCAAACTCATCTGTCAGGTTCTTGGTTAGTTGAGAAATCCTTGAAATCATTCTCTGGCGAAGATCGGACACAGTCGGTGGTGGATTTCTCTGCAGAGTTGATCCAAAGTCGTGTTTTTTTTTGTTTTGTATGTTGTTTGATCACAACGACGTCGTTTGGGGCGAATCGCGATTTCTCGATTTGTTGCAATATTTCAGCAGCGCTGTGCCTGCGCAGCGCCCAGCGAACCGGGCAGGGGAATTTCTGCCTGGGTCTACCAACTATCACCACGATGATCGCTGTCATAGACCAAGGAGATTTAAATGAGTGCAGTACTTCTCCCCACAGCTATATACGGTATCTCTTCCTATCAGCAAGCATCCGTTACTTTTTTAATGTTATAAGTCGACTAACCCATGGATCATATATAAATCAAAATCCTGTTATGATCATTAGGTCTTACCTTGTAATCTTATAACCTTCATTGTGTATTATGGGGTACATGTACATGACGTACTACATAATCACCTGCTAATAGATTACTAAACATAATCTATTCTTGCTGTGTCATGACGTCTTTTTATCTCTATTTTATTACATCAGGTGGTATCTCTGACTATTTAAGGACCAGAGAGTCCTCTATTTTATCTATTATTCCTTACTTATGAATCCAGGCTTTGGTTACACTATTGATTAGATTGTAGTCATTTGCCATTCAACAATATTAGACATAGACGTTGTTATAAGTACGGCAACTCGAGCTGCTTTCATATGTTAGGGAATGATTTGGTACAGCTTTACACTAGCTATAATCTAGTATGTCTACAATCATCGGATATAATTAATCAGATAATATCAATTAGATAATTAATCAGATAATATTAATTAGCTGATTAATTATTCACGATGTACTGTAATGGCTCGTATGGCCGTATTTATAATAGTTCATATATATAATTAATATTCATAATTAGCGATATTGAATTAATTTCCTCAAATATTAATTAATATACACCGCTAGTACTAGCTCCTGAATATATATGATCATAGCAATATTAGATACTTATACTAGTAATAAAGTTATTTAAATTGGATTATAAAAATCTAAATATATAATTTACAATTAATTAACATGATCATGAATTAGTTATTAATGTATAATTTTTGGATCATGAGGACGACATATTTGATGTTTTTTAAATACAGCTAGTCAGTATAATTTTGAATTAATTTCAACAATTATATTATTTTGAATATATTTTGTCCAGTATTAATTAGCTGCAGCGCCAGCTAGCTGTCTGTCTGTCCAAAAAATTGAATATATATTGGACGCATAATACAATTATCTATGAATTATGTTCATATACATAATATATTGACGTACATTTTTGTTATTTTTCATGCTAATAGCTTGGATATAACTGTGACCTTATATTTTGAATTTAGCCGGGGTTCCAAAATTTTCCGATGAAGACCTTTGTAGAGAATCAAAGAATCTTATGAAAGCTACCGAATATGCACGAACTACATTTGACCTCTCACCAACTGTCAGATGCTGGATGCTTAGAACAAAACACATAGAGATATCCCATGTAAATACCTTCATAACATTGGTAGATCTGTTGCAAGATTGAAGTGTCTCATTGGCCTAGTTTTGGCAACAGCAGAGTTGCTGGATACACTGGATTTGTGATTGTTGTTCTGTAACTGCTGTGAAACCTTAACTCTTGGCTCAATGACCAGAGATCTATTATATTGCTCATCAATATTCAAGAGGTTCTTCAAATTTGCGGTAATGAAATCTTGGATATCGTCATTCTTCTTCAGGTTGTACTTCAGATTCTGATACCTCGAAATCTCTCGCAGTATATCCACAGTCTTGGATCTCTTTGAAAAGTTCACAAGATTGGGATCACCATGTAAGTGATCGGGATTCCCATTGGTTGTGAACGTGAGATCTGATAAGAAGACCCCCAGAAAGGGAACACATGGTTTATCACTAAGGAGTCTCAAGTGCTCTCTGTATTCACTGAAATTTCTTGAGGAGTTCATGAGATCATTCATTTTATTCATCAAAGACAAGGTAGGAGCAGGGACTGATTTCCATGTCTTCTTTAATCGATGAATTGGGGATGAATATAGGGCAGAAATAATGGCTGTCATTGAGGAGAAATTGTTGAGCTGCCTGCATTTATTGGCAATAGTAACAAAGTGTTTTATCAATGCAACCCTCTTCTTAATATCATTATGGTTGACTATCTGAGTAGTCACGAAATTCGTCAAATCATTTGAATTGGAGATGAATCTTTGCAAGTTCTGAAATCCACCTAATGAGCCGTACTTATTATTCCAGCTCTTATCCAGAAACTCAGACTGTTTGATCTTGGAATACATTCCAGACTCTTTAATTGTAAGTTGATTAGCCATTTCGTCAGGGTCGACCTCTAGTAATTTCAGCTTCTTACTCTTGGCAGAGAAAATGGTATTTTCTGAGATACCAACTTGTTCATTGACCTCCCCATCAATGACCTTTTTCTTGTATTGCTTGAAGAGTTGTTCACTCCCTGGGAATTTCTGCTCTAAAAGAATGTCAATAAATGATCCCCAAGTTTTAGCAAGCTTTGGTTCGTTATAGCTTGGGATCCAATACTTCTGGAGAAGAGACTTCATGATGTTAACAACCCTCAGCTTTATTGGATAAGATTTCTTTTCAACCCAATTAGTATATTCTTCATAGGCCAGATTTTCAGGAGGCTGAATATTGAATCTTCTGATCAGGAGTTCAATCAAAGTTGTGGTTTTCATCATGCTTCTGAAAGTGATCAAGAACGTTACATTGAATGGGGCATCCAGTAAGTCATGGTGTGTCAATCTCTGGATCAAAGCCTCTCTGGTACCTCCTTTTATCGTGTCATTATTTGTGAAGATTAAGTTATACTCCTCTGACTCTAAATACCATGGAACATCTTTTGTTATATGTCTATTGGTGGTACTTGCAGGTAACTGATACTCGTCCGTGGCAAGTGTACTGTCTTCTCTTTCATTGTTGTAGAAATCATAGGCAAAATCATCATTCATGACTCTGGTAGCATAATTCAATAAAGCCTCCTTTTCTGAAATGAGTTGCTGAACCAGTGTTATTGAAATATCCAACAAATCTAAAGCTTTGAGTATAGACTCTATCAGGTTGCTGTCAACATCAATCGAGATCCCATGATCTCTTTCCACATCGATTTTCAGTAGTTCAATCTCCAACTCTCGGGCGGATTTCTCAGGTTCAATATTGGCAAACTTATTGTCTGAATCCAACCTATCTTCTTTGATAGACTTGAAGACTGTGGGATCAACAAGTGTCAAGTTTTGACATTCCATGACAAGTGTAACAGTAATATCCCGAAAATCTTGCTTGGATTCAAAAAATTCTGTCAAAACGGGATATATCAACTTTGAAGGATCAAACTCACCAATTGTGGAGTTTCTTCTGTTGTTCAAAAAGACAGAGAAATCCAATCCTTCGATAATATCAATATATTTTGAGCAGACATGTAAATGTTCATGCGCCCTGGAAAGAATTTCAACATTTCTTGCCTGTGTGTTTTCTCTTTCACGTAAGATTATTAACAAATCCTCCCATCCCAGCTTGATCTGGTCTTTCAACGATTCCAGCTTGTCCATTGTTTCTCGGCTCAAACTAGTCTTCGGTACTCTTTTATGGTGTAAGGATTTGACAACCTCTTTACCGGCAAAAGGATCCTTAGGTTCTGGAACAAATGGATTTCTCCAATTTCCACCAGAGAAAAACCCGGTCAAGAATCTTGGGTAAACTTGAGGCAAATAGCTTTGATCATTATTCTGGTTAGATGCGATTTGAATAAAAACCTTGACACATGCGACAGCACTTTTCTTCAAGTTTTCGATCTCAGTTTCAACTTGATGCAGGTAATGATTGTCCGGTGCACCGGAAGGCTCAATATTCTCAGTAGTGGTATCTTCATCAATTCTGATTGTATCCTGAGAGATAGTGCTTGCTGCACGTTCAGCAGATGGTTCAGTCAGATACAAGTTACCATTTATTCCAACCTGAGCTATAGATGAAGCGATCTTCTTCAACCTTCTTTGAACTCTATTTTGGTACCCAGATTTTTGTAGATCATGCTGAGCCAAACGTGCCGATAGGTGAATCAAAACAGCTAATCTTGAGGCAATATTGAAGTAGGTGTAAAACAATGGGCCAACTTTTTTGTGAATTGCATCAGATGTCAAGGTTAAAAAGTAGATGAAAGCGTCTCTCAGTCCAGACCAAGTTTTGATATCAGTAGGATCATAATAAAATAGATCAGGTTCACAGTACAGCGAGGAGTTCCACGGATGAACAGTTGTAGTATTTGAGTGAATTGAGGATCTGGATTTAACACTACCAGTGGCACTCTCTTTTCTGTCATAGCCAGTAGTTGATTGTCGTAATTTGACACTGGTTCTATGCTTCTGGATATTTTGTTGTGATTCATTCAAGTTGACAACCGATAGTGGAGTTGGGTCTTCCTCCTTGGTAGCAACAATTATGTTGGTGTTATCATCAAGTTCTGGATTCTCGATGTAAGGAAGTTCTTTGCAGTAAACATTGAGCTCTGAGTTGTAGTAAACTAATGTTCCCTCCGTTGTCAATATAGGAGTCCAAATTGGGACGTTGGAGCTTCCAGTGCTGCTGAAGATGGCCTCCACTTCTTGAGCACTAACAACTGTTATCTTTTCCAAACTGACAACAGGTGAAACGGGATCAATTGATGAAGTTAATTTATTGATCGCCCCGGATGAGGTATTGGCAACATCTGACTGGAAACTGTGCTCGGAGCTGGCAAAACTGACACCACTATTCTTTCTTGATTTAGCATTGTTACCCAAGTTCTGTCTGAGCAAGGCAGTAATGTTCTGAGGTCTGTTGCCATTTGTTGATTGTCTGTCTGATGATGTGATACTCTTACAGTACGTGCATGGGAACCAGCCCCTTAAGGTACCATTCTGAGAAAAAATAACACCATCCCACCAACCCGATTCAGTCTTGTTCAAGACATAGACGGTATCCCCAACGAGTAAGGACAGCATGTTTGGTTTATCACTTCTAAAATCGGAGACAACAGTCAGCGTATCGATGATTTTTTTCTGAGTTCCATTCCCAACTGCTTTGACAGGGGCAGATGCTGGACCACCTTCTTCTGGCGACCCAAATGATCTGTCATTACCAGCCGACTGTACACCTAGACTGCTTGACATGATGAGGAGGTATGTATGGATCCAAAAGATGAATATCTTTTATTTTGCTGAAGCACTCACTGTGCTTTAAAATATGAGTCGTTGCTTCAGAGGGTCCAAACAATAACCAAAACCAGGAATGTGACCGAGAATGAAGCCAATTCCACCTCTCAATAAGTAGCGAAAGTATAGCAGAGACAATGAGTAACTAGTTTTCACCCAAATAAAAGCACTCTGCTCACGTTCACCCCCAGCCAACAAGATCTCTTGTTCCTTCCAAGGTGAGGTATGTGATTGGTTTTTCCACTTCTCTCAACATTCTCCAAATAAACGCCATGATATTTTTTTTTCCATTTCGCGAACGCAAATCTAACAGAACACCATCACTCATAACCTTTCATATCACCACCCCATCACTGCCCTACAGTGTTACCCGCTCTACACCTATGAACTATTAAATCACATTCTTCCTGTTCCTGGTCGTCGAGGACTCCCAGGACTCCCAGGTGTTCTATATATAAGGACACGGCACTCCCATATCCTTTACCTCCTTTATATACAACCAACACAACTTAATACAACTTCATACAGCCGATTGGTACTGTAATTACTTAGTTACCGTCTTCCAATCCTGTCAAAATCATTTTATAATAATGATAGTTACTACTAAAATAAGGACACTGGCTGTAAATATCTGTCAGCGTAGGTTACATCAGCGTAGGTTACAACTTTGGGATATAGCAAGAGACTGTTGAAGCTTATATCGTTCAGACATCATTCTTGAATTAGGCTATCTAGAAGAAGTTTGTTTATGGACGTAGTCTTTTTGGGTCACGTGGGAATAATGAAGCACGACGAATGTTTTTCAGATCCAAGAAGAACATCACAACACGTTCGAGACCAATACCACCACCAGCATGAGGAGGACAACCATATGTGAAGGCATCGACATAATCTTTCAAGCCCAGGGAAGTTGGGTCTAGGTCATGATGCTTCATTCTTTCAGCCAATAGTTCAGGATCATGGATACGTTGAGCACCAGATAAAATCTCTTCACCCCTCATGAAAAAATCGTAGGAGTTGGAGTATCTAGGATCTTCTGGATCTGGCATGGTATAGAAAGGTCTAATTGCCAAAGGAAATTTATCCAAGATGTAGAAGTCGGTGTCATATTCTTCACGAACCAATCTACCTAGTAGTTTCTCATCTTCAGTACTTAAGTCCTCAAATTCAGCGATGTCAGCTCTACCACCTTTTGTACGCAATAACTCAATACCTTCTTTGAAATGCAAGCGAACAATTTTACCATCTTTTGGCAACTTGAATTCCTCAACTGGGTATTGTTTTCTAACAATGGCAATTTCTTTTGAGTATCTGGTCTTCAATTCTGTGAAAATGAAGATAAACAATTCAGACAATAGATCCAAGACTTCATGATAATGTTCTTCGAATGCCAACTCAAGATCCAAACCAACAAACTCAGTCATATGACGATGAGTGTTAGAGTTCTCAGCTCTGAAAACAGGAGCAACCTCAAAAACCCTTTCGAAATCAGCAGCAATCAATTGTTGTTTATACAATTGAGGTGATTGCGCCAAATATGCCTTTGTTTTGAAATAAGTAACTTCGAACACATTAGCACCTCCTTCAGAAGGAGCTCCCAACAATTTAGGAGTATGGATTTCAGTGAATCTTTTACTTTCCAAGAATTCTCTGAACAATGAAGTGACACCAGCTTGAAGCTTGAAAATTGCCTGGTTTGTAACGGTTCTCAAATCAATGACTCTGGCTTCTAATCTGGTATCCAAATTAACAATTGGTAAACCTGCTGCTTCTGCTTCAGCGTCAGATCTGGAGGCATCCTCAATTAAAATTGGCAGTTGTTGCGGAGTCTCAGCAATGGTGTAGATCTTAGTAACATGAATTTCAGCATCTTGGACAGTAGCTGACTTGATTGGTTCTTCGACCTTTTTGACAATACCATGGACTAGAACAATTGATTCAAGATTGATTGAACCGGCCCATTTAACCATTTGTTTTGAGATAGAATCACCATTGACTTTGACTAAAGCCTGAATTAAGTTAGACTGTTGTCTCAATGTCAAGAAAGCTAAGGTGGCACCTTGTTGACGGGATGTTTGGATTCTGGCTCTGAAAACAACTTCATCTCCGTCATTACTAGCTGACAAGTTCCCAATCTGAATTCTTGGAACTCCTGTTCTTGACTGTGATTGAATCAAAGGAAGCTTACCATAGTTCTCCTTTGCTGGGTCATTTGCAGCCTTTGCAGCCTTCTCTGCTTGCTCTTTAGCTAACTGTTCAGCTCTCTCTTGTTTCTTACGTTCTTTTTCTTTCTCTTTCTCCAACTTTTTCAAAGCTTTTTTAGAGAGTGGTTGACCGTCTGGTCTATATAATTAAAAGTTAGTCATGGAGTTCAAGAGTTAAACAGAGACTTAGCATACCCTAAGACGACCTCTTCGGTTGGTTTCTGGGACTGCTCAAGAGACAGTTTTTCCAATTTTTCAGTGGCCTCAGACATTGATGATAGTAAGAGTATCTTTTGTACGTTTGTTGCGTTGGATTCAAAGTGTAGCGGTGATGTGGTGATTTTTTTTTTCCAGTTTGTTACATTGTGACAGGACGATTACCCGGAGTTGATATTATATAATCATCCAGCTCTATACTATATACCGGCTTTCGACAGTCAGGTTTGCTGTTGCAGTTCTAGCTCAATCTGTTTGAGTCTCTTCTTCTCCAGACCTTCTTTGATCTTTCTTTCCCTTCTTTGCTCTTTGGTCTCGACAGATTTGGGGACCCTGTTTCCGTCCTCCAGTAATTTCACGATACCCTGAAATAGCTGGCCAAGCTTCTTCTCGTTCTCTCTGAATCTTCCAAGTGACTGCGCTTCAAGCATATCCAGATAGTTTGTATCAACAAACAATCTCAGCTCATCATTCTCTTCATCGTAGTACCCAATAGGGACATCTAGTTTGATTGATATCCTGATGGCAACGATATAATTAACACCGATGCCAGTTTCCCTAAATCCACAACTCATAGCAGTAGTATACAATTTAGACGCCATTTCTAGGTTCCGACATTTGACGTGAAGAATCAAAGGTTCAAATTTATAGAGGATGTATCTGGTAGCTGGGGTATGATGCAACAGTATACTATTGTACTTGAATAGCTGTGCCTTGTACCAACCTGAAAGTTCATTGCTATTGTGAGTTACAAAAAGCCAACGTCCGCCCTCTCCCTTTCCTCCAATCTTTATACTATCGCCAGCTTTCACCTTGGATCCCTCCAAAAACACACTGACTCTACCAGAGCATGATGATGTAGTAACCATATCGTTGTTAGAGTTTATTAGGTTCATGATAGGGACGCACAGTTCATCAATGGAACCCTTTGGTGATAGATCAGGCACATTCTGATCTAAGGTTTGACCTATCTCTTGCAATATTCGCCTCTTCTTCTGATCAAATGAATCCTGCGACATTACTTGTATTACTTCCTCAAATGTCGACTTTGGTTTTGAAGAGACGAAGGCTATAAAGCACTATGGGAAAAAGTTTACTGGTTCGCCCACACATCTTCAAAGATGTTATCAATCGTTACGAAAACATACCAGGAGCACCAACCCTCTCGACGGCTGAAGACATCTCACAACGAAGCCATGCAAGGAGAGCAACCGTTGATCCTCAATGAGCCGGAACATGATCCAGAGCGTGCTACCATTCTCTTGATGGGTCTTCGAAGGTGAGTGTGATTATTCTTTTTTGGGGCCTTACCGCATGTCCAAAGTTGAAGGAGAGTGTACTAATCTTTTGAATGTTAAAGAGGCGGTAAATCTTCAATCTGCAAGGTTGTATTCCATAACATGCAACCGTTGGATACCTTGTATTTGGAATCAACTTCTAGGCCTACCACTGAATACTACTCCTCGTTGATTGACCTTGCCGTCATGGAGCTGCCTGGCCAACTGAACTATTTTGAGCCTTCTTATGATTCAGAGAAATTATTTCAAAGCGTTGGTGCTCTTGTTTACGTCATTGATAGTCAAGATGAATACCTCAATGCTCTAACGAATCTTGCAATGATCATCGACTACGCGTACAAGGTTAACCCTGATATTCACATAGAAGTATTGATACATAAAGTTGATGGACTGAGTGAAGATTTTAGACTCGATACTCAAAGAGATATAATGCAAAGAATAGGTGACGAGCTTTTAGATTTGGGAATAGAAGGAGTTCAAGTGTCATTTCATTTGACATCAATTTTCGATCATTCCATTTATGAGGCATTCTCAAGAATTGTTCAGAAGCTGATAATTGAGTTACCTTCATTGGAGAATCTATTAGATAATCTTGTTCAACACTCAAAGATCGAGAAGTCTTTTCTGTTTGATATTAACAGCAAAATCTATGTTGCTACAGACTCATCCCCTGTTGATATTCAAACATATGAGGTATGTGCTGAATTCATTGATGTTACTGTTGATTTAAATGACTTGTATCCCAACACGAATGATACACAGACACTGAAGTGTTACTCTGTCCTGCAAAATGGATATAATATTACGTTCCACAAGATGATCAGAGGTCTTGCTCTGGTAACTTTAATCAAGGACTCTGACGTTGATAATGCGATGGCAATAGTGGATTACAATATCGAAGTTTTCAATAAAGCTTTGAAAGATATTTGGAAAAGATCAATAATCAAACCAGCGTTGCAATGACTACGACGTGTTCCCAGCGATAACAGGCTACTATTGTATCAAGCACAAATATATAGAGAAAAATGTCACGCTCATTATACGAAAAAGTAACATGTAGTCATAGCTGGAGGAGTTGGGGTATCTAAGACTCCTCTTTGATATCTTGTCAGAGTAGTACTGATTAGAAGTCGAGACTGAATAGTGTGCCTCGTGACTCCAGGAAACAGATGTAAGTCCAGGTCCCTGTAACGCTCACAGCTTTATCAGCATAAGCTCGTCCTATCAATTCGCAACCATCGGCAAAGCTGCCTCACGTCATATGATCAGCCCTTCAGGCACAAATAATCCTGTTCGCATAGCTGATAGAGAACGGGCCATAAACTCACGGTTCGGGACTCATGGATTGGGTTGAAATTGCTGCTGTTGTTGTTCCGGTGGTTGTATCTGATTAAAGGCGTTCATGTTGGAACTGCCATGGTGAACTGAGTAGGTCAGTTGTGCCAATTTGGTTTCGGTTGCAGATAATTTGGTTTCTAGCATCGAGATTCTTGACTCTAGAATCTTCACATATGGTAACAAATCGAAGTTTTTAGAATGACCTTCATTGTATGGGGCTTCTGTTTCACCCGTAAGACTTGGTTTCTGACTGTTCGTTGAGTCAATCGAACCTATCAGAGGAGTTAGCTTATTGATTGGAGGTAGGGTAGTATTAAGTTTCCACTGGTTCGTTTCGTAAGTCGTTTTTCTTGATGGATGGATACCCGGACCTGATTGAGCGATTGTAACTTCATGGGCTGCCTGCAGTGGTGTCTGGATAGGGTTCAATCTTGGTGTAGTTGTCCCAGTTGAGACAGGTGAGAAAGTAGAAGAGTCTCCATGGACTTTATTTTCTAGAATCGAGTCTTCGGCCGACAATGTACATCCACTCTGGCTGTTGTTATGACGGACCAATGCATCCATTCTGGCAAACTTTCTTCCACAGCTTCGACACTGATATGGTTTCTCGCCAGTATGCAGTTTCTCGTGTCTTTTAAGATCATGTAGTCTTCTAAATTTCGAGGAACATATCGAACAGTGGAATGGCTTTTCTCTGGTATGGATTAACAAATGCGACTTCAAGTTGTGCTTTCTGGTGAATGTGTGATCACAATGAGGACAAATAAATTTTCTATCTTCCCCATCTAACAGTTCGGACTCAGCAGATGTACCGGTCGATGATACCGAATCTGGGTACATTGATATGGAAGCTGAAGTGGCACGGGATGGAGTAGTTTGTATGACTATCTGATCAGTGGTCACCAGCAGGTTACTAGAATCATTAGTTGACTGCATTTGTAAAGTGTGTCTAAGATTATAGGTGATTATTTCCACGCGAGAAGTAACGAAGCAGAGAGCAACCACAAACACGGGTAATCAGCACAATAAATCACAGGAGGAGGAGGAGCAGTCAGTACAGCTCGTTAGTCAGTAATCAGCAGAGACCTTGAATGAGGTTTAAAGTGATCAAAACATCAAAACTTCGGCTCAGAAATTTCTCTCTGACTTCCTGAAAGTGGCTTTACTGTGGCGTTGCAACCAAGAATTTTTTTTTCTGACATAATCACTGCCCTTAAATTCTAATAATCGTTTTATGTTGACTGTTGACTCTTGTACTCTGAGGTTTCGTCAATATGGGTGCACTGAAGGCTGTTTTCTACACCTCGAGTGTCATCTCTGCTGGTGGGCTTTTTCTTGTGCACAGAGAGCTGGGCCAACTATATCCTGATATCAATGTTTATAAGCTACCCCAAAACTCGAGAATACATACTACCTTCAACATCAACCAAAGGGATCCGTCCCGATATATCGCATATTGTGACACATACAAGATCAGAATAATCACTGATAAATCAATACAAGGTGTGACATCTGAGCTCTTATCGTTTCCGTTACTTGCAAGAAACATTATCAATATTGGTTCAAACGAGGTTGCAAAACCAAAGTCCTTGGTACTTCAGTCAGAAGTGGTCGATCAAAAGTTGGATAAGAAACAATCCTATGAATCAACACTAATCAGATGGGCGTGGACAAGTACCTCAATAGTGTCATGGTATGAAAAGCTAGCCTCATATGGATTTCCGTGGAGATTGATGAATGGAGGGTTTCATGAGATTTATGTTGAGAAGATAGGTGAAGGTCATGCACCGTCTGGAGAAACGCACCCTGTATACGAAGTTTACTTTGCATCAGCACACGAGTATAACTTTCTCAGAGATGGTAAGGTCATTCCTGCGTGGGTACAAACTCTCCATAGGGACTATGCAAAGGTGGTATTGCACTTATCTTTGGCGAAGTACAAATATTGCCCACCAAAGTCAGAAACTTGAAGCAGCTCATCTCCTACTACAGATCTATAATACAAGAATACGAAAGTGCGCCGACTCGTTAATTCATTATATTTATTACCTACAGTCGACATTGAATCTTGCCAATTCCATCCACACGTTGAAGTCGAACAGTTTCGAGCGGCCACTCCACTCTTCAGGATCTTGCCAGCGCCCACCTCGCCTTAGTCGATATTTAGGTAAGGGAGAAGTGTGTAGAAGGGGCGTTGTTCGTCGACCAGGACATTGTGCTATCCTGTGGCATGTTATAGTACTGGCGAGTGGTGAGTGTTGAGCTGCCTGACACATTAGTCACTATAGCAACAATCGGCTGCCATACGTGGAAGTAGAGCCAATTCTGAAGGCTGCTGTGGAAGTTCGCGGGGTGGAGGAAATTCAATCATAATAATTAGGGGATGTACGTCAACGCCACCAGATCAATTACCGGCAAAATCTTAATAGTAAGGGCTTATAGAATGCTATATAGTGATAGTCCTTTTGAACGATCTGTAGAAGCTCACGTTGACGAGGAAAATCTGGACCAAACTGCACCAAAAACAAAGAAGAATTCCTCATTTCTGCAACGGGCCAGCCTTGCTGATGTAATCAGATTAGAAGGTCAACTCCATGTGTCGTAATTTATAAACGTCAAAATAACAACGACGACAACAACACCGACGAAGCAACAAGCGAACTAGATATCACCCATCAAACAACGAAGACAAAGCTAGCCTCATTCTAGTTCTTCCGCCTTTGTACTTAGCTGCGGGTATCGTCTGTACAGATATCCTCCCATAGCTGAAGAGATTTATGTTCTGAACTTCCAAGGGATAATTTCCTGGTGCTTCATTTGCTTCACAACGTATACAATGTCCATCTTACAGCAACAACAACTAGGAACAAATCGGAAAAGACCAAGATCCTCTTTCAGTGATTGGAATTCTTTACTGGACAACAACTTCAATGATGAGAGCCAGAATAGTGATGTTTTGAGCCAGCAGGTGAATATCTCAAGTACCACCACCACTAATGCTGAGAGATCGAGTGTGATCATCCTTGATTCTGAAGAAGAAGATTATGAGCTGGATAATCATGAGCCAAAGCTTGACATAAATGGTAATGATAGCGATGAGACTGATTCAATAATATTTGTTGGAGAACACCAGCTAAGTCAAGATGATGTTTTGACTGATGATTATGAAGAAGATGATAATCATCAAACCAATCGATTTTTCAACTCAAAGAGAATCAACAAATTATTTCAATCAAGCGTCAATGATACATTCAATCTCAATTTGGAGCTTCCACATATTCAAGCAAAACCAATTCACGTTGGTTTGAAGAAGAGAAGAACCAATTCTTTACCACAGTTACCTCTGTCTCAAATATCATACAGACGGGTCAGTGAAACTGCCAAGATTGGGGAAATCAAACCATTTTTGATTGTTCCAACTAGGAAGAACTCTTTGTCCTCCACAGCAAATGCGGAGAGGTCGCAAACTTCTGGTGTTTCGTCGGCCTCTTCTTCATCTTCGTACAATCAAGATGAAGTGTCCAACAACTCTTCAACTTCACCATTGTCCCCAATGCTGACAAAATCCAGAGAAAAAGTCACTGATGATAATGGCTATTACATTGCCGAACCTGGTGAATACTTTGCTAACGGTCGCTTCAAAATCTTAAGTATATTGGGTCAAGGTACATTTGGAAAAGTTGTTAAAGCTTTGGATTTATCATCAAATGAAACTGTTGCGATAAAGATAATAAGAGCAATTCCAAAATATAGAGAAGCATCCAAAATTGAACTAAGAATCTTGTCAACGCTCAAAAATGCCGATCCTGATAATCTCAATAACTGCATCCACTTGAGAGAAGTTCTAGATTATGAGAATCACATTTGTATCATAACCGATTTGTTGGATATCAGTCTCTATGAATTTTTGCAGAGTAATAGATTCAAACCATTTCCAGGATCTCAGATTCAAGCAATAACAAGACAGCTGATTAGATCTGTTGCATTCCTACATGACCTGAAACTGATACATACAGATCTAAAACCTGAAAATATTCTTTTGACCTGTTCTGAATATTTGAAGTTCAAGAAGAATAAAGTTTTGAAGAATCCATTGATCAATATCATTGATTTTGGAAGTGCAATATTCAATGATGAGTACCATTCAGAATTGGTTTCAACGAGGCATTATAGAGCACCAGAAATTGTCCTCAATATTGGATGGTCTTTTCCTTGTGATTTATGGTCGTTGGGTTGCATTTTGGTCGAGCTGGTAACTGGCGAGGCGTTGTTCAACACCCATGAAAATTTGGAACATTTGGCAATAATGGAAAAGGTTTTGGGATCAAAGTTACCAGACTATTTAATAGGAAGGGTCAGTTCCAGTAATGTAGAGCAATACTTCAAAAAAAATGGACATGGTTTTCAACTGGACTTCCCGAATGCCTCAACGACAGAGAAGTCATCCCTTTTTGTTTCAAAATTGAAAAGAATTGATGAATTGATATGTTCCAAACTGAAACTCAAAATTAATATCAATATAAAGGAGAGTTTGACTTCCAATTGGGATAGAAATCGTGCCAAAGTGAAAAATCTAAACTTCGAAACTTTTCAGTTCTGGTATTATTTTATTGACCTGGTTTTCAAGCTATTGGCTTACGATCCAAATCAAAGAATTTCAGCAATTGACGCTTTGAATCATCCATGGTGGGATTATGGTATCATTGATGAGGCAACGTCATCCTTACTCTAGATGTAAGGATTGTTATGGTGTTTTCTTCTTTCATTTTTTGATGGCTTTGTGCTTTTGGTTGTATGGTTTACTGGGATCAGTTATAGGTGAAATTTAGAGAGAAAGGAAAATGTGGATATGGTGTATTGAATTTATGGGGGGTTTTCCCTGGTTGGTTTTATTGTTTTGGAGGCATGGTCTGTCGTTCACTTGTGTTTATTGTTTCTTTGGCTTCCTGTCTATCAACTTGAATGGAACACTGTGGTATCTGGTTTTATATCACTGCATGTCCTTTTCGCTATTATGCTTCTTATAGTCTCCGAGAGTTTTCATTTCAAGGTTTATATACCCTTGGTTTAAAGAGTCTCTGCATGAATTTTTTGTAGCTTGTTCGGTGCGTGTTCTGACCGATTCACTTCCCAGTGCTTTTTTTAGGGCGAGCGCTGAAAATGAACAAAAAGAGAACATGGCTAGTTCAAACTTCAGTGAGACAAACTAAAGACAGTCACAATCAAACAATGTCAGGGGCTCCAGGTTGGTAACAATTTCTAAGTCATACCAAATTGTGCATACTAATTCTTCCATAGGAAACTCATTTGCAAATTACTCTCCAGCGCCACCAGAACGTGGCTCCTTTCCTCTGGACCATGATCATGAGTGCTCATCAATAATGTCAGAATATCTGAGCTGCCTCAAACTGGTTCAGGGGAACAACGCTTTGAATTGTAGACTTCTGGCTAAAAGGTATTTGGGTTGCAGAATGGACAATCAGCTGATGGATAAAGATGAATGGAAAAACTTAGGCCTTCCTGATGATGATAGAGAGAAATCTTCGCTAACGAAAACTGACCAGGTATCACCAGCAAGCAGCCCCACAAAGCCGTCTGATAGTTGAACATCGAGGCTTATAGAAAGAGTTTGTAATAGAAATCAATCTGACATTCTTCCTGTGGACGAAACCAGCTTTCTAATTTCCAAATCAGAGAAATCAACCATACGACATGATCGAAGTAAATAAAAAGTACAGGTACAAATTAAACAACTCATCAGCGGAAAATTGAGCCTTATTTCACCTGACAGTAAATCTGAATACAACGCTAAAGATATTCAACATTTAAACTAATTTCCCCAAATATAAACCTAATATACCTACCGACCCTATAAATAAACCTCCAAAATACCTCACTACCAAATCGTAAATTCCAAAATATCCAATAAACAAAAATAGAATGTATCAACCAGTAATCTTGCTCCACAGTGAGTTTGCGGCGACGCCGGCGTCATTTTTATACCTCTCAAAGGTCCTTGAGATATCACTATGGATGACATTTCTCATTCCTAATTCGTAAAATCGTCCTATACTTTGTTTGAGATCATTACCCTTCAGAATAAGAGTTTCTCCTTTGCCAAATCCCGATAGCTTTCCATAATTTGCGTTCAAAAAGCTCAAGCTTGAATGGTAAATCCCAGTCACATTTGCCCTTGAAGAGTTTGCGTTATCATATTTCTCCTTAACACTTTTAAACACAGAGATACTCTTGGCCGAGATCATATCATAGAGCTTCGCTGCACCTTCTGTGCCTTGAGTCAAGCTGTCCTGAAAAACCCCCTTTTCATCTTTCAGATGCGACATTAGAGAGTGAGCACATACGGAGAAAGATTCCAAGTGACCATCCCAATCAACATGATGAACATGGTCAAAGATTCTTCCCATGAGATGACCTGACAGAATTCTACCTTGCTCAAATACTTCAAGTCCATCAGCAGCTAATTCCTTCATATTGGTTTCAACGGAAGATGCAATATTGGAATAGAGAGCTTTCACTAGATCCCAAGAGTCAGGATTCCCATTAGCAATACTAAGTGTTGACACTTTCGTCTTATAATCGTCTTTGTCAGGAGTGTAACTGACTATAGTCCAGGAATGGGGCTCATTGATGAGGTGTGAATGAGGGGATACCTTGAAGGAGCCAAGTGGATTCATATTAAACAGCTGCATCCCTTTATCAATCACTAAGATTCCGATTACCAAATAAACAAGTATAGGTTTGACAGTTGTCCAGCTAAGTGATTCCAGAGGATACATATTGCCTTTTCTGGTTGGAGAGCCACTTGAAACTGTCTCACGATAATTTTCGACCACTTGTGGTGGTGTGTCATTCTCATTATTGACTTTTGACATCAAAGGAAATGAAGTCTCGTTGGTATGATTTGCAGAGCCAATAGGGTCCGGTAATCTATAGGAGTCTTCCGGATGCTGGTCACCCCTAATTGTGGACACAGAATTGCTTTGAAGTCCTCCATTTTGATCATCAAATGACCCTATGGCAGGTCTCAAAGTAGATGATGTTTCAGTCCTTTTGTTTCCTCTAATTGATGCGTATGGATTTGAAGCGTTTGTAGATTCGGTGTCAGAAACGATATCCTGAGTATTGTTGCGATCACCATCGTCATCAGCAGAAGAAGAATAGTTTGAGTTCAAATCATGATCAGTGGAATTGTTGTCATCTGTGAAGATCACTGACCAGTTTTTTTCAACATCATAGTTGAAAGCAGAGTCTGATAACTCAGATGATCTGGGAGTGGCAGTTCCACTTGAGCTTGTGGCAAGTTCAGTTCCACCATCTGTTGGCATTTCTGCTGGTTCATCCAAACTCATCGACTGTTTCATTGCATAAACTGTGGTTATATAAATTCAAGTGGCAAACAAAATATCAAGAAGATTAATTACAGTTGCCCCTTGTTCAATCCACTAAATTCAAACCCGAGCACTCAAAAAATAAACAGAGAATTATGTGATGAAGTGATTTGTCGACAAACTTTTCTTAGCTTCTATAGCACAATTATATATGAGTACCAGAGTTAAACGAAACCGAATTTGGCCTTTCAAGGGTTAAAAGGTCAAAAGTTCTCAAAAATGTGGTACAAAAAATACCCTTTTTTTTGTCACAAATTTGACATTTGTACTAGGTTGAAATGCGCACGACTGATAACAAAAGTCACGTGACGAACGATTTCTCTACATTTTACCCTGCCAGCTGCCATGGTAAATTTAATTCATTTGCACACCCATGATTTCACTATAATACACCATGTGAACGCTCTTGAACGATCTTTACCCTATGATGAAGCTCAGCCACGTTGTTTGCCAGTTCCATAAATAGATTGAACTCTTCGTGCAGTGTACTGACAATCAGACTCAACCCCCCAACATCACTAATAGAATCCTTCTCAATCCCTTCAATAGCTGATGCAATATCTGATAGGACATCAGTATATTCAGCCAGTTTATTTCTGTAATATTCGATCTTCCTGTTGAAGTATTGATCGATTTCCAATGAAGTGATCTTACTTCCAGCAGTTAGTAGCCTTTGCAATATAATGAAGAATATTTCAGAGTCATGAAGTGCCTCATCTGTTGACGTTCTAATATCATTGAGGACCTTCAGATCGTTATCGAGTGCCTGAGTAGTAGATGAATATTTGTTTTGTAGGAACTCAATGTCTCGTGGGATACTCTCTATGACATCCATATGCTCATCTTGTTCTGACTTCAATTGCTCTGCTATCTGAACTTGATTCTGTATGTAATTGTCCAGTTCCTCAATCTCTCTGCGAAAGTTTTCAGGAAGATCACCCACAGTGGTCAAGGGTGTTATTTGAGGAAGCTGCTGTTGAGTTTGTTGTTGAGATTGGTTTGCATTGCCGAATAGTGAAGTACCAGCAGCAGATCCAGAGAGGTTACTGTTATTCGCACCAAAAAGACCTCCATTTGTATTTCCGCCTGTATTTGTGGACCCGAAAAGTCCTCCTGATGATGTCGGTTTGGCCCCAAAGAGTCCTCCTCCAGATGCGTTGATATTGGAACCGAACGCATTGCCAGTATTAGAGGATGGAGCAGGGTTTGAACCAAAAAGACTCGTACCTGTTGTTGCTGAACTTCCAAATCCAGAGGTAGAAGATGTAGCTGGCTTAGAACCAAAAAGGCCACCACTTGTGCTAGCGGGTGTGGATCCAAATCCTGTATTCGTTGCTTGTGAAGGACCCCCTAATGCTGATGTTCCTGAGCTGGAGCTTCCAAACAGACCACCAGGCGTGGTCGAGGTATTATTCGCTGTTGTACCAAACCCTCCAAATGTTGAAGCTGGCTTCGATGCAGTGGTGGCCCCAAAAAGACCGCCGGAATTGCTTGTAGATGCGTTATTGTTTGAGCCAAAGAGACCACCAGCTCCTCCTCCATTGGAGGTCGCAGTTGAGTTACTGCCGCCAAATAGGCCACCAGATGAAGCTGATCTGCCAAACATTATCTTCTGCAGCTTATATGTTGTATTGAGAGCTTGAAGTCGACCCTTTTCAATCAAATGGTGTTGTCCAGGTTGACCTGATAATTTTTTGTTCATTTGTTTACACTTTGAGATCCAGCCAATTTCGCACTCAGTAGACCTTCCGGGTAAATTTCAGTCCAGTGTGCGATGGAGGATTTTGCTTCAGTACTGCACTAAGGACAATCCATCTCCAAATGAAACTGTTTGGGGTTTGATGGGAATTCCAAAGCTATACTCTGTGGTCTCGAGGAGGTGGCCGAACGTTATAGCTCCCGCTACAGATCATTTAGGGTGTGACAATTTGTGTATTGATTTGGGATCAATATTACACGGCTGTTTGGAAAGGGCTAGCGACTACGAATGTGTTTCCACTTTGGTACAGGCTTTCCTCCTGAGGTTGATTGAACTGGTTAACCCTCAGAAGACTGTGTTCATCGCACTCGATGGTGTTCCGCCTCTCTGCAAGATAAAGGAGCAAATACTAAGAAGAGAGCGATCCTCAAGAACGTCCAATGGATTAGACCCCAATGTTCTGAGTCCTGGTACCCCGTTCATGATCGACTTGGGCAAAGAGTTAAAGCGGTTTGCTAGTGACAATAAGGACATGAAGATGATTGTATCTGATAGCCTTGAGCCTGGAGAAGGCGAGCAGAAGATAATGAGATTCATTAGATCAAGTTGCGACCCAAAGACTATCGTATATGGTCTTGATGCTGACCTTATTGTCCTTTCTTTGACAGTTGCTTCTTCATCTATTCTCTTGCTCAGAGAAATATGGCACACAAGAAATAATTCTGCGGAGGAAAAAGATTTTGAGATTTTTTATGTGGATCGGTTCAAGAAGAGTCTTGTTGCAGTGTATGACACCCCAGAGGAAGACCGTGTGTTGCAAGATATTGCTGTGTTGTTGTGCTTACTCGGCAATGACTTCCTGCCCAGACCCTACGGAATAGAGGTTGATGCCACCACCATTGTCGACTTGCTCTCACTACTGAGGGACTTTCATTCGAAAAAGATGTATCTTATAAGTGGTGATGGGGTGCTTCGAACCGACTCGTTTAGGTGCTTCTGCTCAATGCTTTTTGATTTCGACTTCAAAAGGTTCAGGACTTGGCATCAGATGAAGAAGTCCGAATTAACAGAAGAAATTCTGACTCTAGAATTACACGGTTTGTCCTTGAGAGAGAAGAAATTTCAGATCAATGAACATCTGGATACTGTTATGAAGGAACGATTTGAAAATTGGGCAATACAACAGTATTCTCGAAGCATGACAAAGGAATCTATTCTGGAAATATCTATACAATACCTGGCTGGGCTGAGATGGGTAATAGATTATTACTTCCATGGGAGGGATGACAAGTATTTTCTATATGGTCACTGCATCTCTCCCAGACTGTCACATCTGAGCCAAGGCGTGGAGCAATTTCAAGGTGTGTTTGAACAGCTACCCCCGTCAATCACGATCTCTCCACTGCATCATCTTTGTCTGGTAACGCCTAAATCATCACAAGATATTCTGGATGTGTATGGTCGGAAACCAATCGAGATGCCACCTAATTATAATGCATTTCTGGAACAAACAACTCGGTTCAAGTCATGACCCTATCAACGTGCTCAAGAAAAGCGTAAATATCAGTCCTATCAATGCGTAAACATCAGCACTAAGAAATCTGAATTATTTGTTTTGTCCGCGACTTTTTCTTCTCGTCGACAATCGAAAAACAGCCTTAACAGTGCAACGTTAGCTTTTATCAAGATCACCTTAGAAGAACTCAAGATACTCCCATCAACTACTCCAGCATGGGTATTCCTAAATTCTTTAGATTCATCTCGGAGAGATGGCCCATGATTTCTCAGTTGATTGATGGCAATCAGATTCCGGAGTTTGATAACCTTTACCTAGATATGAACTCAATTCTACATACCTGTACACGTCCAAAAGATGAGGATGTCACAAAAAGATTGACAGAAGAAGAAGTTTTCAGTGCAATATTCGCTTACATTGATCATCTTTTTGATACTATCAAACCTAAGGAGGTCTTTTATATGGCAATTGATGGTGTTGCACCAAGAGCCAAAATGAACCAACAAAGAGCGAGAAGATTTAGAACTGCTCTCGATGCTGAAAAGAAGCTGAAAAAAGCAGCTGAAGAAGGGCTGGACTTACCAGAACAGGAGCCATTCGACTCAAATGCTATTACTCCAGGAACAGAATTCATGGCAAAATTAACAAGGTATCTGAAATATTTCATCCATAAGAAGATCTCGACTGATACTAAATGGCAGACAGTACAAATCATTCTCTCCGGTCACGAAGTTCCAGGAGAAGGTGAACACAAGATTATGGAATTCATTAGAAATAAGAAAGCTGACAAGAACTATAATCCTAATACACGTCACTGTGTGTACGGGCTGGATGCTGATTTAATTATGTTGGGATTGGTTAGTCATGACCCTCATTTCGCACTGTTAAGAGAGGAAGTTACTTTTGGTAGGAGAGCTACACAGCCAAAGTCATTGGAAGAACAAAAGTTCTACTTGCTACATTTAAGTTTGGTAAGAGAGTATCTTGAGCTTGAGTTTCAGGATCTTAAGGATCAGGTTTCATTTGAGTATGACTTTGAGCGTGTGTTAGATGATCTAATCTTGATTCTCTACGTTATTGGTAATGACTTCTTGCCGAATCTTCCAGATTTGCACTTAAATAAGGGAGCGTTCCCTCTGTTGCTGGAGACTTTCAAGCAAGCACTTAGAGGCTTGGATGGTTACATCAATGAGTATGGTAAAATCAATCTTCCAAGATTAGGCGTTTGGTTGGACATCCTATCAAAATTTGAACAAGAAAACTTTGAAAGAGAAGATGTTGATCTAGAGTGGTTCAATCAGCAACTGGAGAACATTTCCCTTACTGGTGAAAAGAAGAGAGAGAAACAAGGTAAACTGGTTCTGCTAAAGAAACAGAGAAAGCTTGTTGGTGTCATCAAGCCATGGCTCATCAAAGTGTACTCTTCTAGATTTCCAACAACTATAACTGAAGACTCGATTCCTAGTCTTCAACTACCTCTTGACGCAACTCAAGGAAATCTTGATTTCTTGAAGGAATTTGCCTTCGATACCGGTCTGATTATCACACATTCACGCACCACTGATATCTATACAGTCAAGATTGACATTGATGGTATCGACTTGCATGAATCAGAGCAAGAGTTCAATGAAAGGGTCAGTGACGTTCGTCGTTTGATCAAGAGATATGAAGCTGCTATAATCCTGGATGCTGACGGTGAAGATGTGGTTGAAGAACGTAAACAAATTTACAACGAAAAATTTGAACATTGGAAAGATGAATACTACAAGGACAAGCTAGGATTCAGTATCAAAGATGAAGAATCCATGAGAGAGATCACAGAAAATTACATCGAAGGTTTGCAATGGGTTTTATACTATTACTACAAGGGTGTCCAATCCTGGCCCTGGTACTATAGGTACCACTACTCACCAAGAATCTCTGACATCAAGAAGGGACTCGGTGTTCTGATCAACTTTGAAAAGGGTCAGCCGTTTAAACCATTTGAACAACTAATGGCGGTTCTACCTGCTAGGTCTCGCTTATTAGTTCCACAGCCTTATAGACATCTGATGACCGATGACAATTCTCCAATCCACGATTTTTACCCTAGTGAAGTTGAGACTGATATGAATGGTAAAACTGCAGACTGGGAAGCTGTTGTCAAGCTTTCCTTTGTTGATGAGAAGAGATTGAAGGATGCACTACTACCATTTGAGGGACAATTGACTGCTGAAGAGAAGAAACGAAATTCTTTTGGCAAAGATATCAGCTTCACTTTTAATCCTCAAATTGACGAGGTTTTCAAATCACCATTACCAGGTGTTTTTTCTGATTTGGAAAACAACCGTTGTTTTGAAACCACATATCATCTCCAACTAGTTGAGGATCACGAATTAGTACAGGGACTACCTTCAGGTGCCCTTTTGGGTGTCGAAGCGTTAGCAGGTTTTCCTTCATTGAAAACCATCCCTTTCACTAACGAATTGAGAAGTGCAGGTGTCCAAGTTTTCAACCAGCCTTCAAGATCAACATCTATGATCTTAACACCAAAAGACACGCACGAAGGATTAACGGTCGACCAATTTGCTAGAAGATACGTAAACAAAGTCATCTATACTGAGTACCCATACCTTAGAGAATCCAAAGTTGTCAAGGTTGTTGATGAAAAGATGGAATACTTTTCTGTCAAACATGATAAAGGCTTCAAAGTTGGTTCTAGACAAATTGATCCCGACGACTTGAAGACCTACAAAACCACTGTCAGTAATTTCAAGAGACAGTATTATTCCTCTAGGGGTGTTGAATTGAAAGAGATACGTGCCCTTGTTTATGTCAACACTGTATCTGGTATAAAAAGAACACACAATGGTGCTTACGTCAAGGATTACACTAAAGAGGAAAAAATCTTTCCTCTTGAGCTCATTGTTGAGTCTGTCACTCATCAAGATCACCGTTATGCTGAGAGACCACCATTGCCTATTAATGAAGAGTTCCCTATTGGCTCAAAGGTGTTATTTCTCGGAGATTACGCTTATGGAGGACAAGCTTCCATCAATGGTTATGCATCAACTTCACGTTTGAATGTTTCCGTTCTCAAACTATCCACCAAGGCTGAGTTCACGAGCGGCTCTGCTCTTGCCCATCGTGAATTAGCCACTATTAAATATTATCCATCATTTGAAGTTTCCAGAAAATTGAGAATTCATCCTTTGTTTTTATCCAAGATCACATCCTCGTTTTTCTTGATGAATGAGAAGAATCAGCGTTTCAACGTGGGCCTTGATTTAAAATTTGACTCTAGACGTGAGAAGGTGATTGGTTTCACCAAACGAGGAGAAAAGGGTTGGCAATATAGTGTGAATGCAATCAATGTCATTGAACAATATAGAAAACTGTTCCCTTCATTTTTCAATGATTTGTCCTCCAAGAACTTTGGGTATGGTGCCATTCCTTCAATCAGGGAACTCTGGCCAAAGGTCGATTCAAAAGAGATTGAGTCAAGGTTGAGTGCCATTGCAGACTGGTTGAAAAATGTCAAAAAGACATTTGTCAGAGCCTCTTTGGAATCAGATGCACTATCAAGAGGGAGTATTGGAGACATTGAAAAGCAGGTAGAGGTATATGCTGCGCTACCAGATAAGCAAGAAACCAAAAACCTGATTGGTGTTCCGAGAGACGCAATCCTGGATCCAAGTGTCTCATTCAATAAGCTGAAAGCACAAAGTTTCAACCTCGGTGATAGAGTAATCTATGTTCATGATTCAGGTAAAGTTCCATTATTTGCTAAAGGTACAGTTGTTGCTTACAACAGTGTTGGTTCAAGTGTTACTCTTCAGGTTCTATTCGATAAACCTTTACTGGGGGGCAACAAGTTAGATGGAAGACTCAGATCAAACCGCGGCTTAGATGTCGATTCTTCGTTGGTTCTAAATCTCACAAACAGACAATTTGTCTATCATTCAAAGGCTTCTGCCAGTAAGAAGTCCAGAACTCAACCTCAGAAATTGAACAAGTCTGCTAATGGTGCTCAGCATGCGGTCACCACATCGGCTGCATCCCAAAACTCAAAAGCAGAAAGTGCCATGTCGAAATCCATGCCGGTTTCTCACCCTGATCAGAAGCACGGGGCACCAACATTGAAGAAGAAATCCAATGAGCTTCTATCTTTATTGAAAGGTGAAGAGCCAAAAAGAGGTGAAAATTCCACAGTCGAGCAACATGAAGAACGACAAGAGGACAAGAACAGCAGAGCTTATGCTTTGAAAAGCATTCAGGCATCAATCATACATCAGATACATGGCCCAATTCCGCCTCCACCAGCCCAAGGTTTCTATGCTCCCCAAAATTTCCAACCTCAATTAGTTGAGCCAAATTCAGCACATCAATCCCATCAGCAAAGATCTCCAGCAGAATCTAAAACTAAGAACAACGCCTATTCTAGAGGAAGAGGTAGAAGGAAAGCTAGAGGGGGATCGGTTGGTCAAAGAAAACCAGCAAACACAAACACTGACCGAAACCCAAAACTCAACGATACGAAATGATCTTCTGATTGCTTTCATCTTTTTATATTTTTTTACGTTCAGAATATACTTTTTATATCATTTTCATTCCAACTACTACTAGATACAGGTTGATCACTTCATTATAAGCATTTGACACTGTAGACTAATAATCCTCCTGCATGGTATACGATAGAGTTTTGACCCGCTCTTTCTCAACCTGTTTTTTGAACCACGACCTTTCGAATCCATTAGATCTATCAACACCGTCCCATCTGTATCCGGGAACAATACCGAACCGATTTTCAGGAAATCCACCATTGTAAAGTTTTCTACCAGTTCTAGAGACATTTTTCCTTGACTTCTGGGGCCCGAATGATAGTAAAGGGTCGTCATCAAGCTCTTTCCGCTTCAAGGCCTCATTGTGCTTTAGACTGTCAGCATATTGGTTCAATCCTGACTCAGCCGCACTCCTCAACCTTCTTCTCTCTTCTTGTAATTCCAGCTTTTGGATGAGTCCCATATTGAGCTCTTTCAATCTTCTTTCCTTCTCTATTGCTTCTTCTTTTCTTCTAGATTCTTCATCGTTTTTGATTTGAGAGATGTTGATCTTTTTACCAGATGAATCTCTGTGTACTGTGTCATTGTTACCCCCTAGAGATTCTATTGATTGACTCTTCATGTATTCTATTTCCTTTTGGCGTTTCTCCTGAATCTGTCTAGAAACTTCTTCTCCTGTCTGTAGACCAGCCAATGCACCAGATGCCATTCTCTGCTCAGTAGAGCTTGGTTTTGTTATTATCTCATTTGTTCCCACCACTCTCCATCCACTAGTTTCTCTGGGTACGCGTTTGCTGTCATTTACAGCTGACACTATGTGGGTTTGGTTCTTGTCCCCCAGAGTAGGCTGTGCGTGTTTCTGAGTTGGATGTTTTTGAGGTGAGATGCTGTCATCTGCTATGATAGAGGTGCGGGATTCGTTAGTTTTATGCTTCTTCTTGCCTTTCTCTTTGCGTTTCGGCTGTTTACCGTCAGAGAGGTAGTTCTTTGTGAGGTAATCTGCCAGTGACATTCTCTGATAAAGCTGCACTTCTACGATTCAAATGTGAACAGGTTTAAATGGCCGTGGCTGCTGATTGTTAATCAAGCTTGAAGTTTTGGTGAAGTTCTGATGGGCCGGGTAATCCAGCGCTGTACGCTTGAATCTATGGCTTAATTATTACACGCCCCATCTTGTCAAGAACGTCAAGATATTATGGATAAGGCAGGTGCTCAGAATGGACAGAAGTGAGCTGCGACTGAAGCGAGTAAGGTCATCTCTGGAGACTCGTCTGCAGGATTTCCTAGCTGCCAAAGATGAGGCATTGGACACATATGAGAAAGGTACGTTTCCATCATTTCATGTTTTGAGAGTTCTGAGATCACTAATGTGCCATCGTTTTAGAGGTTGCAAGACTTTCATCGCTTAATAAGTCATTGCTAAAGAAGATCAGTGAGATGGAGGATGCGGATGCTCAGCGATCCAAGAGCATGAAAGAACTGGAGCGCAAACTTCAGACAGTCTCTCAGAATGTCACCAATAAAGCATACAATATGATGAACATCAAACTGAATGAATATAAACAAAGAGTCGATGAACTTCAAGCTGAAAATGCTAGTCTAAGAAAGTCACATCGTACCCCACTGAAAGTGATAAAGCAAGAGCCAAATGCTCCCAGTGTGATAGCTTTACTGCAGAGGTCAGGTGAATCTGCCCAAGAACAAAGTTCAAAACAGGAGAACGTGGACCCACTATCTGCAATTGACCCTGGAAATATGGATATGAAAAGCAGTAGTAATAGCTACGATGATGGTGAATTTGACTCCAATGAAAATATTGAGTTTGAGTTTCCTTCCCAGTTTAGTATAAACAACAATTTTCAGAGTAACAAAGAAGGTACGTTTGACATCAGAAAATACAAACATCCAGTCAATGAGTCATACGATATGAAAGCTGGAAACATTGATCTCCCAACATCATCCCCCGTCCAATCTGATTACCATGGCTCATCTGATGTTGTATCTCCAGTCAAAGTGAAGAAAGAAGGAGCACCTTTGGAATTGGTAGAGATTGAAGACTCGTTCTGTTCATCAGATGAGGAAGATATCATCAAGAACTCCAGAGACGCTCTCCCCACTCCACTAACCACTTCAAAACCTTTCAAAACACCTTTAGTCAAGAATTACAAGAGACCTTTACTCATTCAAACTCCTGATGATGCAACTCCAAGCAAAAAAAGCAAGACTTATCAGCACAATACAAAATCAACAGGACCAACCAAGCAGTCTGTCCTTGATTTGAGTACAAACTTTAAAGCTAACAGATGTTGGATTCCTGAAGATTTCAAAATAAATCCTGCAAAGAATGATAACATTCAGTATGCGTATCAAATTACCTTACGTGATAAATCTGCTAGGTCTTGTATTCATGGAAAGACATGTGCTAGTTGCGAAAAGTTTTATAAGTCTCTTGAAGCTATACCAAACTACGAAATATCTGGCCCACAATGGAACGATAAATCGTGGAAAGAATCATCCAAGAACTTCAAGATTGTGACAAAGACATCTAGACACAAACAACTTTGGGAACGCCCTGAATCAGCCCCAGGATTTGGAGATTTTGACTTCCCAACTACTCAGCAATTGGCCCAAAATCGTCTTGAGGCGGAATTCAACTCCAAGAGAAAAGCATATGAGAGATTGTACTCCGCTATTCATGATCAAAGATTCATCTTCAAGGATGAAGATTATAATAAAGCAGTTAGGGATAGATGTTTCAAAGTTGATGAGGAAATCTTTTATAAGTATCTAGAGAAAGCTGATGAATGAACAAGGTAAGTACAACCCCCTTTAATTAAATAAATATAATGAAAAAATTAATAGGTTTATAAACGTTAAGGGGCATGTCATTAAAGGAAATGTTTCTAGTAAAGGAAAAACAGAAATGCAATAATAAATATAATTTATAGCAATAAGGAAATATCAAGAAGCGTGATCCCATACACATTTCTTTCTTACCAAACGTGTTTGATGCCATTAGCACGAAAGACAAATATCATGATTTTCTTTGATCTTTCAATTCGTTATAAAACTGTTTGTAGACTTCATAGTCAAAGTTTCGGAAATTCCAATCCAATTCAATAAACTTTTTGGAAATCTCCAAAGATTTATAGTTGTAATGATTGAACCAAGCATTCTTGTCGGGATTTATGACAAACATACTAGGCCCATCACCTCTGTTATCATCTTTTAAGATGGACTTATCACTTCCTGTGGTATTTGGACTAATTGATAATGTTGGCTTAACAGCTCTGTGGTCACTTGACTTCTCAATATTTGTCAAGCCTTGACCGTATGGCAATGGGAATAACCCTTGGAAAATTTCATAAGCTGCTAAAGTAAATCCAAATTGTGGTGATGATCTCAAAACTCTGGCAGCTCCACCTTTGAACAAAGATCTCCATGATTCTTCTCGAACAATGGTTTTAAACGCATGGAAAATACCACGATATGGAGTTTCACCTTTCTGAGGTGCAACCTGGAGTCTTGTCTTGATTACATCACAAGGTGTTGTTAAAAACGCAGCAGGCATACCAGCCAAACCACCACTTACCAGCAACTCCCAAGTCTTCAACTGTTTCCTCTTATTGGTGGATTTTGACAAAGGGTCATAATTGAAAATATCCTTCTTTATATGAGCATAAGTGGGGAAATAGATTGCACTAAATGGGACATCTCTAAGTAAACAGGCAGACGCACCTTTGTACAGTCCTTTGATACCGAGTGATTTGATGATGGACATTGCAGTACCATACCCTCCAATTTGCAATCTAATCTTCACAATCTCCAATGGATTGGTGAAAACGACTTGACAAGCACCAGCAGAAGCACCAGCTATAATTTCAGAACCCAATGGAATTGTTTTACTCACCTTGTTTGTGAGAGCATTTCTAACCAAATCATTAACAGTTAGTTTGATGGCTTTCTCAGGTGCAACACCTATTAACTGAGGTGCCAGCCCAGAATATAAACCTCTCACACCATCAAAATGAACAACTTTATATAGACAATCTAAAGAGTTCTTATAGAACCCGGTACCTCTTTGAGCTTGCATCCTCGTTTTGATTAAATCTATTGGATAAACAATTGTTGCACCAATAGCACCAGCAATAGACCCTAAAGAGAAGTTGTAAAGAGAGTCAAATATTGGAAAGAAATAGAAATTTGAATTATTCCGCAACATGGTCAATGAAGTCAGATCATTCATCAAATGTGAGGGAATGTTGTTTGGATTCAATAGGTTTAAAAATTCATGAATAGTTGGTGAAGAAGAAGAAGTGTTTGCAAGTTGAAACAGCAAGTTGATCTGATTGGAGGAGAAAGTGGTCAAGTTGTTTAGTTTATTGAAAGTGAGAGAGGATTGCATGTTGATGAAGTTGATGAAGTCCTGCTGAGTGATTGGAGTTGTTCTAGCACCACTTGAGTCAGAGTTCAACGATGCTTTTGCAGTAAGATTTATTGATCTCATAAATCTATAATATCTAATAAATAGCTGGTTCAACAAATCAAAATTTTGAATCAAGTAGCTGATATCTTTGTATTGTGTATAGTTTATCAATTGATTTCTATCATTGCTGAACTGACTTTTCAGAGAATTGATGAAAGTTGACGATAGTTTGTGCCCATATATCGAATCAATAATCAAAAATAGATCGGTGTTCGAGATTTGATTAGCAGCATTTGATCTCAATAGAAAGGACTGGTTGATCTTGTAGTTGACCCAATCGTTTTGAAGAATAGTGATCAAAGATGCAAGGCTCAGCTTCCCAGAATTCTCAACAGAGTAAAGGTTGATGTAATCCTTGAAATCGTCCCAGTCAATTTTGAAGGTAGATTTTGTGAAGGTCTGTATATCTCTCAAAGCCTTGAGCAAATCACTTGTGTTGATGAACAAATGGTTGAAATCCATGAACTTCTCGTTATAGTTGATAGCAAGTAACTTTGAGTCCGCATGGTTGTGATTGATTCTTCTGAGGAATTCGTACAGGAGAATGTATTGATAGTTTTTGTTGGAATTGATGATGTTGTTGAAATGGAACCAATCCGATATCGTGAGGTAGCCCTTGTTGGCCTCGTCTATGGTCAAGAAGATCAGGCCAAAAGTGTTATCAGGGATCGATTGGTGGGCCTGCTGGTTGTAGGTCAACAGCTTGAGGAACCCGTCATAATCCAACACAAACTCCTTCACACTGTCATTGAACACAGCGAACTGCTTGAATATCTCGAACTGGAGCTTCTTTGACTCACTCGACGACGATGGCAACTCCATTTTGCAGCAACACAAACGCCTATAACCACTGCAACTTCAAGAAACGAATGAATAAACAGCACCCTTCTTTTGTTTTTCCAATTTAACGGGACGGTTGAAAAGTTTCACCACAAATTTCTTGTTTATGATCGGCTCTTTTTTCTCGATTGTTTCATAAATTTGAGTGCAATTTCCAGAAAAGAAAAAAAAAAACTTTTCTTCTTCCCCAGATTCTGATTATGTAATCAAATGGCGGAGCCAGCCGGAATTGGGCCAATCACAGCGCGGAATTTTGAGAAAGAGGGGAGCGGAAGTAGTCGGGTCTCGGGATTTCGATTAGGCCGACGCTTACTTTAAGAAAAAAAAGAATAACCATCTTCTATTTTAGTCACACGCTCACAGGGCTCTTGTACATATCGTCGCAACGGATTTTGGTGCTCCCAAAGCTCCGTCTGCTCACATGCGCAAGCAGCCTGGAGAACTCGTTGCCAACCTCCCAGTAGCTGTCCTTGAAGATCTTGGACACATTCATCAAGAGCCCAGTCATGTGGTGCTTGTTCTCCACGCTAGGAATGGCATGGATAGCTAGGATCTTCATCAGATTATTGTACTTGATAGCGTCCAAAGGCTTGATTAGATGAATAGGCTGCTTCACAAATCTTGAAAACGCATTTCTGATCCGTCTCAAATATGTATATCCGTCCTCTTTAGGAACTAAGGTGACGTCTTGTTCATTGTTCAATAAAACAGTTGATTCTGGGCCTTCAAGACTATAATTGAAAGCCCAGATCAATAGAGTAGCCAACGCTAAAACGTTTAGTCTGTTATAGATTGCCTCATTATTTGCATCATATTGTGTGTAGTTGAAATCTTGCTCTGCATCTTGGGGACTCAAAAACATTTCAAACAAAAACATATAGGCATAAATGACAGAAATCCTACCATTTATGGAGTTAGACCATTCTTTGACTTTTCTCTCCACAAGTTCATAGTCAGATGCTTCTGCCTCAACATTCATTCTCCAAGGTGCACCAGAATAAATATAATAATCGTAATGCTGAATTCTCAGCGTAATCTGGCCCATGTGATATACAGCAGATTTACATCTTGTATCCTTCGCTCTAAGTGTATATGGAATAACGGACTGTTTATCAATCGACAGATTGTCTTTCCCAAATACTGCTGAATCGGTATTGCAGCAGCCCTTCATAATTTCACAGTTCCAGTAATCAAGGGCCACGCTCAATGTATCTTTCCATGTGTCTCTCAACTGATCAAATTCAAGCATTGTACCTTGTAAATCACGTTGTTGCATTTGAAACATAATTGTCAACAATCCTGATAACAATATTTTCTTACCAAACCTACCTGTTGGTACATGTTCCCTATTCAAAAGCTTTTTCAACCCCACCAGAAAAGAAAGGGTGTCACTTTTGTTCGGGATCTCTTCTGGTGTCAAGTAACTCTCCCATAACTCATCATCACAAGGCAAGCTCAGTTGAATTTGCTGTGTACTTAATATCAAATGATATCCAAAGATGATCGAATGAGTGGCATCAATAAAGAAGGCAAAAAGAGCTGTTCTCTTTGTGGTTTCAAAATCAATCCATTTTTCCCAGATGGTAGCATTTTGATTCTTGGTATACTCGGTCTTATTATGTAGTGGATTACCACCCAAGCCAGGACTTCTTCTCAATAATTGAATAGTGGTACCGTGATGAACAAAAGCACGCTCGTGTAAAACTCTGTTTGTCGATAATCTCTCGTAACTCTCTAATAATAATAAACTCTGAACAATCCATATTTTAGCAGGAGGATGGAAATCTTTGCTTTGGAAAATAATCCATCTCAATGGTTCCGCAATTATATCTGCAAACTCTCGAGGATTTCTTTCATATTTTCTATTTGGTTCTGTAGTAGCATAACTAGCCCCAATCATTATCATACTCAATAGTAGAATCGGAGGACAAGTAAAAGTGTTGAATGAAGGTTTGTGCAACACTGGATATTCAATATGGAAACAGTTCCAATACAACTCCAAGAAATGATCAATCTTATGGATATGTGGATGTTCCGCAATTTGGGGTATCAGTCTGATCAGTGATTGTGTTATCTCTGGTGTAATCAAGCTTTGATAAACTGGATTAGGAAAGTTTGGTGGAATTGTCAAGATATCATTCAACAGATCTGATGATAGACCGAATGGATCATCATCGGGATTGAAAAAATTACCATTTGTCAAGCTTGGTACATTATCCGTTGAGCCCAAATCTTGATTCGCTTGAGTTTCGTCGAATAACCAATTTATCAAGTGAGAAGGACTAGCTGTTGCGGTTTCGTTATGGATGTGCATATCAGGAGACAACATTGGAGCTTTTGTCATGAAAGAATCTGAGTCTCCCAAGAGTGGATTTGATTTTGCTAGATTCGGAAGCATTGAAGTTCCTGTGATTGAACCATGACGTAGAGCATCGAGTTCACGAGATGCAACACTTACGTGTGAGTTATCATCATACTTGTGAATGTTGACAGGATTTGAATCTTCAATTGTGGGCAGTATTATGGAATCCAAAGCATTGATTCGTATTTTCTTCATTGGTGCTGTTGCTGCGGAAGTGGCTGCAGGTGCTGTCTTAGATGTCTCGAGACCATCCTCAATAGCCAAATCCACCTGATCTGATGAAGACTTTGCACTTTTGGTTTTTTTTCTTTTTTTCTTGGAGTTCCCATTGGCTTGGTTCAATAGTTTTGCTTCTTCCTTGAGTTTTCTAGCTTCATGTCTCTTCAAATGTCTTTCTTTCAGATCACTTCTTACAAAAGACTTTGAGCAACCATCCCAAGGACAATTATATATCACTGTGGGATTATGGTTCAGCTTGTGTCTTGATAAATGTTCAGCTCTTGTGAAAGTCTTGTCACAGTCACCATAGTCGCACTTGAAAACACCAGTTGGACGTCTCTTCCTTCTTTTCTTGTTCGGCTGATCATCAGGATTGGAATCATCGGTATTGATCTGTGCACTGGATGCCGTATCCATTGAAGATATCTCCTGCATATTGATTGATTCGATGGGTATCGTAACATCTCGACTAACTGCTTCCATTGTGATCTGTCCACGATGAATCGTATTGCGCAGTACTGTATGTTTTGATTGGATCTGTAGGGCGTAAAAGTTGGTGTCAACGGGCAGGTCAAAGATATCTCAAGCAAAAATTAAACTATGGGTATCGGATATACTATCTTCCTAGCACTTCTGCTCCGCTTCCAGATCAAACAAAGCAATATCAAGCCTTTGAGAAACCTTTTTTAGTAAAGCTTCTACAGACGTTAGGAGCATTTCTCGATATTTTTTTCCAGGTATATAGGAAACGGTAGGGCCACGGACGGTTTCCGTCAAGGTGTAGGAAGAGCCACCTTTCCATCTCTCGGGTTGCGGGGACGGAGTGGAGCGGTGAACAGTTACCAGTATACACTGATCTCTGAATATCTTCACATTTTTAATTGAACTACTCAGTTGAGGTCAAGTTGGGGTAGAACAATCAAAAGCGTCTGTCTGCAGACTTAGCTCTCCCAATATAATGGCCCAGCTCAATTCAATTTATTACATCTGCACGTTGCTGAGCTTACAAACTAATTGATCCTGAAGCTGACACTGTCATGTTCATTGAACCTACAATGTTGATCAGAGCTTGAGATCAGGCCTAAAAGTCAATGATGCAAGAGACCCGCAGAAATAAGTACGAACATCATATCAGGGACGATTGTCATTGCTCGACACTTGCTGCATAAGTGCCTAGACAAAATGCTTTCCTGGTTTCTACCGGGATATTGATGGTCCGCTTCCCTCATCTAGTTGAATTGGATCCCAATGGTTCAGTTATTAAGTACGCTCAGAAAGATCCCAACCATTACATGATCACAGTCTTATATACGCGTTCTACTGAATTCTAGCATTCAAGATAATATAATTATTATTGATAATCTAGTAAACCCATTGAATCAAATAAATGAAAAACAAATACACAATCCTAGACCCATTGTCCTTTTTTGAAAGAAATGGATCCCTTTTCCTGTGACACTATACTTTAAAGTACATGCAAAACCAAAAGATTAAAACCCAGTCATCAATTCATCAAACCAACAAAACAGCATTGACACAACCATCTCTATCTGGTTCATTGGTGATTTGGGCGTACTTACCCCAAACAACTTTACCACCAGCTGTAACCATCCCCAATTCACTAACATTAACTTCAATGATGGTACCTTTGGTCAACACACCAAGCTGGGTGTACATTGGACTTTGGGGATTCTTCTTGACACCTAAAATTGGCAGGAAAACAGTAACTTTCAATTCTGGATGTGTCACATTGGCCTTCTTTTGTCTTAAAGCAGTTGGTCTGATAATTCTCTCCATTTTTACAGGTCTTCTTGTGAACCCTTCACCAACGAATGTGTGTTTTGTAATCATTCTTTTCCATGCTTTTGTCTTGGATTTACCTGTTCTGATAACTTTGAACATTTCTTCCTCACTTATACCACGAACTTTTGGTAATGGAACGGAAAATTTATCAGCCTTTTCCAGTCTCTTTTGCTTAATGGAAGACGAGATGGCTTTTGCTGTGTTTGTTTGTTGACGGTCCAACAGATATGTTGGTAAAGCTTCACCATCATCTTCAACTGGTTTGGTTGGTCCTTTAACCTTACTTTCCTCATGAGCTCTGATTTTCTTCTTCATAGCAACCTTTTCAGCATAACGCTTCTTAGCAAATTGCTTACCTTTCCAACCGGTCAACGTTTGAGCATCTTTTGAAATTTTATGTCCTTCTCTCGCTATTCTTTTACGTTTTCTTTCTTCATGATCTAGACGACGACCATGCTGCTTGATATGCTGTTCAATATACTCGTTTTGAGGCTGAAGAAAAAAACGAATGCTGTTAGTCAAGTGCTCTGTGTACGGCTCAAGACTTCTCGAGGTTACTTACCATTTGAATTGGATGATTTGGAACTGTTTTTATGTGTTTTTATCTTCACAAAGAGTGTATGTAGATAAAAAAGAAAGAAAGGGAAAATTTTTTAGGCACATAGAACGGCCGGGTAAGGGATTTTGACATGACGTCTCAACAGTTTCATTTTCTTCTGTGTACTCTGATAACACACCAGAGGTTAGAGCAGTTGGTTTGTCTAAAGCAAAGCATGTTGCTGACTGTACTTCCTGAGAGAGTTATCTGTGACAGTACGTCTTTCCTCCTAGGTATACGATATAGATGTCTTCCAGAGATGCTCATCGGTGCGGACACGCACAATTGTTGATGACATAATCACTAACTAGAAAAAATTATTTCTAGTAAAATTTTGTCTAATGGAACAGTTAAGAAACGTCGCTCTGAAGCCCTCCATTTATACAGAAGTACTGACATGGCCACTACACTTGATGATACTCTTAAGGCAATCTACACATCTCTGGTGTCTACAAATGAGTCTGTATCTGCCCTGTCTGAAAAATATGACTCCCCAGAACTTCCTACATTAGTTCAAGACTTACTCGAAAAGACCAACCAATCATTACCAGAGGGTGTCTCCTTATTGGATTTGAAAAACGACGCCATGTTATCATATATAAACAATCTTGCTCTCATAATATTATCCAGAATAGAAGGTTTGAAAACCAATAACACAGAAAGTGTGACCAAGTTGAAAGATTCTGCAGTTAAAGGAACGATAGTTCAGAGAGTCGTTATGGAGAGAGGTATCAAGAACCTAGAGAAGAAGCTGTCATATCAGCTTGAAAAGATGGTGAGAAATTACAACAAGATGGAGAAGGATTCTAGCGAACAAAGTATCATAAAGAAACTGCAAGAGCATGAAAGTGACGATGAGAGCAGTGAAGAGGAAGATAGTGAAGATGAATTGAACTTTAGACCAGATGCTGCTTCGTTAGTAAAAGATTTGAAGAAGTCTTCTGAAGTCAAAGAATCTTCTGATTCTACCAAAAATGAGATATATAAACCACCTAAGATTGCGGCTGCTCTTCCACCGTCTGATTTCCGTGAAAAGTCACAGAAATCTTCAAGAAATGGTACCAAATTGCAAGCTATGGAAGAATATCTTGTCGAAACTGGTGATGCTCCAATGTTAGAGCAATCAATTGGTTCTAATATTCTCAATAACGGTAGAGGTGGTGTTCAGACAGCAAGAGAACGTAGAAAAGAAGAAGAAGTCAAGAGATTCGAGGAGTCTAACTTCACAAGATTATCCACAAACATGAGTAAGAAAGATAAAAGACAGAAGAGAAAGCAAGATGCAGATACGTTTTTTGGTGAGGACTGGGGTATTTTCAATAATAAGAGAGATGATATGAACACAGGGAGAAAGGCCAAACCAAAATCAGCATGGGATAGAGCTAAAAAGAGAAGAACTGATTGATTTGCAACTGTTCAATCAAAATCATGTCACAATCACCTAGATGGATAGTTGTAGTGGCTAGTTTGTAGTGATTTATCAAAACACATCAATAACTTATGCACTAACATGGATAGACAAGTTGTGCTCGAAAAAGCAAAAAATATAAATCTCGAATAACTTTTCAACGCTTTTTGTCTAATGTACTTCATAAGATCAGATTCATTTTCAGTTGGTAAACATGGCACCAAAACCTGTCAAATTACATTGTTTAGCAGATGTTTGCCTGATTCCTGTGAGTTGAACATGTAATGGCTGCCATACTTCATGCTGATGGTCTCCATACTAACACAAGTCTCACTCAAAGATCGGAACAGGTTCCGCTTCTGTCTCCAATGAGATTGCTAAAATTGAGATTCTGATCAGAAATAGTGGACTCAAATCCACATTGCACAGTGCTGGTACTACGATTGAAGGAGAATGGGATGAAGTCTGTAACTTAATTGGGCAACTTCACCAACATCTCCACGAAGAAGGGGTCGTGAGAGTACAAAGTGATATCAGAATCGGTACAAGAACAGACAAAAGTCAGGCAGCTCAAGACAAGATCGATGTTGTTGAAAAGAAGATTGCTGAGAGCTCCTGAATCACAAACAGGTGACGAGCATCTCAACGAACACTGAGTGGAGTGTGATATATTGATTATAGCTGTGTGCAGCTTATGTAAAGTAATGATGCGGCTCCTACCGGGCTTCTACGCTGGGAGAAATTTTTGAGGATACCGTAGAAACGTCATAAAATAAGAAGATGCAAAGTATCGATTTTAAAAGAGAAAAGCGTTCAACAAGGGCCACTTTTGCTCCGCTCGGCCATATATCGTTCTCTGATATTGTTACAGGCTGTAACTTTTGCTGTTCATTTTGCTATTAACCACAAATTGATTTCCTTCCTGGCTCATCTTCACAGTTCCCTATCATCACATCCACAAAAGAGAGCCTGATCTCTTGAAGTGTACAAAGGCAATACAGAAACCATGTCCCAGGACAAAAGTTTTGTCACTCCAAGCTCTCCTTCCCGATCAACAACTACCCTTAATTCATCTCAGTTACTTCAGCAGTCTCCAAGAAGGAAGAACAAGGTAATTTATAGTGATCGTTATATCCCAAATAGAACTGGTGTTGATCTTCAGGCTGCTTTCACTTTGAGCAATACCGAATCTCTCATCAAGAAACCGACTTCATCGTCTTCAAATTCAAGTGATCTAGATTCGAGAAAGGAAGAGGAAGCTAATAGAACTTTTTCAACGGTTTTGAAGAATGAATTATTTGGTGATAACATTCCTAGACCTTCATCTGGAAACAATGGTAACAAATCCAGTGATTCAGGTCTACAGATAACTCCTCCAAGGTCAGCTTCTGAAAACAACTCAATCGCATCAACAACACAGAAGACTCCTAAACAATACTCAACAAATCTTTTTTCATACCAATCACCAAATAAGAGTCGGCCGGTGTCAACATCAATCGAAAATGATATATACTCTTTATCGCCTGTACGAGTTGATTCACAGAGGTTATTATTGTCGCCAACCAAAAAGGTCCGAAACATTGCTAAAGTTCCATATCGTGTGCTTGATGCTCCAGAACTTGTGGATGACTTTTATCTAAATTTACTGGATTGGGGCTCGCAGGATATACTTGGGGTTGGATTAGGATCAAGCGTTTATTTGTGGAATGCATCAACAGGATCAGTGGACAAGCTTTGTGATCTAGGAAGTCATGATCGAATTACCAGTTTATCCTGGATCGGTGCAGGGACACACATTGCTGTTGGTACAAATAATGGAGCTGTTCAAATCTGGGATGCTACAACATCAAAATGTACTAGGTCCATGACAGGACATACATCAAGAGCATCTTCACTAGCCTGGAACGAACACATATTGACATCTGGTTCTAGAGACCGCACGATTCTTCATAGAGATGTCAGACAACCGGAGCATTTTATGAAAGTTCTCAACTATCACAAGCAGGAAGTTTGTGGGTTGAAATGGAATGTTGATGAGAACAAACTAGCTTCTGGTGGTAACGATAACAAGCTTTACGTCTGGGATGGCTTGAGTGAAACCCCATTATACAAATTTGAACATACAGCAGCTGTTAAGGCATTGAGTTGGTCGCCTCATCAGAGAGGTATTTTGGCATCTGGAGGAGGTACATCGGATCGCCGTATAAAAATATGGAATACTTTGAATGGGAATAAGTTGAGTGATATTGATACGGGATCTCAAGTTTGTAATTTATGCTGGTCCGTAAATTCAGTTGAATTGGTCTCCACACATGGCTATTCCAAAAATCAGATAATGATCTGGAAGTATCCCCAAATGACACAAGTTGCATCTCTCACTGGACATACATATAGGGTATTATATTTATCTTTGAGTCCGGACGGGCAGACAATTGTTACAGGTTCTGGTGATGAGACGCTACGATTCTGGAATGTTTTTGAGAAGAACAAGCTCGACAGTGGTCCTCAATCGGTGCTATTGGATGCATTCATGCAACTAAGATGAACCACTTCGAATCCCAAAAAGCCTTTCCTTCAAATATAAAATTTTATGCTGAGCATATAATTTCGACATTCTGTGTCTCACGTTCACTTCAATTCCACTTTCATACAATATTGACGCTTATATATTTTAGACCCTCGTAGCATCATAGGCCCTTGTTGGACTGTGAATATTTGTGCTGTTTCTCATAGAATTGTTGATCTGCCCTGAATAGTTTAGGTCCATAACTGGTCCCTCATTTTGAACATTTGTTTGTACTCTTTTTGACTCTTCATTGACAATGTACGTATGAACCATGGCTGCATTTCTTGTAGAGCAACCATTCATCCAGGTAAAAAAACTTCCAATGACAGGAGGTATACTGATGATGAGATCAAATAAAATATTGGCATGCATCTTAGCCACCAGCTTTGTTGGCAGATGAAACTTTTGGTCAGCGATTGTGACAAGTCTCCCATGGATAGCAAACATTAGTAGTGGACCAATCACTGGCACCAAAGCCAGTAGAGGAGCTAGTCCAAGTCCGAGGTTAAGGGGAAAACATCCAAAGAAGTTTTTGTCATCCATCCAGGCTCTCTTTTGAATCTTCTTCCATGCTTTCCTCTTGTCCTTCGAACATGTTTCTGGGACTTTTCTCCTCTTTTTCTTACCATTAACTTCGACATAGAAGGGGTCTGTTTTAGATACGTCTTCATTAGTATTCATGTAACTTGTGATTTTTATTCAACCTCCAATTTTGATGTCGTCCATAACACTTACCTTTTGTCTGGTATTTCTCGCCAGCTTTATCATTGACCCAATCCACAACAATATCATATCCCGGAAGACCTTCTAGTTGCTCTGCCCACGTGTTGAGGGTATCCATTGTTTCCTTTCCCTTGATTTCTTGATGATCTTGGCGTTTATGATAAATGTAATGTAGCACTTGGAAAAACTATACAACTCTGCCGGTCTTTCCAGGTTTCCAGGTGCAGTTTGCAGTTTGCAGTTCGGCTCGAGGTTTGAAAAAAAGCCGGCAAATTAAAGCTCTCTTCTCTAGGGTTGTCGTCTCCTGGCTGATAGGCAAACGCAGTGACTTCTGAAAAGTAGAACGCACAACCGGAGCATCGTGGGAGACAGTAAGAGAATAAAAGCATCGGAAACTCACTGACTGACTGAGCCTTCATGACGGTTTGGAGCCATGGTGTCTTAGTCAGCGAGAGCGCAAAAGCACAAAGAAAAAGTAGTACAAGTGCGTCAAATAACAACAAACGAACGGGCAAAGAGAGACTTGTCAATACACAGCGCCCGGGTCTCATCTGTGTTTTGCAATGGACTCACAGGATCAGGCTGTGCTGAAGAAAGATCAGACAACGAGAGATCTTCTTGCTAGAGTTGAGCGGGAACGAGCTAACGAAGCTGAGAACGCACAGAGTGATACAAAACTTCCACCAAAGAAAGTGTTATCTTTCTCCAACTATATGTCCAATGTGGAACAGAGGAAACAGGGACTTGCTGGTAATGATAGGAAAGAAAAAGAAGAAGTTGAAGAGACACCTGAGGGTGAGGAAGTAGCTGAAAAACTTGGGCAAGTGCAGCAGACTGAAGACACTTCATCTAATCCAATCCAAGAAGAAATCGAAGCATCAGAAGTACCTACAGTAGCGGAAGATAATGAGCATGATGATGATGCTGATAGTCCCCTCTCCACGATTTCGTCCGAACTATCAGCTGTTCCTTCGTCTACTTTGAATGAGAGATCCTCAACGTTTGCTTCTGTAAATGTTCCGCCTTCCATCCCAGAGGGTGAATTCACTGGTTCTCAATCTGACCATTCAAGTCATAGCAATTTTGAAGATGAAGGAGTGAACGACGATGACTCTGATGCCGAAACTGTTCATGCTGGTTCTCCAATGAGACCCCAAAGAGGCCGTCTTGTCAAAAAATCAGACTTGGAAAATCATGACATCAACCACTCAACTTCACTGTCGAGGATAGTCGACTTTGAGGACTCCGATACGGATGATAAGTTACAAAGAAATAGAGTGAAGAATCAATCGAGATCGAGATCTCGCTCCAGAACTCAACAACCCAGAAGAAGAACCGGTAGAGATTCTAGCGGAAGGCTCAAATTGCAACGAGTTTGTGATAAGGGGAAGTTTGAAGAAGCCAAGCAGTTGATTGAGCAGGGAGCTGATATCAATGATCAAGACTATGCTGGTAATTCTGCCCTTCATGAGGCTGCGCTGAAAGGATACACGGATATTGTGGAGCTTCTCTTGCAGAATGGAGCCAAAGTTGACCTTCAATCTGGTCCTGATGATCTTGATACTCCATTGATTGACGCTGCTGCAAACGGACATACAGAAACTGTCAAGATGTTGCTAAAGTTTGGTGCAGATCCACGGATTGAAAACGCTCATGGTCAAAATGCTTTAGACTCTTTAGAAGAAGATGGTGAAGATACACCAATGTTAGCATCACTATTGAAAGAAGCTAGTCTGAGGTTACAGCTCAAAGATAAGGAAAAATCTCAACATTCTATGGCCAATTCAGAGATCGACTACTCCAGTTCTGATGATGATCATGTTAGGTCAAAATCAAGGCAGCGTGTTCAAAGAAGAACTTTACATACTAGGAACGACCTTCCCTGGGTTGACTTTACAACTAGAAATGGAAGAGAAGAAGTTTTTTCGAAGGCCAGTGAAGGTGATGTACAATTCGTGGGCACCTATCTCGAAAATGGTGGGAAACCTGAAACTGAAGCTTTAGCACTAGCTGCAAAATTTGGCCACACAGATGTTGTTAATCTGTTTCTTGCATTTGGTTCCGAGGTGGATGCTCAAAACTCAAAGGGATTGACACCTTTGATGGAAACAGTTGGAAGAGGTCATATTGAAACCGTCAGACTGCTACTTCAAGCAGGGGCTAATCCATTTAAAACTGCTAAAGATGGAAAATCGGCTATTGATTTTGCTAAGGACTCTTTAATTGTCGATGAAGAAGAAGTGACATTACTACAAACATTCTCTGGTGTTGATTCTGCTACCTCCCAAAGTGACATAAGTTCAAGAAAAAGAAAGATATCGTTGAAGCAGGATGCTGAAAGCTCAGCAGAGACAAAAAAGAAGAAGGTAGTACTGACTGAAGATACTACTCAGTCCCTGTCCAAGGCACAAACCAAGTCTGTTGGAGTTGAAAGAGAAGCTAGTAAGTCAAAAACTGTGGAACACAAATATCAATCTCTCACAAAGCCTGAAGCCAAGCGTGTCACGAGTTCTGGAAACTCAATACCTGTTGCACAAAGAAAGGTTTCTGCTCCAGTATTAGAATCGGAAGAAGAAAAGTCGGCGAGAGTTCAGAAAGAGAAAGAAGAACAAAAACTACGTGAGCAGTATGAGGAAAAAAGAAAGGCCAAACTGAAGGCTCGTGAGCAGGAATTCCTGAACAATTTCGAGTCTAAGGAGAAAATGAAAGAAGAGGAGCTGAAGAAGATCTCTCAAATTGAAGAGGAGCTTGCTTTGCAGGAGAAGAAGAGATATGAAGAGAGAATCAAATTGGAAGAGGAACGGAAAATATTGTTATCAAAGAAAGAGGAGACTGAGAGAAGACGCATCATCAGAGAATCATATCCATATGGTCTTCAACAAACCACCTTTGACAATAACAGAACAGCAGATGATGTGAAGAAGTATTTGCCATTTCTGTTTGCAACAATCGATGGTGTTCGATATTCTGTTGACTTACAAGTTATAATGATTTTAGGGGTGGAGGATTTTGAGATCAGGTATCCACAATTGTATGAATCGAAGGTTCTCATGGATGAAACAACAAGGTGCAAAGTGTTCCATTATCTATATCCTATTCTTGGTAACTTAAGACAAAGATCTGTCACGAAGCAGCAGGAAGATTTCAAAGAGCAGATGGAAAAATTCCTTAGATTGCAGATATCATGGTTGAGATATGATGAGGTTTTGACTGTTGTTTCTACTGACTTTGCTCACTTGAAGGATACAATGATATCTCGTACACTGGAATTGGATATTGATGGTTTGAAACTACAGTCTTTTGCAATTCCAAGTCCCAAGACAAATGTGACAACATCGAGCAGGGCTCTGGCGGTCGAACTTGGTAGAAAGTTGCCGTTAACATTCAGAGGACGTTCATCTGTTTTGAAGGCGTTAGCGAGAAATAAAAATCTATGGTGACTGGACCTTCTTCTATGGACGTGTCATCTCATCACTACACCTGCTCTTAGACGTTGAACGAAGTAGCTTATATCTACTTCATCGTATCTATTTCAACCTATCCAAAGTAGACACGGAGTTTAACAACATTCTGACCTCGATTCCCTCAGGCGTAAGCCCTGGATCACTTTTGAGGACAGAGGACCTTATTGAAGCTCTTATTTGGTCTTTGTAACTGATTAGTGCTTTTGCAACTGGTCCACCTCTTTGAATAGTCTCTCTAAATTTGACCTCAAATCCTTTTGCAACATCTCTCCAGAACGTTGATATCAGCCCAACAAGTTCTAGTTTCACCAATATGACATCCAACAGTGAGAGTGGAGTCTTTGTAGATTTTTCCTCCACTTTTGCCTTTGAAAGAATTCCAGATATCTTGGAAATGAACTGTGCTTTCTTAGAAACATCATCTAGGGCAGTTTCAATGTTTCTAGGAGATGTCAGGACCCTTGATAGGGTATTGACAGAGATTGTGACATAATTACTTAAAAAGCTTCCAAAATACTCAAACAGTTTCCCCTTATCAATGGCATATAACGCTTGAAAATAACTTTCAATTTCTTCATCAGAGTAACTTGAAACTGTCCTCTCATTTATGGATCTGAGAGTTGATTGCATCAATTCAATCAACTGTTTCTGCTTAGTGATTCCAATTGATTCATAATCTCTTACTATTTTCAATGACTTCAGACTTGGGTTATTAGCTATATGAGATTTGAGTTGTTTGTGAAGATTAGAAAGTTTCAATAGCGCCTGAGTATGTTTGCTTAGCCTGTTGATATCAGCTTTTGTAGGTTGCAATTCCTCAATTTGCTGGATAAGGAACAAGAAATGTGTCACACCACGTAATAGATGGGAGGTTGAGTGAATCTTTTTCAATGCATCCTGTACTCTGGTTGCATCTCTATAAGGTACCAGTATGTCCTTTTCCAATCTCTGGTATGACTTGTTGATCTGGTCCAAGGAAGGAGTGATTTGGGTGAACAGTTTTTTGGTATCCTCATCATTGCGAATCTCACTGATTAGGCCCTTGTGGTTCTCACTGCTGATCTGGTTCAGCTGAAGGTCTATGTTGTTGATGTCGAAGTTGACTCTCTTGATCGAGGTGAACAAGTCCAATTCGGTATGGTTCGAGTTGGTCGCTAGCAGCAGGTCATTGGCGAATGCCACTGCGTTGAAGGAAGGCTGGAGCAGGGCGTCGTAGTCCTCCAGTTCGTTGCTCATCGTAGCTGGCCCAGGAATACTTTTTAACCTACTCGGAAAAGACCAGCGCTTCGAGATTTATCATTTACATTTGCGGGAAACCACATCCAAACACCACAACAACAGAAAGTGCTATGTATTATTCAATGAAGACGATGGATCGCTTCAAACCAGCGTTGATCTTCTCGCTGCGGAAGGTGATGTTGGCGCCCTGAGCCCTGCGCTGCTCCAGGAACTGCTCAAACTCCACGACACTGCCCCCAACACCGAAGTAGATATCTTTAGCAGAGACTATACCTGTCGAATGTCTGCCCGCAGCTTTGCTCTTGACAACCAGTTCAATCAGGAGCTCCCCAATCACTGGGAGCGTTTCAGGGGAGTAGATCGTCTCAGATGTGATGATAAACTTGTAGTAGATGTTTAATGATTCCAGCATATTCATGAATTCCCTACTCCAGGCACCACTCAATAAGCGGATCGTTATATTCTTGGACTCGAGTGTCTGGAGAAATCTTTGAAGCAATGCCTGAGTCAGTTGTAGTTCCTCTTCAACAATCGGTAGTCCTTCTTCTTCTGATCTCTGCAACGAAACAAAATCCTCGTCACTCAAGGTGGATGCCCATGTAGCTATCAGGTTTGGAATAGTAACCAGTCTCAAGACTGAACTGTTGTAATCCGTTAGGACAAAAGTCTTGTCTCTTATACTTCTGTTGATCAAGGCTCTCTTGAAGAGGTATGTTGAAGGAAGAGCCGTCCCGCATCCCAACTCCAGGATATCTCCACCGAAGATGGTCTCATCATCCAAAGTGGATAATTTATCAACTGTATCAATTGAACACTCCCAGCTTTTGAGGCCTCCTTCGTAGACATTCTTCTTTAAATCGGTAGAGTTGCTCCCTATAAGAATGGCAAATTCATCAGAGTGTTCGTACTCGTCGTTGTCCTCGCTCATTAGCTGGTGCTTGACGTCGAATAACTCCCTTCTATAGACGATATTACCAGCTGGTGTCTGGTACTTCTCAAACGTGATTCTGACATCTTTCAACGATTGTACTATCTCAACAAAGTTCTCGAATTTAGCAGGCTGAGCATCGTTATTGGATGTGGAATCCAGTGGGTTTGAATGCAGCTTTGAAGCAGTTTGATCAACAGATGGTGTGAATTCGTTCTCAATCAGCTCATCATCGCTGAAGTTCTCAGCTGTGAATCCGAAACTGAAGGACATATCAGCAAGAACAGAATGCGATTGTTTCGAGCTATACTTGGAGCTGAACTTATGTGTGTGTTGGGAGAACTGTATGAAAATATTCAATCTGTTACATAAATAAATTTTTCACTCTCATCGCACATCACCAAGCGCAAAAAACTAAGAAAAATAAGATCAACCTTCAATCGTTTACAAAACACTCTGCCTGAAGAAGTTGGACAAACTCTACTGCTACGATCTTGAATCAAATAGAAATCTTCTTTTTTTAAACTTCTCAAACACTCCAGAAACATCACCGATTAGTGTGACTCTTGATTTTGTTCTCTGCTTATCTATACAGAATTCATAAAACAAACCAAAACAAATGCAATTCTAAGTCACTGATGTGTCAACCGTGTGCCTCTCCTCTCTGCAAGTCTTTCTCCTTCTCTGGAAAGAACTCTCTAAGTATCATATCGAAAAAAAAATAAAAAAAAAATGTTGGAACCTAATAATAAATAATGGAAATTTTTGAGTAGAAAAATAGAAACATATCTAGTGAAAATTTGTTTTCAATTTGTATGATGGATGTGAAGTTCATCTTTTAGAACGTCATGTAGGTGAAAATGGTGGATGAATTTTTGAACTGTATCGTGATGGGGAAAGAATGAAAATCTAATCACTTTGGACTTGGGAGTATCCGGACCATGGGTTTGCATTCTTGGATTTCAAGTATTCATCGGATTGTTCTTGCCATTCTCTGTTCAAGGTTTTTGGAGGAGCTGGGGAAACAGCTCTGATTGTGAAAAAGATGGCTAATGATACACCTAAACCAACAAAGACACCGGTAGCAATTTTACCAGCTTCACCTTTTGGATGCACTGGACGACGTGGACCCCAGGCACCGTAAGAGATATACCAAGCAGCTTTCTTTTCAGCTAAAGTTAATTCAGCCCAGGATAGTTTTTGACGTTCAGCCAATTGGGAAACGATTTCCTGTTGATCAGCAGAAGGTAAGTCTTCCCATCTGTTTTCCAATTCAACGATAGAAGCGTTTGAAATGGCGTGGGTTTGAGCGAATCTGACTTGGGTGGTTCTGGTGACAGATTTCAAGTTTCTGGAGGCTAAAGAACGAAGCATTTTGCAGTGAAATTAATGAGGAACTAAACAAGCTGGATGGTGTTTGATCAGGAAGGAAAGTCCAATTTTTTTCTTGTTTATTGAATCTTTCGATTTTCTCACAGCAAAAATAAAAAAAAAAAAAAAAGTCGAAATTTGGGCGGCTCTCATTCGCTGGAGATCACGTGATCATATAAGATGATTATGTAACGGGACTGTGTGTGCTGATGTAAGCGTTAGCTCGTCGTATTCCTATCGGTGCTAGTTCAAATAGTAATCACTTTTTATTAATAAACTTGAACAGTTCAATGGGTCTAGTTTACAGTATAGAATGGGTCGTCCATGAAAGTCTCAGTTGTTCAACTTATCCTTGGTTGCAGTCAAGAACTCGCGGTAACTTGGAATATTACCAACTCTGTCCTCAATCAAATATGAAGATGCCCACAGTCTCAATGATGCAATCTCCTTCGCAGTGCTATTGATTGGCTCATTGGCTGATCCACCTCTGACAACATATAAGTTTTCATAGATCGCTGTGTCGTAGTTCTCTCTAACTTTTCCAATTATATTTCTGACTCTTATATTGAAATCGTTCTCCAACACTGGAACCTCTGTCTTACCGCATTGGACCTGGAAAATATCATGGAATCCAAAAACATCATTGACCAGTTCTGGAACAGCTTCCCCACCAATCCACAAAAATAACTCAGTTGTACTGTTGATCAAGTACAAACCATACTTCTCGAAGCTAGTTGCACTGGCATTGATAGCAACTGGTAATTTGATTTCACCAGTCTCTTCATCAGGCAAACCAACATCATCAGGAATATCATGTAGTGAGTACACAGCTGGATAAATATATTGAATCAACTGATCCAATGGCAAAGATCCCAGCAAGTTCAAGGCATTTGCTCTGTGGTCAGCAGGAACTCTTGCTGGTCTCAAACCAAGATGTTTTGTCAAAGAATGTAATAACAAAGGCAACATTCTCAAGTTGTTTGATAACATCAATGGAGAACCACCAGAGATATTTCCTGAAACAACATCTCTTTTGAAAACTGTGAAGATATCAATCAAATATTTGTTCAATAGTTCCCTGGCATCGCTGAAACTTGAGCTATAAAGCTTTTCAATAGCTTTATGAGTGTAAAAGTTGGTAATGGCTAATTGATCAGCAGAAGCAAAAACTTCAGAAATGTTTGATGTTGTTGGAATGGCAACTGTGATAACTCTGATTCTACGTTGACCGAATGAGGTACTGTGCAGCACAGCAGTTTGGAAAAAAATGTATGGCTTGTTGATGTTTTCTTCGATAGCAACCTCAAACACATATCCTTGATCTCTTGGGAATGTGGGAAATGAACACAAATCTGATGCTCTGTTGAAAAAGTTACCATAGAAGTTACTTAGTCTTACCCCACTTGAACCTCTTGTTCTCACCACAGCCTCTAAAGAAAGGTCTGACGTGATAGTATTTGAGAGTTCCTTGGACAACTTGGTAACATCTTCAAAGTTTTTAGCACTCCAAGATGGATAATAGTGAGTCTGACCTGCGGTATATCTAGGTAAGTTGGCTAAAGTAGCAACATCTTGATATGATGAACCTGTCAAAAAAAACTCTATTGTAACTTGACTCTTATTACAGTCAATAGCAAAAGACTTATAGAATGAATCGTTGGCTGATAATAAAGCAGAAGCTTCTTTTGGCTTTTCCGCAACTGAGATCTCATCTCTTACAACCAATTTACCAGTACCAAGATTTGGAAGGGTTGACCCGAATGCAATAACTTTACCACCAATATTGTCGATGAGTTTATGTGCTGACTTTAAAGCAGGTCCTAGAGCAAACCCTTGATTGAGGTTTCCAGCATAATATGATCCAATGTTTTCCAACAGTTTCTCAATTGCTTTTCTTGAATTTTTTAGGCTGACAAGTAATGAATCTGGAGAAGGAATGAATGGTTCATCTAGGTCAGGAACGGTAATGATAGAGTTCTCTTTCTCCTCCGAGTCTTCAGGAATGTTGAAAAAATGTAGGTTTGAGTCAACTGCGATAAATGCAACCTTTGTACGCTCGTCCGAGTTTGGAATTCTATCCAAACTTTCCAGAATGGTTGTTGCCACAGTTGCCAGTAATCCACTCTGAACTGATGTGATTGAAACATCAAGGACAAAAACATAAACCAGCGGTTGTGGAACTCTTGACATGTATTCTTTTGGTGCAATAAATTCAACGACAGCATGATTCAACTCAGCTCTATCATAACGATTTTTTGGAACTTTTGTCTCAAAATCTGCATCGAAAGCAGATGGAACATCATTCATCAAGTTACAGAGGTTACATCTCCATCTTTTATTTTGTTCGGTAAATTGGACAAATGGATTGATGTAGGAACGACAACGGCGACAACGTGAGATAACTGAGTCACCGATAACTGGAACAGGCTTCACATCATCCTTCAAGGATAAGTATGGTCTCAAGACTAAAGCGAAAGGTAATTTTGACTTCTTCAACAATGAGCTGGAGGTTGGAACAGCATTCAACGTTGATCTGATGAACTCCGGTGTTGCATTGGCGTTTGGATTGTTTGGAATAACAGACAAAGTAGGTGAAACAACTAATGGGGGTGGTGGTAGTGATAAATCAGCAATTGGAGGTGGAAGAGCGCTCAATAAATCACATTGATACAGTTGATTCAATGGAATAGATGGCTGCTGATTGGCTTCATATGGAGCACCTGCAGAATAAGATTGCGATGGATATTGATACTGCTGAGCTTGTGCCGGTTGTGGTTGTTGCACATATGGTTGTTGATAGCCAGCTTGAGGAACTGTAGGAATTCCAGCAATGTTCAGGTTGTTCAACCCTTGAGTGGCAGCATCGATTTGACCGTTGATAGGTTGTTGGTAGCCATTTACCGGGACTCCAGCATAGGCACCTGTATTAACATTTGGATCAGCTAGCGCAGGGGCACCAGGGTACCCAATTGGTTGTTGACCAGGAGCTAAAGCAGGTGGCTGAACCTGCTGATATTGAGCCGCTGGATATTGACGTCTTCTGCTGGACATAGCGCTAATCGAATATTCTTGGAGGCTAGATCTTGGTGTGTTGTTGATCCGTCTAAATCTCAGAAGAAAATGGAACTTTAATCAAAGCAGAAATAAAAACGATTCCTTCGAGGTGGAATTTCAAGTCTGATGATACTTCCTTTTGATGAAGGCTATGTCAACTCGATTGGAAGTGTCTCTGTTCACAACTTTCCACTGTTGATTCAGCTTTTGCAGTCGTCACTTTTGATCAAAACACAATTCCAATTTTCGCTCGTTGGCATTTGCAAATGTTCCGGCCCAACGTCCCTCCAATCACATGACCTTCTTCCTCGGAATTCTAAATATCCTGGTATGGCCACGCTCTTTTGTGTCATGATGGAAATACGTCTGTTGGCCTCATTGTGTGTGGGACCTGTGTGGGAACTGCATTGAGAAAACCTAAGTGGCTAAGATGAGCATCAAACTGTACAACGTCAAACACGAGGACGCAGTGCATGCATCTCTGCTAGTTGTTCATGGTGAGAGCAGCGTTTCGAGCACTGGGATCCTCGCTGTCACACACCAAGGCAATGCATATCCTCCTTTATACTACGAAGTCAACTCAGGGTTCTTCAAGGCAATTGTTCATTTAGAACCAGGTGAAAATCATTTGATACTCACTCATAGTCCTGGAACTGTTGAACAAGGGTTCCCTCGGTACTCAAATTCGGGGTTCAAGCCAACTTCTACCTCCTTGACTGTGAACTATGTGCCACTTGTTCAAAACAAACCTATTCATCTTTGCTTACTTTTGGCCAAAGACTCGCCAGCACTTTTTGATACAACATCAAACAAACAGAAACAAGAAGGCAATGGTTTAGAGCTAGCAATCAAAAAGCTAAGAATTGGTGGCCGTTTGATGCAAGCATTCACTAACGAACAAATGTTGAGGGCTGGGTTCGGTAACAGAACTTTCAATTTTGTTGAAGAGTACACAAGAGACACACAATTCCTTCAGGAAATTGAAACTCCTAAATATAGAAATACCATCAAAGTTCATATCTTAAGATCCAAACTGACTGTTAAAGAGCTTAGAGATCCTAATCTAGCACAGCAAAACTCCAAAGGTTCAAATACTGGTGGGTTATTCGGGATTGCAATGGACGCATTGAATGATTACGGTGGGCCTTTCGCTGAAATTAATCGTCCAGTTCAGGCTGCTGTTATGTTCATAGATACGCATTGGGATCCAAAGCTGAATCTCATCTTGACTCATGCTGCTTTGGGTGGTGGAGATGATAGATTCAAGCTAGCCATTTTTGGCTCACATGGACTATATTCATGGCCCTCACATATCGAACAGATTGTTCCATGTTTTCAGGATACCACAACTTCCAATATCAATGAGGTTGCAAATGACTGCAATGAGTGTGGGTCTTATTGGGAATGCCTAAATATAACATTGGGGGCTTTCATGCATGAGATTGGACATTTGCTGGGATGTCCCCATCAAACCCATGGTGTTATGTTGAGAGATTATGTGACTCTGAACAGGTCATTCGTTACAAGGGAAACATCATGTCTTAGAACGAAATCTAGGGGGGTGTCCCCAGTTTTACCAAAAGATGAATGTACATGGCATAGGTTAGACTTGCTAAGATTTCTATATCACCCTTCGTTTGCTCTTCCAGCTGATTATCTAGATGCATCATTCCAGAAGAATAATAATGAATCTGGAAAGGCTGTTTTATTGCCCGTTGGTCGTGGCAATGCTTTGCTGAAATCAGATACCGGAATATACGCCATTGAAATATACAAAGGTGATCTGGCCCACGCTTTCATTGAATACCTGCCAAAATCGTTAGGTGGTCAAGGAGCCCAAAGAGAAGTTCTGGTGAATGCTGATGAGCTGAAAAACAGATTACCTCCAAACAAAAGAGATGGTGATTTTTCTGTTCATGTTTTATCTATCGGTGGAAGTCAAGCTGAATTCAATGATTTCACCAGACTTCTCTCGCACACAGAGAACTTTATTCAGTCAGATTTTGGTCTAGGTAGAGGACAACTAACTGGTATAAAGTCTGGTTGTTTGGGTGATTCTAAGCGTGGAACTCAACAACCTTTGACAATTTTTGATCCAAAGAAGGTCGTCAATGTTAGAGTATATTGGGGTGGTGCGCTTGACGGAGTAAGAATTGATCTTGGGTCTTTCCTCAGACAGGGTCCACCGCCTGTCCCTAAGCGTGACTACAAAAGTTCGTTTGGTTCTCTGGTCAAAGGCATAAAGAATCTAGGAATTGGTGATAGTTCTAGTGTCAAAGTTTCTGTTTCCGGCAGTGTTGTTTTTGGTGTTGTTACAAACAACTTTACTGACTTCCCACTATTACCAGGTGAATGCATCGACCATTTCAAGCTCAGAAGTGGTGCCTGGGTTGATGCGATTCAAATCTTTACAAATACTGGAAGGTCAAGTCCAATGTTCGGTAACGTCAAGGGAGGTGGAGAAGGAACTCTTAGTGTCCCGTCAGGGTATGAGATCATTGGATTCCACGGCAGTGTTGGTAGGTGGATTGACTCTATCGGTGTAATCTACGTTCCTAAATGAGAGAGTTCAGGGATTACATGAATAACAATTTTATGAAATCAAGTCATTGTGCAATTATTCGCAGTAGTCATGACCTGGACGTTTTGATCTTGTTCAGTTTATCTGCTAACTTGTCAACCTCAAATAGTTTTGCGCGTTGTGATGGAACTCCTCTAGCCCTGTTCACAGATTCTAAAGGATTGCCAATAACTTTTCTCTTATCATTCCCAGCCAGCGAAAAACTCATGCTACTGTTCAACCTTGGTGGTGCAGTTGGTACAACAGAGTATTTCCTCTCCCTGAATGTTACGCCGACTTCTTTGACCTTCTTTTTGTGGATATTTTCTTGTGACACCTTGTAGAACCAGTCTTTCTGTTCGTCATATTCAAATAACGACCATTCGACTCCATAAGGTTTAGGTTCTAGGAGGTATATGCAATGTAATGGGATATCTAAGTTTGTTATACTATCACGGTCCAAGTTTAGGAAATACCCCAGAAGAACCCTAGCAACAACACGATGGGTGATTAGTAAAACATGGTCAACGGTCCGTTCAACCTCATTGATGATTGGTCTCAGCCTATTGATAACGTCCAAATATGATTCACCGCCAATGCCAGGGTATCTATATCTCAGCTTATTCGAGACTCTGGCATTGAATTCATCTGGGTACTTGTTTTGAATCTCTTCATAAGTCATACCCTCACAGTCACCAGCACACAGTTCATTCAGGATTCTGATTTCTTTGATATCAAACTTATCCTCAGGGAAGTAACTGGAAGTCTGAGCGGCTCTTTGCAACATGCTGGTCCAAACATTGAATCCTGGTTCATCTGGAACCTTATCAATATCTCCTTTTGCTAGAAGATCCGAATATTTAGATTTCTGAGATTCATTGAACTTCTCCCTTTCATGCTCAATGAACCTTGCCAAAGCTCTGGAAAATCTGTCTCCTCTTTTTGTCAAAGGAGAGTCACCGCCAATCCTTCCAGCCACGTTATCCTCACTCTCACCATGCCTCGTGATCCATATCTGTCTTTCATTCAAGTTGAAGTTCAGTAGATAGTATATCGTCTGGGATGCAAGAAACCCTTGAATATTGTAAGCAACGACTTTCTTGCCAACGTCTATCATCTTGATATATTGTAAGCCCTCGTCATCTTCTATCGTCTGATATGCTTTCTCATAATTCTGAAGCCTTCCCTGAAAATCTTTCAAAGCCAATTCAGTATCCATATTTTTATAATCTGGACCGCTAAGCTTCAGTCTAACATTTTTTTGCACAATGGAGTTATCAGTACATATACTCTCAAGATATAAAATCTTGATGTCTTTATTTCTTTGTTTGATTCTGTCGTATATCTTCTTTCTTCTGATTTTTGTGGTGTTTGTAGCATCAAAAATGCCAACAGAACCCGGTCCTTTTAGCAAATAATTTAGAAGTTGGTCCAGGGTGTCCATTGCCCATTTCTCTCTGATCTTTGTGGTTTCTGTGTTTTCAGGATTGAAAAAACTAGCGTCATGTTCTGTAGGTTTTTTGACATCATCTGTTGTTGATGGTGCATCTTGTATGTCAGGTAGAGGGCCACTTGAAGGCCCAATATGCGCATGAGCATCCATTCTTCTGGTATTTCCAACGTTGAACACTCTACACTCGTGCTGTAACCAATTCAGGTATCTCGTCAGCTTATTGGTGATATATGATTTCCCTCTTGCTGGCAAGCCCACCATTACAATTACCAATTTGGAGCCGGCAGCATCGTCAATGAAGTCGATACTAGACGAGTGTGCCCTAGTAATCCCCGGCATATTGACTGCAGTTCCCCTTCTGTTGAGTCTCATTTGTGGGACGTTCGTATGGGATCCCAAGTTTGGCTGTAGTTCAGGGGAGTTCTCACTAGAGGGACTCCCAGAGTTGTTGTGTGACAGGTTTGGCGATGTATTTTCTGAAACCACTGGAGTATCTGATAAGGGTCTTTTGTTGAATGGCAGGTTTTCGGTGTCATTGGGATCAACTTCGCTCGCTTGTGGTTTTTCACCAATGGCTGGCATATGGTGGAAGACATCCACGTTGAGGTTGACACCACCTGGGTTCGATAAGTCGGATTTATCTGGATGAACCTGAGGCGACTGTGGTGATGAGGTTCCTTCATCCTCAGAGCTCGTGGCAATTGCCGTCTCGCTGAACAGATCGAGACGTTGTGGCTGTGCGTAAGGCATGGTTTGTGAGTTTTTTACCAGCCGATGCTTTGTCGTGGTGTTTGATTGATAATATGACTGCTTCGTGATTTTGATTGATAGTTCTCGTTTTTGAGCACATGACGTATTCCGGTGGTTACCGGCTCAACCAAAATGGACAACTACAAAAAAACACACTTCTCTTCATTCATTAAAGCACTATCCTAGTAGTCTCAGCGTCCATTCCACTGTGGTGAAAGTCCCAGCACTACAAGGTATGGCTCTGATAAGTGCAGGTCCAATCCCCCTCCAGAATCCCTTGAAGCCCTCTGTTTTTAAAATATGACGGGCAACCTGTGCACTATTCTGGAACTTCGCTCTAGGGCCAAAACCTAGGTCACTCTGAATTTTGCTCTTGATGATATCAAATGGATACGATGCTAACCATAGAGCATCTCCTGCCAGTGCACCGTAAAGTAAGAGTTCCGGTGTCGATATGTTCTTTCTCTCGAGGCCAGGTCTAGATTTCAAGGCATTTTGGATCAGAAATTCATACGTTAAAAACCAGACACCATATGCCTGAGCTTCTCTCACAAGTGTTATGTTGAACCCTCTAAACACCCCTCTTAGTCCTTGTGTTTTGTATATGCTCGATAGTACATCTCTTGGTCCTTTATAAACCTGTTTTTCACCAGATGGTTGGGTTTGCAGTATGATTCTCAGCTGTTCCACAGGTGCAGTTATTGGGGTATTAACTATACCAGCAAATGCTCCCGCTAAATAGAACTGTTTTAAAGTCAGATCCTTTTGATCTGGTTTGCTAAACTTTTGGAGTAATTGACGTCTAGCTTCATGAAATGCGTAAAACTGAACAGACACACATGCACCAACACCAACCAGTGGGGCTAGTGTGCCTTTATAGAATGCAGCTGGCCCTTCTTTAGCCAGAGTCTTTGTCAATGCTTCTATTGGGGTGTTGAATTGACCAGTTTGGAGCCTGACTTTCACCAAATCAAAAGGCTGTCCTATAAGTACCTGCACAGCACCACCGGCAAATCCACTGGCAACATCTTTGGCCTTTCTACTCCAACTATGGTCCACTGTCTGGTCTGACATGATCTCAATCAAGCTCTACGATCAGTGGTATTATATGAGAGACTCAACTATGAGGGTAGCCAGATCTGTATATCAACAATAAGACCAAATTGAACAAAGAGAAAAGATTTCAAAGATTACGCTTGAAGTAATAGCAGGAGTATGAATGAAGTGTTGATGTCAAACCACGTGACTTGATATTAGTGTCACAGATCTATCCTGATTGCCCTAATCGGAAGTCTACAATTTAATGTCAAATGCGGCAAAAAGGTAAACAGAAGCGAAAAAGAAAATAATACACAAGTTGCAACAAAACCACTTGAAATTGGACTTTAGAGAGCATCACCCTTCAACTTTACCATAGGAAGAACTCTCAGAATATGTCCTTCTTCCAAAGCCTGTAAGTTAATCACACAACTCTTGACTCATCCGAAATCTTGAGTTCGAACTGACACGGTTTATTCAGCCATCTAAACAACGGACACACGATAAAGACCACCAGAGGTTTCAAAAGATCACAACAACCCTTCAGCTATCAAGGAGAAGCTGATATATCAAACTCAAACACCAATAATCAACCAGAATTCCAGCCACATGGTCTTAAATCCACTGCCAGAGACAGTAGTCCATACAACTCCTCAAACTACAGTTCGATCTCATCACACAAAGATATAAAATCAATAGTTGAATCAACACTGGGGTCCGGTACTGCCTTGGCACAAGCTGTTAAGTTGCCAAAGGACGAGAACCTTAATGAATGGCTTGCTGTCCATGTTGTTGATTTTTACAATCAGATCAATATGCTATACGGGACCGTCACTGAGTTCTGTTCCCCTTCAACGTGTCCCAGAATGACTGCTACCAATGAATACGAATACCTATGGCAAGACTCCAGCATATCTAAACCTGTCTCCGTCAGTGCTCCTAAGTACGTTGAGTCGTTAATTCTCTGGGTGCAATCGTTATTCGACGACGAAAACATTTTCCCAACGAAACTAAATCAACCATTTCCTCCACAATTTCAATCCTTGGTGAAAACTGTTATGAAGAGATTATTCAGAATCTACGCCCATTTATATTGTCATCACTTCAATGAGGTGATTGACCTGGGACTCAACACACTGCTGAACACTAGTTTCAAACATTTTCTCCTCTTCAGTGATGAGTTCCATTTGATTGCTAACAAAGACTACGGTCCACTTCAAACGCTGGTTATAGAAATGTTAGTTCCAGAGGAAGCTGCTGGTGCCTCTGAAGGACAGTTCAAAGAGAGAGGCTCTTTTTAACGCATATATCACATATTTATCTTTGATGTTTCATGAATAATTTAATGCAGCTTGTGTAATTGTCGCGAACTCAACACATATCGACTATTTTAACGTGTACGTTGATCTTTTCCCATCAACACTGACTAAAACCCGAGCAAAAAGGCATGGTTTCGGTGAACCGGAAAGTGTATGGGATATTCCATCCATACTGTAATGCTGGTGGTGGTGGTGAGAGGGTTCTGTGGCAGGCTGCCTACGACATTCTCGTTCAAGATCAGAACTGCAAAATAGTGGTGTATACAGGTGATACCGATGTGACGAAAGAAGAGATCCTGAGCAACGTCACCAAGAGATTCGATATAACCATCGATACAGATAGAACTGATTTCATATTTCTTCATAAAAGATACCTCGTTGACTCCAAGACATGGCCAGCGTTGACACTGTTAGGACAAGCAGTTGGTTCTATCATTCTAACATTTGAGGCAATCAGAAAATATCAACCTGACGTATGGATTGACACTATGGGTTATCCATTCTCTTACCCGTTGGTTTCATTACTACTGGGTATTCCAATCCTTGCATATGTGCATTTTCCTGTTATTTCCAAAGACATGCTTGGGAAATTGAACGTTTCCTTTTCCTCCACATATGGATTGAAACAGTTTATAAAATATCTCTATTGGAGTTTTTTTATGATCCTCTATACTATTGTGGGATCATTTGTCGACGTTGTTTTGACCAATTCTACTTGGACTTACAATCACATAAGATCAATCTGGAAGCTGAATAAAGATATCAGTATCTTATACCCTCCATGTTCAACTGAGAAGTTCATCACACCGGGGAACTTGAGCAATTCCACCTGGAATAGGAAGAATCAAATTCTTGTTCTTGCGCAATTTCGTCCTGAAAAGAGACATGGCTTAATTATTGAAGAGTACTCAAAGTTCTTACAAATGTTACCTGAATCGCCCCCAAAATTGATACTCATTGGATCAATCAGAAATCATCAAGATGAACAATACGTCCAGACTTTGATTTCAAAAGCTGTAAAGTTGAGGATCCCAGATGATCAAATCGAGTTTATCTTGGACGCTAAATATGAAGTGGTGAAGGAATATCTCTCTACTTCCTCATATGGCCTCAATGCTATGTGGAATGAACATTTTGGTATTGCTGTTGTTGAGTATGTCGCTAGTGGGTTGATACCCATAGTTCATGCTAGTGCCGGACCTTATCTAGACATTGTTGTTCCATGGGATGCGAAATTAAAAGCACAGACTGCAACTACCAATGATGAAACTAGAACAGGGTTCTTCTTCAAGGATGTATCAGACCCTGACTATAGAAAGCAGGATCATACCTATGATAGCCTTAGTGAAACCTTGATCAAAATCTCTAAATTGAACAACAGTCAGAAAGTGAACATTACAGCTAGAGGAAGAGAATGTGTGTTGGAGAAGTTCTCAGATAGAAAATTCGATAGTGATTGGAACTATCATATTGATAAGATCAGCTCCATTCATACACCCAAAGGTTATCGTTTGATTCTGGTTGCTTCTGCTATCGGTCTCATCGTCACTTTATACGCTTTCTACGCGGCAGTATATAGATAGAACTTAGTGTCATTCAATCTACTAGCCAAATTACAACCATTTTGAGAAAAATTTTTGACCTAAGGATCTGATAAACAAGTAGTTCATTCATAGTTATTCGATCGATGTGAGTTTAATCTCATCTGATTTTGACTCACTGAAGAATCAACGGATTTCAAGCCCTTTTGGCTAGAAAGCCTGCTGTATGACTGTTGGTATAAGTCATCATCATCAGTATGAGTCTCTTTCTTTGCTGAGTTGCTTTTGACAGTATCCTCGCTGAAGCCACTTCCATCGGGTTCTGGGGCATTACTATGAGGGAAGGATTCAAAAGATTTTCTAGCTCCATTGGTTTGTTGAGGTGTTGATTGAACATCACTTTGAGGTTGTGGGGGTGGAGCTTCGATATAGACACCTGGTACCTGGGGTTGAATAGATTGTTGATCCAAAAACTGCCCTTCGTTATATCCAGATTGTTGTTGTTCTTGTTGTTCACTGACATAACGAGGATCCAGGAACGGCTGCTGAGTCGGATAAGGGGCATTTATCTGTTGTTGAGGTGGGTACTGAAGAGAGTATCTTTGCTGTGCAGTAACTATTTGAGCATGTGGAGGTGGCATTGACTGTCTTTGAGGTTGTTGAACAGTAAATTGCTGAGGAGAAGATGTAGAAAAGTCACCGCTCCCATTTCCACCAACTTCTTTGTAATAGACTCCATTCGGACCTGCCATTGTTTGAGGTAATGGAGAGTTTGAGTGTGGTGGTAATACTTGGTTATTGTTTGGAATTGTCAATATAGTATCATTGTTGATTGAGTTTGTAATTTTCGAGGTATTAGTGGTGACTCTTGAGATCTGAGTTTTTTCTTGAGTGTGATGTTTTTGTGCATAAACTCCCCTGCTTGTTGGACTATTCAAGCTTTTCAAGTTTTTGATGTCATTATACCACGCTAACATTGATTCATAACTCTCGGCACGGAATATTAGCTTGTTGGAAGACAGCTTACCAACTTTTTTGATAACAAACTTGTTTTGATTGGTCTCTCTCTTTGAATGCTCATCAAGTTCGATGTCATCAATTGACAAAGACATAACAGGAATCAAATCTCTTTTACGATCTGAGGTTTTGAACTCATGGAAAAAAGTTGGAGTCAAAACATAATAAGCTCTTGAGTAAGATTTCAAAAATTTGGATCTTCTCTCCAAGAATGAGGAGCGAATTTCAAGTGCTAAAGGATCATTTTGTTTCTCGTATTGGATATCTTTGAATGATCTTTTTGGTGTGTTCTCATCAATGAAATTCTTATCCCTTGCAATGAACTGATCCCACTCAAATGTTGGTTGTTTTGTCAAGAATCCCAAATCCAAGTTTCTGATCAACTGATCAAAGACATTCTGAGCTTGTTCACCCAACAGTTTGGCATAAACTGTCAATGCATTTTGAATTTCGATAACAACCACCTTTTCCAACTCTTTGGCAGAACTTTGTAGATTAATGAAAGCATCATGCAAGTAGTTCTCTTCGACCAACTGTTTCTTTATCTGTCTGTCCAAGATAATCTTCAGTAAATGAGGGTCATTCTTTGGTTGCACTGATTGAGGGCTGAATTTAGAATCCTCAATAGCCTTCAAATAACGCTGGAGATCAGCCTTCGTCTCGGAAGCTTCTTTTGCAACACTGTTCTTGAAATCAGAACTTAAACTTCTGATCTCTCTTGTCTTACTCGACAAGTCCTTTCTTAAATCATCCAAACGAGGAATGACGATTTTTCTTATTTCCTTCACAGTCTTATCGGCCAATACCTCGGCTGAGGTATGGAAGTGTTTTAAAATTTGAGGAAGATCCTGAATGGAGCCATTTCCTGGTGCTAGAAAGAAATTAGGCTGATATGACTCTGTTTTTTCCTTTGTATGGGGATTCTGCTTGGCACCAGTGGATGCGTTTTTGTCAAGAGAGTAGACAGGGTTTTTGTATGAGTTTCTTAATCTCTGCTGCTGACGTACAACCTCCTCTTGAATACTGGCAACATCATTCAGATAATCGATTAGTGACTTTGTGATGCTGATCCAGGCCAGAAATCTACTGGCCAATATTTCTGGTGGATTGGAGTTTATTGGTAAAGTGATATTGAAGGGGTTTCTTGGATCTGAGTTGGTCAGGGACTGCTGAGTGTTTCTTTGCTGAGCGTGTTGAATGTTCTCCACTACTTGAGAGTTGATCACATGTTCGGGGACGAACTTTCTCTCTGAGCTAGTCAATGATCGTGAATGCTGGAAGTTGTTCTCCAAGTTTTGTAATTGTTGTAAATTCTGCTGCTGATGGTGGAATGCTTGAGCTGAAACGCCAGACTCCATTGTACCGTTTCTAGAAGTCATATTGGCTCGTCTCAAAATGGGAAAGTAATGAGGGTGATGGTGAGTGACAGAATGAAGATGTCTGTTCGAGGCCTGATGGATGATTAGCGTGAGCTGGTGTCTGACTTTGGTGATAAAATGGTTTGTTTTTTGAGGAGTTGAAATTCGATTTCCGTTTTTTTCGTTGGTAACAAAAATTATCAGTATGGCCGAGGCTGGTTCGCGCTTATTTCCTATTAAAGTAACTCAAGAGTATCATGAATTATAGTCTAGTTCCACCAGAGGCTCATACTACTTCATATAGAAAGCTCTCGGTGCTCCTGTTTATTCATGGTATATCTGCTTGGTGGTGAAGTTATAGACTACTTGAAGCCGACAACGTTTTTTGGCTTGTATGGCTCTTCCAGGAACTTGATTTCTTCCTCAGTCAACTCGAACTTACTAGCTGCTAAAGCCTCATCGACTCGTTCTTCCTTGTTCAGCCCGACAATTGGGTAAGCACCTTTGCTCAAGACCCAGGCAGTGGACACAACGGCCAACGAGACCTTTCTTTTCAAAGCAACTTTCTCAACTCTATTGATGATCTCTTTATCTTCCTCTGTCAGTTTGTCCAGTCCCAAGTTCTTGAACTGAGGATCAGATAAGTGTCTTGATGATGTCTCATTCACTGCTCTAGTCAATACACCTCTAGCGTTTGGAGACCATGGAATGATACCAACACCGTGTCGTTTAGCAAATGGGATGGTTTCCCTTTCTTCTTCACGATAAATCAGATTGTAGAAATTCTGCACAACAATAAACTTATGCCATCCATTCTTTTCAGCAACGAATTGCAGTTCGGCAAACTGAGTGGCTCTCATTGAAGAGGCGCCAATGTACCTTGCTAACCCCTTCTCAACAACATCGTTCAGTGCTTCGACAACCTCCTCAGGCTCAACTTCGTAATCATATCTATGAATCTGCAAGACATCGATGTAAGTACCTAATCTTCGGACAGAGTTTTCTGCCCCGTCAATGATATGTTTTCTTGAGAGACCTTTAGAGTTGACCAGGTCAACATCTTGGACTTCAGGTCCTCGACCTCCATGTTTCAGGTTCAAGTCTTCATCAACTGGATTGAAAACCTTGGTCAAAATGACAACTTTATCTCTCTTGATGTTGAAGTGCTTCAAAAATTTCCCTAGTATGACCTCAGAGTATCCATTAGAATAGACATCCGCAGTGTCATAAGTTCTAAATCCCAAATCATAAGCCTTTTTCAGGATTTTAAAGATCTTTTCTTCATCGTCTTCAACCCAATCTGCCCATTCTTTTTTACCATAGGACATAAACCCAACAATGATTTTAGAGATTTTCAATCCAGATTTACCCAATCTGGTCCACTCAAGGACATCAGCTCCAACTTGATTTGACATGACTCAAAGGCAATTAGCGTTACAAGGTTTATACCACTCCCTATGACTTTCCATCCAATGTAGCATCACAAGGTTATTTGTAATATCCAGGGAATGAGCATCAGTGAGACTGTGGCACCTTAGCGTGCTAATTTAGCCTATTTCAAAGATAAGGCCGAACTCCGAACGTCTCACCCGGCCTTGTTGCGAGAATTAGATCTTTCAGAGTTGATAGTGCCGGTAATCTATCTATTAAGAACTCAACTGTGCAGTGTGCTGTATGTCTCTAGTATCTAAGAGTATGGCCGTAAAGAATCACTAAAACAGCTAGCCCATCCTCTTAATAACTGCTTCATTACCTGGGCACTGATATGGAGAAAACATCCTAACACCATTAAGTACTGCAGAAACATCGTTAATGCAAATCAAGAAAGCCTGTAAACTTCTAGTGCTGTATTTCACTAATATCGATTACTAGTTTAGTCATAAATCTCTGATTTTATTATTATAATACGTCCATTAAAATTCTTATGTTAATATTAATATTAGCAGCTAGCTGCTGTAATATTTGGCGCTGCAATATGAATATTTCAATAATTTTCACTACGTCGGTAAGATATTAACTAGCTGTGTACTAATTGAGAATATAGTCTAATTCACAAATTAATTTTAGACTAGCAGCTAGTTAATTAATTATATATTTATATATTAATATTATTATAGGGTCAATATTCATAATTAGCTAAAAAGCATGATCTACTATTCTATAGTGATCTGAGATCTGCGAGGCTCACCCAAAATTTTGCGGTGCACTGCAAGTGATTAATTTTTTTTCTTTGCAATATATATTCTCGTGTGAATTAAAGTTAATAGATTCAATCTATATAGTCCCCCTATCTGTGGAGGTCGTATAGTTGTTATTAGACTGTGGAGAGCCTAATGGCGGTGCTTTCCAATAAGCACTGGCTAGGCACAATATAAAGGAGTGTGCGTTTACCAATTCACTCCAAAGCGGTTTTAGCTCAGTTGGGAGAGCGTCAGACTGAAGATCTGAAGGTCCTGTGTTCGATCCACAGAAATCGCACACTATATTTTTTTTCCCGATTTTTTGATCCATTCATGATATGATTGAAGATGATAGGTTCATTTTTATCCAAGTTTGATGAAAATCGAAGGCAAATTGACGAAGTTGTTGCGAATTTACTAAAACAAATTGAACAGCTTTTTGGCAGCTTTTTCGCTAAACGTCAAAAAAAAAAAGTTTTGTGTTTTTCTGCCATTCCAGTGAAAAAACACAAAAAGCCAGTGCTAAAAAAAGCTGGGGAAACAGTTATTTGGGAAGTACATAATATAGCTGGGCCTAGATATACCTGATAGATGCTTAGTATATTGCTTAGAATTCTGCAAGTTCACTGCCTCGAGGCATCGAATGGGCTCCTCAGATATTAATACGCTAGGTAACAGATGTCGTGGTTGAGACATAAACTACTATACGTATACTCCAGTTGTCTAGCTTCAATATTCGTACTTACTATATTGTTTACGACTTAACCGGGTATCTGGGAGTGTTATTGTCATCTATTAGAGAAGACAATATATAACAATGTCGGATCACCTTAAGGAGAACCAAAACAAATGAGAACAAGAATTCACTGATATTGTTATTTCTCTTTTCAGCTATCTAATTAATCCTTAACAGGTTCAGACTTCACCTCTTCTTCCCTTTCTCCTTTTTGTGGTTCAGGTTGATTCACCTCAGTTTCAGGTTGATTTGGCTCAGGTTCAGCTTGATTTACATCACCGTCAGCTTGATTCACCTCAGCTTCAACTTCCCTCTCCACGAAGTCCCAGTGTTCATCTGTTTCAACGACAAGTCCATATAAATCAAGTACCAGATCACTGAGTTTTTTTCTGAAAGCCTTCAGATCTTTTGTAGTCAGATCAGGTCTTTTCAAAATATCAAACAGCACTTTATGTAAACCTGTTGTCTTTATGAGTGAGCTTTCAATGAAGTTCAGATTTTTGAGGGAATCAAGAGAAGTATTCAATGATGATTTGGAACTCTGGGTTAAATTCAAGTCTTTAGAGTCAAGAAAAAAGGATTGTAACTCTAGTCTAATCTTCTTAACCTGCTGAGTTTTCTTCTTTAGTTGATCAGTGATATCTTTTGAGGATGGAATATCAATTGCAACAGGTTCTTCATCATTATCATGATCTGCAGCCCAATCTTCATCCGATGAAGTATCTGGTTCTTGTTGTTCGTGTACAGCAACTTTCGCTTTTCTGCCTCTTGGTTTTGAGGTTGAAGCAGGAGTAGCTTTCTTCCGGCCAACTCTTTTTGTTGGTTGAGCTTTCTGTTTTCTTTTCTTTGGTGTATGTTTAGTGTCAACGTCAAAATCATCATCATCATCGTCTTCAGCACCCAATGAAGCTTCGTCATCATCATCTTCCCCGTTTCCAATCACCTCATCTTGAAAATCCTCGTCATCTGCTTCATTATCAATAGCAATTGGTTTCCCATCACTCCCATAAATGATGAACTCCTCTAGATCAGGAGGATTCAATGCCATCTCATAGGCAAGTCTGATTGTCTTCTTTGGTTGTTTCTTAGCGGATAAGAATTGCTCGATAGAGTCTCTTGTCAACAATTTGATATCCTTGATCGTGGCCCACATGAAGTTATCATCTCTTAAGAACCTCACACACCACAGTCTAGAGTCTTCTGGGGTGTTTGACTTTTTATTTGTACTTGAATTGTGTGAGTTTAGCTTTGGTTTACGTTCCATTATATTAGTGGGAACCATTTCAGTTGGAACAACGATACCAGGCCACGGAGGGAAACTCTTCATCTTAGCCAAAACGATGGTTCCTGGGGGAAATTCATCAGAAATTTCTCTGGCTTCATTCTCTGTTGAGTTCGAAGTATTTTCGACTGGCTCAATTGAGTCTTCAGTCATTTTTTGGATGGTGTAAATCTGTAAGTCAGACGTTGTTTTGAACCATACGCATTTTTCTTCGTGATAATTTCCAGTAGCTTGATCTGCGATTCGCGGTTATGTTAAAAGAATATTATTATTATCATGATAGATGATTATATAAAAGCTGAAATGACTTTTGGGATGCTTACTGGCAGTGCTTGTACTATTGCCTCTCCGTTTTTAGGATGTGAAGTCCCAATATTGAACTACACACCCACACCTCTGCTGGATGAAAAGACCCTATTGACGAAGCTAATGACCAAGAACAAGAAAGGTTTACATAGACACTACGGTGGTGTAAATGAATTGTACAGATATAATGATAATAAGAAAAAAGTAAACTAATAGAACAACAACCAATAGTATTGGACTTCTGGCTGATATTTCAATCAAACAAAAGAGAATGGAAAGGACATGAAAAAATGAAGATGGACTTCATTGACAAAACAACATTAATGTACAAAACCCAAGAGCAAGACCTACACAGACTTTTCAAAACCAGTTCAGCTGTCGACCTAATATTGACCTTGTGGGTTATTGATTCCACCGAAGTAGGTTTGATAGACTGCAGCTTGTTCGGCCAAGTATCCGCCATTTTGTTGGATGTTTGGAATTCCTTGCTGTGGATAACCAGCTGCATTCTGTTGTTGAGCATTCTGTTGTGGGTGGGCTTCTTGTTGTTGAGGAACAGCTTGTTGTTGAGCTTGTTGTTGAGGTTGGTTATTGGTTGGAGTTGAAACTTCTTCTTCTTCACCAGATTCTTCAGGAGCATTCAAACATGCTTGAATCAAATTTTTACCTTCTGGTTTAGTGACTAGCGGTTGCAATTTTGGTGTTGTAAAAGTATAAACCAAACCAGTTTCAGAGACAACCAATAAAAGAACTTGAGTCCCAGTAAGAACTGACAACTCGTAAGCTTTCTTCATGATACCAGCTTTTCTTTTGGAGAAAGTGATATGACGTCTTGATTTGTCTTGAATAAATCTTATTTCAATCTTTCTTCTTTCTCTCGCAGAAGAAGGTTTCTCATCATCATCATCGATATCATCATTCTGAACATTTGAAGAGTTTTCAGTCTGTAAAGTAGAGCTGTTGTCAACTAGTTCATCTTGAGCTTCTTCAGCTAATTTAGGATCTGTTATTTCTGACATTGTACTATTATTTGATGTTAATAGACGTTCCCAATTTTTTAGTTCAGTATGACACGCTCTGGAGAGCTTTCCTAGTTGGGCTAGACATAGCTGGGTATACCGTGGGACGCTGTATAGGCCAGAACAAAAAAAGGCACACTAAAACTTCAGGGGCAAATTGACCAAAGCAAAATTCGAAAGTGCAGTGAAAGCACTCCCTCTGCTCCAAGCACCAGGCCAACCAAACAGCAACACCAGCCGATCAACAACCAACTCCAAAGCTCTGCTTGTTCCCATCAGCAAAACCCATCACTTCTTCCCAAACAGGTAGTTGGCCTCTTTTGTCAAAATCAAAACAAGGCCCAGAGAAAAAAGCATAACTTTTGACGAATGCCTTGAATCCCACGAGAAAAGAACCGGCAGAAAGCGTCATTGAACATTTTTGAGTGCATACTCACTATTTTGGCACTGATATTCAAAGTTGAAAGTTTCAATTCTGTTTAGATTGACTTGTTTTGGTGGAGTTCTGTATTCGGTACTCTTTTGGAAGGGATTCCTTTTCAAGAAACCAAAAAAAAAAAACATCCAAAACTTTCAAAAAAGGGTAATTTTGGATGAATGTGGTGGCGACGAACGAGTCACAAGAGAAGAATTACCGAATCGGTCCATTATTGCGCAAAAGTCCTGAGCAAAATGCGCGAACTTACGAAAATCCCCAAAAAGCGTCTGGAATGGGAAATACTGCGCGAATTCCCGTTACTATTTTCGCGCAGCTGACTCATCACTTGCGAAAAACCCCTTTGGCCAATCAACGCTCGCTCTTTGCCGTTTTTCTTTTTTACGTGGGACGAGATTACGTAATCGCGATGATGGGATTTGATATTTTGGAGCCAGTTTAACAAACGACATCTGGAACTTTTCACCAACGTTTGTCGTTCTTCTTATTAGATTTTGCTGTTTCCAAGTGCTCTGTTTTGTCTGGTGGTCCTCGTTCAGCACACACCAGTCACAGGCGCATCATTCTTCACTGAATCCAGAGGATCGCTGTTTTTTGCTGCCTCTTCCATATTGCAAATCTGCCATATCTGAAAGATCATCATCACCATGCCGTTCAACTGCTTCAAGTACAACAACTTCTACAACATCTCGTCAAAGAGCTACCACACCGCTGCTAAGCAGTCGGCTGCCTTCTTCGACTCGTCCTTCAACCACATCAAGCAGAATAGTCAGTTGGTTGAAACTTTTGCTCAAGGTGCTAAACGATATCCGAACCCACATCCCGTCAACTCCATCTCAGCCAACTATGTGTTTTTTGACTATTCCAGCAATGTCACTTCAAGCAACGATGACAACAACAACAATAACAGTCATTCTCTAAGAAACCCTATCAATGTTGTGCTTCCATACAACCAAGATAGTTTCATCTTGTCCGTTCATAAAAATGATTATCTGCAAGTAGTCAAGAAGCTTCCATTATCGCAGACCATGCCATCCAAAGGGTTTGCTAAACTGAATTCCCGATTCCAAAAGAACCATCTGCATACAAAATCCGGAGTCCAAGATCATCAACAACAGCAGCCTCAATCATCACCAGAGAAAGATTCAGCTGCTACATCTCCAACATTAGTGGACTCTGTACCATTGGAGGTTGATGAAGATAAACCAAGATACTTCGAACCAGTGTTTGAATCATATCAAGAACAGTCAGATGCTACTTTTCTAAAGACACAAACAGACAGAATCAACGATGCCTTCAAGGTTGGTGATTTCAAGACTATTAATTCCTACTATATGGCTTTAAAGAGAAACAACATCGTTCCTTCGAGAGACATTTTCGCCAAAGTTCTATACTCAGTCACCCAAAGAACGATTGATGAATCATTGGACGATCAGCTTTCAGTGTTGTTGAATGTTTATCAGGATATGATCTCCAATAGAATCAAACCAAACTTAGAGATTTATTCAATTGTTATCAACCAACTATTAGAAAGCTCAATCAAAGCATCACAACTACCAGACTATTCCTCAAATGGTGGTGACTTTTTCAAAATCGCCATCGATATTTTCAACGCATCAAATTGTACACACATTCAACAATTTGATTCCGGCTTGATTGATAAAATTCTAGTTGGAATGAACTTATACCCTGGATTTATCAATAGCTCTTCGCTGATGAAGATCCTTGAATCTCAGCAAGACTACTCCAGAAACCATATTTATTACTCTTCAATGATCAATTATTGCAAATTTACTAATGATTTTAAATTGGCAATCTCTCTCTATGAAGAATTCAAACAAGCCACATCATCAAATGAGAACTTGACACAACATCAATTCATAATTTACTCCTGTTTCATTTCAACATTGGTTCAAACCAATGAGATCTCATTAGCCACCAAATTCCTGGACAAATTATTAACATCCATCAAGAATTACGATGATTACGAATCCAAAGCCAACATGCTATTAACCTCTTACTTGTTGACTTTATCCAAACAAAATCCATCAAAGGCAATTGAGATTTGGGCTCAGTTTAACAGAATTGATTGGATCCCAGAGTTCTCTTACGACTTCTACACCAACCTACTTAATGACCTATCTGGGGATTATGAAACCTCATTAAAACTTTACAACTATATGGCTGCACTTCCTCAACACCAATCAAACCCAAACTCTTATGACATGAATACACTTTTAATCACTCCATCCAAGAATAACTTTGCATTAACGGGACTTCTATCTGCTGCAATCGAAATGAATGATAAATCAACTGTTTTGAAACTGTTGAAAGATTCGTTTATCAAGAAGATCCCATTTGAACTTGGCATCTATCCAACTTTATTCCACTATGTCGATAATGAAGATCTGATCACTAGAATTACCAACTCTCATGGACTGACAATGAAGAACGGGAACGAATTTCTGACATTTTTGGTATCAAATGTTGCAAATTTTCCTCTTTATGAAGTCTCCAAGACTGAGTTTTTCAAGATGCTGGTAAATGAATACTCAGTTGAGAAACCAGTGAATTATTATGGATTCTATCAGGTGTTTAATAGTATTGTTCAAGTCAATGAGAAGAATATGAATATGGTGGAACTTCTATCACCATTGATCATTGAAATGCATGACCTCAACAACTATTACCAAGAACTCGATCAAACACATGCTTCTGATTTCAAGAAAGACTTGACTGAATACTTCAAATCACTAATCAACGAGATTGATACATCAAACGCATCCTCCATGGCAACTGATGCTATAAAACTATTGAAAGATTCAGTGATTTAGAAGACGGTTTGATTAATCTGTTTGATAATGCCCTCCTAAGAACTTATGAAACTACACACTAAACTTACCCAACTGCATCTCCTTCCTTTATTACACCATGATATAACGATACATACGACAATGATTGAATTTTAATTACAATACTTTTCATTTTAGATTCTATACTTGTAGATGTTTCAAAAAATCAACCAAAATGTCAAATAACTGAGGAACAGCCTCAGTTTTCTTGAAAATTTCTTCCTCCATCGGTTTGAAGACCAACTCTTTGGTTTGATTATGATTAACTAGTGAGGTCAAGAGTAAAGCACTGCTTTTATTGACGTCATTGATCTCTGAGGGTGGTGTATAAACAGGTAAAGGCTCTTGGGATGCGGAAACCCTTGGAAGGTCTGAATCATAAGAATTCTTTGGGGGAACTCTAACTTCGAAATCACCCGTTTTGATATCAACTGAGAATTCCCTTGGTTCGATTCCTTTTATTATGAATTTTCTTTGACCGTTGGGCAAATTTATAACCATAGCATTTGAATTCTGGAAAGCTTGTGAAACATTTTTGATAAAGTCAACAGCAGGCAGAAGTTTTCTTTTATTCACTTGGGCTTCATGTTCAAACTGTTGTTCATATGATTTCCATAAAGAGATTTGAGTAACTTCCCCTTCAACAGCTGATCTATAACAGCATCTCATCCAAGCTGTGGCTCTAAGAGGTTCCGACAATTGGGAAATAACCTTGAAATGTTCAGGTGATAGCTTTGGGGCAGTTTCAGGAACTGGAGGTTTTGTTCTTTTAACCAGTTTGAGAAGTTTCAAGTTCTGGAGATCATTTGGATTGTTCGTTATGTTCAAGTTAAAAGTTAACAAATGCGGCAATCTAGTTCTCAAAATCTCTAATCTAGTTGAACTTCTCAATAATGTCACGATTCTAGCATTGCCTGGTAATGAGTATTGGTAAAGGAAGTCCAAAGCTGCCAGAAGTAAATCATGATCCTCTGTCAAAAGAAATGAGACGATTTTATCCAGGATTTCAGATGATAGGTTACCAACACATGATTCAACTCCAGGTTCAGATCTCACCAAGTACCTTGCAAATGATCTCATGATGGAAATCAACAGTGAACGGTCATTGTATAGTGTGAACAATTTTGTTAAAGATAAAAACAAAGGATCATCTTTTGAACCCGGGGCATAGTATGAGGAAACACTTTCTATGATATCAATAGTATGAAATAGTAGTTCATTGCTGAGTCTATCTTCAGTGTCAGTATCATCCTCATCTTCGAAATTAGAGACAACATCGTATAAGATCTTCTTGCTTCTTGGATGGAGGGCCAGTAGCTGCGTGAATTCTGTGTCTTGAGATAGGTTTCGTAAACTTAGAGCAGATGCAGCGCTGAGGTTTGCGCTCAGATCGCTGAGCAGATATTCCAGGACCCACGGAACCTTGTTGATGATCCAAGGAGCGTTCTTGCTGAACTGGAGGATGGTATTGGAACACCATTCAAGATTGATCCCAGCTCTGATGTTGAATTCGAGATGTGTCAAGAGATCAGCACCCGTAGTCACACCGTTTCCAGCTGCGCTCGTTGCTGCCTGGCTGGAGGGGTTCAAAAAGACATTGTGCGGGATCGAGATCGGCGTAGGCACTATCTGGCTGTTGAAGACGGACATTTTCGTCGCGTTTTCTGGCTAAAGTCGCTTTCTCGAGTGTGATGAGATTTGATTCAACACTCTGCTACTTTTTCTTGTTTTGATTTTTGGCGACTTTCTGGCCCTTCTGGATGCGGAAGTATTCGCGTCAGTTACGGGCAGCATGATGACAAAGTCATAGTCACGTGATATACAGGTCTCTTTCGCTTTGCCACCAGTTGTTGCAACTAAAGAAAGAAAGCTGGAACAACAGAAGAGAAAGCGTTGATGGATCTGCGTTGTGCTGGGTCATGGTGTTTTTGTGTGGGTGGGAAATGTGCTGTTTAGTGGTTTGTGGACTGTGGAGGCGTGCAATTATGTCAGACGTTAGTGGGAGTCTAGCCTTTATGTCATATCTGCATGGTGCAATCGTTGAATATTGCTATTTCAGAGTTGTTTGCTAAATTCACAGTTTTCAGAAGGACCCACTATAAATAGCATGGGGAATCTCGTTCATTTGTGCCCACTAATACCTGGTAACGACAAGCAACAAGATGAAACTACTACGTATTATTCCCTTGCTGTTGACAGCTTCAACCATTTCTGCCTCTCTATTCTCCTCAAATGTTTTAGATTCTTGGGATGAATCTGACCTGAAGGAGTATCTCAAGGATAATTCCATCCCTTTTGACGAGAAAAAGGCAACAATCCAACAGATTAAGGAGTTATCAAACAAACAATATCAATTGAAGAAAAATTCTGCTTCAGACGGTTCTTCTAATTGGTACCATCCTGTCAATTTGAAACAACAAGTTCTTGGATTTTATGAGGGTGCTTTTGGGAAAACTAAACCAGCCACTTTTGCTGAATCTTACGCAAATGCTAAAGATTGGATCTTTTCCACATGGTCAACAGAGGAGTTGAAAAAGCTCTTGAAGAAGGCAAATGTCACCTTCAATCCGAACTCAACTCGCTCTGAGTTGATTAAGACTGCACAGTCAAGTTATGATGACATTGCTAAACATTTCAACGTGACTGGTAAATATACTGGTGATTGGATCTTTTCTGATTGGGATGAAAAGAGCTTGAAGAAGTGGCTAAAGGACTATGGTGTTGACTATTCGAATTTGAAAGATAACAAGAAAGAGTTGGTCCATAAGGTTCGTGAAAATGCTTGTAAGGCCTCAAAGTATTCGGAGGACCAACTTGATAGTGTTTTGGAATCCCTAGACCTAGCCAACCAATCATTGTTTGACAAAGCTGGTTCAATCAAGGACGACATTTTTAATACTTGGACCTCTTCTCAACTGTATAACTGGTTAGTTCATCATAAGGTTGACGTTGCAGAATCATACAAGAACAACAAAGAAGAATTGGCACTATTGGCTCAGAAACATAAAGATGATTTCAAATCTGATGTTGACTCTTGGATTGGTAAAGCTTCCAAGAAGGCGAGCCCTTTGTTATCCAAATCATCTGAGAAAGTTGATAACCTTGTGAATGACACATTCTTTGTTGGTATTGAAAAGTGGTCTAGAGATCGTTTAAAGGCCTTTTTGGATTCTCGTGGTGTTTCAATCCCTTACTTTGCCACCAAGCATGAATTGATTGAATTGGTCAAAGAGAACAAGTATAAACCAGTGACCAATTTCAATGGTGATTACTTCTTCAAAGGTTGGAGTAAAGAAAATGTTGCCAAATATATTGGAGATATTGGTTCAGATATCTCTTCAACTTCTTCAAGTGATATTCTGAACAAGGCAAACGATCTCTACAAGAGCTTTGTGGATAACGTTTCATTCTACTCAAGTAAACTTTCAAATGCGGTTGATGGAGCCACTGCCCAAGTGACACAAAAGAGCGTTGATGCCAAAGATGCCTTCTTTGATTATTGGTCAGATGTTGAACTAAGAAACTATCTCAACACATTTGGTATTTACAACACAAATAATTACAGACGTGAAGACTTGTTAAAGTTGGTTAAAGAGAATACTAGATGGTTTGTCAGTGGATCCAAGTATGATACCAGTGCCAACTCATTCTCCAGTAATGTCAAGTACCACTCTGCCAATTTCTGGAATGACATCGCCTCTTTCTGGACAAAGGTATATAACTATGTGTACTACACCATTTTCTGATGCTTGAATATCAGTGTCTGCTGCTTTTAGTTCATATTGAATGATTATATCACCAAAAACATTTGTTTACAGGGCAGAACTGTAGTTTATCACGTGGTGTTGGGATGTTTTCTTATTTTGCTGTTCCGCGAAAATCTCAAAAAATTAATCAAAGCAAAGGCCTTTCATTTCTTGCAAAGTTGTAGATTTATTGATATTCATCAAAGAAGAAATAATGTCTGGAAGATATCCTTGGTATACAAAAGTTGCTGATGCAGTTCACCGTTTGACGGTCTTATCCCTAGTTGGTGGTTCTCGTAAGTGGAATTAAAATGCAGATAGACTGTGATAATCTTGCGTTCTCGACCTATTGAGCTAACATATGCTTTTCAGTCTATATTATTGGTGGTCTCAGCTGGCAAATATACCTAAATGGTAAGAAATATGAGCAACAAATCACTGCGCCAGAATCGGTAAGTTACTTTTTTTTCATGTGTCAGGCATATGCCCAAACGTTTTGTGGTTTTGAACTCATTGATACTAACATACGACTGTAAAGAACTCGGAAGAATCTAAAGAGAATTAGATTTTGCTAGTAGAATGTTCATTTACCGTTTAGAAGGCTTTTAACATTGAGTAATTCAATCGAAAGAAGAAGGTTAACATAATGGCCACCTATATTACAAGAATGCTGTTTCTGATTATTCTGTTCTTATGCTTCAAGCTTGTCCATAGTTTTTCAACGAAAGTCATGTATATTTATTATTCTGAACCTTTAATATATCAGAGTTATTGAAAGATCAATCATTCTAGCTTCTTGACCTTCTTGTGGGTTGATTTCGTTTCCTCAACCCCATTACTTCTCTTTTTGGATTTCTTAAGCTTCTTCAAAGAATGAGAAAGTCCTGAGCTCTTCAGTTTCTGTATTCTGTTCTCCAGTCTTTGAATATCATCCTTCGTATTTGGGTTTAATATTATAACTTCGTCATCTTCATATGATTCATTGCATAACGGACACTTTTTGTCCCCAGCGTTGATTTCCTTGAGGCACTTCTCTGCAAACACATCATGACATTTAACAAGATACACGTACTTGATTCCATTGCTACCCAGAACATTACCCGTGATTGAGCAGATGAATCTTGAGGACACAGGATCTTTCTGTAACTTTAGTTCCACGACATCTTTCAGACTTGCGATATGCTTCACCAGCTCTTTTTGCTTCTCAGAGAAATCTTCAGGATCGACCAGTATCTCCAGAATACTCTCTTTGTTGTACAGATTACCCCGATAATCGCTAACAATGGGTACTTCTAAAGGCTTGTTTGAAAGAGTACAGCTGCTCCATTTCCCGTCTGTGTTGTATATTTTTGCATCGTTCAGTTCTTCTTTTGAGTTGTGCGACTGTTGTTTGACGAGATCTTTCCTCTTCAATATGAGACCTCCCTCGTTCTTTCGAGCTGGAGTTAGTATAACGCCGAGTGGAGCTGAATCAGGGAAAAACATCAACTTACACCCATTTGGATGTGATTATAGATTAGCGATGGAGGTTGGTATGGCTTTATCTGCCATGGCACGAAAAGTTGACATATTTTTTTTCCGAGTGGAAAAATTAAGACTTTTCTGTAGAGTGCCACCAACAGCCAGGAAAGAGAGATCCAACTACAAAAGACACAAATGGCCGAATCTATTCATTGGTGAGTATAGCTGGAGACATTACGACGACTGATATCCAAAGTTTCTTTACTAACACCCGTTTTCCCAGTCAGTTTTACACAAAAATTGGTGCTTGCAGACACGGTGAGAAGTGCTCTAGAAAGCATATCAGACCTACACATTCCAAAACCATTCTAATGACGAATCTATACACAAATCCTGAGCTGGATGCTGACTCTGGGATGTCAAAAGAGGAAGTGAATAAGGCTTTCGAGAACTTCTACAAAGATATATTCATCGAGTCAAGCTTGATTGGGGAAGTTGATGAGCTCACGGTATGTGAGAATCATAATGACCACCTAAATGGGAACGTGTATGTGAAGTTCAAGAGTGAAGAGTCAGCACAAAAGGCAAGAGATGCCTTTAGTGTCAGATGGTACAATTGCAAACCGGTATATTGCGAACTAAGTCCAGTGGAATACCCACAAGACAGTACATGCAGACAGCACGATACAAACACCTGTGATAGAGGCGGAATGTGTAACTTTATGCATGTTAAATACCCTTCCAGACAGCTTGCCAGAGAACTGAAGCTCTCACAGAGGAAGTATTATGAAAAAAGTACTTGATCTTTACTGGTCTTTACTTGTGATTATGAATTACCAGATATGTTGAAAAATTGCTTCTTTCCACCATATTGAAATACAGGAGATACCAGTTACCACCAATGATATAAATCACTCTGAAGCCATCTCCACGAACGTTCTCTATCACCGTATATAGCTTCCAAAATGAAACACCATCTACTTTAAATCCACCTGTATTATTCTTTCCAGTAAAAGGCATCGCTCAGAACCGTGATTTCTCGAAAACCGAAAAATGAATCAAAGTCTGATGGCAAATTGAAAAACAACAGACAAACCTGGCCACTTTTTGACCTTTCAACTCCTTATCCTAACGAGAATGGCTGACAGATACTCCTTCTCCCTAACTACTTTCTCTCCAAGGTACGTGTGGGGCTTTTCCCTGGCTTCAATGGAGCTATTATGACGTATTTTGTCTTGTCATGATGCTGAGTAACTAACAACTACAAAACAGTGGGAAACTAGTCCAAATTGAATATGCATTGAATGCTGTGAAACAAGGTGTCACCTCTCTAGGAATAAAGTGTATGTTATTTTGTACAGCTCTGGAGTTTACACTACTAACAGAATATTAGCCACCAATGGTGTGGTGCTCGCAACCGAAAAGAAATCAACATCAAGCTTGTTAAATTCAGATTCCCTATCAAAAGTTGCCTTGATAACTCCAAATATTGGAGCAGTCTATTCAGGTATGGGTCCTGATTTCAGAGTGCTTGTTGACAAGTCAAGAAAAATCGCACACACACATTACAAAAGAATTTATAATGAATATCCTCCAACCAAGATCCTTGTTAGTGAAATTGCCAAAATAATGCAAGAGAGTACACAATCTGGAGGTGTTAGACCTTATGGTGTTTCTCTTTTGGTGGCTGGATACGATGATCACAACAAATTTGGATTGTATCAAGTTGATCCTTCAGGATCTTATTTCCCATGGAAGGCTACTGCTATCGGGAAAGGTGCCGTTGCTGCAAAGACTTTTTTGGAAAAAAGATGGAATGAAGAATTAGAATTAGAAGACGCTATCCATATTGCTCTTCTCACTTTGAAAGAATCTATTGAAGGTGACATGAATGGTGATAATGTTGAAATTGCCATTGTTGGTGAACCAAATGATGAACTTTTAGGATTTAAAGGTGTGGCTAATGAAGAAGGTCCAAGATTCAAGAAACTAACAGCTCAAGAGATTAATGATAGATTGGATAGTTTATGAAATTAGATTATTCGAATAAATACTATTAAAAGGAAACTTTTTTATGCCATCATTTGTACTATATAATAGCAAGTATGTCACTAACGTAATCAAATTACTTCGTTGGCTCTTTAAGCGGAGCAATAACGACACCCGTTTTGGTAATAACTTTTGGCATTGTCAATCTTTGATGAGTTTCTCTAGAGGTCCACTCTTGACCAATTGGCATTCTTAAACTTCTTTCATATTGTTCTCTGTTTTCGAATGGGAATGGAACAGCAGAAGATTGATATTTGGCATTTCTTTTGTTTTGTTTCTCATTGATGATCACATTCTTTAGGTTCTTATCTTGTCTCTTGTGGAAATCTACACCTCTTGTTCTCTTGACAACTTTATTCTTCTTAGATTTCTTTGCATTTCCACCAGTCCATTCACCCCAACCTGGTAATGTTAGATCCTCAACTTGATCACCTTCATCTTTGATTACCCTCTTCTTTTCTTGAACGAATTCTGACACAACATCATCACCGGCAAATGCTTGTTTGATCAAATCTCTTTGTTTGAAAGTATGTATATTGCTCTCATCTTCATCACCACTGACTTCATCATCACCTTGATGGTCAACAACTTTTAATGTTTGATTCATATCAATGATAACGTCATCGTCTTCACCTTCATTCAATTCAGAAGCTTTACGTTTCTTCTGTTTGGTGATTTTGGCTCCACTTTTCTCTAGTTTAGAACTTGATTGATCGATAATTTTAACTTTATTCGATCTCTTGACAATATTTTCATCTTCAAGCAACCATGGATTAACCTCTTCTTCTTCAAAATCTCTTTGCCCTGATAATCCTCCTCTTGCTTTTCTACTAGTTCTTTCGAGTAGGCCTTCTTTATTATGTTTCTTGGAGACCCTATTAGCAAGATCTTTTGATGTATCAATGTCATGCTCATCAACAACTTCTTGGTTCAACTCTCTAATCTCTTCATTGGCATTGGCAGCACCAGGAGTGTATATTCTTCTTCCAGAGTTTATCTGGACGTTAAGGGCACTCTCTTGTTGTTGTTCTTGGAAAGCCTGTAGATCTTCATCACCGTTCAGTTTCTTCAAGTTTGATTTGAGGACATAGTTGGAATTACGTTCTCTAGCTTCGGCATTCTTCATGAAAGCCATGTTTAATACACCAGTTTTACCCACCTTTTCACGGTCTTCTTCGTCGCCTGTTTTATTGCCAGATTCCTTGTCTAGGTTCAGATCATTAGAATCACCAAATTCATCATCACTATCATCACGATCCAAAATTTTAGATTTCAATCTTTCACCACGTCTTAGCATTTCCTCCATCTCTTCTCTTGCACCACTGTCTTTACTCATTCCTGATTTGATCATTGATTGAGCCCATTTAGAGTTATTCTTATGTTTCAATGACATTCTTTCTTGAGCCCTCTTAGCATCATGATCGTCCTCATCACTTTCTTCACCTTCAATTAGTGCTTGATTCTTCAACAATTCCTTCTTTTTAATACGACGGAAAGATTTAGATTTGATTTTCTTCAATCTTTTAGCTTCTCTTTCTTGTCTGAACATCAACTCTCTCATTTTTCTCAATTCATTTTGACGCTTACGTAGTTCCTCAGCAGACATTTTAGCAGTAGCAATCTCTTCGAATTTTGATTCTTGTGTTTCATCTAGAAGAGCAGATTCAGTCAACACATTGTTAACTCTCTTTTCCAGTTCAGTCAAGGCAAAAGTTTCAGAGAAAGTTGATACAGCATTATGTTGAACAGGTGGATTCAAAGGGAATGAGAGTACCTCGGCTTCTCTATTTTGTTTGACTGTCTCATTCCATTTGTTTACTTCATCTTTGGAAATTTCATAAGCAGCTTTACGTTCATGTCTTTCTTGAATTCTTTTGGGTAGCGGAACAGCTAGTGGTCCACTTTCCTCTGCTGGTTCCTTATCAATTAAAATGGCTTTATCTGTAACATTTGAATCAACCACTGACAACATATCAGCCAGAGTGATTTCTTGACCTCCTCCCGGTAATGCCAGTTCATCTTCTTCGATTCGTAGATTTTGATATTTCTTGCTGATTTTCTTTTCTGACTTTTTAAGCTGATTTTTCAAGTTTGTTAATTCAATCTCCTCATCATCACTATAATTCTCGTCATCAAACGGGAAGTTTTCAGCGTCTTCATCATCATCACCATCATCACTTTCTGATTCGCTTTCCGATTCACTAACTGACTGTTCTGATTCACTTTCCCAATTATCATCCAAGATCAAGTCTTTCTGGTTTTCCATACTTTTCAGATCTTTATCATCCAGATCCCAAACAGCAGATAGTGGAACCAAATCATTCTCATCTATACTGTTATATCCTTCATCCTCCTCATCAGTTTGAGGCTTTTCACCTTTCTTTTGTTTCTTCTTCTTATCTCTTATAGTTTGGGAGAATTTGGAAGATAAGACATCATAATCATCATCTGAACCTAAAGCTTCGTCCGAGTCAAGCTCTTCATCTTCAAACTCCTTTTCTGATCCCGAATCATCATCACCTCCTCTGTTCTTGAGGGGATTGGTAATGGCACCATCATCATCACTATCGGAGCTGTTACCGTCTTTGGCTCTCAGCTGTCTCGTGGCGATATCAAACGCATTCAAAGCGTGGGAGGTTGACTTCTTCTTACTCTTGGTCTTGCTCTTCTTGACAGCCATTCTTTCCAGCAAGTTTTTGGGGTTGAGGGATGTTTCTTGGTAAAAGGCCTTCAGTTTCCTTTTATGTTTTGTAGGGCCAGAAAAAAAATTTTGGAGATGAGCCCTCGGAATGTATAACTGTGATTTGTGCGAATTCCGGTCAAAGGTAACATGGTACATAAGGAAGAATCGAGATTACATAGATGGAACGTGCTTCTCGGTGGTTTATTAAGGATATATTCACTTTTTCTCCTGCTGAAGTGCCTTTTCTCTTGCTTGGACTTTCTCCCTCAAAATTTGGTCGATTCTCTGAATGGTTTGGGACTTCTCGTTGATGATCTCATTGACTTTTTGGAAATCCTTATTCAGTTGAACGACTTTGGCATCATAGAACTTCAATGCATCTTCAGCAGATTTCTCAATGTAGTAGCCAGTGCCAACATCCACCAAGAATTTGTCATTGTTTTTAATTTTACCAGGAACATACAAAGAGCTCGAAAGTGGGACCAAGATCTCTTTCCCTTCGTTTGTTTTCTCGCTCACCTGTTTGATATTCTGTGCGTTTTCTTTGTATTTGTTCAAGGCAACGTTTAACGCCTCCAATGATGTGGAGAAATGTTCCAATTCATCATCAAATTGTTTACGAAGACTCAGTATCTGTTCTGGTTCAAGTTTGGCGACATCGACTGATTGTGGGTGTTAGTTGCTTCTTTCTCGAGGTGATTTCAGATAGTCTCGGTATATCCATACATACTTTTCTTCTGGTCAGACATTTCAGGCAATCAAATGGCTCTCTGATGGTGAAGTTGACTCTGTGAGCAGACTCGTACCCTTCAATTGTTGAAGAATTCATCAGTTTTTCAGCTATTAAAGAAAAATCAACAAAATTCGCGATTTGAATCTTCGCAGCTGCATTCGTTTAGAACTTGCCATAATCCCATTTTGTCTGACAGTTTAAGCAGTTTGAAGTCGTTGAGGATGTCAGAAGGTGGTGCTGATGCCGGTAACAATGATGGGAATCAGGCAGCTGACTCAACGTCCTTTGCAAGTATCTTGGCTGGGGTTCAAAGGATGAGAAATGAGGCAAATGCTGTGAACCAGGCACAACAACCAGTACAAGGGCATCAACAACAAAAACCAGTGCAGTCTGTGGCAAATCAGCCGGTGGTGCCTCAAGCAGTACCCCAAGATTCACGGACTGGTGTCAAGAGAATCAATGCTTTCAATCAGGATCGTACAAGTGTTACCACTGCGCTAACAAACAGAGGTGGTTTAGTTAAGCCTTCAACCATCTTGGTCAATAAGAGTCAGACTGGGAATCCACTACTTGCCCATATCGTGAATGTGAATTGGTCCTACGTGGAAGCATTGAATACGTACGACTATCAGACAAACGGGAGACAAATACTTTTCTTATCGTTGAAATATCATAAGCTGCACCCTGAATACATCGGGAACAAGATGAAACCATTGATGAAAAAGAATGCCATTCTTTTAACGGTTGTTGATGTTGAAAATACAGAGACAATACTGAAAGAGATCAATAAGATCTGTCTATTTAATGAGTTTACTCTATTATTGGCATTCAACTTTGAACAAGCTGCCAAGTATCTATCATTTCTAGCATCAACAAAAAAGGGCAAATGATCAAAAAAAAAACTCATTTCAATTCATCCGTTCCCTTTTTACTACCTTCTGAGGTCATTTTAGCACTCTTTGCACCAAACTGGATAGCTCTTTTTGGCTCTTCAGAAACAAATCCAAGCCCAATTTTTTTGGCAAACTGTCTTAGGATGAACTTTGATATCTTATAGTTGATTTCAATACCCATGGTTGAAAATTCAATGACATCATCTGAGAGAAACGGATATCTAACCTCAACACCATTATCTGCAATGACTTTATCATCCCTTTGTAAGTTCCTTTCATGGATATTATTGATTTGTCTTGTCAGTTCTGCAATCAACCTTGGTGTTTCTTTACCATTAAGCTTATGATATCCACCATACAATTCATCAGCTCCAAGTCCACTCAACAACACTTTAGATTTTGATTGATAACCATTCAACCTAGATGCATCCTCATATAAAAATGACTCTTTCAAAGTACCTCCGAATGATAATCTGTTGCCTTTACCTCTTGACGCAAAATAAAATGCAATTGCGATTGATAGATCCATTTCAGTGTTTTTGGGATACATTAACTCAATCACTTTAGGGCGGATTGATAAGTACTCATCATAAGGAACATCAATCTCAACAAGATTGAATTGAATTTCAGGGTACCGTTTGGAAAGGTTGATCCAAGATTCAATTGCCAATTTTCTATCAGGTGCGTCCTTTGGTTGAAGTGATGTTCTTGGATTATGAAATCCAACATTGAGTAAGTCTATGATTGTTCCAGGTTTTGATAATGATGCACTTAATCCAGCAATGATGGTACAATCCAATCCACCTGAAAATAGAATTGAATATAAAGGATCAAATTTAGGATCTGTTTTATGCAATGGTTGAATTGTTTCTATTCTCTGTTTGACAGCCTTGGTCAATTTGGCGCTCAATGTATCCAATCTTTGATCCAGTTGACTATGATCAATATCAGCTTCAGGGTTAACTTTGAAGGTTTTATTGTTGGGTATTTCATCTAATGTGTTTGATTCGATATGATACTGATAGATGACACCATTACGACAATCTGTGAAACTCTGACGAATTTCTGGATCCTTTGGATTAACACTTGAGATCACCAACTCATTGTCTAAAGTGGAATAAACCAAACTTCTCTTCCCTATCTGGTCCCTCCCAAATGAGATAATCTTCTGTTTGATATCATAGATCACAAATGCAAACTCCCCATCAAGTGCTCTGATAGTCTTGCTAATATCTTTAGATTCTTGTAGCTTTGTCAAAATGTAAGCAGTATCATTCCCGTTTATATCATCATTGTATAGCTCACCATTGAATTGAAGAATATAATCGGAGGACAGCAGGGGTTGCTTGGTGAAAGGTGTTCTAAGAGACAACACTGAACTGAAGAAGCTGAAGTGGTGCTCATAGTTGATATTGATAGCATAATCTGGTCCTCTGGCAACGATCTTTGGTATCAATGAATTATATACGGTTGATTCATTTCGTGGTAATGATGTCTCGAGATTTGCACTATTTTCAAGCAAAAATTTCACTGATTCTTCATCGAATTCAGCGATGGAATTCTCGATTATCCTCTGTGGGTGGTAGTTGAACAGAATACCACACATTTTGAGCTGTGATACTCGTGGAGCTGAGTGACTGGGACCGAGTCTTTTCGATGGCTTTCAGCGATGAGCCCTTTTTTTTTTTTTTTTTGAAGCCCAAGAATAATCAATTAACCCGAAAAGCACAAGATAGGAAGTAAACACAGAATACAAAGACGAAGAAACCCCAAAGATCTGCTATGAACTCACCAACATCCCAGCGATCAAGCGGAGAGACCTCTCGCTCCGTTTTGTCCCAGAACAAGCTGGACTTTGACTTCTTTTTGAGACAACTTAGGAGCAGAAAAGCAGATCCAATACTACGGTATATTCGCTCTTTCATGAAGGCCTTTATTCAGAAAGGTTACGATTGGACTGTTGACGAACAAGCTAAGTTGGTTCAAGATTTCAGAGATTTCATTTTTCAAAAGCTTCCGCTGTTTGAGCCATTCAGTTTGATGAATGATACTGAATTGCAAAATGCAAAGTTTGGTGTTGAGAAGTTGATCATGACCAAACTATACGAATATTGTTATTCTCCCATGATTCCTTCTAACAAGTTGAACCAATCTCACAGACAGACTGACATTGAACCAGATGAGGTCTTGGAACTGAACTATAAATCATATTCTCTCATGACTCCCCAAGATCTCGATGTTGATGAGGTATTAATCAAATCTGGAGACTTCTTTATCAAATCTGCAGCTGACGAGTTGAATAAAGTCTCAAATTATAAGGGACCAAGGGCCAAGACTGTTTGTTTATTGAATGCATGTAAGATCCTATTCCAGTTGATCAAGAAGAGCGAACAGAACCAAAATGCTGATGAATTCTTGCCGTTGTTGATCTATACGGTACTGAAAGGGAGAATTCACAATCTATACTCAAATCTAAACTACATTGATAGATTCTCATTCATAAAAACAAGTGAGTCCCAGTACTACCTGGTGAGTTTATTTGCAGCTGCTGAATTCATCAAGAATCTTTCATCATCAAACTAGAGACATTTCAGGCAGAGATTCACACAGCTCACGTGAATGTCACGTGGAGGTCCTACGCTCGAGAAAACTTCAACTTGAGTTACTTTTATACATGACACTTGCTCAAGTCTACTTTTAGAAAACAGAACTATAAACCTTTCATGTCATTCACACCATTGAGAGGAGCTATTGGTGCTCTATTCATTCAATTATCAAGCACAAACTTCTATCTACAAAATGGTGAAACAATTGGATTTTCATCAGCAATTTCAAACATTGCGCTTTGCAGAGCAACATCAAATAATCTTGCATTGATCATTGGTACGTTATCATCAACCTGGTTTATTTGGTCATATTATCCACAATTCATATCATCGTACCCTCAATCAAATCTTCTTGGATCATCAGCACCTCTTGGTCTGAAATTCGATCAAGACTATAAACTTTTCAGCCTGGCTGGTTTCTTAGTCGGGATCGGTACAAAGCTGGGAAATGGATGCACATCGGGTCATATGATTGGGGGACTGTCAAGATTGAGATTACGGTCTCTAATTGCTACTTCAATATTTGCATTTATTTCTATTTTGACTGTTTATTTATTGGATTTGAAGTTCAAAGGATTCCCTATTGGTGAGCCGAGTTACCGTGTTTCATCCTTTGATACGGTTCCAGGAGGAATAATCAAGATTTATTTGCTAAGTGTGTTATTGATTTATGCTATTAACCCATTGGTCTCTCAAAGAGTTAAGAAAGGATCCACCTCATTGATCAAAGCTCTGAAAATTTACAACTCCTTATTTAGTGGGTTCCTATTCGGGTTGGGACTTCATGTTTCAGGGATGATCAACGTTTCCAAAACTATTGGGTTCTTATCAATCTTATCGCCAAATGAATTCGATCCTACTCTCTTCATGATTGTTTTGTGTACAATCATTCCAAATATTTTCATATGGAGAATGATCAAACATCCATTACTCAGTGAGAAATTCAATGTCGCTACAACCACGAAGATCGATAAACGTTTCATTGTTGGAAATGTTCTCTTTGGACTTGGTTGGGGAATTCTGGGAATATGCCCTGGACCTGGATTGATCAACAGTGTATATCATTACCGAGTCTTGGTTTGGTTAGGGTCATTTGTTCTCGGATCTTGGACAGGCTTGAAAGTATAAAACCCGTGTGTATCTAGAATGAATAACTTTCAATAATTCTAGTGATGCTTATGTATATCCAGCTGTAGATAGCATTCCATTCAAGTATCCAATGGACTCTATTCCAACCTTGAAGCCAGCATTTTTAGCGTGTTAATAAGTATGCTTGTCCTGGTCGATTGCCTCACTAATAACTACAGTACTAAAGTTCCCAACGAAAGCCTCTACCCTCATGTCTCTAACATTGCAACCTTCTTTCTAAACACTTTATTAACAGATAGTAGTAAAGTGCCCGTGGCTTATCGTTACTATGCTAGGCTTAAAGCCCGAGGTTTCTTTATATAGCCGAAAGCCACACATTAATGACTGTGGTAATCAGATCAATAAATAAATGGACAAAACGGACACAACAACCACCAGTAACAACAATCAACAACAGCAATGGCAGCCCAACAACCACAGCCACTGCTCAAACACAACAAAGACTGGACAGTTGGCTCAGGGGCTGTTGACGATGAGTGGTCAAAACACAAAAAGATAGGTATCGAACATGACCCTACAGATCATTTGAAGGGATATAAGCTCTTCACTTCTGGAATCGTCCCAAGACCGGTTGGTTTCATCTCTACTGTTGATGAGCAAGGTAACGTCAACATAGCTCCTTATAGCTGCTTCAACTTCGTCAGTGCTCATCCTCCAATTTTCGTTGTTGGTGTCAGTCCAAGTGCCTTGAGAAATGGGGGTAAGAAAGATACATTAAAAAATGCGCTGTTAACTGGAGAATTGACAATCAATATAGTCTCCGAATGGTTTGTTGATGCTGCCAACTATACTGCCATCAATTCTCCACCAGGTGTTGATGAATTCGAACTGGTTGGACTGCACCCATTGCCATCGAAATATGTTAAGCCTCCTCATGTCGCTGAAAGTGGATTCTCAGTGGAGGCTAGAGTACTCAGTACTCACAATTGGAGATCGAAAAGTGATGGTGAACTTGAAGGAACATTGATCATTGCAGAAGGTGTTCATACTTGGGTTAGAGAGGACTTGCTCAATGAAGAAGGTACTGGTTTGGATTTGGCAAAGTATAAACCGGTGGGAAGATTAGGAGGACTTGATTACACTACAATAACCGAGTCATATCCTTTGAACCGTCCATTGTGGCAAGAGTAGAGGTATTTACCACTTTATAGAGTATATAAGAGTGAATATTTTAAACTATTAGTTGTTCCTTTATGCTATTATTTCTGATTCCTATTGTATGTTTTACTATTGACAAACGCTTTACGATGTCCATGATGACTACCAAACCCATGATGACCGTGACCGTGTCCATGGTGCCCATTATGACCGTATCCTCCATTATTATGCTTTCCTGATTTTGAGATTGATGTTCTTCCTTCAAAATCCCTTTTATCGATCTCCACTATTTCAGTTTGAAGTTTAATAGATTGATCGAAACTTTCTTGAACGGGCATTGTGATCTTTACTTCAACCGTATCACTGTATTTAGACGTCATGATCTTTGGCTGGAGTTCTCTTATGAACATGAAGTTATTTGATCCTCTCTTGTAAAAAGTTGATGGGAAACCTTCAGGATAATGAGGCAATTCCATGTCTGTGCTTCTTCTGAGGTTACTTTTTGGGTTATTTGCACTTGAGAATTGAACCATTGAGATGGGTATTCTAGATTGAGTGGAAGATTGGAAATCGCTTTTAAACAGCTCTTTTTCAGATTTCATGGTTCTAGAAATGAACTCTCTGGGTATGGTTTGTGCATTATGTTCTTCATATTGAGGTTGATATTGATGGTCGTTTTGGTGCTGAGATTGATGTTGGAACTGATATTGGGTCTGGTGGAGTACCAAGGGATCCATTTGTTGTAGAACTGAAGGAGTGTTTGGATATATCTGAGACTCCGAGAACGGTGATCTGAATAGTGAAGGTTGCGAGTTATTATTGATGGAACCTGTATCAAAAGGGTTCCCAAAATTCGATGTCTGATCAACGGTTGGAGATGGGAAGAATCTCGAGGTACTCTTGAATGATTTATCAAGTGATGGTACTCTTGGATTTGAATGTTGGTTGAAGGCATCATCAAGACTTAATGAGTCAATATCAAACCGTGACCAGGTTATCGCCGATTCACTCTTTGTGGATAGTTGGCGCTCTTCAAGAGACCCCCAAATGTTTGGCGAAGATGCAGTTTTCCAAACTTGATCATTGACTGTATGTCTTGGGATGATTTCTGAGTTTTGTCTAGATTGTAAGGCAAAAAGTGGAGACTTAATAGCACCATCGTTGTAAAAAGGAGACGATGAGTCAACAGATCTAGACAAGGGAGAATGACTCAATGATTGAATGGCAGGTGTATTGACGCTTTTCCTGAAACTCGATATCTTGGAGTTTGGAGAAGACCATGACATTGGGGAATCAGGTCCTACTACCTGAGGTGTATACAGATCATGTGAAGATGAGTCTTGACTTCTCAAGATCGATGCCGAACTTGGATTGATATGAGACACCATGGCTACTGGGTCTGTTTCAATCATAGACTGTATGTCTTCCCAGGATTTGGTATCCCCATGCTTTTCCCAGTTGAACCTGCTTGACAAAGGTTTGTTTGTTGAAACTGACTCCTCGTTTTTCTCCTGATTAGTCTTGTTAGGCCGACTAGGTTCTAAACTTGACTGTCTTGTTGGTTTGGTGGAATCAGTTTCTGAAGAAACACTTTCGATTGGAGAAGGAGAAGGAGATGTAGAGCTTTTTCTGGTACCAAGCCTTGATGATCTTGATTTCTTCGACACCAGTTTCAGCTTTGTGTTTCCCTGGGTTTTGGACTTTCTCAGTTGATGAGCATCCTTTTGAGATCCAAGTTTATTTGAAGAATCAGTTTCCGTGGATTGTCTGAACAGGTCGTTGACGGATTGCGATTTGAACTGCTTCTTTGGCTTGGAAGGGTCTGACATCGTCTTTGAGGACACACCAGGCGCAAGATCAAGTCCAAAACAAAGGAAAAGAGAAGCTGAAAAGTGGAAAGAGGTATGAAATATCGTCTCGCTAAAAAGCGGACAGAAAAAAAATTAGTTGGGCGAAATACTTACGTAATCATCGCTCACTTCAATTGACTATACAGATCTTTCCTCTCCAGCGTTTTTGGCTCATCTCAGCATGTCTGCGTCGTGCATTGAAGCCTGGTTGGTTGGGAGGATCAGGGTCTCTGCGATTTGGACGTGGGGTGCGCGAGACGTTGCCCACGCAATCTGCTCAGCAACATCTCTAGCTTCCAGGCATTTGTAGACCTGATACACCTTGGCTGCCTTCTCAGCGTTCCCTTCGTTCCTGACAGTTGCAAACTCCGTCTCAACCAGCCCAGGAAGGACCTCAATGACTCTGATTCCCGTGTCTTTGGTCTCTTGCCGTAAAACATCGCTGAATGCAGAGACTGCAGCTTTGGTGGTACAGTACGTACTGGCAAGTCCATAGTGATCTCTACCACTAATTGAAGTGATGTTGACAACATCTCCCTCATTCTTGGCTTTGAAATGTGGTACGAGTATTTGTGTTAGGGCTATCAATCCTGTGAGGTTAGTATTGATAACTGCCAATATATCCTTATGAGGGATGGCACCAACTGGGTATAAGCCATGGGAGAACCCTGCATTATTCACCAATATATCAACGGTGGATAGCAAGTTACTGTATTCTTCTCCAAACTTATTGATCGCATCACAATCTGAGACATCTAACTTGAATAGAAATATCGAACAAAGGGGATACTGTGCCAATATTCCTGATTTTAGAGATTCCAACCTCTCATATCTTCTCGCAGTTAAAATTAACGTAACATCTCCATTCGTTGCTTCTGCGAAAAGTCTAGCAGTTGCTTCTCCAATACCACTCGAAGCACCTGTGATTAAAAGACGTTTGCCTTTCAATCTATCAAATAATCCCATAGTGCAAGTATTGGCCCGAAGAGGTATGATTTGGTGTTGATGTCGGCTACGAGTTATAACAATATAAACTTCCCCTGATTTTTTCCTTAATTAATTTAATTATGGTGTCTGACTAACAGTATCCGTCTGTTCCCCACCCACCAATATATAATATGACCCGAGAAGGAAATGTATGGCTAATTATGATTCTTCAATTAAGAAAACTGTGTACGTTGCTTGAGGGATTTGTGGATAGTTCTTTCAACTCACACCTCCCAGGGTGAATAAACATGACGTCATTATTTTTATTTTGATCATAAACTAATTCATAGCACATATATACGATGATAGGTATCCCTTCATCTATAAGCTTTGTCGCTCATTGTAGCTTGATGTGTTGGGAGTATAACAATTTCACTAACGGCACAATTTTGCCGGCGAGATGTCACATATGTGATCAGATCACCGATGTCCTCTGCATGCAATGGCTCATAGTCTTTATAAACATTGTCAACTTTCTTTTGATCTCCATCAAATCTCGTATCGCTGAAGTTTGTTCTGATAAGACCTGGATCAATCAAGATCACTCGAATGTTATAGTTGATCAACTCTTTTCTCAATGAGGTGGTAAATGCCCTAACTGCAGCTTTTGTTGAAGCATATGCGGCACCACCAGGATATGGATCTCTTCCAGCCAGTGATCCCAATTGAACAATATCCCCTTTATCATTCTTTTTGAATATTGGAACGACCAGCTGAGTTAAAGTGATCAAGCCAAGAATATTTGTAGCAAACATAAGATCAATGTCCTTTTGTTTCGCTTCGCCAACTCTATCCAAACCTCGGGCTAACCCAGCATTGTTGATCAAAATATCGAGGTTCTCTATCAAGTGTTTTGGAATTTTGTTGAAGAACTCATGAATCTTGTCAGAGCTTGATAAATCACCGAATGATACGTAGATGTCATCATCATGCAAGGATGGATAGCTTGATAGAAACTCGTTCTTCAACTTGGTCAGTCTGTCCAAATTGATGTCAATCAAAATTAGTTTGATTTGACCATTGGTCTGTTGTAAGTACTCTCTAGTAGTAGCTTCACCATTACCGGCTGCTGCACCAGTAATAAGAACGATCTTGTTGATGTTTCTGTTTGGCATTGCTTCTCAACGATAACGTGAAAACCATCACAATTGTGAATGGGAAAACACCCAACTTTCCTGCAGTTTAAGTAGTCGTTCTGAGCTCCCCATGTTCTCCACTCAACTACGGCAAAGACTAGAGCAAGACGATCAATGATCAAGCTAAAAAGTGATCATCCATCGTTCCCAAAGGGTTTTTCAGCCGAAAAGAATAATCTCGCAACGCGAAAATGCGAAAACGATTACATAATATTCATTACATAATCAGACACAAGTTTTTCCGGTTTTGCGTTTTGTGGTAGGAAATGGAATTTTTTGGTCTTCTTGTCTCTCTCTCTTTTCGTTCCTTCGTTCTTTCAAGAGGTTTCTTTCTGCGTGATGACTCGCAGCTGAAGCTCACTACTCTAAGCAGAAAACTCCTGTCCATAAATGTTAGAAAAAGTCTTGCTGTTTTTGTTCTTGAATAGTCTCCTGCTGACTGAGGCAATCACTTTCGAGAGATCTGAGACCTTCGACTCGTCATCTGTTGGTGCTGTCAGTGATGACGCTGTTGTTTCAACGAAGAACCTATCCGCTATTTGGGATTACGCAAGTGGAGATACCAAAGTCCAAGGAATTTCGTTAGGTGGTTGGTTTGTCTTGGAACCATACATAACACCATCTTTGTTTGAGCAGTTCGGGACAAACTCATCAGAGATCCCCGTTGATGAATACACCTTCACCAAGACATTGGGAAAAGAGGAGGCTGAGAAACAGTTGAGGACTCATTGGGCTTCATACTATACGGAATCTGACTTTGAAGATATAAAAAACTACGGGTTCAATACTGTTAGAATTCCAATAGGATATTGGGCCTTTTATTTGTTAGACGATGATCCATATGTTCAAGGTCAAGAAGAATACTTAGATTTGTCTTTGAGCTGGGCCCAGTCTAGAGGATTGAAAGTCTGGATTGATTTGCACGGTGTTCCAGGATCTCAGAATGGATTCGATAACAGTGGTAAGAGAGGGTCGGTCGATTGGCAAGATGAGGAAGAAAATATTTTACTATCTTACGAAACTTTGAACTATATCTTTGGGAAGTATGGTGGCAAAAATTACACGGATACAGTCACAGGTATTGAGATCGTCAACGAACCTCTCAGTGGTAAACTAAATAGTACTGATTTGTTGGACTTCTATTACAACAGCTACTATGATTTCAGAATTCTTCAAAAATCAAAAGGTTATTTTGTCATTCAAGATGCTTTTGAACCAATTGGTTTCTGGAACAAACATTTTAATAACCAATACCAAAATGTTTCAGCACCTTATACAGAGATATTAGACTCTGAGCTATCCACTGACTATTTTGAAGGTGTTGTTGTTGATCATCATCATTATGAAGTTTTCACATATGATCAGCTTGCCAAAAGCTCAGACGCCAGAATTCAAGACATCAGAAATTATGCTTCTAGCATTAAAGAAGAGCAACATTATCATCCTTCTTTAGTTGGTGAGTTTTCTGGTGCCATTACTGATTGTGCAAAATGGTTGAATGGTGTTGGAACCGGTGCAAGATATGATGGTACCTTCAACTCATCTCAGTTGATTAGAAACAGTCCAGAGGATAAGTCGCTGGGTCTGCTCAGTGAAAATGCCACATCTGCCACATTATTTGGTAACTTGACAAGCTATCTAAGAGGAACTTCTTCAGATGGTGATTCAACCAGAAATTGCTCAAACCTAATTGACTATGATGATTTTACAGATCAACACAAGGAAGATATTCGTAAGTTCATTGAGATACAATTGATTGAATATGAGAAAAACACAGCCGGATGGATTTTCTGGAATTACAAGACGGAGAATGCAATTGAGTGGGATTTCAAAAAATTGGCAAAACATGGCCTATTCCCACAACCGTTTAACGATTACAAGTACTTTTATGAGAATGGTACAGCGATTGAGGAAGAAGACGATGACCATAACAAAGTTAGTGGATCTCCAGCATCCGTTCATTCCACATATGCCACACCAATGCATATATTGCTGAGCGTGCTCATGTCTATGGTTGTTGGGAGCTCGTTATTCTAGAGATGAGTCGCATAGAGATAGAGATAGAATATATAGACACTGCCTGTATTCCCAAAGTAGTAGTTTTCCAGATTCGGGTTGGTTTTTCCTGATCCAAAAATAAAACGTCAGTGTGAAAAAAGAATGATAAAAAGAAGAAAAAAAATGAGGCAGAAAGAAGGTCTTATAAAAGTGGAAAACGCGTCAGATCGCTTCAGCTTTGTTGTTTGTCTTTATATTTGAGCCCACAACGCAGGCTGATCAAGAAGGGAAGCACCCACCGAAGTCTCAACGCAAAACAACAAACTCCCGGGGAGCCTCTAGCATTTCTCTATTCCAAGTCGGCGCAGGATATCTATCAACATTAGAAGCCCGATAAATATTAACAGCTGCACACTTTCTCTACAAAAAAAAACCAGAAAACAAAACCCATCAGATAATAAAACTCACATTTACACAGAGATGAGAAGCATACAGTCGTGTCTCGTGACAGTCCTCTCTCTGCTGGCTCTTCCTCAGCTGACTGCTGCTATTGATCTCGATATCACATCGGAAGACTCAATCTGTGATGCAACGGCCTTGATCGTCGAGGGTATCTTGGATTACTACGAAGGTACCAAATACGGAGGAACAGTTGGTATGTTTACCAATCCTTACTATTGGTGGGAAGCTGGTGAAGCATTTGGAGGGTTGTTGGGGAATTGGTATTTTTGTCAGAATGATACGTATGAAGAATTGATCTATAATGCACTGATTGCCCAAAAAGGTGAACATGATAATTATATCCCTTCAAATCAATCTACAACTGAAGGTAATGATGATCAAGGGTTTTGGGGTCTAACTGTTATGGAAGCAACAGAGAGAAATTTCACCAATCCAACTGGGGACACCCCAGGATGGCTGGCCTTGACTCAAGCTGTTTTCAACACAATGTGGGCAAGATGGGATGAAAACTATTGTGGAGGTGGTTTAAGATGGCAAATTTTCACCTGGAATTCAGGTTATAACTACAAAAATACCATCTCAACAGCTTGTTTGTTCAGTATTTCTGCCAGATTAGGAAGATACACTGGAAACACTACATATTTCAATGTCTCTGAAATTGCATACCAGTGGTTGGTTGATGTTGGGTTTGTCATTGAAGGTGATGCTGCTCAAGTTTATGATGGTGCTGAAATTGATGATAACTGTACTACCATCACCGCTAATGAATGGTCTTATAACTATGCTTTGTTAATGGCTGGTTCAGCTTATGCTTATAATGCTACCGGAGAAGACAAATGGCTTGAAAGAACAAATAGTTTTGTACAAGGTGCTCTTGTTTTCTTTGAAGATGATATCATGTATGAAAAAACCTGTCAAGCTAGTGGGAAGTGTAACACTGATCAACGTTCCTTCAAATCTATTTTTTCGAGATCTTTGGGTCAAACATCTATTTTGGTTCCATCAACTTATGATACAATAAGACCACTACTTGAAGCTTCTGCCAAAGGTGCTGCTCAATCATGTGTTGGTGGTACCGATGGTCATACTTGTGGTTTGGACTGGCAAACAGATGGATGGGATGGTTACTATGGATTAGGTGAACAGATCTCAGCTTTGGAAGTCATTCAAAACTTGCTGGTACCGCTAAGAGATGGCCCATATACAAACACTACTGGTGGTTCTTCTGTGGGTGATGCATCTGCCGGTATCAGTACCATCTCATCAACAGCTACATTATCAGGAGATGCCCTCACAATCACCTCAAAGGATAAAGCTGGGAGTGGTGTTCTCACAGCTGTGATCCTGGCTGGTATGACCGGTGGAGCTATCTGGATGATCATATGAGTACATCATTTCTTCGTTTGTTTACTATCAAAATAAAGAATCGTACTGTTTCTGCTAGTCATCAATTATTACGTAAGTTAGACCAAAATGATTAGTAGCCAAAGAATCAGATGTTGTTTATCAGCTATATCAGTGAAAAGGACTAGAAACTCTGAGAATATGTCTAGTTGTATCAAAAAACAGATCAGTGTTAAACTTCACGACTTTGTTCGGTCAAGTCTTCCATTTCAAGTGGTCCACAGCTCGAGTTCCAAAGAAATTACACCATTAACAAAGAAGCTCTTGATCTTAGATTCATCATTCAATCCACCTCACAAGGGCCATTACTCACTCATCAAAAAGTCTTTCCATTATAGATACAGTGGGAAGTCACTGACAACTGATAATGCAACGGTAGTATTGTTGCTGTCCGTTAACAATGTTGACAAGACACCACAACCTGCTAGTTTTGAGGATAGGTTGCAAATGATGTGCCTATTGGCAGATTACATAGAAGTCGAATTAGGAGTAGCTGTGGTTGTGGCACTGACACACCATGCCAAATTCGTTGATAAGTCAGTTGCCATTCAGGAGTGGATTTCTACTAGAACGTCATATGACGAGGCGAAGCTAAAGTTAACATTTCTTGTGGGGTTTGATACCGTTATTAGAATATTCAACAGCAAATACTACTCTGGGATGTCACTGAGGGAGGCATTGAGTGAGTTTATGAAAAGGAATGAGCTCTTTTGTTTAACAAGGACTGATGATAAAAACTTTTCGATCACTGAGCAAAGGGCTTATATTGATGATATAAAGAACGGCAGAAATCCCGACATTCCAAAAGAATGGAGTGAGGCTATATACATAGACAATGGTGACACAAATTCTCTACATATATCATCGTCAATGATAAGAAGACTAGTATCCCATGAGAATGATACAGAATGGGAACCACTGGTTATAGACAGTATTAAGCACTATATTCATAAGGAAAAACTGTATAGTAATCTATGAATCCTCCTGATATGCTAAGGAATCATCCCAGAATTTGACTTCTAATAATGTGATGTCTCCAAAAATTTTCACCAGCTTCAATGCCTTTTCGTAGCTAATCCCATCTGAATGATGATCAATAGTCTCTTTGCCCAATCTAACAGCCCTTGCGTACCAATCAGACTTGTATGATGCGAGCCAGTCTTTATAGTCCTTGTTATCCGTAGCTGCTTCAACATTATTTGCTGCCTCCATGTATCCTATTAAACAAGGTGCTAATGAAACGTTTATTTCCAACCAATCTCCACTTTTAGCCACGTTCAACAAATAGTCTGCGTATTCTTGACATGCTGAACTCATTTTAAACGAGTTGAAATCAGTGACTCCCAATCTTTTCAACTTCTCAGTATGCAACCCCAACTCATGCTTAATCTCATTTAAGATTTCTATTTCTCTATTCAAACAATTCAGATCAGGTGCAACACTGGCAGCCAACGAGTGAATTTTTGCGTAGTTAATTAGATATGGATAGTCTTGCCCTAGATATCTTAGGAATTGATGAGATGGCAATGTTCCGTCACCCACTTTAGCAACAAATGGATGGTTAACGTACTCATCCCACACAGGCTTGACTGTAGGATGGTTGATCAAAAAATCCACAAAGCTTCCTTCTCTGAAGGAGTTTGAGTCGTTTGAGATAATGTTGTAGACATGATTCAAAGGACCGTTTCCGTGACCAATCTTAGAAGCTGAAAGAATGGCACCATGAACATATTGAATAGCATACTCAACTGCCTTATCCAGTGAAATTCCTTTGGCTAAGTTCGCAGCAATTGATGACGCCAACGTACATCCTGTACCATGAGTGTTGTCAGATATAATGTAATCAGATCTGAAGATGGTATAAGAATCTCTTGAGGAAGAGTATAAGACATCGGTGACGTAGGACTCTGCATCGGATATCCAAGGGGAATGGCCACCTTTGACAAGAACGTTCTGGGCACCAGTAGAGAGTGAAATAGACTTTGCAAGGATCTTCATATCTTCAGTTGACTTCGGATTTGTAACAGGGCCAAAGATACTTTGAATTTCTTGAGCTTCAATGAGATTGGGTGTAATAAGAGTAGCTTTTTGAAATAGTTTGTTAATAACCAATCTCAGAACCTCAGTCTTTGTCAACTGTGATCCACTGGTTGAAACAAGAACGGGATCAATCACCAAAGGAGTGTTCAAGTTTCTAGAGTTTAGATATTTGGATAGTATTTCCACGGAATCTGAAGTCAATATACCAGTTTTTATAGCATCGATCTGGATATCAGAGAAATTGGCATTGAATATAGCTTCGAGCGTTTCTTCATCTGTCAATGTGATTCTTTCAACGCCTTTGGTATTCTGAGCAGTCAGAGCTGTAATTGCAGTCAGTGCATAAGCTCCGTTGGCAGTGATTGCCTTGATATCAGCTTCAATCCCAGCACCGCCAGAGGAATCAGATCCAGCAACCGTGAGAACGGTTTTGAGTGGCTGGGGTGACAAGAGAGGATGCAAGACTTTGACATCGGTAGAACTCATTGTGAATGACGACGTTGAAGAGATACCTTCTGAAGCTAAGTGTGTTCTTGAGGATTCATAGAGTTGATAAACCTTTCATTTTTGCGTTGGCAAGAGAATTATGCGGTTAGAGACGTAGACAATATGGGATGGCTTTGGTCTGTTTCTTCAAAGTGCTGATAGGGGCAATCTTTGAACTAGCAGAAAATCCTGGCCAATGAGCCATCATGGGGCAACTGTGTGCCATGTCTCCTTCCAGTGGCTGAGCTCTGCCGCAGTTGAGCTCCAGATGGGTCCTTCAAGAGCCAGGGCGAACAATTTATTCACTAACGAAGAACAAAGTGCATCCGATAGTTAAACCGAGGGGTTGCCCTCGGATGTTGCCACATTGTGATTATTGTTTACGGAAGTTTGGCAGTTAACCAAATCAAGATATTTACCAAGGTTCAATTCGTATTCGTCACATCTGGGAAATGGCAGCTAGACGTGGCAGAGATAGATCCCTTTCGGTAAACAGGGCCTCAGATGAACAACGGGCGACAATGGACGCATCTTTGGACAATTTGCACGGTAAGTAGCTCGATGTTTCTGATCGATATCGAATTGGTATTAACAAGCTCTAGCCATTCTTTCTGAAGTGCAATACGATTGGAGAATTGTAACAGAAAAGAATCCGAATCCGTTGGAGATAGCGCTTCCTTTGCTAGACAATACATCAGTTGGTATGGCACATAAGCATGGTGATTTTCTACAACTCAAGGATAGAATTTCCAATGGGTTGAAATCTGCCGTTAACGCACATTACCAGGCATTTAATGATAGTATTGGTTCATATAGATCAGTTGTTCAAAATATTGTCCACTCTCAAAATACAATTTTGAGAATTCGTGATACTGTGAATACATCAACAGACAATTTACAGAATGATGAGGAATCTTTGAGTTCGCTAAATGATCACCTGAAACTATACGACGATATGATTATCCTATTAGGTGCAATTGAAGAAACCAAACAAGCTCCAGCTGATTTGGAAAATGCCATCAGAGAGAAAAATTACTCGAAAGCCCAATCAATCTTGCATTCAGTTTTTCAGAAAGGTGATACACATAAGCTATGGGAACTCCCAGCTTTATCTAATCTATATGACTATTTTAAAACGCAAGAGGGACAATTGTTTGAGATATTGGTAGAGGAGCTTCATAGTATCATATACTCTAAGAAGGTATTTGCATCTTTCAATAGCGCCACGGAGTTTTTCAGGCAATCAACCTCAACACAATACTCTAACATAGAGAAATTTCTAATCAACACAATAGATACAGATCTATCAGCCACTGCTTCTGCAAGTAATTCTAGGGTTGAGGACTTCATGAAGAGTTTCACCAGTGCAACTGAGTTACTTGACTCCAAATTAGGTGACGAATCTGACTTCAGCGAGCTCAGTGCCATCGACGACACCAATCCCTTCAATCAAATCAATCATATTCTACAGATTATTCACAATCTTGGGAAATTGGCCACCACAATCGAGATTATCATTCAAAGAACAACAACAGAATTAAGCCAAATGATCAATAGGATCATAGAAGATACTAAACTAAAACACTCAAAAGTGATCAAAAGTTTAAACTCAGGAAATGGTGCCTCAAATATTATTCGTCGCCTGAACGATGATGCGTACAGCTCGGTTGTACTTCAAGATCTATTTTGGAAGTTTTTCACTAAACTTTTATTTTTTGAACAAACGATTTTTGTTATTACACAGATCAATAAGAGGCTTGAGGCTAACAATCCAGATGCTCTACATCTTAGTATCACTTCTTCAGATACAGTGTCCGATAGCATACTGGACGTATCTAGACTGGGAAATTTGCTAAGACATGAAGTGAAATCATTGATCTTGACTTACATATCAACAGATGAGACTTCTGCTTTAGGTACAAAGTTGACCAATTCTGTCTCCTTTAGCAAAAATGATACCAAACCAAATGCATTGTTCCAATTTTATCATGTGGATTATGATAAAGATCATACGACGGAGATGAAGACGGTACTTCAAGATCTTTTCCCAGGATTCATAAATTTCAATGATATGTCAAAGATTGATTCACCATATATTGAAGACAATAAGTTTACAAAACAATCAAAGCTAATACCAGCCAACATACTGAACATGAGGCACATATTAGAGCCATTTCTTTTGTTCATTCAAGGGTCAAGTTTGCTAGTTCCTCGTAAGGAAGAGGCCGCATTTAAGTTCTTCAACGACTTCATGAATCACGAGTTCTTACCACTATTGGAAGAGTCGTTCATCAGCTTATATATTGATGAAGTTGAAGAAACAGATCCACTTGTGGTTTACGAATCAGTTCCTGACTACTCTTCTTATGAGACCAAAATATCAGATGATAAGCCAATCTTCAAGATATTTGTTGATTTCAAAAACTTTCTTAATGATGTTTGCTTCATTTTGAATACATCTTTGCAGTTCAGGAATGAATTCTCAAGTATTATCTTCAAGTTATTGACAAAGTTTCAAGAAAAGATCAGTGAAGTCCATGAAGATCTCTTTAATGAAATCATCAGTTACCTAGAACCAAACAAGGATGTGATACAAAACCTCAGAAACCCTGCAAAAACCATTCAGTCATCCTCAACTGAGAACATAAACAAAACTGAACTTAGAAACTCGAAGATCTACTCCAACTATCAAATACTGCGAGAATCGTTAGAGTTTATCTTAACATTACTAGAGACTAAGTTGATCAAAGAGGTGGACTTAAATAAAACGGACTTGAACATGACCACTATTGAGAAATTGAGAAAGAATTGGTCCTTTTTTGAGGTGATCAATATCAAGAGTGATGTCTTCTCAGAACATGAAGATCTGGGAATGGAACATGTCAATAAGGTGATTCTGAATGACGAGCTAAAAGCTAAGTATGATGTTATTGTTGGAGACTACAAGAACCTGAGAAGCTCTGTGTCGACTGTGCTGGACAAGTTGGACTCTATTTTACAAATATCATAGAAGTTATATAGGTGACAGTGTACAAAAGGTTGCGGAGCCCCGTTCCTTCCATAATCGGAAGAATATCCAATTTTTTCATGAAAATTTTCACCGCGATTTTCTCTTTTTTCGGGATTCTCGTTTTATTCTTTCGTCGACAATTTTTTTTTTTCCGCAACGTAAACAAGGAGTGAAATCCAGCGCAGCCAGGCATAGTCTACCCACCTCCCACCACTCAGAAAACAGCTGAAACCCCACGGAAAACAGTCTTTTATTCAGTTATCAGACACTCATCTACTTTCCAGCGTTGTTCTCGTCCTCACAGCCCTCTATTTGGTTGATTTCAAGCGTTGCCACGGCCTTTGACTGTTATTGCCACCTGTTTATATCCCAATCTCTCACAGACCAAATTCGCGGGTTGCCTGTTCTGCCAACAACAAAGTGTCAATAAGTTATTGTTATTATTCGGATTTAGAGATATTTTTAATGCTGTGCAATGGTAGTTGCGGTACCTTCATCTGCTGGTAACCGGTTCAGACAGCGGAAAATCTCAACGAAGCAAACGCTACAGATCTTCAAGCAGTCACAGCTATCTGATATTGACAATGAAGATCTACAGCAAAGAGATATACAAGAGATTGAAACCGGTGTGGAGAAAAATGAAGAAGAAGAAGTTCATTTACAGAAAATTTTGAAGAAGACTGGTATCACCAATACTTCTGAAACATATATTCCAACCCCAGATGCCTCAAAGAAATGGGCAGAAGCTGATAAATATTACGTTGGTGAGTTTGTGTCTCCAGAGTCATACATCAAGTCATCATGTCAGGTTGAAGATTATGCCGGGTGCTCATATAATATGGATGAAGATGATGAAGAATTTCTCAAGAATCTGAATAAAGGATCGGATACGAAGAAGAACAAACCACTAACTGAGGATGAGTTTGAGATTCTGATGGAGGCGTTCGAAAAGGTCATCACTGAGAAACAGCCATTTTTGATTACAGACCCACAGCAGATACTACCTCTGGAGGAAGTTAAACTCGCCCTTATAAATGAACCTTCATCTTCAACCGAAGATATTCACAAAGTCTTATCTGAGGAATTGGGAGTGCATCCATTTGTGACTTTGCTTGATGCTAAAATGCCCACAAACTCAAGAGCTCTATCAGAGCTGGTCAAACTCTATGGCGAACAAGTGTATGAACATTACAGAGAAAAGAAGATTGCCAGACTGGGTAAATCAATCACACCAACATTGAAATTCACAGGTGAAGAGGATGTTGATGCTTATATCTGTTTCAGACAGAGACAATTCAGACAGCAAAGAAAGACCAGAAGAGCAGATACTCAAAGTTCGGAGAAACTCATCAAATTGTACCAGGAGCTTAAATATACCAAGGATTTGACATTCTTGGTTGCTCAAAGAGAAATCAAGAGATTGGAATCCATACAAACTGATCAAGAAATTTTTGAGCTGAGATGTAAAGTTAAGAGTCTGAAACGTGAACTGGGTATAACTGATAGTGATGAAGACTTGGTCGCTCATAAGAAGAAGAAAGTTATACCACCTCCAGAGCCAAAAGTTGAAGAAATCAAAAAGGACAAAAGAGTGTTGTCAAAGATTAATAACAATGTTGCTCCAGATAGCAGAACGAAATCTGGTGAAGATTTGACTGGTTCAGATTCACCACAACAGTTCCAAGCTTATGTCAAGCTGCCACCTTCCAAGATTCCAGATATGGAACTGGAAACTGTTCAATACTTGTTGAAGAACAAAGATGTCAGCATGCAAAAATTTGTTGAAGAGAAGCTAAAGAAGAGAAAACAGATAGATGTTGGATTCACCAACTTAACAGATGATCCTAATAACCCATATTTCGAGATCGGAATTCAGGACCGAAAAATCTTGGATTCAACCCATATCCCATATTCTTCAATTGCTTCATCACTCTTTGACGTTCAAAGTTTTGGCTATATTCCAAACATTGATAAATTTTCTCAAACAGGATCTAGTTCCAGAGATAATGAGGCTGTTGTTTTCAACCCTAATAGTAAGCATATAACTAAGAAGTTTGTTCCTGAAAAATACAGTCCATTTACTTCAGAAACAGTCAAGACAAGTGATCCTATTATGACGTTAAGAAAAAGAGTTGGAAGACTTGGTCAAGTATATATTGACAGAAAGAATATGATCAATTATACTGCTGATGATGATGAAGAGGAAGCTGCTGATGTGGAGGAAGATGTCGAAATGAAAGATGCAAAGGAAAGATTGGAAGACCGTTGGAAATTTGATTCTGACGTTAGTGCATATAGTTTTGGTAGTGATCTATTTAGTGATGATCCATCAAAACTAAACTCCATATCAAATGAAACTCAAGTCATCAGATTTGGTAGTATGTTGTTGTCAAAAGCCTATGAAATTTTGAAGGAATCAATCATGCAACAAAGACATCATCTCTATCTTCAACAGATGCAAAGACTACAAGCCCAACAGAAACATCAGAAACAACAACAGGCACAGGCACAAGCCCAAGTCCAAGGCCAGATCCAAGCTCAAGGAATACAACAAGGCCAAAGGGCGAACGGTACATCTTCACCTGGTCCTTCAAATCAACAGTCGCAGTCTCAGAAATACCAACAAGGTAGCCGTTCAACTCCTGTAAATACTCATCCTCAAGTTGAACAGTTGAGATCAGCTCATCAAACTCCAACTCCTAATGTCATGAACAAAGTCCACGCACCTATAAAGACAGAACACTAAATAGAAGGTGTTTCAAGTTGTACTATTATCAGTGTTATTTTTCCATGCTGTTGTTTCCTGTTTTCCGTTTTTTCAGTTCTCCTGGTGTTTTATGAAATGTTATATTAATTTTGTTTTGGTGTTATTATCCCTTGCTTTACCATGTCCTTCTTCTGAATCTTTTACGAACAATCTGATGAACCTTCAATCGCATAAAATTAATGAAGTTTTTTGTTGTAGGGCGTTTTATCTCGGTGTTGCGCTAACCAGGCGGCGCTTGTTTATGTTTTTAGGAAAAGTAAACAAGCGCGCTGTTCTCTCCAATTATAAGCAATAGGTTGGTAGGATTCAGATATGGAGGCAAATTACAGTGAGAGGATTGCAAAGGCAGTCGCACATGTAGAGTCCACATCCACAGTGCGCTCAAAAGAGGAGTTTAACGCTTTTATCAACGAGTTTACGAAGAACAAAGGCCCAGAACTTGTTGATCCAAACCAGCTCCAGGATCTGATTGATAATTACACCGACAGATTTGATCGTTTGAAGTTCTTGTTTCTCGAGCAAGAAGCGAAGGAACAGTTCTTGAGACTGGTGCTTGAGCAGAATACAAAACACGTGGACAGAAATGAGATCTTGAAGAGTGTGGAGGAAGGTGAAGAGCTCAAAAGAATTTTGGAGCAGAAGAAACATCAGATTGATGAAGTCACCAGTAAGATCAGAACTGTTGCAAGCACAAATCACGATAAACTTGATAAGATAAATGCCTTGAAGATCAAGAACAGTGACCTAGTTACAGATCTTGAAACCAACTCAGAAAAATTAAAGACACTTAATGATGAATTGAATCAGCTTCAGTCAGCAGACCCCACCATACAGAGGTTTGAAGAGTTGAGAGAAAAATTACCAGATATTGATTTTGATATCAATGTGATGTCAAAGGAAGAATTAGCCAAGAAACTAGAAGACTTGAAAGAGAAAAAAAATCGCCTTCAGTCTAACATCAATCTCACCAAAGTCGAGATAGAAGCAGAGGCAGAAAGAATTGATAGACAGAAGAAACTAAATACTCGCCTAGTTGAAGAGAGATCCAAACTGGACAAACTAATCGAAAGTATGAAGACTGTCATTGGTGAGGATAATGAAGAAGTTGCTGCAAACAGACAGATACTGATGCAGAATGAAGAGAAATTGAGAGTCTTGAGTGAGCTTTGGAAGAAAATATCACATGTTTCCCATTTTAGATTTAACGATGATGAGAATGTGATTTATTTGAAGTATAAGAACTTACCCGAACATGAATGTATCATCAAATTGACCCCAGACGAGAAGATTGAGTCCATTACTTATAAATTGCTTGATGATTTAAAGCTAATGGGCATAAAAGAGGCATCAAATGCTCCAGAGATTCGAAATCCACTACTTAAAGCTTCACAGTTGATCTATAAATCTTTATCTGAGTAAACTTGAGTTTATGTTAATTATCGTTCAATCATTAAAAAAACTGGGGTATCATATAAAGGCAATACTAGAGTCCAAAAGTCAAGAATCATTCATAGACTTCAGCAGCTCTCTAACTTTAGAGGTTGATGTTTCATCTAGATTCATTGAATTAGTTCTACCCCAACCAGTTGGTTGTCTTTTCAAGAAGGCACCAACAGCTCCTAGATAGCCTTCATGTCTTAGGAAATACGCTCTTTTATTACCTTGAGACCAGAAATTTATGGCATATGCTAAGGTGTTCATTGTTTGTGGATGACCTCTGATGTAAGATCCACCAAAATAAATGTGTTGTAAATCATGTGCTTTTGCCTGTAGGTAAGCAATTTGACCAATATTGTTAGATATAGCATATAGCAATGATCGACTGATGTCCTCCGACTTGAAAACTTCCTTTTTAGCATTTCTATCACCGCCGTACTTCTTTTTGAACACTTTTCCAAATGAAGAAGCGATTGTGGTAGATTTTAGCCCAATCTTATTGTAATCAGCACCATAAATATCCCCAACCAGCATATCAACATTCGAATTGTCACCAGCGGCAGCATTGGATAGCATTTCATCGTAGGATTTCGCATCTGTTAATAAGGACAACAATCCCCATAGTGTACCACCTCCAAGGGATGATCCACCAACTCTAACAAAGTTGGAAGGTCCTGTTACTTTAATGATGGAAACACCCGATCCTATGTTGACTAGTAAATACGGATAGATATCAGGCCTCTTGGTGACAAACTCCATGGGGTTTTGTTCGGTGTATATAAACACCTCATTGGGAATCTCTGTAATGAAAAAATCTAATCCAACTATGAGACATTCCATCTCGTCTTCTTTAGTAACATCAACATTCAACTCATTCTTCAATCTATCATAAAACTTGACAGATCCACCACCAGTAGCCATTATATGAACCTTTTTGTTGTAGAATTTGATCAACTTTGCAATGAACTCAATGAACTCATCTATTTTTTCGGTTTCGATCTTGTAAAAGTTCAATCTCCCACCTATCGTTGAGTCTAATGACGACTCATCGAATGACTCAACTTCGTTGTTCAGTGGTCTCTTGGTAATCTGTGGTCCCAGGTCCTCCTGGCTATTGTTCAGACTCTGATTTGAAGTGAAATAGACTATTTTTGCCAAAGATCCACCGATATCTATGGCAATATGTGATATGTCTTTCTGTTGAAACGGTAGTGCAATATCGCTAGTTTCTGGGATGGATTCCTCATCTTCATATTGAACATCATCAACAATGAACGCACCAGTGACGTTTATTTCAATGGAGCCCGGATGGCGTATAGTGTTATTCAGCTCGTCATCAGTCGAGTGTGGATGTGACATTTTCGTAGCAGGAGAATATCTTGACAAGATAAAGAAATGATGAATAATGACCTCTTTTGTGTCTTTTAAATGTGGTGAAGAATGCTGAATGAGTGTGATGTGATATTAATTGAGAAGGATTGCGGGACAGCAGAGACCAGAGAGCCGAGATTGAGCGTTGATAGGAGGCCAAATGTGGAGGATCTCTTCAATCAGTCTGCTTATAAAGAAAAATCGATCACTTCTTCTTTGGGAAAGTCGATCAAATTTTTATCGATCATCATTTTTCCCACCGGGCGAACGAAAAGTGTTTATTTTGCCCAACAGGATTTGGGGCGACTTCCCGCCTGGAGCTCTCGCTAAACTTAGGCAGGCGGCGCTGGAGGGGGCCTCCGCTGGGGGGAGTCCTCCGGGAAGGGGGGCAGATGAGTCACATGACTCCTTTACTGATTATTCGCAGGACATGACTTCCTCGTTGAATAATTAAACTAAAGTAGTTACCAGATTGGTTGAACCCCTTGAACCGGGTAAAGAGAAGAACTACAAAGTCCAAAACTCAGCATGATCCATCTATCATCTTACTTGCAGCAATTTCTGTTGAATTTAGCTATGCTAGGCCAGAATACGGTGTTCGGGTGCTGGATATGTGGTGTCCAGGTGTTCTTGATTCCCACCACCTTACTCGCAATTCCAGATATACATCTTCAATTAAATATGGCTTCATCTTAGAAATCTCAGTACAACAAAGCAAAATAGACCCAATTGCTGCCGAGATGACTAGATTTGACCTCCCAGAAAACTTCGTCACCCTTGTCAAAGAGACATACGACACGGCTTTTGAGAATGGTGATATCGTCTTCACCGAAACCACCGAAGAATATGTTGAATCAGAAGATGTCCAATTTATCTTGAGTTTGATTCCAGGTTTAGCAAAGAAACCCACAGCTGAAAACACCCCTGAACAAATAAAACGTCCAGCGAATTTCAATCCATTTTTGGAGCACTTGGATGTTAAAACTCTCGTGCTAAAGGGTTATGTTGACGGACAGTACAATATTCTCCTAAACAAATTCCCAATCACTCCATATCATTTGCTTTTGACCACTGCTGAATTCAAATCACAAAACTCCCCATTATTGCCAGATGACCTAATTGCAAGCTTGAAGATTATTGAGAAATTGGAAACCTCATCCAAGAGAAATGAGAAATATTTTGGATTCTACAACTGTGGTGAAAACTCTGGAGCATCCCAACCACATAAACACCTACAAATCTTGAAATATCCAGATAATTTTGTCCCATTTCCAAGTTTGATTGCTGCAAAGAGTGATCCGTATATTGCTACAAGTAAAAAAGAGCCATTACAAGACAAGAACCTACCATTTGCCCATTTTATTTTACCATTATCAAAAGATCCATCCCAAATATACGAAGAAGATTATATTGGGTTGACATTTAGTTCATTGTTACAAAGGGCATTGACTATCTTGAGAGATGCTGGGAAACCAGTTGCTTATAATGTTATCTTCACTAGAAAATGGATCATGGTTGTGCCAAGATCTAATCCAATCTACAAAGGTGTATTGGGGATAAATTCAGTTGCTTTCACCGGTTTACTATTAGCTAGAAATGAGGAAATAAGAGATCTAATCCTCAAAGATGGTGCAATCAATATTTTAAAGGAGGTTGGTTTCCCAAATACAGCTGACCAACCAACCGACGAATATCATTACTAGAATTGATACAGATATTCATTTTAATCTTTAATAAAATGTAAATTTAGGACAAAAAAAAACCAAAAACACACTATAACAAACAAAGTTGGGAACTTCAGTTTCTCTTCAACTTCAAAGAGTTTGCTAAACGTATGTACAAGAATATATAGCATAGTTTTCTCCTTTTCTTTCTTTAGCTATTCCCATTTCATTCATTATGGGCCTCTTTCCCCCTGTTGTAATGATAAATAAAATTCGTTCATGCTCTACTTCCTCTATGTGTTCTCGTTTTTTGTAAATTCGAGTTTGCGTTCATAAAATTCATAGGGATTATTTGGCAACAGTGATGTTGTCTAATTCATCTTTTTCAGCAACTTCAGCTTCTAATTCCAAAAGGTATGGTAATAAATATGGTTTATCTTCTTCGGCTTTGACAGCTTGAGCTTTTGGCAACAAATGATGGGTGATTGACAATTGAGCAGCAGTTAGGAATCTGAAGTTTCTGGCATATGATTCTTGAGCTGGTAGTCTTTGGACAGCTTTTTCAACGATTGGGTTTTCATCATGTATTAAATCATCGAATTTCAAACCCAATTCTCTGTAACCAGCTTGGGAGATGAAGAACTTTGAAGCTGGAACAAAGATGGATCTCAAGATTGGAGTACGTAGGATGAAGTCACCGGCTTTGACGATGGAAGTGTGAGTGGCAGGCATCTTAGTTTTATCGTGATTGTTGAGCTAGGTCTCTCTAATCTGTTGATTGATGAATTTTTTGATGTTTTTTTCTGGACTAGCAAAAAACGATCAATTTGTTTTTCCGGGAATTTTATTGGCTGCCGGTCACGTGCAAATATTTATCAGCAATTAGGTAATATGATGTTCACGTGACTCCCGATGGAACTGATACTGTGTATCTTGCGGCTGGTTTCTACAGACAACAATCCCTGTATCGTATAAATAAATTGGAGTCATAGTGATTTGTGTATCTATCCAAAAAAACTACGCAACTGAGTCATATCTATTTCTTTCTCCAACTGAAGAAGGTCTTCTTCGCCTTCTTTGGGGTTTCTTTAGTTGTATCAATATTGATTGTCTTCTTGGCCTGAGGTGATAAAATGAAAATCTCATTACTTTCATTGTCATAGGAATTATCATTATTATTAGTGTTATTAATATCATTATTGTAGTTGAAGGAATGATTTCTGTTTTTTTGATCATTATGGTATCTTGGTGTCATTGTGGTTAAGTCTAGTTCGGGTCCAGGCTCACCGAAACTGAATGGTGTGATTGTACTATCACCTTCAAAATCTTCATCATCATTATCGAGTTCCACAGCAGTTGTGTTATCACTAGCAGCTCTTTTTTTATCAGTGGTTGAGGATGAAGAGTTTCTTCGTATTTTCATACTGATCGAGTTGAGTAAAGAGTTTGATTTTTTATGTTGTTTGAAAATTTGCTTCTTGGGTGTAATGTTTATCACTTTGGAATTGTTCAACGATTGTTTTTTCCTCTCCGTTTCTGGTCTCGAAGATGAAGTTGAATCCTTTGATGGTATATCATAGACTTGAGACTCAAATTTGAACCTAGAAGGTGAAGATGAGTTGATGGATGATGAAGACGATGAGGATGGAACAACATGTGAGTTTTTATTCATGCTAGTCATTGATGACTTATTCGACGCAACGGCATGCGAGAGACTTTCTGATGATTTTATTGCATTTGCCAAAAGGATATTGTTATTGTAATAATTTTGGTATCTTGTAGCAGAAGCACCACGACGGGTAGCAGTTGATGATGTTTTGACTGAGGTAGGAGTTGAAAGTGTAGATTGAGGGTGAGGGTATTGATATGAATTGAACGATTGGATCCTTGGGTTGCTTGATGATGAGTGTAGGCTATTGACAGATGAGTTTTTCGCTGAAGCAAGATTCAAATTTGATGAGGTAGAACTTAGAGCATCTTCATCGTCTTCTTCTTCTTCCTCAAAAATAGCAGAATTTCGTCTAGAATTCTTATTAGATGAGTTTGTTCCAAAAATTTTATACTTTAGGAAATCCTCTAATTCTGGAGCAGATTCAGTTCTTCTATGACGACTTATTTTATTTGTTGAAGGAGCAGTGCCAGGTTCATGATAGATACCGGATGCTAGATCCAAATCAATTATGGCCTCAGGAATTTTATACGATGATAATGCAGGTGGTGATAGAGGAACAATATTATTGCCATTTGTTGTCTCAGAGTCATAAGAGTAATCTGTTGCTTGACGTTTCAACTCAGGGGTATTTTCATTTGAGGATGAAGAAGAGTATTCCAAGGATGGAGCAGCAAGGTCTTTTTGCTTAGTTTTCCCAGACGTATGAGCCCAAGAATTTAGTCTCGTATGATTCTTCGTAGGTGAAGGAGTAGAGGTGAATGTGATCTGAGGTTTCTGGTGTGGCTTTGACAAGGTTTCACCAGCTTCATCGATGATGAAAGTTGGGGTCTCTGCTGTTGCGAACCGACAAGAGTTTGGTGTTTTTGGTGTGAGATAAGGAGGTTGTAGTTGTTGAAAAGATGCGGTTGAAGGAGCAGAACTTGATAACTGTTGTCCAATTGACGGTGTTTGTTTGAAAAAATCGAGGTCAAAGTCTCCACTTATAGCAGCGGATCTTTTGTGAGCATGGCCTCTGCGATGAGGCAAGGACTTTGGAGTAGCTTGAAGCATTTATCGTCTTCTTTTGTGGGTTTTCAATAGATAAAATTTAATGGTGTTGGTGAAATCGCCAAACACGGGTCAAAATGGGGTCGGAAGGGCAACCGGCAGAAGAGAGTATGGAAGAGGTGGCCTGAATAGGAAGCAATGTATAAACCAAGGGTGAAGAAAAGGAGCGACTATGGAGAATGGGAGTTGTTTGGGAGTAAGTGGTTCAAACCTGTTCAAAATTTGAAGATAAGGCAAGGCACACAGCAATATATGAACACCAAAACAAGAACAAAACAAGGCGCAAGAAAGGGATCGATAGAGCAGCACAGGCAGGGGTAGAAGCTAGGTCACTGAAGAGCAAAAGTCTTGAGTGTAGGTTGTGTCAAAGAGAATGTAAGGTTGATGGTGAGATTGATTGGAAAGAAAGGACAAGTTGAATCTATGTTGAATCTCAATTTCTGTGATTAACGAGAAGAATTTTTTTTGATGAAGTTTTGAACAAAAATTTCAAAGTTTCTTTTCCTGTTTCGGAGTAATAAAGTTACCCTGCTCAGTATAGTACATGAAATTATGCAGCTCGAAGGTATTAACCTTCAGTTTGTGCATACTCAGCGAACTCTATTTGTTCCATGAACTTTCAGCCTAGGACCAACTGCCGACTACCAGTACCGGCTGGCGGCTGCCGCCTGCTAGAGGTTAGATCCCAGATCCCAGAAGGAAGCCTCAGAGGAGCCCTGTTGAACCCTCCTTCCACCTACTTCCCATGCTGACGGCTGTCAAGTGTCAACACTCACCAACTCTATGCATTATAAGCTTTTTCAATAACTCTATTCGTTAGTCAACTCAGGAACATTTACCTTTAGAGTTCACACTTCACGATCTGGTACTGCTTAAAATAGGCTGATCTACAGATAAAAACTGCTTGATATTCAGCTTAATTAACATTTAAGAGAACCGAGAATTAACTAGATTTATTATTTATTCATGATAGAACCATTAATTAGCTAAATATAGATAATATTAAGGCGATCATAGTATATATATATATTATCACGAGCAGACCGTATATTACCGCAATAGGTTAATTAGCTGGACGATGTGTATAATACGTCTATCATGATATAGTTCACGATTTTTCCGCCAGCCGCAGAATATTGTTCGAACTGATGATCCTTGCTACGATGATATTAATATTGTTACCTCTTCCGTCAGCGGGAACTCAGCAACGTCACCAACTGCTATCGTTTGTTCTTATCTCTATTTTCTGTTGATAGGCAATTTACCCAATATGGTAATGATATAAAATAACGAGTGACCTCCTCTAACAAACGCCAAAAATGCAAGTGTGAAAATCAGTACGTAATTCAACCGTGTTTGTCTCACAACTCACAAGTCACAACTAGCTGCTAAAGTTGGATCAGCAATTCAGCATGAGCGCGTCCTGCGGCCTAGGATTTAGAGATTTTTGCGATATTCGTTCAAATTCCTTTATCTCAAGGAACTTGATATTCAACATCAGTTAGGAAATTTTACTGGTATCGATGACATACAGTAGAGTGGAGCCTGAACTGTTAGCTTCTTCTTTTTCTAGTGTATAATGCCCACAAGAATCTATTTTTTTGTTATTTCCAATATCTTACCGTAAAAGCAGCTTTGCATGAACTGGAAATAATCTGAGTTGAATTTCCATCCCAAAAGGGAAGGTTTCTATCTCAATCTAGATTTTGTGCTAGAAGCGTTCGTCATTTTTCAGGCACATCGCTCACTCTTTTGGGTAAACCTGTAACTCAATGCATCTTGGCGCACTGTTCTGCTCGATAGTAGATACCAATTACCATCGTAAATTATCCGTGTGTGGCCGAGCGCGGACCGGTCACGTGAGTCATATAGCACACCGCGAACAAGCTCTGTAACTTTACCAGTCGCGGGCTTATAACGCAGCGCTTCTGATCGCTGTCATCATCTCTCTTTAAGCTGAATCATTAGGAAGGAAAGCCCAAGATGGTCAGTCAAAGAACTACTTTCCATTTGCAGTCCCTGGAATCGATACAGACAGATAACCTCGTGCTCAACGAGGAAGAAGTCTCCGTTCCTGGATCGTTGTTTGAAGCTCGTCAAGATAGATTGACACTGAACTATAATGAGTTACCGAAAGACGTGAGTTTTGATGATTGCATTTTCACATTCGTCTCCATCTAACAATGACAGGTACAACAACTCTTTGATGGGTACTATCAAGTGAGGCTGCAATGGTCCTCTTTCAATTCAGAGCCCTCGTTCTTTTTTCAAAGTTATCCAACAAAAGGTTTCACATCCCATCTTGTCCCTGCGCAAGCAGACTACGAGCCGTTATTGTGAGTAATTACTGAATCATTATCTTTCTGAGTATAATTGCTAATTTGTTGCTGCCGTTTAGTGATGAGTTTGGACAATTTATTAATAAAACGTTTCAAATTGATTTCAACAGCTCAAATTTGATATCCACAGCAACTTCGGCCACCTTCCATTCATTCACAGATGTTAAAACTTCAAAGATTCAAAAATTCATGAGACAATTGACACCTGATGTTGACTTAACACTATTCATTGATGATTTTGAGTTGGTCTGGGAAGAAAGAAAACTAAAACTTCAGTGGACTTCTCCACCAACGGAATCAATCATTAAGAAATCAGATATTCGTAAAGAGATTGCCTTTCTCCAATTGAAGGATTTAGCATTTGATATTGAAGTTACTGGAATAAGAACTGTATTATCCAAAGAAGATCCATTGCCCCCAACAAAGACTCTTTTATTTATCAAACCACGTCATCATACAATTGATCATAAAATACAATTTGAGTTTGAGACTCCAATTGGACTTCATCCAACTTTAAGAGTTTCAAATTTGAGTAACTTGACATCACCAAGTGAAGATAAATGTGATCTTTTCATTTATACTGTATTGGAGAAATCATTGATATTTGATAAATATCAATATGATCAAAAATCATTGAGTCTGATCAACTCTTGGGGTGAGAATGATCTAGAAGCTCCGATTTGGAAAGTTGAGAATTTTGGCTCGACTATCCTATTCTTGGTGAAAGACGAGTATAAAGATGAGATTGACATCAAGTTCCACTCAAGGTACCTCAAACCTTCTAGCCCAAACTCTTTCAAACTCGTGACACCACATGTTTTTTGGGCATGTGATGCTGAAGGACTCGTAGAAGATCATGAACAGATTAGCAAGAATCCATTTGATTCTGCTGGATTAGGATATGAATCCTTCTTCGAGGATAACACTATTTTTTACCATTACAAAAACAGCGCAAACATTCTTGACTTCAAGATCCCAAGAGGTGATGAATCAAATTTTACTGAAATTCAATTCTTGACGCTGATCTCTATAACCGTTGGTACTATTTATATCCTACTGAAATTATTCAAGATACTATTCAGCTCATCAAAAGTTACAAGTGATGATAAAAAGACCAATTAGTCAAAAAGGGAAAAGCAGCAGGCATTACACAACATCACTGCTACAATAGATGATAATCCAACTAAATAAGCTAAAGATATATTTTCTTTGGGGTTTGTTCTAATGCACATGTTCAGCTCATTTTTTGTGCTTTTTGGCAATACGTCTCAACGCTCTTTGTTCGTTCTTCATGACACCATCAACCATTCTATATTTACCTTTGATACCTTTAGGTCTCCCACTAAGACCTTTATTACTACCTTTTGCAAAGACATATGTAAGTTTTGGTTTAGTCTTGGCTTTCTTTGTAAGTTTTCTCATCAATTTTGAAATTTCATCTGCTTTGTCTTTTTCAGATTTATCAGAATCTTCATTGATCAAATCAGACTTCTTTTTCAATTTTTCTAATCTCTTCATTGCTCTTAACTTCTTACGACCTTTAGCTTCCATGACCTTCTTGATTGGTCTAGCATTCAGTTGTTTCATTTTTTCTTTCAAAGCCAATGAGGCTTCTTTTGTGATAGGTTTGATGATTTTGGAATGTTTCTTTTCCTCATCGATAAACCATTCAGGTAAACCTTCTTGATCTCTGAAAGAATATCTGTTGAAACCTTCATTAACCAAATCATGCTTGGTGACTTGACCCAAAGCCAGTTTATGAGCCATGGTCATAGCTTGAGCAGTGGCAATATCAACATCTTTTTGGTGATTTCTTAGGTTCAAATCATCATCTAGATCTGATTCATAATCATCACCGAATTCATCATCTTTTTTACGACTGACAAGTTCAATTTCAGAATCAGAATCGGTATCTTGCATATCTTCATCACTATCAGACTCAAGGGAAGCAGTTGTTGAATTTTCAGATGTAGCTGGTGTTGGTTCTTGAAGTTCATGTTGTTTGGTAGGAAGCTTGCTCTCCACACCTTCAAAAATAGGATTACTGAACAAGAGATCAGCTTTCTTACTTAAAGTTCCAGTTTTTTCACTTTTTAATCTTGCAATCAGTTGATTTATACTTTCGTCATCATCACTATCAAGTTCGGAATCTGAATCTTCATCATAATCTTTAACTTCAGTTTCATGATCACTTTCTTCATTATCAGATTTTTCTTGAATACCTTCCCATTTTTCATCATCAGCATCACCTCTAGCCTTTTTGGCTCTAAATTTAGCATCCCTTTCGGATCTTCTTTCTTGATATGCATGATACATGTTATCCAGTTGAGCTTCTAGGGCATCAATCTCTCCACTGCTCTCAGCCTCAGCATCTGAATCGATAACGATATCGTTACCATCTAATAGTTCTTGTTCATCAAAGATCATTCTTCTTTTACCTTTAGCCAACTCATTCAACTGACCAGTCTTTTCAGCAGTTTTTAAATTGAATAGTGATTCTGAACCCAGTTGAGCAGCTTCAATACCAATATCGGCAGGCGTTAACATATCCATTTGCATTCTTGTGATTTCCTTTTGTTTAGCTTCATTTTTCTTTCTTCTTTCTCTTTTCAACTTGGCCAATTGTTTGGCTTTATATTCATCCAATTCTTTGTCAATTTGGGCTTCTTCATCAAGTTCCTCAACTTCAACTTCTATTGGTTTCTCATCTTCATCCAATTTCAGAAATAATCTGACAGTTTTTCTCCATCTCAAGATAGCTCTAAAATCTTTCTTACCCAAAACTTTCAAATCTTTGAAACAAGCTAATAACTCTGGAGTTGTTTTCTTAAGTTTACTAACCTGTTGCCATTCTGGGTCCTCAGGATCACCTTCAAGTCTATTTGTGGTAGCCAAAACTTCAATAGGATTCTCATCTCTAACAAATTCCATAACTGGTAAAGTTTTATGTAGAGTCATGTTACCTTCTTCATAACCTTCTCTGCTTCTCTTTTTCTTTTCAGGGTTGAAAACCTTGGCTTCATTGTTTTGTGGTCCATCAGGCATTTCTTCGAAAACTTCTTTTGGATCTAATAGTCTTGGATCCAATTTCTTTGGAGCTTTGAAACCTCTACAGACGACGAAAATTTCCGCAGAAACATTTCTTGATGCTGGAGGTTTGGTGGCTTCAACTTTGTCAAATAGTTGTTGGAAAACCCATAGTAATTTGTTATAATCTTTAGATCTGAAAATCTTGGTGACGAAAGTACCACCAACGACTAAATTTTCAACAGCCAACTTCAAAGCTTGTAAAGTCAGTTGGGATTGAGTGAAAGCATCTTGAACCCAACCCAAACCAACATTTGGAGCACCATCATGTAACACGGTATCAGCTTTCCACGTTTTCATATGCCCTCTCAATCTAGATCTACAATCCTCTGTAGTGATATCAGATTGGAAAGTGATACAGTTTGGTAAACTCTTGATTGGAACAATATCAACCCCAATAATCAGAGAGTTTACAGGACATAAGTTTGAAGCGACCTGACACCAAGAACCTGGAGCAGCACATAAATCGATAACAACTTTAGATTTCTCTAAGAAATGACCAAACTTCTCATTGATTTGGATAAGCTTGAAAGAAGAACGAGCTCTATAACCCTATGAATATGATGTTAGTCCAAAACGGCCTTATTTTGCACTTATACTCCCAAAACACATACTTTTTCCTTAGCAAGGTAGTAGTAACGATCCAAACGACCTTTACTGTTTTTCTTCTGCGTTCTGGCACCCATCCTTCAGTCTGTTTACCAGTAATTGCGATTGCTTCAGTATACAAAGAAGCGTTTATTTACAGGCAAAAAAAAAAATTTAAGATAGAAAAAATAATTTCGCGGAGGAATCAACGGCCGGGTAATGCGATGAGCTGGGCGGCTGATTAGCTAAGCATGCCTCGCTTTCAGCTGCCTCGTCTGCGCCCCGTAATAATAATAAATAACATGGTAGGGGCAGTACCCGCGAACACTCGCTAAACGAAGGCCGCGCCTTGAACGACCATGAAAAAAAACAACACGACAGAACCTTCAACAACAACAAATCTGGTCTGTTTTTGACCAACTCAATCTTTGGCTTTGGATCAGACATTCCCTCTCGTCCAATTCCAATTCCAATTCCAAGCAATGTCGTCTTTCATGGGCTACACGTTCAAGCCAACGCCAAAAGCGGCCGCTCCTCTGCCTCCTTCTACGCAGTCTGGTGTTCGAACCACAAGTGTACGTATATCCATGTCTATTTCTATGGAAATGCCCATCTACTAACAATTGACTCCAGTATCCAACTATCAAGAACGCTCCATTGCCTGCTGATGGTCCTGGCTCAAAACATTTCTCCAATCTTTTACTCGGTGCGTTGGTTCTTGGTATCCCATATTACATCAAGTATAAACTAGGTGGTGGTTTTAAAACTTGGGTTTTCTTGACAATTGTTTTATTCTTGCCAATCTTGGTTGGTTTCTGGTCCGTTGTTTCTTCTTTCTCTCCAAGATTGAATGAGAAAGTTGCATTCCCAAACAAAGGTGTTGAATATTATTTGGATTTCCATGATGAAGAATTGAAAAAAAAATATTCTGGTCAAAACAAGATTCCAATTGAGACATTCCATGAGTTATACTTTGCCAATAAAGTTAGCTTTAAAGGTGATGCCTTAGAAATCATGGAATACAGACACGATTGGGCCAAATTCAACTTCACTTATGGTTTATTCAAGTATTTCTTATTAGGTATGATCCCAGAAGTTATTTTACATACTAGATCCCAAGATGAAGAACAAGTTCGTGATCATTACGACCGTGGTGATGATTTCTATACTTGGTTTTTAGGTTCAAGAATGATTTACACCTCTGGTGTCATTAGTGATATTGATCATGAAGAAACATTGGAACAATTACAAGATAACAAATTGAAAGTTGTTTGTGATAAAATGGACATCAAAAAAGGTGAAAGGGTTTTGGATCTAGGATGCGGTTGGGGTACTTTTGCCACTTATGCTTCCAAAGTCTACGGTGCAAACGTCACTGGTATTACTTTAGGTAGAAATCAAACTAAATGGGGTAATGAGAAATTGAAATTACAAGGTATTCCAGAAGAACAATCAAGAATTTTATGTTTGGATTATAGAGATACACCAGTTCCAGAAGGAAAATATAACAAAATTACATGTTTGGAAATGGCTGAACATGTTGGTATTAGAAAATTTGGTTCTTTCTTGCAACAAGTTTATGATATGTTGGATGATGATGGTCTTTTCTTCTTACAATATGCAGGTTTAAGAAAATCATGGCAATACGAGGATTTAATTTGGGGTTTATTCATGAATAAATACATCTTCCCAGGTGCTGATGCTTCCACTCCTTTAGATTTTGTCGTTTCAAGTTTGGAAGGTACTGGATTTGAAGTTACTTCAATTGATAACATTGGTGTTCATTATTCTGCCACTTTATGGAGATGGTATAGAAACTGGATTGATAACAAAGAACAAGCTATCAACAAATATGGTATTAGATGGTTTAGAATCTGGGAATTCTTCTTATCTTACTCTACTATCATTTCAAGACAAGGTTCTGCCACTTGTTATCAAATTGTTTTAAGAAAGAACATCAACAGTTATCATAGAGTTGAATACATTCCAAAACAAAAAGGTTTATTGGCCCCAATTAAGGAAGGTGTTGAAAATTGGTTTAAATAATTTACGTTTTTTCTTCTCTGACTCTTTTGCGTTATTGTTGGACGTTCGTTTTGAGAGATGATCAATACAAAACAAATATGCATTATTTAATCTATTTGTATGATGAATTGTGGTTGTAAACCTAAGCCAGTAACTGTAGTAGAAACTGCAATATAATTGTTCTAGCAATAAACGGGATTAGTATGTTGGTATAGCATTTGAACGGTTCTTGTGGTTATTATGATTACTTAGATTTGCGTTTCTTGGAGTAGGACTTTTTGGTCTGATGTTTTCAATTTCTTGATCTTGAGGAATGTTTGTTCCAATCAACCCAATCTCACTTTTATAACGTTGTGGTTCGAAATTATCAATGATAACATCTGGACTCATGACAACCCAACCACGTCTTGGTTTAACAGGATTATTGAAACCTGATCTAGCTGGTATAATATGTAATCTTCTTGTTGCACTACTGAAATTTTCAGCAACTTTATAAATATGATCAGGCACGATTTGATTTCTATTTGGATTCTCGTCTTGATTTTCAATTTTTAAATCAGTATCAACATTACAATGAATCAAATGTCCATCAGTGGCTCTTCTTACTGTACCAGTGATACACATCCAACAATGCCATTGCATTTTTTCGAAAAGGGCATCATCATCAGTGCCATCTTTGTTAGGGTAATATGGAGAGTTTTTATCAACAGGAACAAACACCAACTCTTCGGATCTTCTGAACTTTTTAGCCCATGTATCAGTATTCAGAAGGGTAGATAACTCATTAATTTTCTGAGCAGAAGACCAAATGAAAAGGAAACCGGGCTTGGAACATAATTTCTCCAACGGCAATTGGGTTAGTAAAGGCAAAATCAACTGATTTTCAGTCAAAGCACCAATCATTATAACGTTGAACACCAATTTGTCCTTTACAATCCACTGATTCAGCGTTTGAACCATGTTTTCAATAGATACTCTCGCACCATATGGGGCACAGGCATTTGCATCAACTTGTTTCTCCTTCAATTGGAACAACCTCTGGAGTTTTGGATAGCCCTCGAGAGGGGCTTTGACGTTTCTGACATAGTTTACTGGGATTTCTCCAGAATGTATGTAGTTGTTTTGATAATCATTGTCTTTGAACTTTCTCTTATGTGATCCAGCAACTTTCTTGAAGCTGTGACTTCTACTGTCGGTGTTGGGGTTCCATACAACTGGTGGTTTACCAAATTTTGATGCAGAAGGGAGTGGGAGTGGCAAGTAGTTGGTGTTTAGTGAGGGTAACGACGAGCTGCTGTTTGTTGGTTTGTTTATGTGCGTGTGGCTCTGATTCTGGTAGTAAGAAAGAGCGGGAGCAGGGACGTTGCTGAGCTGGAGATCTGCAGGGGTTATGAAAGACAGCGAGTTTTTGTGGGTTTCTAATTGTTGTGGCCTGTTGTGGGACCCCCAGTTGAGCTGCACCTGTTGGAGCTGCAGCAGTTGTTGCTCTGTGTGGTCCATGGCTTTAATGCTCTTCTTTTTCTTCTTCTTCTGATTCGAACAGTGATCGCAGCAGGATCCTCGCCTTTTATACGCAAAGTGAAATAGCCGCCCAATGGAAGTGAAACAAGGCAAAATGGCGCTTTTCTGGTTTCATCTGGTTTTTTCATTGTTTTATCTTGGTTTCATAACGCTGTAACAAATATTAGTTAGGCATACCGCGATTATTTCCTGATTCGGTTTTTGCGTCAACAGGAGCCTTTTCATCAGACTTTGTGCCTTTTCCCAAAACTCTTTGAAAGTCGTGAATGAAAGGACTGAAAAGGGATGTAAGCTTCTTTTCTGTGCTGGCTACACTGTGATGTTCAAGTACAGAAATAGCTCGGATTTCTTGAGCGAGTTATGGCCGTCTTCTGCGACTTTGAGAGAGAGATATAAGAATAAGTTTTCTCGAGTTTTAAACTCTGAGAGCTGCTCTACTGTTGATACAAATGCTAGATTAGGGAGTCTTCAAAGAAATGATCCAAAAAAGTTTGACGGCTTCGAAGAATCAGTTGAGTTGTTGCGAGGGAAGTTGATTGACTCCTACACAAATAGAGTTTGTCATAATACCTTACAGCTATGATATATTCATGTGGTGCTGATTACTAACTAGTTGCAAAGAACAAGCACTTGGACAGCTCGTTCAAGTTGGCTCTTCACAGCATATATGTTTATCTTTTAAGAGATGGGTATATGGTCTTTGATCTATTGGAAAGTGGAACATTATTATTGCTCGCAAGGAAACCTATCAAGTTCGTTCCATCCAATGCAATTGAAGATCTCATCAGCATTTTTGATCTCCTACTCACAGAGATGACCAAATTGTATGATGATTCTTCTCAAGAGTTGAGTGACGACTTCAAGATCTCGTCAAAAGTGTTTTCATTTTTTCTCATCAGTTGCTCAAGGTATAACACTTTGTCAAGATCAAATCTTGACCAATTGGCCCAGTTTGTTTTAAAATTGACTCAATATAGCTTGAGTATGTCCATGATGGTTGAATATTGGTTTCAAGTTGCTTCTAAAGAGCCAGACAGTATGTTGATTCTCCACCACTACAAGCTAGATCAATCATACTTCCCGATCTATGATATCTCAAAAGATTTTCTCTTCATGGATGACAATCTAAGGCTGCAGGCAAGAGAGGTGTTGCTTCATATTGTGTTGATAACAGAGTACTCAGAAGAACTTAAAGAGTGGCTTTTGGCTAGTGATTTCCCGAACCTTGTCATTACAGGTTTACATTCATCGTTCAGTCAACTCAGTTACAATGAAAGTTTGGTGTCCATTGAGCATAACGTGGAAATGTTTGTTGAGTTGGATCAATATTTGAATTTTGTTGCTAATGTGCTATGTTATTCCACTCAGACTACTATCAGATTTGTTTTTGTTCACTCTTTGGAACAAAAATTCTTCAGAAAGATTGTTGAATACTATTATGCAAACGTGAACTATAAATCAAATATAGTCTTTCTAATTTGCTATACACTATCCAGCCTTATACTTCTAACAAAATCAGAAGATGGATCATCAATCATTATGGACGACCTAGTCTCAGGGTACTTCAAAACAGAGGATGATAATGGCTCTCAGTTGTTGATCGTTCTTATTGATTACATATTGTCTGATGAGGCAGATATCATATGCAAATCGTCTGTATGGGATTTGTTGACGTCCATATTACATACTGGAGCATTGGATGTTGTGTCTTTGTCAGAACCATCTCAAAAACACCTTGTGAGTAAAAAGACGTCATACATCTTTCATCGACTAGCAGAGATGATTGAGTTTGATCAGACCTTAAAGCAGGAGTTGATAGATACACTTGATAAGGCTTTAGCTGAAAGATTCAAGACTTCTAACTTCAAAACTGAAGCCAGTACGAGACTACACAAAGAGCAGAGGTCACAGCTTACATCGGTCTTCATAACCATCCTCTTCAATCAGTTTGCAAACTATTTTCAGAATGAGAGCACATTGAACAAGTCAATTACGTGTGCGCTTGCTGAGCTTGAGTATCTAGTTGGTGATAAAACCTTTGGAGATTCTGCTGCTAGTGATCGCTTAACAGAGTGTTTGGATTACCATTGGGACTGCTTAAAATGGTACACGTCACAGCTGAAAGGATCCAGTTATAGGCCAAGAAGTGCAACCAATTCCATCAACATTTTGAGTCCTGAGAGGTTGGATAAATTAATTCACAAGTTGGGTGATTTTGAGGATTTGGCTCTTGCCAAAACATATGATCCCCCATATTGTGAAAATGTCAATATAAATTCATTGCTATCCAACATTCAAATCTTCAAATCCTTCACAATAAGTCTATTTGCTATTCATGAAGCAAGAAGAATAACGAGCTGCAGCTTGTCGGATACACCAGAGTAGATGCATATAGGTATACTCTACAGTATATATCATGAAAAAGGTACACATTGATTTCTTTTTAATAAATAGTCGTAGAAATTTCTTTTTTTTTTTTTTGGTATATGATCCCCCATGTTGCTCATCAACCCTCACAATGCAACAGATCGACGAACGGCAATCGCCAACAGGAATGGCATATCAACACGTCTCATGATTTAAAAAACTAATAATCAAATTTTTGGTGCAGAACGTTCTTGACAAACGAATCTTTTGAAACAGACTTAACACAAAACAACTGGCAAAACTTAACAACAGCAAACAACAACATAACGCAAACTTAACTTTAACTCAAACAAACCCTATAACTCCTTTAGAACCACTCATTCATTCCTGATAAATCTTGGTCTCTTTGTAAGAGAAAACATAACAAATACTATAACACAATCAGACTAATGTACAAATAGGACAATGAAAGCAACACAATTTTTTTTTCTTCCCATAACCTTCTTTCTTCAATAACAACCATAAAGGCGACCTCTTTCCAAATCTTCAATGGTCTGTTCAATGACTTCATCATCATCATCATCCTCAACTAACTCAATGGTGGCATATTTGACTAAATCCCAACGTCTCCAAAATGCAATTGCATCTTGAGGTTCATCACTATCCAAGAAATCTTGAAGATAATATTTGGCTTTCAATAAACGATCCTTCAGCTGTTGTAATCTAACACTACTTGGTTGCGAACTAACTCTCTTCAATTCAACATCACTTGAATAATCAGCACTCACTGGTGTTTTAACAGATTTTGGCTCATCTGATTGACCTTTGAGGAATTCAGGACGGGATTCATGATCACTATATTTATCATCATCTTCATATTCTGATAGACCCAAAGATGCTGGAGTATTTGGTAGATAATCAACATTGCTGAAAGCTTCATCCTCGGCATACGACGTAGCATCACAATAACGAGCCCAGGCTTCATCAATACTACCAACCAGATAGTCAAAACAACGATTTCTAGCAGATTGATCATAAGCAATTGGTGATTTCTTGAGTGAACTCTTAGAATCGCTGAAGAACAATTGAGCACTAGAAACAGATCCACGATGACTTCTACTTTCAACACCTTCTTCAAAAGATTTCAGCGTAGACTGCAACTCACGATCATCAAGTTCATGTCTAACTTCGGCTCCTTCAGCTGTGATTTCCGAACCAACAATTCTCTGTTCTTCTTCCTTATCATCATCAGTATTCTCATCTTCTTTTTCTTCTTCGTCTTCCAAATCACTGTACTTTGAGACAGCATCTGACAGTTTATTATCAACAAAGCTTGCAGATCTCTGTTTGATCGAATAAGCTCTTCTTCTTGCTCTTCTCTGGTTATTTAAATAACAAGCCTCATTATCGGAATCATCATCGTCTTCAGATGATGACGAAGAGTATAAAGCAGCAGAAACCACAGTCGAATTTCTTCTTCCCAGCGTTGGGGAAAGACAGAGTCTTTTATTTGGAGCAAAAGAAACAGAACAAGGAACTTGATGAGCACTGGCAAACGACTTACTGCGTTTCATTGAACTCTTTGGGAAAGCACCAGTAACGACAACCATCTTTCAAGCTTACCTAAGCAGATTGATGAATTTGCGCAAATCACAAAGGGAACTTCCTAATCGGGTAAGCAGAGACAGCCAACGGCAAAAAAACAAACACTGGTGAACACGTAACACTAAAAATTTAACTGAGCAGCACAATTAAGGCGTCAGAACCGGACTCAAGAAGGGAGGATCAAAGAGATGGGTATTCTAGGGCGAAGCACACGATATTGTTTATCTTGCGAACCTTTCTATAAGCTTTGGGTGGGTTTGGAGTTGTAACAAATGTTCCGGATTTCTGTTGCGAAAATAGAAAAAACGAAAATTTGTAAACAAAGTGCCAAAAAATTGCGTTTATGAAAAATGACAGAATTGTGAAAATAAAGAATTTTTGAAAATTCAAGATTTTTGAATTTTTTATAAATTAAAAAAAAAATTTCATCAACTTTCGCGACTTTTCCGCTTCTCATTGGTCAGTTGGTGAAGAATCCTAGGAAACGTGGCCGGGTAACGGCTCTTTACCCGGTTCGGGCAGCACTTTCGTTGCCAGGGTGGCCAGGCGTTGGAAGGTGCTGGAACTTTCGCGACCAGGGCAGGGGGCGAGAATGAAGCAACTCACCGTCTTCAAGCTATGTTTTCAGAGGATTTAAGTAGACAACATATGCTGAAACTTTCTGAGTATAGAGCCCTGATACTGGGGCACAAGAAGATATAATTTTTGTAGTCCTGGCGTTCCAAAAACTGCCCGCCAGTACGCATTTTCTAAACAATTTGAGCTGAAACTCGGTGGCAATTTCGTAAAAAAACGCTCTTTCCTTGTTGAGCCATTAGCCCCTTTTCCCTTTTGGGAATTTTGGCGAAAAACGAAAAGAGTACGATGAAAAACAAGAACAGTTTTGACACATATTGAGTTATGAGAGTATTCTTTTCACGAGTCGTCCCTTCGCACTGCCAAAAGTCTACAATCATAACTAGTCATGGTAAACTTCATAAATATTGACACTGTACAGCTTTTAGCTAGGTGTCTAGTTCTTCGAGATGTTGAGCTTCTCTTCAAGCTGATTGGCCAGCTCTTGGACGTTTGGTTCCAGCTCTTCAAAGTTCTCAACAGGAACTTCAGCAATTGTAGATATTCTATAGCAGTGTCTTGGGGAGTCTTCAAAATCTCCAATTGGCGAGTGTAAAACTCTTCTGTTATCCCATAGAACAACAGTACCCGGTTCCCATCTTGCTCTAACATGCAAATCAGGTTGACTGATGATCTTGTGTCTCAAGAAATCTAAGATCAAGGCTGATTCATCTTTTTTCAAACCTTCAATCTCTTCAGTAAATTTGTAACTAAAGAAGATGGTTTTCTTCTTGGTGACAGGGTGTACCTTAACCAATGGATGACTGTTTTCAGCTGGTGGTGTTCTAATGAAATTATTCACCTTCCCGTTAGTATTAGCAGCTATGACATTTGAATGGATTGCACTATAACCTTCTAGAGATTTCTTGAATTTTGGTGATAATCTTCTGTAAACTTCTTGAGAGTCAAAAAACAGAGTATCACCCCCAGTTTCAGGACCATCCAAGATACCGAAAATGGTAACACCAATGGAGTTTGGCTCCCAGTTACAATCAATATGTGGGGAAATCACTTTATCATCATTGATCTCTTCATCCGGACTTCTATAAACAATGTGGAAATTTGGGTAATTCAATGGAGCACCAGAAAAACTATGAACATGTAATGGACCAAAGTATTCTCCAAATTGTTTGTTGAATTCCAATCCTTTGTCCTTCAAGTCTTGATTTCTGAATACAGCAAAACCTTTCTCTGCCAACAATAACGCTAAATCGTCCTTAGCAGCAGGTGATAACTCAGACAATTGTAGCCCAGATTTCACTTCAACTCCAAACTTAGGTGTGATGTCAATCTTCTCAATCTTCTTGTTTTTAGGAAACAAGTTTGAATATAACGGATCCGCAAAAAACCCACGATCAACGAATGTTCTATCTTCTTTGAAAGCTGGGAATGTCTGATTTGGATCCCATGTTGGTAACCATTCTGGGTATTTGGCGATTTTGTACTCCGATGGAGACAACTTTTTGACACCATTCTCATCTGTGACATAGCTCAGTGGTAATCTGGTAGCTGAACCTGCAATGTCTTTACCTGCCATTTTGATGTATCAATAGCTTTGATGTCTGTGGACTTGACAGAAATACAGGCAGAAGGTATCCTGCGGTATTTATAGAGGGAAGCTAATCACAACTCCATCAGTCGTCTGATACATTCTTCCAAGAGTCAGGGTCGCATCGACCGAGCACGAATCTGGATTGGTGAATACTGAAACTGTGAGGAAATTGTGAAGAAAGTATGGCATCGTTTATTGTGGCATTCCGGGTTTACTGCCCTAAAAAGTAACAGGGGCATTACCCGACTGTGTTCCGTAAACGGAAGTTTTCGCACTGCACTAACAAATAATTAATTTCGCTTCGGAAAATTTTCCTGCTATAAAAAAAACTTTCTCTTTGATTCAGTTCAGTTTTCCAACAACATTTCACAGAAGTTAGGAGACTCGAACAGTGCTGGGTGATGCTTGGTTGCGGCTTGATTCACAGCTATTGCTGGTGGCTGAGACATGATCTTCTTTTGTTCTGTTCTCTCGCTGTCCTCAATTGACTGCTGTTTCTGGTCGCTATCACCATCTCATCGCTACCTGATTGAGATCTCTGGATCTTCCAACAAAAAAGTATGTTTCCATCCATTTTGATAAGAAAGGTATCGAGGCAGAGTCCTATGTTAATGATGATAAACCTTCTCAGCTCACTCTTAGTTACGGCGATGCTGATAAAAAGTTCTAATCCAACATTCATCAAAATCCTGATCATAACATTCTTATCGTCTCATTGATATTCTTTCTCAAGCGAAAGATAGAAATTTGAAAAACTAACAATATCAATAGGTTGGAAACTTTGCTGGATAGCTCTAGGATTCTTTCAATGCGACATCTTTCCAGAACACTTTCTGCTCGTACTTTTGTAAATTGTTATTCAGTAGTAATTCAATTCACTAAGTCTCGAGGACATATCAATGTAGGAACAAGCAATCAGATCAAGCATCTCCCGCAATTGCCCTGTCCTCACCATTCATCATGCATAGAGGCAACGTCAACAATACCACTCTCTACACATAACCATTTGAGCAAATTTAGCTGGTGAGAGTGTTTTTAGCTGTATTCACGTGACCTAAGCTTTAAAGTATTATAAATCATCAACGAGAATATAAAAGGTGCCACTTTTACATCTTCCAAGCAGACTAAAGATCTCTACAGAACCCCGAACTAATTCCACTTCAAAACCACACAATGTCAGACAACAAATATCAATTCAATGTCAAAATGTCCTGTTCAGGTATGTTTCTATTGTGCAATCGCCATAACATAGTCATAATTTACTAAAACAATGGGTTATTTTAAGGGTGCTCAAATGCCGTGAACAGAGCTCTATCCAAAAAAGAAGGTGTAAAGAGCATCGATATCTCTCTTGAGAAACAAACAGTCGATGTCACCTCGTCGCTTCCATATGATGATGTTTTGGCTACAATCAAAAAAACTGGTAAAGAAGTCATTGGAGGTAAAGTTATTGCTTAATAACACGGTTAGTTACGGATGCCAAAAAATTAGATAGGGTTCCTCATTACTATCAGCTGACTCCCCTCCAGCCGTATTATATATCTGTCAGATGAAGTCATACTCCATACACTGCCTACTACTTTTGAGTTCATACTGTAGGATTCCACCGATTGAGTCATCACTTATCCCAATAGTTAGTAGCTCACCATCCTCATCATCAAATCTCGTAAATTTAGACCCTATACTCTTCCCAAATAATGAAATCACTTGTTTTGAGCCAGTAGAACCCTTTTCTAGGCTGTTCAGATCAAGAATATTAACGTAATCAATGCTTTCTGTAAACACCAATAAATCACTTGTTTCATTAAAACCAACAGTTCTTATTGAACTATCAATTTCACCACTGATACAGAATTGATTTTCCTTCAAGTTCCTAACGTCATATAGTCTTACAGTAGCATCTTGATTCCCAGTGACAATTCTCATTCCATCTTTGGACCAATCACAACAAAATGAGAAATCTTTATGGCCTTTCAAAATATTCACTGGTTTATTCAAATGAACTCTCTCATCGATCAGAAATGAGTTGATATTATCACCAACAATCAGTTTAACATTATCATTGAATGGGCACATCGAGATTGAATTGATTGCCCAAGGGAACGACACCTCAGACTTCTTTTGTAAAGTTCTCAGATCAACATTCATCAAAACACCCTCATTTGCTGAAAATAAGATTGAATCATCAAGAACGCGGATAAAATTGATGATTCCATTGGAACTCGTGGTCAAAACTTTCTTTTGTGTTTCGTCTGTTATCAGGTTCTTGATATAGTAGGACCCGCTTAGTGTACCCACCAACAAAACCGAGTCATTGCACTCAATTGTTGAGATTCTCTCCATCGAATCACGCTCCATGTCCAGCACAGTGGAAATCTCTCCATTGAAAGTATTAATCTTCTTTATCGTAGGATGAGAAGTGACATTTGAGTTGAAGTCCCCATCTTCTCCTATGCAAATCTCATTATAAAATATTTCTTTCTTGCTATTTAAGCATACCAAATTGTTCCTAAGTTGGAAATGTGAAAGTTTTGGTTTGGGGGTTTTCAGATACTGTTTGAACTTCCAGTTATCCATATCATCATCAAGTTCAACATTGATGTCATCCCTTGCCCTTTCTTTAGAGTTTGAGACGTTTGTGAATGAGTTATGCTTCAACTCACGGATTTTCAAGAACCTCTCTCTCTGCTCTTGAGTGTCCCAGAATAACCCTTGAATATCCGTCAACTTGTTTCCTATCTCATCGATATCCATCTTGCTGTAATGGCCTCTCTTCGTACTATCGTACTCGTCATCTGAGTCTCTGTTTTTGTCATTGCCATGACGAGTAGTGTAGGTGTCATCCCTGCTCAATACAACCTGTCCTGAATCAGCCAGCTGGACTCTTCTTCGCAAGTTCACCAAAATTGACATGAGCTCGCCATTTCCAAGCTCCATCTTGTAAGGGTATTCCTCCGTATCATAGTTCTCTATCAGATTGTACAGAAAGTTCAAGAAATCACAGTCCAGCTCGAAATTCTCGTCGTTTATCAACAGTCTAAATGGTAATGTCTTGTAGAAAAGCCGTAGATCATCCCTCAGCAGCGTGGTTTTGCCGATATCTACTTCAGTTGGATCCATCTTGACGGTCGTGGCAAGTCTGTGCTCGTTTTACCAGCGATGAGACCAGTAATTCACTTTCAGTACTGGGGCTTCTGAGAGATGAGTGATATACTCTGATCCTTCTTGACTATGAGGAGTTTCGTATAATTCGCGGTGCTTAGAAACATATTTCAGTTGAAATCACTTCGTTATAGATAAATATCTTCCCAGGCCAGTTTGAGTGGTCACAGATCGAGCGTGATGGATTTTGACGACGTATTGAACTTGGAGGAACAGTAAGTGCTTTGGTGGAGCATTTCCCAGAAAGAAGAAGTCTTGTCAGAAATCTAACGCTACTTCAGGTTCTATAATGAAGGTTTCGCAGAAGGTCAAGCTGAATCCACAAAGCAGTCCACTCTAGAAGGAAAAGAGTACGGTCTACAAGTTGGATTCCAGAAATATGTTGTTGTTGGGATAGTCCAAAGCATCATTGACAGTACGAATAAACAGAACCTTGGGCAACAGCTGCCTCCACAAACTCTAGCTCATCTACACCAATTGGAAGAGCTTTTGAATGGTATCAAGATTGACAATGAGTATGGGAATGTGATAGCCACTGAAAAGATTTTAGTCAAGATAAGGAACAAACTCAGAGTGCTCCTCAACCTTCTCCCTACAAAGAAGCAAGTGACCCTACAAGGAATTGATGAAATATCAAGAATAGTTTCGGGTCTGGAAGAAGAAAAGAAAGCCCAACCAAGCATAGGAAATCTAAACGACGACGGAATGTGGTGAAGTACTTTAGAATATGTTATTAGTGATAGAATGCAGGTTTTTATAGAAGCGACAAAGCAAAGAAACACTCAAAATCATCAGAACCTTCAGATAAATTGTACTATCGATGATCTGCCAATATTTCTCGGTTAAGCAATAATTGGAAAAGCACTAACAAGAAAAACTATAAAACAATGCAACTTTCTCCATCACTTCCATGTCAAGAAAGTAGTTCAACTAGTGAACTCTAATATGAAAACATGGCTGATGAACTTGTATTCGACCCATCCAATCCCTTGAAGCTCAAAAGAGTGAAAGAATCGACAGAATCTGAAGACAAAGATCTCGAGGAAGCACTTCTGGAACAAGACATCGGTAACAAAAGAACGAAAAGAGGGCCTCGCAAAAATATTGATACCACACAGTATCAAGATGATTCATCAGATGAAGACTATGAGGTCAAAGCTAATGAAAAATCAAAGATAGAGGATGAGGAAAGCGATAGTGACATGTTCGCTTCTGAAGATGACGAGGAAGAAAGAGCTAACCCAATTAGTGATACCAAGAGACCCAAAACTATTGAACTTTTAAACGTCAACGAATTTCAGAAAGAACTGGAGATTGATACAAAAGCAACGAGTCTTATTGAGAATGAATCTGGTGGGAGTAGTGAGGATGAAGAGGAAGGAGAAGAAGAGCTACAGAATGATATTGACTACTATAATGACCAAGAGTCTGAACATATAGGAAGACATGTACCGAAAAAAGGTCCAAAGATTGATTCCTTCAATCTAGAAAATGAAAACAAAGAAGGGAGATTTGATGCAGATGGTAATTTCATACGTGTTGATCAATCGGATGGTGAGGATGATGACCAATGGCTTGGTGGGATTAAAAAGAGGGATATCAAATTGGCAAAGAAGGCACAGGATGAACGTGAAAGGCTTCAAAAGGAGAAAGCTAAACTCAAAGATGCACAGAGTGTGGAACAGTTACTATTCAGACTCATTGGTCTCCTGGAGCCTGTCGAATCACCAATGGAAGCTCTTCAAAGACTGAATAAGCTTAAGCCGAAAAAGAAGTCTAAGAAGATACAATTGACTGAAGATGAAGCTAAGCTTGAGGAACTACGAAAGTCTAGCATCATTGAAATAACGGATCTTGCTGAATCATTGATAGAAAAGGGATTCAAAGATATCTATGAAATTGAGAAAGAAGAATTGATGCTGAAATATAAGCAAGAAACTGGGGAGCCATATATCAAGCCAAAAGAACTAAATAATCTTACGAAAGAAGATTTAAAGAATGATGCACAAAGCTCTTTGAAGGATGAACCAAGATGGGAATTCAGATGGATTGGCGACCAGCAAATTCATGGACCTTTCACTACAGCAGAAATATCGTATTGGAAGGCCAATTACTTCGAGGATAGGGCAGAAATACGTAAAGTTGGTTCTTCTGATTTCATGCATACAAAAGATGTCAAGGATGTCTAATAAAAGATAGAGCTTGTATCTATTCAGTCAAATAGTTCTCAATAGGAAAACCAATCTCCTCTGCTATCTTCTTTACAAATGCGAAATTAGTGTTGACTTTCCATTTAGTTCTGGCACTGATAAAATCTTGGTTCTGAGACTTCAAGATAAGTTTCAAGTTTGACAGATTCGCTATCTGTGTGGTCAAATCTAATCTCGCTTCCAAACTTCTTGTGGAGTCTATGTTGTATATAGCATGTGTTATAGCAAGCATTCTCTCAAGATCAAATGATGAGCCTTCGACTTTTGAGGACACATTCCCTCTCTTATTTGTATTGGGACGTCTGGTTCGGCGAAACTCTTTTAATTTGGAGAAGAGAGTCCAGTCTTGTTTTGGATCATTATAAGAGGCAATATACGCCGATACCAATAGATATTTGGAGAGTTTGGGTAGATTTGATGCAGTGGTTGTAACTTCACTTTCAATCTGTGCAAGAGCAGGATCTGTGACAACATATTCAGATCCTAGTAATTCAAAATTCCTTCTGTAGACACTTAGAAATTCATGCGGTTGTAGCACTCCCTCTTTGATTGGTTTGATGAACTCGTCCCATAGATTTTTGGATATTTTCCGTAGATAATTAATATCGGTGCTATATGAAAAATATGAATCAACAATCAACTTGCAATAACTCTCCCAGAATGATTGCTCCGTGAGGGGTGAGACGGCCAAATCAGCAGGAAAATGGCATTCTCTTTTGGAAATCAGAAGTGCTTCAACTTGCTCACTGGTGTAATTCTCGAAGAAAATGGTGGGCACAGAGCTGGTGATTAATTTTTTTGGTAAAGTGGTGGTTATAATTATAATGGATAGGTTGGTCAATTGGGTGGCTTCTTGAAGTTTGACAAAACTCCCAAACAGTTGGTCACTTCCTTCCATGATCTGGTCAGCCCTATCCAAAACGATGTAATGTAACCGATCATAATTTGTTCGTTCATGAAACTCACGCAGTGATGTGATGAACCCTTGAAACGATGAAGTAGCCAGTGGATCGTACTCTATATCATCCCTTTTAACCAATCCACTGTCAATATTGATTGCCTGTGTTATTCTTTTCCAAAGAATCTTTAAAGAAAGACATTCATCACACTGTATCCAAGAGTACTTCACCTTAATTGAATCTAGGTGATGTTTAACCGTAGTTGATTTACCAGTGCTTGGATTTCCATAAATTAGAGAGACTTTCGGGGAAAACTCAGCTTCTGGTCGCAGGAAAGCTGAGAGAAGTGCCAATTCTTGTTTCCTTATCTCCAGATTCATTATGAAGTCCAATCCAGAATTGTACATTTTAACAAGATCGATTAATGTTTACTATTTCAAAACAAAAAACATCACCAGTTTTGTTCGGGGACACATATTGACATTTCATACTACAAAAAGAGTTGATAGTTCGTTTCAGCTAAGTTCAGCTATATCTATTGTACCTAGAATCCATCATTTCCCAATGACAATTGAAGTTTCCCGATTTTACTGGTTATTTCGTTGAGATTCTCCGTTAGTGGTGGGATCTCATCAAACTTTCTTTGCTTCTTACAGGTTTCAATCATTTGATCAACAAGAAATTTCTGCTCGTTGAGGACCATCAATTCCTCTCTCTTTGCTTTGATCGCAGCAATCTCACTGTTGGTTATTCTTGGAGGTTGTGCCTTCTTTGCCTCTTCTTCAATCTGTTTCAGTATTCTAGGTAATTGTTTCAGCGGACCCATGTTCCGTTTGATGAAAGACGCTGACTCAGTCTGGATAGATAGTTGTAGTCTCTTCTCATCATCAAGCTCACAATCAAGTGCTATTATCTCCTTAGTAAGCTTGTCAAATAATCCAAAGGCATCTGTTAGCCTTTTTCTCTGCTTTGAAGCCTCTAATATTATGGACTGGTTGGTGAGATTTTTGTCTGACTGTAACTTCTCAATCAAACTCTGAAATTTTGGCATCAAAATCAATATCGTTTTTTTGACATTTTGCTGGGTCTCAAACTTGCTCAGCAGTGGTGATAATTCTGATTTCAAATCTTTGATAAAATTTCTTTTTGAAAACAGTACATCTTTGCAATTTCGACACATTCTAACCAGTGAATTATCATTGATTTTAGGAAGGTCATCCAACAGTCCCGTCAAAACATTTATAGGTATCTCTTTGGAGCATGCCGTATCATCTGAGCCACACACAACTCTTCCACACAGTCGACAATGATGCTTTCTGAGTGTGAAGGAGTAATTTCTAAGGCAGATGAAACAATTCAACACAAATTTCTCATCCTCCCATTGAACTAATTGTTGTTCGGCTTCTCTCTTCCTGCTGTTGATCTTGAAATTCAAAAAGTTGCTATTAAACTCATTGGACTTGAACTCCCTATCTATTTTGCTAAACTTAGTTGCAAGATTTATCAACCTCTTCTCCAACTTGTTCTCGTAAAGTTGCCGTTCATTTATCTTTGTCTGTCTCTTTAACTTGAACTTTTCTGTTAAATCATTAAAGAGACCACAATCATTATACCCTGGTTTGCCAAAATAACAACTTTCACAGCAGCGACACCATGCACCGGAAGCATCGTAGTGAGCTTCTGAATCAAGACGAACTCTAAAAGAGGTATGCTCATGACAATAAAGTTGTCCACATTTCCGGCAATTCACAATTCCATTCTTGATACTAAGTTGCTTGTTGCAGCCTTTGTAGGAACATTTTTCGTGTCCACGTGGTTTCTGCCAGTGCTTTCTTGTGACTGTTATTTCAGGGTTTGCAAGCGTATTCAATGAATTTGTTGAACTGTCTCTAGACGACGAGTCACTAATTCCAAACGTTGTGTTGTTATCAAAGATGTCTAATTTGACAAGCTTTCTAGGGAGAGCAGTTTGGAGCTTGGATTTGACGTCATTTGTTTTCTTGACCCAAGAGCTCAATTCCTCAGTGAGTGGTGGACTAGGTGAAGGTAAATATGAACTACCCCGATCATTGAAAAGATGCTCATCATCCAAATGTCTGTTCAGTTGTAGCAAACTGACCATCTGATCATTGCAAATGGGACATATAATCCCACCAATAGATATATTCTCACTCTCTTTCAACCCCATCCTAGGACTCGGGGATGGGCTTTCCAGTAAACTTGGTGTTGCTGAAACTATAGGTGTGGAATCAGAGTGTGTGATATCTGGTGTGGTGATTTCAGAAGGGGAAGCCAATAAACGGGACACATTGGGAGTTGGAGAGCTGAATATGTTATCTCTTTCGTTTCCGTTGAGTTGCTGAGAAGTGGAGGTCTCTGGATTAACGACATCGTTTTTCGGAGCACCTATAACTCTTGCACCCTTGGGTTTTGTGGGCTGGCTCATGGACGATCAGCTATATTTTCTGTTTCTCTTCAGTAGCTGTCAGAATTGACCCCTGAAAAATGGCCTAGCGAAAATCTAGTCCTTTTAATAATCCCTGACGACAGTGATGGTTCGACTGCAGCTCCTGATTGGCCCTTCAGATAGCTGTGATCTCCACAAGTGAATGAAGAATAATATGTGATAATAATAATTGATGGAGACCCTTTCGCGAAATGTTGATGATGGGATTGCCGCGAATGCGTTGTGTGAAAGTGGATCCAGCAATCAGCACTGAAAAAATTAACGACGTGAAACAACCGAACAAAAAGAGCTCTTCTCGTCTTTCCCTGCGAAGGAAAAAAAAAGCACAGGCGTTTTCAATTCCTCGCTGAAGACACCAACAGGATTGTGCCCAGCGAACAATGGAAGAAGTATGCTCTTTGGGACCTCAGACAATGTGAGGGTGTTCATTATCGCTTGATAGAACTAACAATGTAATTTACCATCAGGAAAGAAGAAAAGAGCTTCTCCTTGCTAATTTGAATGCCTGGGAAGGCTTGGTAATTGAGCCACCTTCCCTAGACTCTAGCTTGAAGAAAAACACTGCTTTTGTGCGGAAGCTGAAAACCTCTATCAATAAAGACTCCTGTGCATCGATCTTGAGAGAAATTAATACATTATCACTAAAGAAATACGAGTCGGAATTGATCCTGGGGACAGAAGAGGGTCTGTTGAAATGTACCAAATCATCCGATATTGTTGCTGCAGTTGAGATTGTCAGTGCTTTACATCAGAGGTTTTCTGTGAACTTCACTCCCCTTTTGTTGTCTTGGTTTCTTTACTCTTTGGAAAGTCCATCCCCATCAACAGCACTGTCGGACAAGGAAGAGAAGGAACGTATTTCGAAGGTAAAAGTCTTGCTTCGTATATTTATTGAGTTTGCAATCACTGGGCTTTTTGAGTCACTCGCAAATGTTGAGGATATTCCACCTTATGTCACACAGAGAACGAAGAATGGTGACAGTCTATTAGTTGCTGTCCTCAAAGAGGTTCTTGGTTACAAAATGCGTTCTGGTATCACTCTGCCAGTGGCCATTGCAATTGTGAAGAGATTTCCAACTCTTTTAGAAACAGATGAATCCATCTCTGGGATTTTAAAATCATTTTCAGAGGCTGTTGTTAGCAGAGCAAAGGGGTATCATGCTAAATTACTAGATTTAACACAAAGGAAATACAAGGCGCAGATTAGAACAGGTAGAGTCGTTGATGAATTGGAATCAGAGTTTGAAGAACTGAAGGAGCTGTTCGAGGCTTTTAAGAATGCTTCAGGTATCTTGGGGCCAGTTTTCGGAATTGAAGTTCCAGATTTTGAAGAAGAGGAGGAGGAAGCGAACCCAAACGAAGGAGAGTCTGTTGTCATTTCAAAAGACAGCGTTTGGGCAAACGATGAGGAGAAGAGATTTTATCAAAATTTTCCTGAAATCCCAATCGAGCTAGTGGAGGATGCTTCTGCTGATAAAGATGCAAGCAAAGCTCAAGAGATGAATGATTTCCTAGTCAAGCTTGAAACTGCAAACACAATCAAGGAAGTTGATGACTCTGTATTTGAATTCTGGAAGCTAAAGTTGAACAATAAAGCCTCAAAGAACAGGCTACTAAAACATTTCACCACTAGCAAAGATATTGGTAGGGCAAAAATCTATGCCAGATTCTTAAAAAATAATGAACCACATTTGAATGATGTCAGAGATGACTTGTTGCAGTACCTTGATCAAGGTTTTAGATCCCAAATCTACCACAATGGATTGAATTTCAGAAACCTTGTTTTCTTTTCAGAAATGATAAAGTTTGAATTAATTCCGGAGCATGTTGTGTTTCATAAAATCAGAAGTTTGATTCTCAACCTAGCCACCCCAAACAACATTGAAATCTTGAGTATATTCTTTGAAATCAGTGGGAGATATTTACTTCAAGAACATAATAAGCTAATGGAGGAAATGTTGGCATTACTAGTTGAGAAGAGAAAGAATGACAAATTAACAATTAATAACAAGATGGCTATCTCCAACCTATTCTTAGTCTTGAAACCTCCAAGCATCAAATCACTACAGAACAAAGTGGTTTTGAAACCAGAACAGATTTTTCTGAAAACCTTGATAAGAGATGAATTGAATCTAACGAATTATGATGCTATCAGAAAAATTATTGTTAAAGCAAATTTCCAAGACGATGACATATTGAAGACTATTTCATCGCTATTCACAAAGCCTGACAAGATTAACTATGAAAATATTGTTCCACTTTCCCACATCTTGAAAAACATGGGTTCAAACTTCAAAATTTACGTTGTGGATACAATCCTTGAAGAGATTATTAGAGGGATGGAGATTAATGACTATAGATACAATAGAATCAGGGTTGCACAATGTAAATACATCTCAGAGATTTATGAACGAAAGATTATTGGCTTGAACATCATTCATGATTTGATTTATAAGATCCTAACATTTGGACATCCAAATAACAATCCTACATGGACCAGAATTTCAGAATTAGATCCACCAGATGATTATTTCAGAGTTCAGATGGTGACAGTTTTACTCAACTCTGTTACATTCAAGAATAAAAAGGCCAAAGACAAATTTGACCTTGTTTTGAAGTTTTTTGACTATTATATTTATTTAAAAGATCACCCAATTCCAAAAGATACAGAGTTCAAGATTGTTAATACTTTTGAGAAATACAAATTTGAGAGGGCAGCGAGTCTGAAAGATGCTGTTGAGCGCTTGAATGAAATTGTTAAGGCTAAGAGATTGAACCCAGATACAGCCGATGAAGATGATGATGAAGATGATGATGACTCCGACGATGAAGAGGACGATGATCAAGATGAAGATGAAAAAGATGATGATAAAGAAGATGACGAAGAAACCGGCGAAGTTGATGGTTTCATAAATACTGAACGGTTGAGATCAGATTCTAATGCAACCTTGATAGATAATGAGAATGAAGAGGTTACCAAACTAAGTTATGAGGCATATGAAAAAAAACTAATGGAGGAAGAAGAGAAAAAAATAGAGGATCAACTGGAAAAGGAATTCAACAGGATGGTTTTTGAGAGTCTTCATTCTCAAAAGGGTACCAAGTTGAATATAGACCTTCCACAAAACATTACTGCTGCTGCCAAATCAGACGATGCATCATCATCATCAACTTCGACATATTCTTCAATTTCTAGAGACAATGGGTCTACTATACCATTCACATTCATTACCAAAAAGGGTAAGAACATTGCGATAAAGAGTCTAGCATTACCAAAAGATATTAAATTCGCTAGTAATGTCTTTGAAGAAGAGAAGAGAAGAAAAGATCAGAGAGAAAAGATTAATAAATTCATCTTACAAACCAAATTTGATGATTAGTTTATCATTTTGTCTGTCATTCTATAGGTTATATACACAAATCACTCTTGACGACAATAATATAGGTTATTCGCATCTAATTCCCAGGTGTATTCTAGTTCCCAAATGAATCTACTGCTGCTCTCAAGAGCAATCGAGAGTACAGTATATGAAACCATTCCAACAATGGACTGAATCTTTCATGCTTCTTCCTGTGTGACCAGTAAATCGTTTCAAAAGACCCAGTGCCTGTGACATTGTCAACTTTGAAGACATGTAAACCTTCAAGTGCCCCCAACTTCCATCTTAAAGCAACCTGCTCATCATTTGAGACTTCAACTTTGAACATACCATATATCATTGTTCCCACTTTAAGTGAAAAAGGTTCATATTGAGGCACGAATACTCTGAAAAGAGTCTTTTCTGGTTGGAAAACCCACGATTTGAACATCCCTTCTGCCAAATGCTGTGGTGTCGCTTTATAGCATTGCTTTCCCAAGTTCAACGGTGCTTTGAATAGCATTGAGTATGGTTTGAGCGTCTCATTATCCCTATTAGCCATCAGTGATTGAACGGAAGGGTTGTTGAGTGCCGGTACCACGTCGTCCAACGTGATCACTGGCTTTGTGTAGATGGAGAAGCCCAAAGCTGCAAGTGCAAGTCCACTGCCCAGAAGGAGCAGTCTTTTACCCATTTATTGATCAATTCTGTCTTTGGTGGTGGACTTCATCAGAAAGCGGATGTTTCATCGAAGACTACCCGAGAGATAAATAAGTCCATGCTTACAATTGGCTCGATATTCATTCTATCAGTCACTCCTGAAAATACGTTCAGTGTTTATATTGATTATAGCCTTTTGATCCTGTCATCACTTCAAAACTTTAACAAAGACAACGGTGATATCATCTTCTTTCCCACCAGAATAAAACTGTCCCGTGATCTTTGACAACTCTTGACTGAAAACAGATGGGAAAGTCTCATCTAAACTTAACTTGTTCACTTTTGAGACAAAATCACTGGCAAGGTCTTGTAATGGAGTATCTTCATTATCTTTCAAAAAAATCTCAATATCTTGAATAGCAATGTTATCAATCACACCATCAGTAGCAAATAAAACAACATCACCTTTCTTTGTCTTGAATTCATATTCATCCGCATCAAATGGTTTATCCATAATGAATCTTGCTCCATTCTCACGTTTTAAAATGGCATCCGGTATTATGGCAAGTTGATATGGTGTATTGAATGCATGAGTTTGAATTTTTGATTCTAGGATTAGTTTGCTATCTCTGAAAACACCACACCAAGAATCACCCAAGTTAGCAATCTTCAAAGATCCTTCTGGATTAAATACACCAAGACATGCGGTTGTTCCTCCAACTTCTACTATTTTCTCCTTTTGGATATTGATGAACGCCTCATCTAAAAGAAACTTTGGTTCTAAAGCCTTGGAAGAATCTTTTGTAACTTTGAACAATGAACTCATCGAGTTACAAAGTTCACGAGATATAGCACTTGAATCAAAGCCTAGTTCTGACCAACCACCAACACCATCAGCAACACCCACAGCTATCTGATCATTGTCTCTTTTAGCAACAAAAAAGTTATCCTCCCCTGTGGGAGACTCCAGCTTTCTCACTTTGAAATGCTCATTCACCAGCTTGTTCTCGTCTCTCTCTTTGGGCTGGAAGGCAACAGCGATGTTGTATTTGGAGGATAAAGACGAGTAGTTTGTGTTTGAAGATGAGGATGATGATGATGACGATGAGGAGAACCTTCTGACTTTGATTGACTGCAGTCTCGGTCTCAGTTGGTGCGTGGCTAAGCTGTAAGAAAGCAGTCCTGTCAAAAAGGCAAACAACAACAAATACGTACTGCGCTTGAGTGAAGAAACAAACATCTTTTGTGGTCTTTGAAAGAGAAATCTGTAAAATTAACGGGTCGAAAAGCACCATTTTTTTAATTCTCTATGAGCCAAAAAAGCGCTAAAAGAGAGAAGAAACTCCCCAATATGGAATTTTCCCCAAATTAGTAATATTCAGTCCGGGTAACCGGCTGCTTCCGAATCAAAATCGAACAAAATTGAAAAAATACCGAAAAAAGAACCATATTCAAGCCAAATTCAGTCACTTTAAACCCATTTTTTTGAGAGGAAAATGTCCACCATCAACGTATGTCATTGTCATTGTTGCATCATGAGACTGATCACACTGCTCTGGAATTTTGGAGTTTTTTTTTCCACCCATTTTCAATGCGTTATGTGTGGTTTTTGTCCTTTCCTCGATCCAGACATTAATGAGGAGGGCATTATTCAGACCATCAGTCTCGTAACCTTCTAGCTACGCCTTCTTGAGACTAACAATGTTCAACAACAGGTTTTCAGATACACTGCTCTAGCCACAGGTGTTCTTTATGGTGCTTACCATTCATCCCAATTGAAATCAGCTGCTCAAAAAGCTGAAGAAGCCGAAGCTTTTGCTAAAAAAGAAGCTTTAATCGCTGAAGCCAAAGCCAAATACGCTGAATTGACCAAGAAAGATGAACCAAAACAAACACCAGTTGCTCCAGTCTCTGCTGCCACTGAAATCAACTTTGATGATGATAAATTAGATATTGCTCAAGTTATCTTATCTGCTGTTGAAAACTTGAAAAACTAGATATAAAATTGAAGAGATTGAAAGAATGAAAGAATCAGGATGATTAGAAGAAGAAGATATCCTATTTATATATTCAACAAAAAAGTCCATGGGTGGGTAATGCAACACTGGCATTGATTGTTGTTGTTTCCGTCATCCTCCTTAACAAACCTCCATCCCACCATATATACATCAAGAAAGTACTATTCACAATTGTCAAGTCAAATCTTTGTACAAAAATATAAGCGAAAATTATATTCATCTAGTAGTTTTATTCATAGATTGAAGCATTGGTTATTACAATATATACAATTTCAACTTTAAATCCCTCCCTTTTTATTTCAATGGTTGTTTCCCACGAACTTTGTGGAAGACAATACCTTTTGGTAATCCATACAATTCTCTAACGTTGGCAACGTTTAAATCCCAAGCACTTCTCCAAACATGGGCACCAATTGGTAATAAGTCATTGGTTTCAACAAAAGATCTGATGTTGAAATCTCTTTCATTTAACTTATCATTCAATTCTTTAGATTGTCTGAATACCCAAACTGCAAATCTTTGTTTTGGTAAATTTTTCTCTGGAACTGGTGGTAAATAATCAATAATTTCATTAATTGAATCATCTTCCAATAATCTTTTTGGATTTATGAAATTATCGTTATAATTTAATTTAATGTTTGATAACCCCCATTGTAAATGGGTTTTATAAGTATTGTTTTCCAAATCTGGAACGTCTGGATTCACAATCAAAATAGTGTATAGTTGTTTTGAAGTATCAATCAAATCAAATTCTTGAATCTTGATTGATGGTGGATAAGTCGTAACGTTTGACGATAACAAAGTTCCCGGTTCTATCCATCTATTGACAGTTGTATGATTTAAGAATTTCAAAGAAACCTCAGCTTTTGGTTCTAATGTAGGTAGTGTATCTGGAATGACAGCCAATGTTTCTAGTCTTTGCATCAATAACATTTGTCCATACTCTTCCCAATGAGTTTTCTTCAACTGTCTATAGACTGGCTCTTCATAATCAATGAATCTAACGTTATTGTTCAATTTCTCATTATAAGCGAAGTTGAATCTGACTTCAGGATTGTTGATTTCAGCCTCAACTCTCAATTTATTCTTTAAATTTTGTAATTCTATGGAATCTGGGTTCTGTTTCAATTGTTCTTCAACTTTGGAAAGTTCATTATATTTCAACTGTGATTTTTGCTTCAAAATGTTATGAGCAGCATCAAAGGCCTCATTGATACCGATTGGTGAGTTGTATCTTATTTTGAATCTTCTAGTTCTCAACGATGCAGGGCCTCTCAAATCAGTACCGTTCAACAATGAATCTCTGTAGGCTTTACCAGTTTTGAAACTTTGCGAATCTGAACCGTTAGCCCATGTTTTTTCGGCTTTTGCTTGCCCAGAAGAGGCAGTGGCAGCAGTAGCCATCAGTCTCTTGCTGGATTTGCTCAGAGTGGTACGTAGCATCCTCAAACAACCAACTTTTATCGAGTCTTTTCAGAACTTTTCACTTCTTTGAAGTTCCAATTTTTTTGCATTTTTGAGCGATCGAAAAATTAAATCAACATACCCGCGACTATTACTACAAGAGGACGGTTAGGGACACAGGAGTATAGCTATTCTCTCTATATTTAGTTAGAAATAGGTTAATTAATCTATTCAAAGGTTGGGAATGGAGACCAGTCTGGGACAATCAGTCTCTGCTCGCCTTCAACTTTGATCAAGTCACTGACTTTGTTGAAATCCTCGTCTTTCAAGTCGAAAACCTTGAAGTTCTCCTCGACTCTTTCCTTCTTGACAGATTTTGGTAGCACAACGTTCCCTTTCTTCAAGTTCCAGTTGATCAAGAGTTGGGCAACAGAGACACCGTAGGAGTCTGCAATGGTCTTCAATGAAGGGTTCCCCAATAATGGTGAGGATTCCGAGCCTAGTGGGGAATAGGCCTCAATAACGATACCGTGCTCTTTACCAAATTCAATCAACTCATTTTGTGGTAATAATGGATGTAGTTCGACTTGGTTAGCAGCAGGGGTCAGTTTGTTGCCTGGACTAGCCAACAGTTTCTTCAAGTTGTTAACAGAGAAGTTTGAGACTCCAACAGCTTTAGTCTTTCCAGTTTTTGGTAGTTCTTGAACTAGTTCCCAGGTCTTAACAAAATCCCAATCTTCAATGTCAATGGCTCTTTTACCATCAGCTTTCAATGGGATGCTCAATAAAGAATCTTCCATCTGATCGGTTGGAATCAAAGCAACTGGCCAATGGATCAAGTATAAATCAACATAGTCCAATCCTAATCTCTCTAAAGATTGGGTCAATGCCAATTCTGGGTTTCTATGTTGAGTTCCCCATAGTTTAGTGGTGACAAAGATCTCTTCTCTCGGGATTCCAGAATCTTTAATGGCTCTACCAACTGGTCTTTCATTCTTGTAAATGGCAGCAGAATCGATATGTCTATAACCAGCTTTCAAAGCGTTGATGACGGCGTCGTAAGCTTCTTGCTCTGTGGATCTCCAAGTACCTAAGGCCAATTGAGGGATCTTTGCACCGGTGTTTAGAGTGAGTTCAGCAGTGGAGTTTCTAAGTGACATTTTGAGTAGCTGATTGATTAAGTGGGTGTCGTTCTAGTAAAGAAAAGAAGATGAAATTGAAGAGATTTTAACAGTTTCTCCATATTTTTCTATCCGTCGACGGACGTAATTAAAAATACGTAATCCTTGCTGTGGGTATTGGTGCTCCGGTTCCAGTCGGTTATACTTCCCCTTTGGGCACATATCGATTTTCTACACAGTTCCATGAAGAAGTGCCTCGTATTGTGAATAAATCCCTATTTGAACAAGTCAGGCCAGTCCCATACGGGAGTGACAAGTCTCAATTCGCCTTCCTCCTCGCTGAGTTTGGTGATTTTGTCAATATCCTCTTTTTTCAATTCAAAGACTGAGAGATTGGCTTCAATTCTGTCTGGTTGGGCAGATTTTGGTAAAACGACGTAGCCTCTGCTAATCCCCCAATTGATCAGTAATTGAGCAACACTGACTTTGTATCCATCAGCTATCTCTTTCAGAGTTTTGTTTTCCCAGTATGGAGATCTTGCAGAACCTAATGGTGAATATGCTTCAACAACAATCCCTTTCTCTTTGGCAAATGCAATCAACTCTTTTTGAGGTAATCTTGGATGTAATTCCACCTGATCAACAGCTGGTACGATCTTAGTCGTTGGACTTGCTAACAGTTTCTTCAAGTTATTCACAGAGAAGTTTGAGACACCAATTGATTTCACTTTACCTGTAGCTGGTAGTTGTTGAACCAATTCCCAAGTCTTGATGAAATCCCAATCCTGATCAACTTGAGCACTTGTTCCAGATCCAGAGAAAGCTGCAAATGCAGATTCGTTGAGGACATTGTCTTTTGGTTTCAATGGGACAGGCCAATGGACCAATAGTAAATCAACGTAATCCAATCCTAATTTCTTCAATGATAGATCAAGGGATAGTGCAGGATCTCTATGAGCAATCCCTGGAATCTTGGTAGTGACAAAGATTTCTTCTCTAGGTATTCCGGAGTCTCTGATGGCTCTCCCAACTTCCTCCTCGTTCAAGTAAGAAGCAGCAGTATCGACGTGACGGTAGCCGACTTTCAGACCATGAGATACAAACTCATAAGCTCCGTCAAACTTCTCACGAGATTGCCATGTCCCCAACCCAATGACTGGGATCTCGGCACCAGAGTTCAGTTTGAGTGTCTTTGTTGATTTTGATAGTGTTGCCATCTTGTGTTTTTGCTTCTGAATGTGTTGAATTGTGTTGAAAGAGGACTCGGTGATGCCTTTATACAGTCAACTATGGCTCCGCACATGGTGAGTAATCACGTATAGATTAATGCGACCAACTGGCCGAATCAGGTAATGAATGCTTCTATGAAGGCACAAGCTGTTAGAGCTGTCTTCTCTCTCTAATTAATCAACGTTATACGGTCAGATGGACAGTCTGTTCAGCTATTCTGAGGTTGAATGCTTATAAATCATCTTTTCACCTTAATCAATATGCTTTGTTTACTTTTCGTTACATCACATTGAAAAATCATCAAAAATTCAGACTTCAGTGGCAAATGGTTGGTTTTATCTGCTGTTTGAAGAAATGACTGAGGAAAAAGTGAGGTTGCTGCTCGAGAGGTTTCCAGAGGCTGAAGAATCATCCATTTTGGAGCTTTTGCTGAGTTGTAATGGGTCCGTTTCAGCAACTGAGTCCTTCTTGTTAGAGGCTTTCCCAAACTTCAATCCAATGAGAACTACTCATGGTGGTAACAAGCAACAGCAGAACATAAGAAGACTGTTTGGTGATCCTCAAGCTGATTCCTTGGTGAAATCTACAAACACAAAGAATTTGAATAAGCCAATAAACCTCTACTCAAAAGAATCAATTGAATCAACAATACCCTATGCAACTATTCATTTCAATTTCTTACCTAAAGAACTATCAAATTCATTGTTGAAAACAACATTAGATGATACTGAAGGTTTCAAAAGTCCTGAGTTCCATTTATTTGGCAATAAATGCGTTGCAAATCATACCAATAAGTTATACACTGCTGAACGATTAGGAGATCTATACTATAACGGTAAAAAGGTTATCAAGACCCCATACAATGATGAGTTGAAAGCAGCACAGCTATTGATTGAAGATCTAGTCAATAAAGAACTTCAACAAAGACAAAGGTTGCCATTTCAATCAACTTCCCCATCATGGTCATGTGATTTCACTCTATGCAATCGATTCGACAATAAATCGAATAATCTAGACTGGCATTCAGATAGACTGACATATATTGGTCCACATTGCACCATTGCTTCACTATCATTAGGTGCAACAAGGGAATTTAGAGTAAGGAAACAATACAATGATTCAGGATCTAAATTCAATCCAATATATTCAATATCATTACCCCATAATACCTTATTGGTTATGCACGCTGGATTTCAAGAACAATACAAGCATTGTGTTTCATCAACAACAGACATCGAACCTCATGAAATATCAGGACCAACAAGATTGAATTTTACATATAGGAATTATCTACCTAATTTCAGAGATAAGATTCCAATGTGTTCTAAATGTGGTAATCAAATGGATTTGAGAAGAAGTTATAAGACTCCAGAATCAAGGGGAAGATATATTTGGCTCTGTACTGCAAAATATAACAACAAAGAATGTAATGGATTTCATTGGGCAAATTTCAATAGTGAGAAACTCTATACTGATAATCTTGATGAATGTTCAATCTGGATACCAAAAGATGATCATGAAGCCTTGAAATGTTACAGAGATTGGATAAATGAAAGATTAGCATCATCATCATCATCCACTTCTAGTGTTTGAGATTCTATAAAGACTCATACCAGCACTTATGAATCCAAGTAATTTCTCAACTTTTGGATTGATGTTGAATTTGAAAAGCTCAAGAGAGACAAACAACAAATCATTAAGCGTTCCCAGTAATTCAATACCATCCATTGTTATCTCCCGTTTAATCTCATCCATTTTCATCTCATATCTCTGTATTATTATTGATGTCAACGCTTTATTGTTCTGATTCAATTGACATTTCTTTATCTCCTTTAAAACAGTAGTTCTCAATCTAGCAAGTCTGATAATGTTCCCAATAAGCTTCTTCAGACTGAATAGTAACGTTACAAACCAAATCTTACTAGCATGAGAACTTAAACTTTGCAACATTTTAGATTGTTTCCCAATCCCAAATTTGGTCAAGAGATATAAGTTATCCAACACAGACGTGATTGTTTCTAGAGAGTCAATCAACACATCGTTCGCCTTATTGGATCTTTCCTTATCTCCTCGAAGAAGATACCCCATGTATAAAATAGATCTGACCAATTGTTGATTTGTACGTTTCTGTTGTGTGTGTGGATATGAGGTTGTTGTTGATAATTCCCGTAAATCGTTCAATTCTGGTATTTTAAAAGAAATATTGGGCTGCGACTCATAATTTGAGAGCTTGATCTCACTGAGCATAATCTCTATTTGTTCCTCAGTCATCTTTGACAGCTCGATTATCTTTTTTTGCCTTGTCTCTTCGAGAGTGTGCTGGTTGTTGGTGATCACCAAATTCTTTATCAATGAGATTTTCTATGGAGAAAATTTCGCGGGGTCAAAATATTACTAGTGCTACTACTACTACTACTGCATGATGATGAGCTACTACTAATAAGTATAACGATACATCCTGCATGACGGTATTAAACTATCAAAGGATTTACTATTTGGTCAATCCCAACTCAACAGAGAACGCTTCATTGTTTGGTTCTCTTCCCAATAGTTCTTTTAGATTTTCGGTCTCATCTCTTGACCCACCTCTCTTCAAGATAATATCTCTATATTGTACTCCAATTTTTGGGTTCAATGGATCTTTTTTGAATTTGGTGTAATAGATATCAGCTGCAAATACTTGGGACCACAGATATCCGAAATAACCAGCTTGATAGCCACCCATGATATGGTTGAATGAGTTGAAGCCTTTTGTGACAACATCCCCATTATTAACTAAAGCAATTTGCTCTCTTGATTCATTCCAAAATTTGGCAATATCAATTTCTTGATTGTTTGAATGTAATGTGATATCAAATAAACCAAAATGCAATCGTCTCAAGTTGAATAATCCACCATTAACGTGTTTGGAACGAATCAAAGACTCAATCAACTCATCATCGATTTGTTCACCAGTCTCATAATGTGATGATAACTCTTTTAATTCATTTTTACTCCAAGTCCAATACTCCAACATTTGAGAAGGAGCTTCAACAAAATCCCAAGAAACAGCAGAAGGACCATGGAACTTAGCATATTGAACATCCCCCAATAAATCATGGATACCATGACCTAATTCATGGAAAAATGTTGTAACCTCATCATGTTTCAATAATGATGGTTTATCTTTTGTTGGTTTGGAAAAATTACAAACTAATGCAGTAACTGGATAAGATCTCGAACCATCTTCTTTAGTGTAACCAGGCCATAATCCAAAATTAGCAGCATGACCATATTTACCATCTCTTGGATGTAGATCCATATATAACCAACCAACAAATTCTGGTTTAGAAATATCATCTAATTTCCAAACTGCAAACTGTTGGACATCCTCATGCCAGACCGATTTCTCCTCATTTGAAATTTTGTCAAATCTTAAATTGAATAATATTTGGAAAAATTCAAGCATTTTAGAAATTGTTGAATCAATTGGGAAGTATTCTGCAATTTTTTGTTGATTGACTTGATAATCTTTTTCCAATAGATAGTTATCGTAAAATCTATGATCCCAGACATAATATTCATTATCAAATGGCAATCCATGTTCTTCAGAATAAGCCTTCTTCAACTTCAATAAACCTTCACGTTCTTTTAAACCTAATGGTGACAATTTCTGTTTCAAATCTTCCAAGAAATTTATGACAGTTGTTGAATTTTTGGCCATTCTTTCCTCCAAGACATAATCTGCAAAATTCTTATACCCCAAAATTTTTGCTAGTTCAGTTCTAAGGTTTACTGCCTCAATCAATAATTTCTCATTTTGTGGGACTTTGTTCTGATCACCAACAAATGCCTTCTTTCTGGTCTCTGGATTTTTAGCATACTTCAAGACTGGGAACAAATCAGGGTATTTAAAAGTCATTTTGTATTGAGGTTCGGAATCTTCAGTTTCCACTTTCTCAAATTGGTTGACAACATCGTCTGGAACACCATCTAGTTCAGCTTTAGTGAATAAGATGAACCCAGTATCTTCACCAAGGTTCTTACTGAATTCTAAACTCAACGTTGACAGTTTTTTTTGAATTTCTTTGACTTTATTTCTTTCCTCAATTGGTAAAGCAAGCCCATTACGACGGAACTCATCATTAACTTTCTTGATGTATTTCTTGGTCTCATGATTGAACTTATATTCGTTACTAGTCGTCTCTTTTAGCAGTTTCTGAAAAACTTTGAACACGTCCTCCCTCAAACCAGACTCGATACCATAATCCCTAATTTTCTGTTCAGCTTCAGTAGAGGCGTCTCTCAATTCTTTATTGGATGAGACGTGTTGATAAAATGTCAATTGATTCACCAATGCATTTTGAGAGTTTTGGTAATGAGCATACTTCTTGAAAACAGTGTCAACTGTAGCATTGTCCAAACTCTGAGCGACAAAGTTATCAATATCCTCTGATTCTTTGATGAAGTTTTCCGTTTCACTCAGGATCTCAGCAGCGGTCAAATTCCAAGTAGGAGCCAATTGTGGAGGAACCAGCTTCTCTGTTGATGACGACAAGGACATGTTTCTTATATGGCGCAGTGGATTGATGATTGTCAGAGACGGCGAGATCTGGTAGACGACAGCAGAAGTGAGAAGAACAGTGGCAGCAGTGGAATATCTCCTCAACATCCAACAGAGCAATCAATGGCTGGAATTGGGTTTGATTGGCGAAGGATCAAAGAGAGAGAAAGCTGTTTGGCCACTGTGCTCTTGCTTATACTGAGGCATAACCCGGCACGCCGCCCACCGTCGCAGTTGTGCCGCCCAAATGGGTTTGATTTTTTTTCAGCGAATTGAAAGAACGAGATTGAAGGTGATCCCGGAAGTTAGCAGAAGTTTAGCTCTCAGTTGTCGTTCAGTCAGTTCTCAGTGAGTTTCTTTACTGCTTGATGGTGATATGACCTGTGTCACTTTTCTAGCCTCTGGATCCTCAAAAGTCACGTTACTAACTCCAACAAATTGAGGCATCTAAAACATCCATAATAATGTCTGAAGTCAAAGTCGCTATCCCAACTCCATCACAAACCATATTGAATGACAGATGGGACGTTGTCCTATCCAACACAATCGTCAAAACTGGTCTAGGTTTCGGTGCTGGTGTGTTGGCCTCAGTTCTTCTATTCAAACGTCGTGCTTTCCCAGTCTGGTTAGGTGTCGGTTTCGGTTTAGGTAGAGGTTATGCTGAAGGTGATGCCATTTTCCGTTCTCCAGCTGGTTTGAGAACTGTTAAAGCTTAGATTTATTAGTTATTCATCACACAATAAAAGTACTGTTATACATGAGGCGAGGTCATTGTAATTGTTTTTAGTTTTTGAAGGTCATGTCATTAAAAGTCGTTATGTAGTAGTTGTTAGCAATGCAATTAATTAGGGTTGGTCGTTCTAGTTGTTTCATGCACATTTCTCTTGAGTGTCTTTCCAAGTATCTAGATCTTCCATTCATTGGAAGTTTTGGAGTCATCAACTTTATCTAGGATACTAGCAGCCATGGCATCCGCGTAATCGTTGGGTTGAGGTTCGAATTGAATTGATTCATTATCCTCTTTCAGAACGTCCAATTTGGACAAAGGATCAAAGCAAACGGATTCATTTCTTTTGGGTGATATCGGTGGTGATAGAATATTTAGCTTCTGCTCGTCGCAAACCCCGTTAATCATTGTGTTGAATGGAGATCTCAGCTCAAAATTTGGCGTCAGTACCCTAATCCCTTTGAAGCAGACTGTAGTATCGATAGGAGGTGGCAATAGAGGCTCTTCCACAGCTTGCGATGGAACGTTCGATGGAGTAGAAGCAGAGAATGGTGTGCTGATTATTGTACTTGGGATAGCAGGGTTGCTATTCAGTGAATTGGTTGTGATGCTTGATGTGATTGTGATTTTAGATGAAGCAGTTGCAGAGTTTGAAGCAGCTAAAGCGGCTATATTCAATGAGTTGGAATACTGATCTGACAAAGAGCTTCTTGAGGTTTGAGTGATTGCCTCGTCCATCGAAACTGGATGAACTTCGGAAGAACTTGAATCAGAACCTCTTTTGTTCAAATTTGGAGCTTCCAAGTTTGACAGATCTTGAGCGATGATGATGTTGGAGGATGATCTTGTTGACGATATTGACGAGGATTTGGGTATCGTGGTTTCCTGATCAGTAACCTGTATAGCATGACTGCTTGTTCTTCGATTTGAATCATTGATGGGATCAAAATCATCATATTTCATTGCCTTCAACACATGCTCTCGGTTTTCATAATGATCGTCATTCGTCGTATTCTTGAATCTTGAGCTGAGTTTTGACTTCACTTTTGTCAGCGACCTTGTCAACGACGTGCTTGAGACGGAGCTATCCGAGTTTATCATTTGCTCCAGTGGATATTTGAGATTAACCGCCCAGTATTAGTCGCTCCTTCTCACTAAAAGTGAAGTAAATAAGTTGAAGAGGTTGAAGAAATTTTGTAGTACCTCAGTTTTTTTTCCCATACAAATTCATTGAGTCTCGCTAGGTCTTTGCATAGACTACCCGTAAAGGAACTGTGGTCTGAATCTGGATTCGCACAAAATCTGTTTCTCCAAAGAGAAGAGCTGGGCCATGAAGACAGTTGACTCCTCTCCGTTTCCCACTAGTGCCACTGCCTGGTGCCACTGCTTAGTGCCTACTTGCTAGTCGCTATCACAATGACGATCATCTCCTACTGTCTACTGCCTGGTAGGTGCGCAAACACAAACACTACTTATTACTAATAAAGAGATTCAAGCAGCTCCAGCAATACAGCTTCTAGACGTCTAGTGATCAGTAATAACATTCTCCCAATAATTGAGACATGATCATTCAACCAACATCCCGTCAACTTGTTCTGAGCTCCCTGAGGAGCTCGACCACGAGTCGTTTGAACTTTTGAGTTCGTGTTCATGTTCGTCATAACAAAGTTGAAGAAACAAGTCCCGACTCCTAGCACTCCTAGTATGCACGCGGCTGTGAGTCTCGCCGTTTTCACTTTTAGGGACTTTGAACATCGATCTTCAAATGCGTTTAATGTTCATACGAATCGGGTAATCGACGCTCATCATGATAATTTCTAAGGCGTCTCGAACTACACAGAGTTCAGGCAGTTCGCACCTCTGTCAGAGTATAGCCTTTTATGTTGTATTAGCCAACTTATGATGAGACTTCACACTTTGCCACTAACTGGAGATTACAACCTAAAATATATAACGTCAAGTCCTGCATGGCCTGGGGTTACGTTGATTTCACGTGACAAGAACGTCTTTGGATCTACGACTTACGAGTGAACATCATAAAAGTCGTGTCTAATTTGTGTAACATCTAGTAGATTCAAGGATTCATAGATTCATCAGTCATAATGATACCCACACTCATTGGTGTTAACATGCGTACTCAACCACTCATCAACATTGTTGAAGAACTTACCACATTTCTTGCAATTACCTGAGGTTCCATTTCTATTCTTCTTTTTGGTTCCAATAGGATATTCAAAATGTAAAGCCTTTAGATGGTTTTTATAAGTATCACATCTACTGAAAATCCCAGAAGGATGGCATGGGATATCGTTCTCTAAAATCATTGTTGCAGCGGCTGATGGGTTCAACTGTTTGAGTAATACTGTTGAAAATGGACATTTGAAAGCCCCTTGAGATGATCCAGTTTCTTTCCAATGTCTTTTGGAATGACGGAACAAATCATTGGATCTTGAGAAACCACGACCACAGATTTGACATTGAAATGGTCGACTCGAAGGATTCAAATGCGTTGACTTGTGTGTTGATAAGTTACTGAAAAATAGTAAACATTCAGGACATTGTTTCTTCTTTCTTGGTTTTGTTATTTTATTATGATCATCGATTGCAGGTTTGGTTGTGTTTGAAGTGAATGAGGGAAAAGAAGATGAAGGCGGTGATGTTTGTGTTGAAGAACCCACATCATTTGAAATTGTGTTTTTGAATCCATTCATACCTGCACCTGTATTGATGTGACCATTTATTGGAGGAAGTCTTGGATTGAAAGCTGAGGATTGTAACATGTGGTCATTGTTAAAGTTTGGTATTATTGGTGAAGGGGAATTGATCTGGTCTGAAGAAGATATCGGATTATCATTTGGGGTGAAAGCTTTGTATAGTTGATGTGGTTGTTGTTGCTGTTGTTGTTGCTGATGAGTGTATTGTAGGTGATGTTGTTGTTGGATCACAGGTTGCTGTGGTTGTGGCCCTTGCTGATATTGTTGATGTTGTGGTTGATAAGGGTTGAGTTTATAATCCCATACTATCTGTTGTTGATTTGAGTTTGAAGGTGGCAGAAGCACTGGTTTCTGGTATTGGTGGACTTGGTTTTGATTGAAATGTTGATGGGAGGTATTCTGGAGTGATGGAGTAGGGAAGTTCAGTGGAGGAGGGAGCACTATCGAGGTCTGTTCTTTAAACATTTTGAGTTGACAGTCAATGACAACAGACAGATGGTAATATGATCAACAAATAGAGAAGTAACAAAGTACAGCTACAACGGCAAAAGAAAGGGAAAAGGGAGAAAACAGATAATTGTTTGACTTTTGTTGATGAGTGACGGAGAGATGTTAATATATGAAGCTTACACAGCATGATCTAACAATTGATAGAACGGCTAAAACTTGCCATTCCATTGGCGTTCGCCCACCAGCTGGAACGTTTTAGCCATATAAATTAGCGCAAATTGTCCCACAAACTCGAGTAAGTCAAAGCGGAATTAGATGTTGTCAGATTGAATGGCTGATTTATTGGCGCTTTTTTTCCATTCTTGTAGGGCCAATTGGCCAAAGGCTGAAACTTCCAAGGTTCAAAATTATGGTGTTAAGAACTCGGACAGCTACTCCGAGGCATATTAACAACACTCTTCGCTAAGTCAGGGACTAGTGCTGCTGCTGAGAAGGACAACTCGCAAGCTAAAGCTGCCTGGCCGCTGCCTGGCCGCTGCCTGGCCGCTGCCTGGTGGGGGCTACAAAGTACACACAGCCAATCACTGCCAGTGGTAATCCACCATCAATCATGAAGCCATCAGTGATATTGTAATAGGCTCAAGGCTGGTGGCGGTAGTTGGTCGGTAAATCATGGCGGTGGTTCAGCCATACGGCCAATCCCTATCCCTATCCCGAATAAGCAGCACATCACACGGCTCCGGCAAGAAATAACCACACACAGAGAACGCCTAGAAGTTGACAGGCCGAAGGGCGTGAGGCGTGAGGCGCTCGCGGCTCAGGACTCCAGGGAGTGATCGGCCGGGGGAGTCACTAGTCAGGGTCTCCCGCGGTTACGTAAGATCAAATCACATATTCTACAACAGCAGGGGTTATTCTAGTTTGTTTGTATTATGAAAGGCATACAGAGCAATCACGAGAAGTACGCTCAGGCTCTTTGTGATTTGATGATTCCTTAGTTGGCTTTTTTGGTTTTGGTGGATTTTGATGATTTGGTCTTAGCACTTTCCCCAGATTTCTTATAGATTCTGATGTAGAAAGCAATGAACAAAACCAAATATGAGGTCAAGATAGCACATCCAGTACCGGCAGCAAATGGAGTACCATAACAAGTACCCAAGTTTGGAATGTAAATTCCCCATTCTCTGCTATATTTCTCAGCGTAGAAAGTATAGGTGGTTAGATAGACAAAGATCAAATCCAAAATGAATTGCAAAATTTGGAATCTTGTGATCCATTGTTTCCACCAGACTCTGATACCTCTGGCTGCTAAGAAGTAATACCAATACATGATGACATGAACTCCCAAGTTCAACAAGATTGGAACCCAACTGACAGAGGTTTCCCCATTTAATTGGATGTAACATAATAAGGCAGTGGCACCATGATGGTATGAATGTAAGAAAATAATTGGTTTTTTCTTGACCACTAAAAAGAATGTATCAATAAACTCAACGTATTTAGTCAAATAGTTCAAATAGTAAATTGTTACAACTTTCTGATGCCATGCTGATGGAGAACAAACAGCAAATAGGATCCCGTGGTTAACAATGATTGGGAACACTTGCTCAAACAACAAGACTAATAATAGACCAGAAACACTGGTCAAGAATAAGTTATGCAATTGGAAAAGGGCATTCAATCTCAAAGCTGGCAACTTCTTGAAAATTAACTGACCAACATTTATTATGAAGTAGTAAGCAGCAATGGTGATGAAAACTTCCTTTGGGGTAGATAAGAAGTTGACCTCTTGGGTGTAGTGGAACTCATCCGGAACGAATTTACCTAATGTGATGAATTTGGCAAACTCGTTAAAAATAGGCCAGACGTAAACACCAAAAGGTCTCTCAACAGACGGAGTTCCAACATGCACGAAATCCGGAGTGTTGGCATTCAAGATGTTGATGTACTCTGGGACTTTAGTCTTGACGACACGTAACACTTGCTCGAGCTGCTCAGCCATGGTGGAAACAGCAGAATCAAATCAACAGAAAACAAGAGAATAGAAAAGAAGATTGTTTTGTTTTGTATTTTTTTTCTCGACGTTCGGTTTTTTATGTTCTCTTTCTTTTCTTGAGCTTCGGTAAAGTGTTTTCGCGCCGGCTCACAATTTTTTTGCTGGGTTTTTCGCGTTTCGAGTGAATTTTTCAACAAATTTTTCTAAAGGAAGTTGAGCTTGGCTGAAACTCAGAAGCACGACGTTTGACTCCTTGGTCAGGTGATGACTCAGTGTCGAAACTTCTCCGCTCACTAGTCAGCTGTAGTCAGTGTTGGTCTCAACTTCATGATTTCATCCCCCAATTATGGCAAACAGTACATCAATCAAAAGAAACTACCCTTCCTTTTTTGACACATAAAAATTTTATTACGTAATACATGTATTGTTGTTGTTATAATAGATTAGTTGTATAAAATCGTTATAATTGTATCGTTTCATTCTTCTTTGATCTCCGTCAACCTTCCGTCACCCTGATCGTTACTCTTCTTCTTTTCATTGTTGTTACTTGCTTTGTCCCAGAAATCCAGAGAGGCAACAACATCATAACCACGTTCATTTTCATAGGCATACAGAATCTCTTGGGACCCCATATGTAATAATCTGATATTCTCACCCAAAATAACTCTTAGTAATTCCCCATTCTCAACGTTTCTGATCTCAATGAAGTTTGGTTCAAAAGCTAATAGATAAGGATACCATAATGAAAAATTGGTTGGTATACCTTCCCAATTAATCATCCATTCAGGTCTCGTTCTCCAACCATTCTTATTGATGAAGAATGAGAAATCTGAATAACTCAGCAAGAAATTTGAGCTAATTCTATGGATGGCCAATGGTTTCATACCTTCTCGGTTTGTAATGAAATCTAATGATGTATCAGCAGGATCCAAGATAGCTTCAATTTTACCATCAGACAATGAAACAATTTCAAACCCTTTGGTACAGCCAACAATCAATCTAGCCTTCAAAAAAGAGATTGAAACAGGTTCTGAGTTGAAATGGAATTCTCTTGTTTCATTCTTGAACTTCTTCTTCGACATCTTCTTAGAAAATGGATCAGTTGGTTCAAAAACTCTGATCAAATCTGATTTGGCAGCACAAACAAGCATTTTCCCTCCACAAACACCAACTTTGAAGAAAGAAACATGTGACATGATTTCTTTACCAGTTTTCTTATCCTGTGACGTTAAAATCTCCAAAGGCCATGCATATAACTTCTTATCGGCCAATGCCAATAATGTTTGATATTCTTCCAAAACTTCCAATTGAGTGACATTCACTTTGGAAATTATTTTAACAGGTTTGGAAACAACACGTTCATTACCACTGATTTTAACTTCACTCATGAAAACACCATTATCTGTACCATATAAGAACTTACGTCCACCATCATATGGAACCAGACAATTGATCCTGTTTGAAATATCAAAAAATCTTTCAGCAAGTGGTCTGAGAGTGAAAATATCATTAGTGGTTCTTAGTTTCGTTTGTTGCTGATCCACCACTGAAATCAAAGACTCTTGAGCACTATTGGTAGCACCATATAATGTCAATTCATAACCACGACGACCAACGTACCCAAATGAGATTGGATACTTAGAACTGTCACTTGTTGTTGGACGGTTCAAAACATGGGCATATGCTCCAAGTTTCCTCATGTATGGTCTTAAATTTGGCATCTCTTCAGTTGCCGAAACAAACAACAATGGTAATGGAATTGGTTTCTGGAAAACTTTATGCTGTTCCCTCTTATTGACAACCTTGACACGAACAAACAGTAGGACATGATCCAATAAATAAATATGAATATCTCCCTGATTATCCTTATCTTGATTTCTCTTCTTCAGAGGAGCAGTATATAGAATCTTTCTATTATCTGCACCTAGTTTCAAGTCAACATATTCACCAGGTCTGAAAACCAATCTTTGTTTCAACAGCATTAAGGCATGACGATCCTCAGCTTTCCCGACTTTGACATTGATTCTTTCCAACAGATTTTGGATCAATTCTGACGCTTTCAACAAATCTGGTAAATCAATAGAATCTTCAGGTGTCGCCTTAATGATGTCCCTCAATAGCAAGTTATACCTAACAGTACGGGTGGTAGCCTGAGATAAATATGAACTAATATTCAATCTGTTTGATTCGGGTAATCTTTCAGTCTCTTCAATAAATCTCTTGAACAATGGATTTGCAGCTTTTTGTCTCTCTAATTCATATTTGGCAAAACATTGGCCAGCATTATATGAGATGAAAGGTTCAAAAAATGGAATGAATTCCAAGAAGATATCACCAATGTTACTAACGACAGGTTTCACTTGCTGTCTTCTTATCAAAGCATCTCTGAACCTTGTACCGATGTTTAAGATATCAATAACGTTAAAGAACACAGTTCTTATAAACTTTTCACGCTCATTGAATGGAATGATATTAGATTCTCTCAGAGGTCTGATCCAGTATTCACGAATATATTCCAGATTCTTGATGAATGTACGTTCTGTTGAGATCACCTCATAAATTAATTCCTGGCGCTTGATCTCTCTCTTATCCAAAGACTCCAACAATTGTTTAGGAACAGTGTGTGACCAAAGTTGCTTCTTTTCTTCTTCATCATGTAATGAAGCATGACTCTCATTTCTCTTCAATCCACCTTGAGGTTTCATATTCAATCTTGCCTGTTGTTCCAATCTTCTAGGGCATGCAATGGAGTAACATAGAGCATCTCTAGTACAAGTTGGGGAATAACATTCAGTCAACAAAGTCAAGACACCATTAACAGTATGATCAACTTCAACAGGACCGGTGCTTGTATCTTGTAATCCACCATCAGTGACATTTGAAGTAGTACTTGAGAAAGAGCTGTTTCTTTCAACCAAAGTGGAAGAAGAGGATGAAGCAATATTGTTCTCGTTAGCATTGACATAAACCTCATCGAATTGGTAAATCTCATTACTTGAGTCTCTCAATCTATGTTCATAGGTAACATCATGGAACAATTTCTGAGCATCCAATGCACGACCTAATAACAATGCTAGATTTCTATCAGTTGTTCTGATAATATATGAGATGGTATCAACAGCATCAGCACCGGTGAACGAATCACGATATTCCAACCCATCCTTATTATGTTGTGATAGCACAATCATTCTCTTGAACAATGTAGCAACACGTGAAAGCAAAGCGGGATAAACCTTTGGAGGTCTCGATGAAGTTGTGACAATGGTTCTTGATGAGAAAGAACCTTGACTTGATACTCTTTGACCAGAAAGAGAATTTTGTGAGGATCTTCTCACTTTAGCAAGTGACGTCAAACTTCTAGATTTTAGTCCTAATCCTGTTGTGGATCCATTATTCATCTCAAACTTTTGAGGAATGATACGCCCACTTGATGTCTTCTTAGTTGAATCCTTTGTGTGATGCTTAGATGTTCCACTTAAATTAGAACTAGCAGCAGACTGCAAATTATCAAAACTTCTGAAACTTCTGAAAGACGTTGAATTCAATGACATACTTCTTCCTGGCGATGGTGGATTGTTGGATGTTTGATTTCCACCTGCGCTGAATGTACCATTACTATTGAGAGTTGGGGATGTTACTGTTCTTGAACTTCTTGAAAACAAATTGATACCTTGTTGAATGATCGGACTCCTGTTGTTCTTAGCAGAGGTTGGAGAGTACTGGTATCTTTGAGATACTGGAGCACTAGCAGGGTCAGTTGTTGTGATCGGCTGTAGTCTTGCCTTCATATCTTGACTAGAAGGTCTAATCTCATAAGCAGGAGCAAGTTGTTTTTGTTCAGGAATTGATGGAATATTGTTGACGGAAGACTGAGTAGTGGAAGCATTTAGTGAGGAACTTGAATGTTGTTGACGTAGTTTGTGTTGCAGAGGAGGTGGTTGAAGTGGCTGTTGTTGTTGAGGTATTGCTTGAACCAATCTCGGTGAATCTTGCTGCTGAACAGGAAGTTGTGGGTGCACGGGCTGTTGGTAAGAAGACTGACCTGATATCGATGGGAGTGGTGGTGGTGGTCTTCTGTGGCCTGGCATCGGGATATTCTGGATGTTCCCGGTCTTCATATTCGGTACATGTTGCTGTTGATGAGGAGGCGGAGGACGCTGCTGTGACTGTGGATGATTCTGTTGAGGGTGCTGTGGTTGATGAGGAGCAGAGTATGGTGGTTGGTGAGCATGATGTTGTTGTTGATACATCTGAGTTTGGCCTTTTGGTGGTGCAGTTTGATGTTGCTGTTGCTGCTGTTGATGATGCGGAGTATTGATTTGTTGCCTCTGCTCATGGGAATGATGATATGGTACTTGTTGGTGATGCCCAACTTTTTCATTCGTCACAGCCTGGTGCGGAACCGGTTTCTGGTGGTGTTGTTGCCCTCCATTAATTGAAGGCTTATGCAATTGAACCTGACCAGCAGAAGGCGATATATTTAGATCGTGTTGAAGTTGGTCTCCCAATAGGCCCAAAGTGGGTTGATTCTTTGCTGGATCGAGCGTGTAACCCTCATATGTGGATTGTTGTGGTAATGGATGTGCATGAGTGTGTTGAATATCGTCTGGTCGTCTAGACCCAAAAATGTCATTGAAGAGTTCCTCTCTAGTCAAATTTGACATTATTGAATGATGATTATGCACAGCAAGATACCCAAAGTGATTACTTCACAGATACAGTAGTCCAACTTATAACAGTAATATAGAAAGAAAAGTGCAGCGTGTGTTCACTTTCTTGCTCCGCTCATATAAACAATTGAATCTCTTGGAGGTTTAATAATAGAACGAAACTAGCAAATGGAGAAAAGAAACAAGATGGCGGTTAGTTCTTCTCCTAGAGCTGAGAAAAGAAATAACAGTGGAATTGAATATCTGACACACTGAGTGGTTTTCAGATCAAACTTCTTGGAATAGGATCAAAGTAGCAAAAAAAGTGTTAGGCCACAGCTGTTTCCAGGAACAGGATGTATATGCCTCAGTCAGGAACGAGAAAAGACAACAACCGGGCTGGCTCCTGTTGAGTGGTGCTTGCGGATGTGAGAGACCTTGAGAAGAGCAAAAGCGCAGCGTCCCAGCGTTCTCCCTAATGACACAACGCAGTAAAATGGCTGAAACAAGTAAGGCCGAATCAGAGCTTCTTCTCATTCTTCAAAAGCCCAAAATTTCATGGTGAGTTTGCCAACTGCTGCCGTTTTTGCTATTCCGAGGGACAGAAGTGTGTGGAAGTCACATGGTCTGTCATGTGATTATCCCGGATTATCTCCCCTTTTTAGATTCGTTTCGGGATTGATTGAGTTTCGATATTTCGATATGTGAGTACTATTCAGGTGCTGATCAATCATCAAGCCATAATGCCAGTACGTATTGCTGTGGTCTACGCCTTCGCTGTGTACTCGCTACTAACAGCCAACAAAAAAGGCATATCATTCAACTTTCATCTCAAATTCTGCTGACGAGAGACTTATCGGTAAGTAGCATTGGTATACCCTTCCAGCAGTGTATTGTCGATACTAACAATCAAAGGGAACTTTGCTCTTCTGCCATTGAGAACTAAGTTCAGAGGACCTGCTTATCCAACTCAAGACTATGACATTATTGATGAAGTTTTGGATCTTTTCAGAGCTAACTCCTTCTTCAAAAATTTCGAAATCAAAAACCCATCTGATCGTGTTCTAATCTATGGGATTCTCTTTGTATCTGATTGTCTTTCAAAATTAACAATCAGAACTCCTGCATCTGAAGCTCACAAAATCCTAACAAATCTCTCCTTGGATCAATTCGCTATTCCAGGTGACGGTAACTTTCCTTTGAATTCGCTATATCAACCCCCAAGAGACAGAAGTGAATATGAATTATTGAAGTCCTACTTGACTCAATTTCGTCAGGAATTAAGTGCCCGTTTGATAGAGAGAATTTACAAAGACGATCCATCTCATCCAAGTAAATTTTGGTTGGCTTTCACCAGAAGAAGATTTATGAATAAGAGTTTATGAGATTATTGAAAAAGCTATGATGTATATTATTACAGGAAGAAGAACAAACTGTTAAAATTCATGTTTTAGAGTTGAAGAGCTCACCAAACCTGTAATTCCTCAAACAAATCAACTCGAGATGAGCATTGATCAAGATTATTCGAAACAAAATCTCGAATCTCATCACACATTACTGGAGGCCCACAAGTGATCACCGCTATTGAGCCTGTAGAGTTCTGAAATTCATCTAGAAGTAACTTAGACATTGGAGGTCTTCCCGAGTGAAACCTGATTGCACCTCTAAACTGATCAACTATGGGTAAGTTTGGGCAGTTGTTAGCATTGAAATCCTGCGACGTTATATAGATATCAAACTCGATGTTGGGGCTTTCTTGCAAGACTTTTAACTCTTCTTGAAACCATTTCAAACTTTCAACCTGTCGTATAGTCCAGATCAGCCTGACTCTCTGTTTTGGTATCAGTGAATGATTCAACAGATGAACAGCATGATAGAATGGCCCAGGGATACCATTACCACCTGCAATAAGTAACACGTTATCAAACTTGTCAGCTGGTGATTCACTCCCATATGGTCCTTCCAACGACACTCTCAGATGGATTCTGTTGATGCTAGATTCATTCAGAATCTCCATCAATTTCTTGGTAAACCCTTCTTTAGCCTTGATATAAATGGTAACCTCTTCATCGCTCAAGATTGAGTCGACAATAGTAAAAGGATGAGATTGCCAGAAAACACTAGGATGTAGAAAATGAATAAAGACAAAACATCCAGGGTAAGGTTTCCAATTATGAGGTCTCTGGACTGAAACTTTGAAAGTCTGATCTGCAATGAAATCAATCTTAGCCATTGGCGCTCCAAATTTCACCAATTTACAAATTCTTATGACTCTATCAGCAGCCCATAGGAAGAAAGCGGCTTTGATCCATTCCAACCAACCAAACTCAACACAGTGATAATAGCAAGTAATGAAGAACCAGAAAGCCAGAACTATATGAGTAATGAGAAAAAACTCATAATATTTGACTCTGATGTTATGAATAGCAAACATAACAACCATGACAGCTAGTAAAGTTGCTATAACACCAGCCTGAAACCAAAATCTTGTTATAAAGAAGAACCTTAGTCTTTTCTGAGCAGTCATTATGCCAGCATATGCCAAACTGTGAATAACCGAATTGATAACCATAACTCTTGCTGTCCATTTGTGAAATATCATAAAAGAACTATAAGGTAAACCAGAGAAACTGATCAGCAGATTGTTTCTTCCTGCGAATAGTATAAGCAGAGGGAAGTGAGCAAATGCTAAAACTCCAGATCTATCAGCAACATATCTTGACGTTTGATATAGCAAGTTTGAGCCGAATATAGAGTTGTCTTGGTAAACCTGAAACCCAGACACTAAAAAGATGGTGTTCAGAAAAAAGTAAATAAATAATATCAATCCTTCTAAGCTTGTTGGTAATAATGATGTGAAGTTTCTTGAAGTTGGTGATGATGAAGGTAAATAAATAAATGGTCTAAAATGAGACCCAAACAATAGAGGTAACGAAAAGGTAGATCTGATCCGATTGATAGTCTTACCTTTCAATACATTGTTCAGGTGTGGTCTCTTCTTGATATATTGATTGAAGAAAGCAAAAACTGAAAGCACCCCAATCCAATATACGTTAATTAAGAGTCCATAACGTTGGGCAAGATCAAAGTTTCCCAAAAATGCTTGATAATCTCGAAATTTTGGCATAACATCTTTTTGCAATGGTAGTATGGGTAGGTGCTGAATCTCATCTCTATTGAAATTGGAATCATTTGGCTTTATGATGAAGTTAGACGCGTTGTTGAAAGCATGCCGTATAAGATCTTCAGTCAGAGTATTAACATGCCCGTTTTTGTCGCAGTTCTCAATCAAAAGCTTCCTTGACCGTTCAGTATTCCCTGATGAGGGTAGGTAAGTGTTCATACAGTGTAACATGGATCCTAGAATAGGCTGGTATTCACAAGTACACTTCCATGGAAGATCTTCACAGCCGAATTTGTATTGGCTGAGTGCACTTTGGCAGGAATAGATTATGATTTGTTCCGCAGTGCCCTTTAATGACTCTCCTAAAACCAGTGGGAAGAGCCAACTAATGTAAAAAACCAGCCGTATTCTGAATATCCCCATGTTGAATTGCCTCAGAAGCTCGGAACACAGCTCTAACCAGTGAATTTTGAACCAGTTGTGAGGTTTGTAGTAGTTTGAAGGTGTGATTGTTTTTCTTCAATTTTTTTCTTAACTGATGGAAAAGATAAACTGTAAGATGGAAAAGATAAAATGGAAAATTGTTTCTTTTTACATGCCCAACGCAATTTTGCTCCTGAAACAGATTTTTTTGCTTTATAAGTACTCAAAAGTCACTCCCCTTTCAAACATACACCCAAAATTTACCATCAAATAGAGCAAATACACTACAAAAACCTGAAACCATAAGTTCATTTAAGGTATTGCGTAATTGTCACGTGATGTTCTCGAAGCTATACACTTTTACCCTGTGAATCAAACACCGTCAACGGAATAGCCTCCTCGTCGGCGCCCTCCTCGGACATCCAGTTGGTGCTGCTCTCATCGTGAACATCTGAGTAGTTGTTCTGGACCAATACTCTCTTATTTTTGATATTCTTCTTTGCTATCAGTTTACTAACAACCCATGCCACGCCCGATGCAATGGCAATCATCAACGATCCGTATATCAAAATGACGGTTGTTTGTTTGGCCAACGATACCACAGATTCTTCTGACTTTTCAGCTTCTGATGATGGTTTCGGTTTGTGTTTCATCTTCATACGATGAGGATTGACATAGTCGGTAGCGTATGTTGCTCTGTGTTTTGATGATTTTGTCGATAATGTTGTAGTTGGTGACGTTGTTATAGTTGAAGGGAGATCAGATATCATGGAAATATGTTCATCCACTTGTGTTTTTTTGGCGTTGAAAAGTTCGGGTACCTTGACTTGCCCTGTAAGGTTATATAAATCTTCATTGCCAGCAGCATTACCCAAAGCTGGATCTATCCCACCGTTTAAACAAACTTGTAAGTTACCCGTTGGTAGTTCTTGATCTTTCAATATCTCTTGTGGTGATTCGATGAAAACGATACCAAGTCCTTGAACAGCATGCCACTCAGTATGACAGTGGAAAAACCAAACACCTGGATTATCAGCTTTAAATCTGAGAACAACGTACCCTCTTCCTGGTACTTCAACTGTATCTCTCATCATCGGATATTGTGGGAAGTCTAATGACGTAACTGATGTGTTATCATAATGTGTTTTAGCACCACGGCTTAAAACCTGGAAATTATGTCCGTGTAAATGGAAAGGATGTCTCATGTGATCATGACTATTCAGCACTATTTGAACGATATCCCCCTTTTCAATCAAGAATGCATTTGTTGCTTCACCATATATTACAGGATCCAAAACTGTTGTGGCATTTCCTGCAAAAACTGTATTCACAGTGGGTATTTTTGGTGCTAGGTGTGATTTCCCATTCAATGTGTAGTATCGGATGTTGTTCTCAGTATAGTAGTCATAATCATAATCAAAGATCATCTCATGTGTTGGTTCATCATAGATCGATATGTTTCCCAGTGGCTTCAGGTCTAAATCATCAATGAATTTCAGTTCATTAACTTTTTTGTAGATGTGAGCATTTTGGGAAACCTCAATTGTTTCGTCATAAATAAGCCAGTTCGTTGAGTATAACTTGCTCATCATGACATTAGTAGCCTGAACAACTTGGTAATTCTTATCTGGTTTGGTCTTAGTCTTTAGAAGAGCACCATACCTTTGACCAGTTGTCATTTTTAAAGAATCAACAGTTTTTGGTTCAACTAAAACCCCATCAATCTCGACAATGGTTAAGTCATGATCCTCGATGTAAAAGTATTGACTTGCACTCATTCCAACATTGACTATTCTGAGATAGTATGTCTTTGAAGGTTCAACTTTGATCTTTTGACCTTCGGTTGTCTCATTAAACAATGAACCTTGAATGCTTGGTTCCCCTCCTCTTGAATTTGCCGTAAAGAATCCTTCGACATATTCTCTAGTCGGTCTATGGTACCAATCCGACAACGATATCACAATATTATCATCATAATCAATGGTTCTCTCATCTTCGGACTCTTCAACTATAAGAACCCCTCTAAACCCATCCCCATATTGTGCAGCATCATGAGAATGATACCAATACGTCCCGATTTGATCAACGGTGAAGTTATATAGAAATGAGTCACCAGGCTGGATGGGACACTGTGAAATCATAGCTGCACCATCCATATACGTTGTATTTTTTTGAAATATTCCATGGAAATGTAAGCTAGTTGATTCGTTCAAATTGTTTGTCAGATTTACCAGTATTCTATCATTCTTGGTGATCTGGATGACTGGGAAAGGCCACTGATTGTTGAGTGCTATGACTGGCCTATCTGCTAAACCATCGGGATTAGCTATGATCTCTGTCAGTGTCCAGTCAAATTCATGAACACGTGAACAGCAAGCATTGATTAGGAACAATGAAATCCATATAAGTTCGATCATGATGATAGCTTATCAATGAAAGTACACCCAATTTATAACGCGTGTCTAACGAGGAAACAAAACTGGCCGAGTTCCACAGAACCTCTAAGTGTCAGATCTTGTACGTCTTTCAGTGATATGGAACGGTGTTGTAACTGAGCTGATGAGATAAGTCCAGGTCTCTTTTAAAATTGTCTACGTTAAATTTCCATTTTTGAGTTTGGCCGTTTTTCTTCATATTTATGAAAAATGCGGACTTTGAAATTTTAATCCGAATTTGAGTAATAAAAAAAAGAGAACTAGCTCTGACAGTTTAGAAGCTGAAGACCCCTGCTTCACACATGTGGTCCTTAAATAGGTGTGGACTGCGGTGTTGCTCTTGAAGCTAGCGTTACTTCGATCGCTATTGAGGACTACCAGAAACCTAGCAATGTATCCATAGTTTCGAAAGTGCTTTGTATTGTATTAGTCTATTATTCAATGAGATTTCCAACGTCTCAGCTTTGTATTATCTATAAGGTGTATCACTCCATGTTGCATTGTTTCTTCTTTCAGTGCCATAAACCAACTCTTCTATATTAATATGCAATTTCTGTTCCTTTTATCTTCTCCCATGTTCATCATGTATGATCTTGCTTTCTAACTATTATCCAGATGCTCTATTTCTTCTGTTCTTCTTTCAAGAATGAAACGTGAACAAACTCATTGAGGAAGCTCAGATCCCAAGTGAATTTATAACCATCTGCTGATTTTGGAGCTGGACCTGCATTGGAAGAGCCGGTCAAAGTTGAGGAGATGGTGTTGAATAGGGAGATCATTGTGATATAATGTAAAGCTATTGATTAAAAGAAATCACCAACGAGTAATAAAGAAGAGAAAGAGAGAAGTTCAGATGTTTAAATAAAAAAATTTGAACAAAAAAAGAAAAGATAAAAAGAAAATTTTGTCACAAAAATAAAAAAACGGCTTTTTTTTATCTCCGAAATTTCTCCGAACGAACAATAGAGAAACTGCAAGTTCTTTTCTTAGATCTCAATCATCTGGGAAAGCAAATTTCGGTGCAGGTACAAAAAAGTCCCATAGACAGCATCGTGTAATGAAGGGTTGCTTCCTAAACATCCAATTTCTCAAGAAGTTCAATCGCTTCCTTCAATTGTTTCACAGCCGTGTCTCTATCCTCATAATTCATAGCACTTATGGCAAATTTTGCATGCTTCTGTGCCTTTGAATAGATCTCACTAGATTCTATTATTTCAGCAACATTTATAGGTCTTTGTGGTTTTTTCTGTTGCTTTTGTTCTGGTGGTGGTGATGCTGCTGCTTTTGGGATTGATTTTGGTCGTTCTGGTAATGTTGGAGGTGGAGTCAATGATCTAGTAGAAGCTAGTGGTGGAGAGGATGGACCACTCTTTGGAAGTTCAGGAAGTTTGAATTCTCGTGGCTCGTCATCCTTCAGTGAAGCTGGTGACTCTGAGGAGGGAATTGTTGTCGGTATACTTGGAAGACCAAACCCGTCACTATTAGTTGCATTTGATTCAGGATTAGGAACTCTCGAATCATCAGCTTCATCCTCAACACTTTTGTTCAACTCTAACGAAGGAGCTTCATAATCATTTGGATTCTCGCCTTTTTTAAGCGTTTTCAAAATTCTAGCAGCATGAAATTTCGCATATTTCACTTTTTTAGGTATCGCTTCATCTTCTTCAATCCTTGAAGCTTCGTCTTTCCACAACTTCAACAATTCATAGAATTGAGTAGTTGCCAGTAGACTCAACGCAGTTGATTTGGATGTTGTCTTGTTTTGAATTTGAATCAACGAGTTATTGAAAATCTTATTAGCGAAACTCAAGATATAAGCTATGCTGACCTCTTGGTCGTGAATGATCTCCAGTGACTCCACATTGCCCTCACTCGTCTTGAATGCTTCAATCTCATCCAATAATTTCATTGCAAAACTTGATATTGATTCATCGGTTGTATGTAATCCCTTATCAAGTATCTCCTCGACGGCATATAACTTGCAAAAATAGGAGATTATTGGTTCCGCTTTTTCCAACTCATTTGATCTGGTGACAAAGTTCTGGATCTGTTTGGGTAATTCTGGAGGAATATCACTGATTGGCATGGCTTTTGTGATTTGTAATTGATTGAGTATGACCTTGGCTTAAGTTTCACAGTTTGGTCAAGTTTGTCTGGAGGAAAATCAAAAATATTATGTAATAAACATCCAAACACCATAAAGATAGTACCGGATATGTGTAAACGATGTTCTCATGGTAGATATACAATATCTTGTTTAGATGAAGGATAGTCTGAAGCATGTTCGATGGCTCAATTTATATTGCGATGTCTCTCGACCGCAAAGCTGCTGGATAATTTATTACTGAATATTAATGATATAATTAAGTTTATTTAACACATGAGGATCTTAGTTCCTCAAACTAGTAAGAATTTCACTTTCAAAATTCAACAGAATCAAGCTGAATAATTTAAAAAATCAATATTATGATCATATTGATCATATAATAATTGTATTTATAAAAAATTTTATAAAATATATCAGTGCTAGCTGCTGGGAATGAAAGTACAACCAGTAGAATTCTCTATCAATGCAAAAGATCCAGCAGAAATGATTATAATCGCCCAATATCAAAGGAGCCCGATCGGACTTAATGGATATTATTACATAATCACGGCAACAAAAAATCATGCTTACATAATGATATTCTACGATTTCTACGATTTTCTTAGTAATGACGAAATGTCGCAAGATGTGTCTCTATAAAGACCTGGATTCCCACTCTCAATTCATCTTCATTTCTTCTCTTTCTGATTTCATACCTCAATTCTATAATAGTTTCCCCAATTATCAACTCGCAATGTCACAAAAAGCAGCTGTCATCGCAGATTCCCCAGTTAAAGGTGCTCTAACCCAAGTCGCAGAGATCCCAATTTACAAACCATCATCCACTCAAATCTTGATCAAAACAGTTGCTGTTGCTGCAAACCCAACGGACTGGAAACATGTTGTTTACCAACAAGGTTCTAAAGGCGATATTACCGGTTCTGATGCAAGTGGCGTTGTTGAAGAAGTTGGTGCTGATGTCAAAGGTTTCTCTAAAGGTGATTTGGTGTCAACTTTCTTGCATGGTAACTTCTTCAAAGAAAGAGGTGCTTTCACTGAACACGTTATTGCTGATCCTTCAACCACCATCAAATACACCAATGCAACATTTGAATCTGGTGATTTAAGTGCCGGCAGTTATCCAGCTGGTAAAATCACTACTTTTGAAGGTGCTGCTAGTGTTACATTAAGTTTAGTCACCTCAGTTTTATCAATTGTTGGAAATTTACGTGTTGATCCAAAAGTTTCTGGATATTTCTTGGTTTGGGGTGGTGCTTCATCTACTGGTATTATCGCTATCCAAGTTATCAAGAAATTCTTCCCAAATTTGAAAGTTATTGTTGCTGCTTCCAAAAAACATACTGAACTTTTGAAATCACTAGGTACTGATTTCATTGTTGATTATCATGATTCTGATGCAATTGAGCAAATCAAATCAATCACCAAAGGTGAAATCAAATACGTTTTTGATGTTATTGCCAGTCCTGAAACCTTTCAACAAGCTTATGATGCGACTGCTGATTCTAAATCAGTTAGAATCGATTCTACTTTATTCCTTGGTGAAAAAGATATCAAAAAAGATTCAAGAACTGGTGAAGTTATTTTCGTTCAACCAACATTGGCTTATGTTGCCAACGGTGATAAATTGACCTTATTCGGTGCACATCATGAAGCCTCAGAAGAAACTTTGGCCCTTTACAATGATTTCTGGTTCAACAAAATTCCAAGTTTGATTCCAGATTTGGTTCATCCAGGTTTGAAAGTGTTGGCAAAAGGACTAGAAAGTGCAAATGAAGCACTTGAGCTGCTTCAAGACAACAAAGTCTCTGGTGAGAAGGTTGTCTTTAGAGTCTAGACAGTAGTAGTTAATCTTCTTTTAGCAATTACATTTTTTATGCCGAGGCTCTTTACCGAGACTTTAATAAAAAGGGTTACCGACGCCAAAATTCCGATTTGTACTCACCTTTCAATACTTGCTATTTTGTAAGAGGAATAGCCATTATAAAGAGTTAGCCAGAGAGCCGTCAGAGATAGATAGGAAAAGATGCTATCATTGTTCAAGTGGCTATTCATTGCCGTTTGCGTGTCGAGCTATAAATCACTACCTTTTGTTTACTATGTGAGATTCTATACAATCATTATCAAGAATATCGTGCTTGTCAAGTACTTCAAATATTTTGAGTATAAAAACAAAGATTTATATCAAGTGTCAAGATTGAAAACGTACAATTCAATCTTTGAATGTGATTTTTATCTGCATAAATCAAATTCATGTTATTTTGAAGAATTAGATATCGCAAGAACCCAAGTGATGACGTCCATTTTCCAAAAATTCTTTCTTCATTACAAAACTGAATCTAAATCATACCCATTCATTCCAGTTGCTAATATATTTACAAGTTTCCAAAAAGAGATCAAACCATTTGCTAAATATTCAATTGACTCCAAAGTTTTAGCATGGGATTCAAAATGGTTATTCATCATTTCAAAATTTGTTTTGAAAAATGGTAAAATTGCAAGCACAACCATTACTAAATATGTATTGAAAGATGGTAGAAAGACAATCAGTCCAGTAGATGCGTTGAAGTTTGAAGGATTATGGACTGAGGAAATTGAAAGCAAAAATAAGGAAATTTTACAAAACGTTGAGTTTTTCATCAATACTAATCAAATTGATCAGTTTCCTGTATAAATAATAATGAAATATAAAACGACAATCTAGAAAACAAAGGTATAATGATGTATAAATTCAATAGGATCTCTTTATATTTTTTTTTCTGTTCTTTGATTTCTCTCATTTTATAATCTCAATCCTTTGGTTTAACACCAATGTTATTTTTGTTTCTGTACATTCTAATCCCATTATCACCGTCAACATATTGACAGCTTCTTGCACATTTCCACAAAGAAACCCACATATTCTCATCAGAGTGTCTATAATGTTTACCCATAACTTTCTTTATAGCTTCACTTGCTTCTCTAGCGTTATAAAATGGGATTCTGGAAACATAATGATGTAGGACATGTGTTTCAATAATATCATGGAAAATCCATGGTCCAATAAATGGGAATTCTCTATCAATGGTGGCAGCTGCACCTCTTGCAAAATTCCATTGAGAAGCATCATAATGAGGCATTTCTGGAGAAGTATGTTGTAAGAAAGTGATAAAGACTAACCAATGGTTAACAAAGACATAAGGAACGAAATAATTGATGAACAAGTTGAAAGCACCAAATTTTTGATACCATTTGTATAGGACCAGAAATTGTAAGATGATACCTAAATCACTGATTATGATGAACCAGTAATCTTTAGCATCAAAGATTGGGGAGTCTGGAACAAAATGATTATGTTTCCATTTTGGAACATCTGGATATGGTTGACCAGTAACATTTGTGGTTAAATGTGCCCACCATCCCCCAAATTGTTGTAAAAACAAATTATATAGAGTAACGATTGGAGCATCCTCACTTAATTCTTCCAAAGTTTCAACCATATTTCTGGCCTTGTATTGTTCTTTAGTTGGTGGAACAAAGACAGTGTCTCTTGTTAGATGACCAGTTGCTTTGTGATGTTTACCATGGGAGTATTTCCAAGAAAAGTATGGAACCAATAGATAGGAGTGCAAAACCCATCCAGTCAAATCATTCACCCAACCGTAATCACTGAAGGCTTGATGACCACATTCATGGGCTAGGACCCAGATACCAGTACCAAACAAACCTTGATAAACGGTATAAACAAACCATAGGAGAGCTCTGACACCCATGTTGTGGAAAGTTGGGATATAGGTGTTTGCAACATAACCACCGATAACCATAGCAGCAATGTCTCTAAAGACGTAGAAGAATGATTGTGCGACTCTTCTTTCGTAACAGTGGGCAGGAATTGCACCAAGGATCTCCTTGATTGAGTAGTCTGGGGCTTCAAAGACGTTACCAAAAGTGTCAATGGCAGTTAGAGGTTGGTTTGATTGGAGAGTAGCGACATTTCCCTTTCTGTTTGTAGTGGTTGTGGTGGTGGAGGAGGAGAAGGAGCTGTCGTTGGTGTTGCCTTTGGCACTGACGAATGTGGTGGACATCTCTGCGTCCGTACTAGCAAAAGCAGCGAGTGTTGGGAACAAGAATTAACAGATCAATCAAAAGAAGAAGAAGAAGAAGTAAAGAAATTTAAAAATATTTATTTGGCAAATAAGTGAATTGCACTAATAAAAGAAACGACAGCTTTTGCGGTTCTCGCACGATAAAAGCACCATTTTTGGAGGGATTTCAGTGGTTGAAAAGCGGTTGATCCAGTGGAGAATGGTAGAAATAAACGGCACCATCAGACTCAGGGCAATCACATTACTATACTGTCTTTTGAGCCAATCTTCCACCATAGAGATTGCACACCACCATCTCTCAGCCGGCGCCCCTACCGGTTTTTTTGGGATTTTTTTTTTGTTGGGTCTTTTTTTGGCAGATCAAATCTGGAATGGTCTGACAGATCGGGACACTCTTTGTGGGCTAAATGTGGCGAGTTGCTAATATTTTCACTGTAGAAATGGGACGCGAACCCTGGCAAAAGTCACGTGCCGCAGACGATTTTACCCGAAAACTCGGATTTTGTATAAATTTTGTATTAGGCATCTTGGCCGAGTGGTTAAGGCGAAAGACTTGAACTGTTTCATAGTGAAAGATATCTTTTGGGATTTTCCCGCGCAGGTTCGAGTCCTGCAGATGTCGCCATTTTTTTTTATCAAAAAATTTCACTTTCATCAATTGAATTCGTTGATGACTCATGAATCAGGGTCTTATCACTACCACCATTAAATAACTGTATTACCTTTGTGGGGACAATCCAACCACATGATGTACCTGATGATCATTTAATCCTATTTCTCCCGAAGCAACGAGTACAAAACAAGCACAGCTCAAAACGACATTATCCGGGGTCCTCCTCTCAAATTTTTCCTTTTCTTCACGATTTTTTCCTTTGTAAAGCAAATCCAAAGCGATATCGGTCTTTTCAGCCTTTTCAACTTTTCAACGCATTTCTTTCTTTCTCTCTTTCCTTTAACTCATTCATCCATCGTCAAACCAATCAGATGTCCAACCAAGAGCTCAAAAAGAAACCAGTCTCCTTCTCAAACATCCTTCTAGGTGCAGGTCTGAACCTGTGTGAGGTCACCACTCTGGGGCAGCCTTTGGAAGTCATCAAGACAACAATGGCTGCGAACAGATCTCTATCTTTACTGGAATCTGCTAAACTCGTCTGGTCGCGTGGTGGTGTCAAAGGGTTCTACCAAGGTTTGATCCCATGGGCTTGGATTGAGGCTTCCACCAAAGGTGCGGTCTTGTTGTTCGTGTCTGCTGAAGGTGAGTACCAATTCAAGAAACTAGGTGCTTCTAACTTTGGTGCTGGTATCGGTGGTGGTATTCTCGGTGGTTTAGTTCAAGCTTATTTGACCATGGGTTTCTGTACTTGTATGAAGACCGTTGAAATCACTAGAGCTAAACAAGTTGCTGTTCCAGGTGTCCCTGTTCAAACCTCATTCCAAGTCTTTAAAGAGATTTATGCTAAAGAAGGTATCAGAGGTATCAACAAAGGTGTCAATGCTGTTGCCATTAGACAATGTACAAATTGGGGTTCAAGATTCGGTTTATCAAGATTAGCTGAAGATTTGATCAAAAAAATCACTGGTAAAGACTCTGAAGCTAAGTTAGGTGGAATTGAGAAAATCTTAGCCAGTGCAATTGGTGGTGGTTTAAGTGCTTGGAATCAACCAATTGAAGTCATCAGAGTGGAAATGCAATCCAAGACAAAAGATCCAAACAGACCTAAGAATTTATCTGTCGTTGGTGCTTTCAAATATATCTATCAACAAAATGGTATAAAAGGTTTATATAGAGGGGTTGCTCCAAGAGTTGGTCTAGGTATCTGGCAAACAATCTTTATGGTTGGTTTTGGTGATATGGCTAGAGAATTAGTTGGAAAACTCACTGGGGAAACTCCAGTTGCAAAACATTAAGGTTATCCTGATAGATTATAACACCAAAAAAAGTTAATATTCATAATGCTTATAGAGTGAGTACATTGTTTTCCCTCGCGATGTAGTTTAAAAATGCTCTACAAGCTGATGATGTGTGGATCAATAACACCGAAATGCAAAATTTTTTTATATTAAGACTCTATTTCTTAACCATACCCCATTTATCATAAGAATACAACCCAATCATTGTTAAAACCAACCCGAACCCTTGATTCATATTAATACTTTCTCTTTCCCAAATGATAGCCATTGAAATCACAACAATTCTTTTCAAGATATTGGCAATTGAATAATTAACAGGTGATATACTCCCAATTAAATGGAATGCAAACATTGCTTGACAGAAATGTGTTATACCGTGTAACAAAAATAATGTCAAGATATAAAAATTAATCTCAAATAATGTAAAGCTTTCATTGGTCAATTCATTGATTAGGTAGACTGGTAATGTCAAGATAAAACCAAACATAGAACAGTATAATAATACAGTGATTTTATCCAATTTCTCATCTTCTTTTACTTCTTCTTTATTACTTTTTGGTAAATTATCACTTGGTGCAACTGTTAGGATTTTTTTGGCAAATATATTTTGACTGACAAATATTATCATTGAAATGAATGCAAAAACCAACCCTTTATTGAAATTGATATTCTTTGAATTCTGTTTTGTACTTGAAAAACAAGTCATTATAACTCCAACCATCAGTGGAATTAACGTTAAATATGTAATGTTTGAATATTTAACCTTGTAGAAAACTCTATAAGCCAACACAGTTGATAGCGGACTTAATGCCTTAACTGAATGAACAATACTAACAGGTATAACTGAAGTAGCTTGATGTGACGTAATATGACCAACAAATTGGAAAATACCCATTGGTAAAGTAGTCTTGACGATTTTCCAACTTGGTTCGATCAATTTTAAAGAAGTTCTTGAATCATGAAATTTCTTCAGACTTGGTAATGTTCCTTTTGGGAACATATCAATCATAGATCTCTTGTTATTCATTACAACAATGGTGAAACAACATAGGAATGAACTGATCAAAAATTGAATCTCAGTCAGAGTTGTTGGATGTTTGAAATTCTTGAGAATCTCTTTGGTGATATTTGATGATACTGCACTTGATGCATACCATATGAAGCATGCAATTACTATCTTGTAATCGAAATTTGGTGGTGTAACTCTTTTCAAGTTATCTTTGATCTTAGCACTGGTAGATTTTCCATTCAGCGTAAAATAACGGTCATAATCTTGAGCTGATAGATCCAAAGAAGATTTTGATGGTTTGATATTGGGTCTTGGATTGAATATCAAGTTCTTCAACTTGTTCGACGTGTTTCTCGCATTTGGAGTGTTTATTTGAACAGTGATCATAATTATTGTTTGTGGTTTATAAGTCTATGGAGAGCGAAGCAAATGAAGAGAAAAAAAATGGAAAAAAGAGGTGGGTGATGAAGTGATTGGAAGTGATGGGGATATTGAATAAATAGAGAGTGGAATGGGCCCAATAACAAAGCGAATGACAGGATCTTCTTCCTCTGAATAAAATATCAAAAGAGATGAAATTTCCTGTTTTTTTTTTTCTTTTTTCTTTTTACTCCTGAAGCGAATTCGCGTATGGATCACCGCGAATATTTCCAGATTGGGTAATTGTCTGTTTGTTTCAACGCGCAATGCTTCTTCAATTTTAAAGACTTTACAGTAATTAAGTACTGATGATGATGGTGATGGAATAAGAGATACATTGAGAAGGCATTCCCATCAAATTATATAAAAAATCTTGACAAAATTGCCAAAAATTCAGACAGCTGGAAGTGCTCATCATGGAACCACATTTATCATCGCAAATCCTTTCAAATTAATGTAGATCTTTTATCTCTTATTGCCTATAAATTGAATCTAACGAATAAATGATGAGGTCTGTAGTCTGTAGGGAGGCAGATCGTTCTGGTGAGAGATTTTGTGAAGGTCTAGGTTCTAGGCTGAAGTCTGAGCTTGATCACTTCTAAATCTATTCCATCATCTGATTAATACATTGCATAATTGATAAAATGATAACCCAGATGAAAGCAAAACGGGCATGATTACCCCTTGCAACCTCAAATCAAAACTTGCAGAAAGATCTGCCTCGGAAAAGTAGCATTCGATCGGACCAATCACAAAATAGATTCCTTGTATTGATTCTTTCGCTCATCTTCAATTTTTTTCAATGTTTTTTCAATCTTACTCTTATTTGGAGCTTTGCCATGAAACTTATGAGATAAATGCTTGTATGCTTCTTTCTGATTCATCTCTCTTCCATAATCGTCAATATATTTCAAATTTATTTCAGGCTTATAATCTTGTAATTTATCCTGAACATCATCATCAGTGGCCAATACATCTTTAATATGATCCAATTCTTTTGATAAGATTTCTTCTTTTTCCTTCTTGGTTAATTTCTTGAAATCCGAATCATTCAGTATTGATTCTTCATGAATTCTTTTTTCAATTTGTGTTCGAATTTTAACAAGATCTGTTTTCTTTTTGATTTCATTGATTAGACGTTCATTTTCAAGTTCCATAGGTGTCTTCTCTTTGACAATATTTTTCGACTTTAAGAAGCTCAACGTTGATCCAATACCACTAGCGAAATCAACATCAGGTCCATTATCTTGCTCTTCTTCTTCATCGATAAATCCCTCATTCTTAGGATCGCTAACATCATCTTTCACAGTAGGCTTGACAACATCGTTTTCCAACAATGGCGTTTCAAGATTTGGCGTTTCAAGATTTGGCACAATATGTGTCGACTCTTCTTCTTCCACTTCATTTTTTATCTGATTCAAGAACTCAGTATTCTCATCAATGATGACATGATCATTAAAATCAGCATCAACGTCCATATCATTCTCCTGATCTTCTTTTATCTCTTTAGCCAAATCTTCAGGTTTCTTATAAGTTCTCTTTTTTTGAGTTTTCAATCTCTTCAAGTTTAGAACATTCTGTAATTCTTCATCATCATTGAAATTTGAATCCTCGTCCTTGAGTTCAATCGTTCGTAGAACAATATCATCATCCTCATCTTTTTCCAGTTCCTTTTGGCGAGTTTGAGATTTCTTCTTCAGTTTATTGATTTTTTTCATCTTGATAGGTTTGGATTTTGCATAATCTGATTCTCTCAAATCTTCATTGACATCACCCTCATCTAAATCAATATTGAACTGTATTCTTTTTTTAGGACCGGTTTCCTCTTGAACTAGATCCTCAAAAGACTTGGAAGTTTCAACCTTAATGACACTGCCATCCAGCATGAAATGATTATTGTTATTTTGATCAAGTTGTTCCTCATACCTATCTAGTAGCCCTCTCTCTTCACCATTCTTATCATATTTATTAGATCTTAGTTTTTCTGCTAGTTCCTTCTCTAATCTGTTTTGCTTATTCAAAACTTCCGACTCAAGTTCATCATCCTCTTCAAATATGGATTGTTCCTTCAGTGTCAGAACAACATCTGTACCTAACGCATTTATATCTTCAACATTATGATTGACCTTCAATCCAGCTAATGAGAAATCATCACCAACTCTTGATTGTGGTACTCTTTTAGCTTTTGAAGCTGTCGTTGATTTCGATTTCCCAATCTTTGATAGCCATTCGTCAGTGTTCAAACTGTCAGTTTCCTCTTCATCATCCAATAAATTTCTTGACACATTGATCTTTCTTCTCTTCAATGCTTTTGATTTGGCCAACTCTAAATTCCTCTTAATTTTCTCCTCTTTATCCTTCTTGAGTAATCCATGTTGATAGTCTTCAGTGGTTTGCCCTGTTACAGCTGTGGTGTCGATCTCAATAGGTTTCAAGCCTAGTGAAGCACGTAATTTATTTGTTTCATCAATCGATAGCGATTCTTCATTTGAGGGCTGTGGTTCGGATTGGGCGTTGGGTACTGGGATTGGTTTTAATCCGAGAGAGTGTCGTAGTTTGCTGGTCTCCTCTATCGATAATGACTCCTCAGACATGATTTCGATAGATTTATAGATGCATAAAACTGCTATTTTGATACCATTTAGCTGCTTGCTTAAGTTGATTTCTTGAGAATTGACATTCTATCATCAAATCCGGGTAATCTCATCGCTTACGTAAAAGTAATAACCTTTATTTCGTGTACGCATTACTCTTTTTCTTACGTTTTGGGCTATATGTATGATATATAATGCAGAATTGCCATATATATAAACACCAATCTATTTAAAGAAGCTTGGGAAAACATATAAATGAAGCAAAGGAGGATAATAAAACTAATTTACAAAAGATGGGGAACACAAACAATAAAATAAAAAAGGGAAACGGGTGATGGATAGTTGGGATGGATTATGAGCCGCTTGACGAGGGATATGAAATGATGAAATGATTAAATGTCTTTTGAGACCGGGACACTTAGGGATTTAACTAATCTTTGGACTTTTTGGATTTTTTATCTTTTTTATCTTTCTTCTCTTTCTTTTCCTTTTTGGATTTCTTTTCTTTCTTTGGAGAAGCTGATTCATCATCTGATTCATCTCTCTTACGTTTCTTATCTTTCTTATCTTTTTTGTCTTTCTTTTCTTTCTTCTCTTTCTTTTCCTTCTTTTGTTTGACTTCTTCTTCAGATTCAGAATCACTTTCATCGTCAGAATCAGCCTGAGTCACATCAGCAACAACGGCATCAGCATCAGCATTATAAGCACGAGCTTCTGTGATTTCAACTTTTTTGTTTTCACGAACAATTTTGGAAGTAGTACGTAAGTCTCTACCTTCTAGAGTTGATAATCTTGATTCAACTTTAGCTCTGACTTCAAGACCAATTTCACCTGAATCATCACGATCTTCAGCTAGTGCATCATAACGCAAAGCCACAGCAGCTTTGGCAGCTAAAACTCTAGCAATCTTACCTTTGTTACGACCAGAAGCTTGTCCAACTAGAGAAGCATGGTATAACAAACCATATTTTGGTGTGTCATGTTTGGTTTTCAAAGCTCTGAATAAAGCTTTTTCAGCACCTAAGATTTGAATGGTTGAAGCTGGAGCTTTAGCCAAAGAGATCAAAGAACCAGAATGGGCGATTAATCTAGCACCAACTAATTCACCAACTAGAGCAGTTAAATTTGGAGCAATGGCTTTCATTCTTGAAATCAAATAGTTTGATAACTTTTCTCTGTAAGCAGCAAATTCAACAATTTGTTCAGCCAAAGCTTTGATGTTGATAAGATCAATTTCAGTGATTTCAGTACCCATTGAAACTTCTGCAGCAGTTTTAACTCTTTCTTCAGCATCTTCTGGTAAAATTTCGCTAAGATCAGTTTCAGCAGCATTTGATCTGACACCCATAGTTAAAATAATTCTAGCAAAAGCAACTGAATCAGTGATGATTTTTGCTAGTTCCGGGAAATGCCATCCGTACCATTCTTTACATCTCATGGCATATGTGTTTAATTCTTTGTCTAGATCGTCTAATAGAGCAATGGCTTGAATGATCATGGTATCAACTTTGTCGGCAGAGAATTTTAGTTTATGACGACCAATAGAATGTGCTAAACCTAAGGACATTTTAGATAGATCAGAGTCTGATAGACCTGGTAACAATTCTGGTAGATGTTCTCTAACAGCTCTATAAAGATCCAAAGTAACAGCATCTGAAACAACGTTGAAGTTCAATCCTAATTTGTTAATGGCATTAGCTAATTTGGTTTCTGAAACAACCAATGTAGTTTTTTTATCAGCTTTGACATCATCCAATAGTTTTTGTAATTGAGGTGAAACTTTACCTTCAATGACAGAATTGATTTCTTCTAAAGCATTAGCAGCAGAGCTAAACTTTGAGAAAGCAGAAACTTTGAACTGATTTAAAACTTTTTCAGTGGAGTTCAAATCAGTAATCAAACTTGTGGATTTGTAGATTTTTTTGTCTGAAGCTTTCAATAGAGCATAACCGGCAGCGGTTTCAGTAAGAACGTAAGCCATTGCGTGCAGATTATTTCTCGATTAACAGGACGTAGTTCTTTGCGTCTCTTCTTTTATACGATGAGTGAGATGACCTTTCTTGTTGTAGAATACCTTGGAAAAAAACACACTTGAGAGTAGCCTAACTTTATGAGGATGAGAAAAGAGGCAAGCGACGAGTGTGAGTAGAGTAGATCTATGAGTGGGTAGGAAAGGGAAAGATTAGAGTAACTGAAGGTGTCTTTAAAATCTCTGGCTTCTCACGCAAAGAGAGAGCTCTTTCAGTTAAAGTCACAAAATTTTTTTTTCCACTCACTGAAAATTTTCTCGAATTGCGCCAAAGTTTCGCGGTGCTTCCCAATCTGTCACATGTTTCGCCAAAAGCGCGAGAACTACCCAAAATGGCAATTGCGAGATAAACCGCAGACGTTTCTTTTTTGGCAAGCCAAAAATTCAACGAAAATCACTTTAAAAAGTTCGAATTTGCAAAATCAAAACAAAAAAACTCAGCCATAAGCCAGAAAACGGCACTTCCAACGCTTTAAATAACTGACTGATTCTTACTTTAAACATAGAGAATGGCCTCCACCTCAGCTCTTCCGAATGATCTGACAATTGCTCAGAGAAACAAGCGCACAAAACGCGGTGCTGATGCGTCAACGGCAACAGCCAATGCTGCTGATGATAACAACAACATCACCTCTGCCACCACAACCACCACCACCACCTCGAGTGCCTCATCGTCCACTTCAGCTTCTCAAATATCACTGGCTAGCATAGTATCAACAAACTCAGACTCTCCTTCTCTGGGATCAAATGATTACGTTGGTAAATTGAAGAAATCAGATTCGCAGCCGTCTTTAGGGAATGATTTCTTAACTGCTCATAGAGTGTTTGGTGATTATGTACGCAAGCATGAAATCCCAAGAAAAGTGTTTCACAGTTCTATTGGATTCATAACGTTGTACCTATATACCATTGGTATCCAGACTGATAATTTCCCAATGGGGTTCCATATTGCATTCACAGCTATATTTACTCTTGATTTGATAAGGTTGAATTCCAGAAGGTTCAACTATCTTTATTGTCAAGTTGTGGGATTTTTGATGAGAAAGAAAGAAGTAAACTCATTCAATGGGGTGTTATGGTACATATTAGGTCTTGATTTTTCGTTCAGTTTCTTTTCAAAAGACATTGCACTTTTAAGTGTATTGCTGTTAAGTTGGTCTGATACTGCAGCTTCAACTTGTGGTAGAGCTTGGGGTCATTTATTACCAAAAATAACCAAGAACAAATCACTAGCAGGTTCATTAGCTGCTTTTGCCGTTGGTGTGATATCAATCTATACATTATACGGATATTTCATTCCAACTTGGAGTGAATTCAATAGACCTGGTGATATCTATTGGACTTCTGAATCAAGTTATTTGAACATTTACACTTTATCTCTTTTAGGTGGTTTCATTGCCTCTTTATCGGAAGGTATTGATGTTTTCAACTTGGATGATAATTTCACTATTCCTGTCTTATCCAGTGTTTTTTTCTATGCTGTGATTACACTTTTCCATAAATGATACAATTCCTTTTCAATCATATATAGAGCTTTAATTATGCATTTTGTCGTGAGATTTCTCTTCTAAGCTAATATTCGGAACAAAGTAGAGCTTCGACAGACAACTATCAGTACTAACTTTTTACTATTAAATCATAACTTTTTAGCTTTTCATGTTATATTTCAAATTAAATATACAAATAGTTTTTCAATCCAAACCGACAAGTTAAAATTAAAGCACAATACAACCATTAATAACCAACACCCGTCAATTTAATAATCTAATAGTAAGTTGATGGACGTTTTGGAGCGAAAATACCGTTGGATTTTGGTAAACGGTGTGGTAATGGGAATTTCAAGTCTTTTGATAAGAATTGTTTAACGTATTGACGTTTAACATCATCAGTTCTTTCTAATTCAACAACTTTCAAGATGTGGATTGATCTAAATCTGGCTCTGTGACGAGCAGCTAAATCTTGGTATAAAGTTTCAACAGCACCGACTCTGGTAACATCTCTGAATTCTTTGTACAAGTTGTGAGTACCAGATCTTGAATCGTAACGGATCCAGATACCGAAGTTTTTAACTTTGGTTGGGTGAGCTTCAGAGATAACGTTGACTGAAATAATTTCACCAGAGGTAGATTTAACTTTGTGTAATTTTTGTAAAAAGTACCAGTAACGAGATTTAGCAACAACTTCATTTGGAGCAAAGATTCTCATTCTGAACAATTTTGGTTCTGGAACGGTTTCAGTTGGTAAACGACGACCAATAACTTGATATTCGTTAAGACGTGACACTAAAAGTAACTTGTTAGTTTTCAAGATTCATCATGTAGTTATGCATAGGTAGGCGATCAAAGTTTTCTGGAAAAGTAATTTCAGCATGGCCATATTCACCAATATATGGATAGTCATTGAAGGGGCTTGAGAATCTGATTATAGAGATGGGTGGGAAGCAAGTATAACCATTATTTTAAAGACTTGGGGATTCTAGTAATATATTGAAGACTCTCATCTGATTACTCTTGATTGAACACTAATTCTGAGCTATTATCAACTTGGTCACCACTTCAAGTGAGATGACATTGGATGGATATTAGGACACACTGTGGAATACTTGACTGATACTTGTGACGCCTTCGTTTGTTTACTCACTTTTTCCTGTGCTTTGATCTTTAACTGATGATGGATTATCTTCAAGTCTCTTTCCAACTTCAGTTTTTCAGTTGTAAAAAATGTTTGTGAGACCTTGGAAAACAACAGGCTATGGTGTTGGGGTGTATGATGAGGTAAGCAGTTCCACAGAGAAAATGTTGGCGTTGGCTGTTTTATGTTAGCACCAGAATTGAGCAGGCCACACTATTTTTCAGAGCACCCGCGATTTTCGAGCTTTTAGAGAGAAAAGCCCTAGAAAGTGTCAGGTGATCTGATCGGCGATAGGTGTAGCCCTAAATTTATGAGCTTCTACAATAACATTTACATTGTATAGATCAGCAGAATACAAAACACTTGGGATTCGAAGGCATTCTTCACAAAAGATGACAGTTGTGAGAACCAAATAGAAAGAAGGACTGAATTTCAAGCTGTTGCCTCAATATTGGTAGCTTCAATTGGATCAGCCATGGCTGATGTTGTCGCAGAAACCTCAACTTCACCAACAGTCTTCACTGAGGTACCAAATGTTTTGTTCAAGCATCCAACAGTTTCTGACCAGGCTTCACCAGCTAGCTCTTTTGAAGAGTTATAGGTAGCAGCAACAGAAGATGTGAGGATACTCCTTTCTTCTTGTTTAGCTAAGTTGTCATTGAAAACATCCACGACATGCTTAGTATAATTGCATGGAACCATCGCAGCATCAATGATTTTACCATGGACCACAGGGATTGAACGATGAACCACATTGGCGGTTAGATGAACATTTTTCCCAATCTCACTTGAGTACTCCTCTGATAGAGGTTCAGCTTCTGGTAAATGTTTTTCCGCAAAGTTCTCAATACTTTTGTTGATTGGTCTGAAGATTGGATCCAGGGAGCTTCTTAGTAATGGTTTTCCTTTAGTATCATATAAGTGCTCATTATAATAAGCACGTGAGTCATGGATCAAGTTGATAGTTGGAGTGATGATTGTTTCATCGATGGCATTGTTCACTGAAGCAACACCAGCTTTCAAGGCCTCATCAGTTTTGACAAATGGTTCTTCAATAGTATGGATGACACTAGAATAAGTAGCAGACTTGACACATGGGGTAATACTTTCAATAGTGGATAATGACTTATCACCAAGACCATCAATAGATTTCACAACAGGATTGATCAAAGGTTGTTTAACAACAAACTGAACTGCAGGGTCAACAATTGAATTGGTTGTGGATTTGACAGCTTTGACACCTGGGATTTCATCGATGAATTCAACCGTCTCTTTGATCAAGGGATATGAGGTCAAGTGAGCTGATGTTTGACATTGAAAGGCAGTTGATGGCTGAGCTGGGATTTCTTCTTGGATTTCTTCAACAGCTTGTTGTTCACTTTCTTCTGGAATTGCGTTTGTTGGTTCAGCTTGGACTGGTTCTGTTGGTTGGGTATTCTTCTTGAGGTTAAAGATAGACATGAATAGCAGATATAGTTACAGCCTAAAAAAGGTCAGCTGAAACATTAGAAAGGGCAAACATTCCGATTTATATAAATTGTGATTTTTCTGGTGATCAGATCAGTTTGTGTTGAATTGACACAAAAAGAACAATCTGCAAAATGATTACGTAATATCAACATTAGAGAAATCCGTGCCCGAACCGACTGTCACTTTCAGCGTTTCTTTTTCCAGTTTCCAGTTGCCTCGGAGATGCTCTTCTTTTTCAAAACAATCGCATAAAGATAAACTAAAAATGATACACTTTGAAGAGTGGTGGAGTTCTGAAAAGTGGTGAGGAGTCGTCGTCTGTTCGTTTTTGGATATTAGATATCACTGGACACCTCATTCATCACTGTGCCTTCAAGTTGAAGTTTGTGACTATATCTCTCTGAAAGATTTGTTAATTACAATACAGAAAGACTAGCATAAAGTACTTGGAACAACGACCAAAACTTCAGTGTTTCTTTTTAGAGTGAGAAGATGGAAGAACTACTCGGTCAGAACCCTAGAGATTTATCTGGAATCTTAGGTAGCTCAAACCATGGGTTGGAGCTTATCTCACACGAGGTACTAAACAGCCTGCCTTCAATGACCCCAATTGACCTTGGTCTACAGGAGTTTACCATATTAGGCCAAGAAGATTTGGTAAATACATCTGTAGAGTCAGATATTGAACTAAGAATAGAAGATCTGCTGAACTCCTCTGTTACAGATGATCTAATGGACGGCTTCAAAGTTTCACAACCTTCATCCATTGAACATGAAAATACTACAAACTTGGCTAATCCACTAGACAACTCAATAGAATCTCTAGAAGAGTTCCCACTATTCAGTCATCCACTTGGAAATCAGGAAACTATAGAAGGTGAGGTCTTGCTACAAAACTTAGATCGTACTTTGTACAACCCAACTCAAGAACCAACATCAGAACAACAGCCCACAAAATCAAAGAAAGGATCCTCATCTCTTACAAACAGCCGCATCCCATTACCATCCTTACGTCCAGCAATACGACGCTCGAGACGTCTTCTAGTTGAATCAGATAGAGAGGTTTGTTGTCCAAAAAATCTTAATATCCCATTGAAATCTGCGATAAAAAAGAAAGATGGTATGAACTTGATAGTCGATTCATCATCTGGTCAGTTACATGAAGCAACCAAATTTGCTACTGAGATCAATGCTGTGAACTGTGAAGGAATCCCAATACCCACTCACCCTGATGAAACAGTCACAGTTCCTGTTCAAGGTACAAGAAAAGCTGTCAAGAATCCGAAGACTGCTCTTGTGAAGGCCTATCAAATACAGCTTACAAAAAATACAAACGGCAAGGATTCACCTGCAAATATTGGATTCTATTCTTTAGCCCAATACAAGAAATATTGTGATTCTCCTTCAAAGATTGTTAAACGAGAATCACCCAAGAGATCGAAGGTCAAGAAACTGAGATGGGCTAATGAGTTAGAATGGTGATGATGATGACAATGATGATGATGATGACAAAAGAAATCTACCGAGACGTGACGAAGGATCCATAGAACATAATAAATTTAATACTGTATCATTATATCTTCAGAACGGTCCCCTATCGTAGACTATATATAATCAGACTGCAAATGCTAGTCTCTCTGGAACGTCTTGAAGAGTTGAGAAATCATCAACATTTTCAACGTATGCATCGGAATCTATGAATTCCTCTAAAAACTCATCGTGTCTTTTTCTATTCCCTTTAACTTTACCAGATCTGTTTCTTCCATTCGTTTTTCTATTCCTCGTCGAAGGATTTGACTTTCTGGTTGAATAAACAATTCTCGGAGCATATGATGGTCTTTCTTCATTTCTAGTCTCTAACCAATATGGTAAACAACTGTCTCTACTACCCCAGTTGAAATCACCAGAGACCTGACAAGTACAATGCAGTTCAATCCTTTTATCAGCAACCCTTGGACATTGCGTATGTGGCACGTGATAATATCCAGTATTATCGAAATAATGAACCTCTGTTTTATTCAATAGATATGAGGCAGCTAAAGTGTGAATTGGCGCATCTCCCCATCTCTCATAGAAGAATCCACCTTTCTGATCCAAATATTGGAAATACTCTTCGTATTCTTTTGATCTCAAGAAATCTAAATCGCCAACTTCAAAATTTGACCAATAGTGGCACATATTGAAAGTTTTCTCATTGTCTTGGGTGACAAATTCAATCTGATTATCTGGTGCAATATATTCAGGATGAAGTTCCCTGAAAAATTCCTTTGTTGAATCCCATAGCCCATCAACGGTACTTGAAATTTCATGAAGTGCCATGGTCCATCCATACTTCAACTTATTTTCCCTCATGAATCTGAAAAAGTCCATGTCAAGATCACAGGTGAACTTAGTATCAGGCTCAACTCTCCAGTAATACTTGATTCCTTTGAAAGCATCAAGCTTATAAAAGAATCCGGAATTGAAACGACACATATGTCTATAAGATTCTGACCCACCGTATTTGATGTTATTCTTTCTCATCCTATATCTAGTATCAGCAGCTTTTTTTTGATCGATGAAATCTGGATATGACCAGTACTCTTTCGGGATGGTGACAAAAGTTGAGTTACCACTGACAAGATTTGACACCTCAGCTTTGAATAACTCAGTAAAATCTTGATCATTGGCGAAAATCCAATTGTAGTGATAACGTTTGTTGAATCTATCCTCAACAAACTTGATTGACTGTAGCATCAAATACAACTCTTCATTTCTCACCAGTGAGAAGAAGGTCGCATTTTCTCGCTGATAGCTTTCCTGTAAATCCAACTCTTTGTATCTGGGTAGGTCAGACGCATCAATCTCACCAATGGGATCCTGGAAACTGAATGAGGTGAAATTCTGCCTGGTGAAGTTTTTCTCAGGGTAGAGGGTTTGTAAGATGTGCAGTCTCAACGTTTTCTCCAGGTAATCCAACGCCAGTTTGTGATGGTTCTTCTGTATCGATATGGCACTGAGGACAATCAGCGATAGGATTGCCAGTAGGATAAGCACGGGCTTCCTGAAGTGTCGACTCATTGTCTGTTTAATGTGTTTATTGAGAAGATAGCAGCGAGATTTAGTAGGAAGAAAGCAGCAACAGAAGCATGAGAAGAAGGCTTTGCTTCCTTCGTTCGCTTAAAGTGAATATTAGATGAATTCCGATTACGTAACTCACCGAAACTTCACCATTTGGTTCAAGTGTCATCAACACAAGTTCTCCATCAGCAGTCTCAAAGCTAGTGAGATAGGTTTGGCTCTCCACCAGTGGTTTCGCAGATATGGAGTGGTTGACTCTGGCTTGGCTGTAGCTGGTCATGTGACAGGATGTGATCCTCAAAACATCTCATATTTGGAGAACATATCAAGGAAAAGACGATGAGTTCAATTCTCTGATAAATACTTCCATTTTTGTTGAAATATTCAATTTCCCATGCATTGTCAAACATCAAGCTATCAAGGAGAAATATGTTTAGAAAAACAAGCGTGGTGGCACTCACTTTGGTCTTGTTGTTCAGCGTATTGAGAAGCGTTAGAAGCGCAGATAGTGAATCAATAGTCGTATATTGGGGACAAGCTTCTGAAAAAACCACTCAAAATGAATTAGGTTATTACTGTGAGTCGCAATCTTTCGATATCATAATATTGTCCTTTGTGTCTGCCTTTGGTGAAAGGTACATCGACTACGATGAATATCCAGATGGATTTGAGTTGAACTTGTCCAATAAATGCCATTATGATGGAGAGCACTTTTACTGTCCAAATGTTGGTTCTGATATCAAGAAGTGCCAGAAACTAGGTAAAAAAGTTCTGCTTTCATTTGGAGGTGAACAAGAGAACAAAAAACGTCAAACTTACGGGTTTCAGGATGATGATGAAGCTGAGAGATTCGCAACATTAATTTGGAATTCTTTTGGTGAGGGTAAAGGTGCTCATAGACCATTTGGTGATGCCATTGTTGACGGTTTTGATATTGATGCTGAAAACCAAGATCAAACTGGATACTTGAAATTTGTTCAAAAATTATCGGAACTTTCAAAAACTGAAGGAATCAGACCTTACTACTTTAGTGCAGCTCCGCAGTGTAATTTTCCTGACAGAAGTATGAGTCGCTTAATTGATGGGTTTGAATTGGACTATATATTTGTTCAATTTTATAACAATGAGTGTGGACTGAACTCAAAATCTGCATTCAATTTTGATGAGTGGGCAGATCATTTGTTGAGATTGGGTTATCTAAAAACAAGGCTTTATATTGGACTACCGTCAACTGAAAAATCAGCTGGAAGTGGCTACGTTGAAGATGTTGATGTTATCGGTGATAGAATCAATGATCTTCATGAATACTACATCAACACTTTGTATTTTGGAGGTTTGATGTTTTGGGATGCAAAAGATGGGTTCGATAGTGAAGAGCTTGATTCAGAAGACAAGAGTTATATTTATAAGGTTTGGAAGACTTTAGGTGGGTTTGAGGCAACAAACTCCACTGATATTCCTTCAGGAGCCTCAATTTCCAATAGTTCATCACCTACGACCGCTACTAGAACAGGTGGGGGAAACTCAATCGAAGCTACATCCATAATAGGTTTATTGCCTCTTTGTTTGGCAGGGTTTTTTCTATTTTAGCACATCACTATTTAATCCATAAATTTGGTGAATGTCATTTTGGAATTCATTGTGCTGATATGTAATTGAGACCCACGAGTACAGATGAACAAAGAAGCAGATGTAGAGACACAATATAGGTAAGCTATATTCAAAAAAGTAGACACACGTCACTTGGTAGATTGATCCAAGCAACTATCAGTGTTACAATTAACAGCAGTATCAACATGACAGTTATCAGTCTCACCGTAAGCGGACGTTGGTTTTGAGATGGCATTGATATTGTGAGCCGAGTTGCTTCTGGAGGAATATTTGCCGCTGGCAATTCTGCTAAATTGTTGATAAATCTCTGCGGAAATATAATCTTTTCCCACAAATTCAGGTTGAACAGTGGCAGAATGAATGCCGTATGTATGAAGCAGAGCTCTTATTTCACTGGCAATCACCAAAAATGCTTCAGGTTTTGCATCAACTTCAATATGTAAAGATGCAATGAAAATATCTTCAGTTAGATTCCAGATATGGAAATCATGAACAGACTTGACACCATGGACTTTGATGATTTCATTCTGAACATCATCAGCAGATATTGTAGTTGGAGTGGCTTGTAGCAGGATTCTTGAAGCTCTCTTGCATAACGGGAGGGCAGAAGAGAAAATGATAGCAGTGATAACAAGGGAAATGAATGGATCGGAGTAGTATTTCCAGGAATAGTTAGTTTTCCAGATGAACAGTGCTGTCAATATAACACCAACATTACCAAGAGCATCACCCAAAACATGTAAGAAGACACCGTGCATATTCATGGATCTTGCCTTTTTAGGTTTCTTGTCAGTTTCCGGAGAATGCGAATGATGGTTGTCATGAGAATGGGAGTGCGATTGAGAAGATTCACCGTCAACGTATTCTTGAATGTCAGCGTGGTAGTGATTGTGTGTTTCAGGTTCTTGTGAGTATGGCGTGGAAGCGGACGATTCATTTCTTGGAATTAAAGCTGTGCGTTCGGTATATGAGTTGACAATGTCATCAGGCAGAATGACACCAACATCACTCTCTTCATCTAGAGAATCATGAGAATGGCTATGACCAGCATCAGAACCACCACCATGACTGTGTCCATGTTCGTGGAATAAGAACAACCCAACAATATTGGAAACTAGACCAGCAGTTCCAACGTATAGGATCAATTTTGGATTGGTTATGATAGATGGTGTGATCAGTCTCTGAATGGCTTCAATCAAGATGGTGAAGCATAAAGCTAGAAGAAACACAGCATTTATCAAAGCACCGAGAATCTCAGCTCTTTTCCAGCCATATGTGTACTTCGCATCAGCACCTTTATTCTTAGCGACTCTGACAGCCCACAATGCCACAAGCAACGAGAAGATGTCGTTCAACATGTGGAATGAGTCTGCAACTAAAGCTAGCGAATTGACGGCATAGCCCACAATCACCTCCAGCAAGAAGAAGAATGTGTCAATTGCCAACAAGGCGAGGATTCTAATCTCTTTTCCCCCAGCCATTGTTGATAGTTGTGCTGTCTGGTTTTCTGTATAGCTGTGTACTCTAGCTATACTATTTTTGTGCCAAAATAACTATGTGTGGTAACTACAAGGGTGTCTTTCTTTCTCCTTTCAGTTTCTGTGCAAAGAAAATCGTCGAGGAAGAGTGCGTCCCGGACCGGCTATTTGCTAAGGGTTACCCGGAGGATGTTAATATTGCTCGTATCAGATTGAGCCAAAGAGCAAGTCAATGGTGTGTGTCTCAAGCGAGTTGTACTCATCTCTCCCGTCCTAGACTCGGGTTGTAGATGCTCTGATACTGACAACAATTTCAGAATGCATCTTCTTCCTTCATTGGAGAGCCCTCAAGGTTTCGGGGCACAAGAGACGGTAACTGGCTAACTGCTACTGGTAAGGTGGTAGCTGGTAAGTGGTAACTAGTGCTACTAACAAGTTGCGGGTAGCGGAGAGCGGATATGTCACAGTACCAAGGACGAGTCAGCGCAGGCTCATGTTGGGCCTTTTCCATCACTACCGATCAAAACTGCCAGCGTACTTGCTATGACTCACGACTCAAGGTTCTCGATACATCTTGTGTTGCCCTTAGTAGCGTTCTGTTCTCAGCAGCGTTGGTATGGCCAACTCTGTATCTCGTGCAAAACTGGGAGCTTAAACTTTGACATCTGGCTGAAATTATGTATTAGTATGGATGGCAATTAAAGTTCTCTGGCGCTCTCAGAATATTAAAGTTCTCAACGGTGCTTATCATTACCAGCTCGTCATCTGTGAGCTTCTCTGGACTCTGGAGTGACCTGTATCTAGAACTGCCTCGAACATATAGCTACATCTGGAACAATTCCAGTTTACTGCTGCCGAACCAAATTATAGTGATCTTTTTTATTTTTCGAATCAGTATGGCTGTGCTTTAGCTTTCAAACGGAGAATAGCTAAATGTATGAGATCAAGACGTTCTTATACCAAATCAGCAATCATGAGAAGTCGACATCTCGGTGAACTCTAGAAATGTCCTCAAATTTACTTCCGCAGTCTTTGGTAATATGTTAGGTTAATGAATCATTTGCAACAGAATGCATATTCTCATCATAGAACTTTCAAAATACGACAAGGAAATCCCGAGCGTTCGAAGCTTCTTATGATGAGCGTTGAAGGCCTCTATGACGATATTGAGAGGTAAAAATTGATGGTATCAAAGCTTGATGATATAAAAGGAAAACAACATCCCACATAATCAAATAATGTCAGTAAACTCCTCTGCCAACCAACCACGCTCCTTTATAAGATGATGTTCAAGATTTCCACCTCCGCAATTATCATATCATCTATGGCAAGTTTTGCCCAAGCTATAGCTCACAAGCATCAAACTCATGAATCTGGTAAAGAGGTCGAGGGAAAAAACATCTCAACGCTATTCAAAAGAAGTACAACTTGTTCATTCCCAACAGACAGAGGACTTGTTGCAGTACAGGTCCAAGGTAAAAATGCAGGGTGGGCGATGCATTATGATCAAGAGTGTACCGCTGGAAGCTGGTGTCCATATGCATGTCCCCCAGGTCAATTGATGGGTCAATGGGATCCAACAGTGACAAGTTATTCGTATCCATCCTCTCAATATGGGGGGTTATGGTGTGACCACGATGGTGTTTTGCAAGAAGAAAACACTGGAAAATCATGTTGCTATAGTGGTAAAGGAACCTTCATTGCCGTGAATAAGCTAGACTCAAACGTGGCTATTTGTCAGACCGTTTTACCAGGTAACGAAGAGATGTTGATCCCGACAAACGTGAAGGCCAACAGCAATGCAACCTTAGCTGTTCCAGGAACCGACTATTGGGCAGGAACTGCAGCTCATTACTATATCAACCCCCCAAGTGTTTCCGTTGAAGATGGATGTAAATGGGGCTCGACTGATAATCCACATGGTAATTGGGCACCATATGTTGCTGGTGCAAATCAAGATGACAATGACAAGACATATACCAAGATTGGCTGGAATCCTGTGTATTTGGAATCTGATTCACCATTCAAAGATACCAAACCATCATTTGGTATCAGACTCACGTGTGACAATGAAGCTCAATGTGTTGGTTTGCCATGTTCGATAGACCCAAATGTCAATGATATCAACGGAGCCACAAGCGATACTTCGGCTGTAGGTGCTGGCGGTGCTTCATTCTGTGTTGTCACTGCAAATAATGGAGCAAAGGTTAACATTGAGGTATTTGGATCATCATCCACGTCAAAATTCAAACGTTATGAGCATGAACATGGCCATGAAGGAAAAAGAGTTGAAACAATCGAGACCAGGACTATTTTTAAAACCGTCGCAACCCAGAGTTAAGTGGTGATTGCGAAATGAGCTAGCAGATAGACTGAGGGGTACTTTCAACGTTTTGTATGATATAGTAACATTATTGATTTTTAGTCACAGGCGTTTTTAAATATTTGTTTTTTAAAATTTGGCGGTAATTTTATTGACAGTACGATTACACTAAAAATAAAAAAAGAGCGTAAAACCCCACATAAACGAGCTATTCTCAAAATAAAACAAACTACGCCACTAATATGGCCATGATAAAGATGCCAGAGGCAAAAAAAAATGTCAAAAAAGAATGCCATCACCTGGAATCGAACCTGGGTTTCATCGGCCACAACGATGTGTACTAACCACTATACTATGATGGCTGGCTTGTACTGGGCAAAACCGGATGTAAAACTCAAGCCCCGGGAAAATAATGTGTTTTCTGATTTGGTCTAGCTAGGTCCTTATCTTGTCTTATAACTCTCATTGTTGTTAGTGCTATACCGCACCTCTTTGAGGGGATTATTAGATTCTCTATAATCTAATAACGTTTATGAGACATCCACAGATAAAGACAACTATATAGATTAAATTTTTCACATTAAATATACACGCTATATATTGAAAAAAAAAAAAAAATATACACGCTATATATTGAAAAAAAAAGATCCTTAGTGCTATACCGCACCTCTTTGAGGGAATTATTAGATTCTCTATAATCTAATAACGTTTATGAGACATCCACAGATAAAGACAACTATATAGATAAGATTTTTCACATTGAATATACACGCTATATATATTGAAAAAAAACGTGCTTACGTAATCAATATTATCCTCTTGTTGATGGCTAGACTCTTGTCGTTGAAAGAGACGTAAATTGTGTGTATTTGCGTGAGTTGGATCTATAAGATGATCAATCGGATTATAATGAGTATGGATCGTGTAACGTTGATCAGACTAAGTGAATCTATTTAATGACTGATTAGGTCGTAAATCTCTGAATTGTGTTTCTTGGTAAACTATTTGACTGATTTGATATTTGGTAATCCGTTTAATGACTGATTAGTTCAATGTGAATATAGGTCTTAGTGAATCTGTTTATTGACCGATCAGGTCAAACTTATTTTCCTTGTCCTTCTCCTTATCGTTCTCTTCTTTCTTCCCTCTGTTCTTCTTAATACGATAAAATTCAACTTTGTTCCAGCTTGACTATATTTATAAACACGTATCAGAATTCTTAATAGAATGTTCTGGAATTATCTGTAAATTCATTTGACATGAATTTATCCAATCATAATTAAGAAAACAGCATTCTGGAATATTCCATATACTTATTCCAGAATTACGTAATGACTGGAAAGTCATCAGAAAGTGAAGTCTAGCGGTGATGTTTGTAGCTTTAGTAGATTGCAAGTGGGCTCGAGAGTTTGGTACGATAAGAAGGTTTGAGGTAATCATCATTATTTATTGCGTTGAGGTGAGTAATAAACTGAAAAGTAAAATTCAAGTCATATGACTTGAACCCAGATAGTCAATTTTTCACTTCTAGCATCATTTGAGCTTTTAATCTTGCCCAGATCATCTTCATTTGATTCACCCACAATAACATCAAATACTACCATATTCAAGCCTGGTGCCAATTTCAGTTCATATCTTGAAGTTAAAGTTCTTCCCGAATCAGCATAATGGATTGATGGAGTTGGATTGACTCTTTCCCCATTGACTGTCAGGTACGCACTATGTTTCTTTTTGATCAAAGAATCATTTAAGCCAGCAGACACGGAGACGGCTCCTTGTTGAGGTGGAAGGGTCAAGGAGTAGGTTGTTGGCTGATTGTCACATGCTCGAAATTGGTATTCAAACCAGTTTTGGAACAAATTAGGTGATTGTATGGACAGATTGGCCTTAACCGTCTGTCTATAGAGTGAGCGTGATGATGAAATTGTCAGTTCTTGAATCAAAATCTCTGATGCCGCAACATTTTTGGAGATTTTTGGAGCAGTGTTTTCCAAGAGTTTCGGTATTGACTCTATTGGATCTGGAATTTCTGGCTCCACAACCTCAGATATCAGTTCTTGATGCTGTTCAGTGGCAGGTAGATATTCTTGTTCCAGCTCTGTGAGTAGGTCAGGTTTCAGATCAATGACAGGTAATGGTAAAGCTTGTTGCTCCTGTGCAACAACGAGATTCAGTTTCGTTTTACCCTTAGGTCTTCCAATTTTTCTCTTGACAGGCGTTTCAACAACTGGTTCTGCATTATCCGCAGCATCAGCAGCATCAGATTCTAGAGCTGTAGTGTTTGTCGAATTTTCAGAAGCTGATCCTTGGGGTGTATCTTCTTTGATCAAGTCTGATACAAGTGACTTGAAAAAAGCTTCAAGGGTTTTGGAATCATCATAAATAAGACTTCCTTCTTCATTATACGTTTGTGCATTCTTCCATATCAACTCAACATCAGTAACAAACTCTTCGATCGACTGGTATTCTTCTGCCTCTATCTTTCTTTCAACTGTGGAAAATGCCATGGCATGTTTAATGACCACATAATAGTCAGGATACTCATCACGATCAACCTCTTCCAAGAAAGGCTCTGCAATCAACACTCCGTTATCTTTAAACTCTTTAATTTGTTTCACAATTTGAGTAAGCTTTTGTTTGAGATCAGACTCTTTGGAAGGTGCCTCTGGTATGCTTGACTTCCCTCCAACACGTATTTTGATCTTTGGAACAGTCTTGGATGGTGTTTCGACTGGAGCAGCTGGAATCTCACCAGCTGATTTTGAATAAGCTTCAACTTCCTCTTCAACTGTTTTCAGAATTCTTAGAGCATTTTGAGCAATGTCACTCTCTTCCTCGTTAAACTTGATCGCATTGTCAGCCATCAACTTAAAAGCCTGTTTGAATTCTGAAGGTGTTTGGTAGGTGTGTTGTTTGACAGCTTGTTTAATCTCAGCAATGGAGATAGGGGTTTCAATTTCATCATAGTATTCTGGATATTGTTCCTCATCAGGTAATGTTGAGAAGTCGATTGAGATTCTATAGTCCCCATCACTTAATTCAAGTACCTTCTCTATTGTCTGATTGAAGAACGATGTGAGGTCCTGTGGGGTTGAAGCAGAGGCTGTTTTCTGCTTCTTGGTAGCTTGTCCGTTTGAGTGATGGCCTGAGCTCTGTCTTCTCGATTTTGGTGCCATTTTAAATAACAGGAGACGGAAAAACTGAGATTTTATGCAGACGTGGTGCTACTCGTCTTTAGGTGGTTTGTTTTGATTTTAACCGTTATTTTTTCGCCCAAAGATTTAGCGCCGATTCAAGAAATTCGCGGAAAGTGATTATATAATCATAATCACTACTATCGAATCTACTAATTACTACTGAAATAACCATTCGTCAAAGTCTATTCCAGAGTCAATCCTAGATATCCTGGCAAGTGGATGTATTTAGCTGAAATCAACAAGCAGAGGCCCTTTTCTCTGTATTTTTATCTCCTTCAAAACGAGCTCGCGTATATGTGAATCAAGCTCCTGTAATGCGTTCTTCTCTTCTTCTGCTAGTTGATCAATACCAACCTTCTTCGCCTTCAGCTGGAGTTCATTTTGATCAGCAACATCTTGAAGATCCCCGGTTAGTGGCTTTGGCGTTGCCAATTCACCCAATGAGGAGTTTGTACTGAAAAAAGTGGTCACATCAATGAGATGCCCGTAACAATGTTAGTAGGTGTATCACCATCAGGGGGAAAAGCAGAAGTTTGCACTCACTCGTTTGTTTCGTCCACAATTTTGTTCAGTTCTGCTTCTCTTTCTTTGAGTAGTGTATCTTTGTCATAGTTGCTAGTTTTGCATTGTTAGTTACTAGATGATGATTGCGGTTGGTGAAATCGATGTAGCATACTTCTGTTGGCTATTTAGCAAAGGTGCATTCTCGTCGTACTGGATTAATTGGTTGTTAGTAGATTACTATGAAAAATGAACTGGGCGGGGTACATACAGATTCTTGATCACCATCGCTTGGTTTCAGACAGGACAGACAGATACCCATCTTTTTCGATTATAACCTGACTGGAGTGGTACAAGATGGAGGCAAGAGATATATTTTAGCAAGATCGTGGATAGGCTGAGGGCTTGGTTGAAAGTGAATGATACAAGATAGGATTGTGTTCAAAGACGACGTGTTTCTTTCCTGGTGCTATGGTGTGATGTATAGTTGAAGTTCTGTAGTGGAGCTGTTTTGTGTGCTTGAATTTCGTTATCGAGAAATTGTTTCGGTGCCTGTGCTCAAAAGCGACAAATATAGGAAAAAACTGATGTCTTACGCTATTGACAAGGTCAATTGAGATTTGAGCCAGTTGGCCACTAAACCTGAGCTAGACTTATAGATATACTTTAAAATGGCCCAGTTTACCGTTGCTTCAGAATTTCTTCATACTTTGTGATGTATGTGATTAATATAGACCCACCACACCTTTTCTTTCCTAATTAGGAAGTCAACAGTTTCAGAGTTTTCAAAAACTTTTCGAAATTCAAAGTTGTTAAGAAAGAGAACAAATGCAGTGTTTTCTAGCTGGTGACCTCCCCATCAAATATGTTACTCAGATCCTCTGCTAGACAGTCATCTGTACTTGTGAGATCTTTCCACTCGTCCACAAGGTCACAAGGGTTCTTAGATTGGTTCAACCATCAAAAATCATCCAAAGCTAAGAAAGTAGTGGAAACACCAGAAAACATAGACAATGTCATATCAAAGGCTGAAAACGATCAAATCACAACTACAAGAGTGGAGAAGATTGAATTCATCGGAAAGAAAGTGCCAGCACATGAACTGCTACCGCTTGAAGAAAGATTGAATGGGTTTAAAATTGATAAATGGCTAAAAGATGATAAAATAGTACATGCTGAAGATTTTGAGGACTTGATTCTTAACACCTATAACAACCTGGTCAAATCAGATAAACCAGTCGATAGTCTAGAGGACGTTGTACTAGATGATTTGAACCTTCGTTTTGAGCTCACCAAGATAGTTCAAGCTGAATCAGGCTACATAATTCCAGATTACATTTTAACAAAGAGTTACAATGGTCAGATATTACAAAACTACTTTGACCAAAGGATCGTCACCGGTGATTACTTGATCAAGAATAAATCTCATTTACCAATCGAGAGTCTAGAATATGAAAGTCCAAATATCTCCATCCAACCAAATGTTACCAGTAGAGACAGAAAATTGAAGTTCAAACAATTAGTTAAGGATGCTAAGCAATATCAAAAAGAAAAAGCTGAGAAACTGATTGAAGAAGTAAGAGCATAATCATGTGTTACCTTTTATCAGAATAGACTTCACACCATGTATATAAAACGCATCATCAAAGAAGAATCAAGATGTAGTGTTTTCTTCTTCTTTTATTTTTGTTTTTTATTAGAACGATATGTGTATTGTGCTATTTGACACTTGATACTGTTTCTATTTCTTCCCCAATGTGAAAGCGACACCCAGTAAAGCACCAAGACCAACAATAGCTGCAGAAATAACAACTTCATTGGAAACACCAGGAATAATTTGACCGGATGGGGCAGCATTTGAGTTTGCAGTAGATGAAGCCTGATTTTGAGAGATGGCTTGCTTCTTCTGATGGTACTCCTCAAGGTCAATAGAATCGTCAGGATGATGAATGAACAAGTCGGCCTTGTCCAGTTTAGAAGTTCTATTGATCAGGACACAATCCAACAAGTCCTGATCGTTGGTTATAGCAACAACATCACCCTCATCATCAATATAACTGATGGCGAAGTTCTCTTTCCCCAAGATTTCCAATTCAGCCTCCTTCAACTTTGATGCGACAGAAGTTCTGAGCTCTTCAGTACCATCGATTGGTCTTACACTGATTCTGTGAACCCTACCACTTGGTGATTTGAATTTGAAGGTGAAAGGGAGCTCTTTAATTTCATTTGGGTTATTGTTGTTTGTAAATTGAGATCTATCCTCATTCGTGACTGAAATTGAATCGCTTGGACCCAGATTATCATGTGGGTGGTTCAGAGTGAATTGATTGATCTCACTTTGACTGATATCTGGAATGGTGCTTTCGATTTGACTATCTGAATGTAATGATTCAGTGTCGTTATCTAAAGAGGTCCAGAATTTATTCCAAGCGGGTCCTTCAGTTTGAGACTCATCATCGTCCATGGACCTCATCATCGTGATTTGATTCAAGGTTGCGTATGTCAACTTCAAGACTTCAACAATGCCTATGATTTCATCATCCTCAACAACAGGTAAATTTAGATAGTGTCCTTCAAACATTTTTCTCAATGCAGCTTGAATTGTCAAATCTTTAGATGCGACATCAGGTTGAGCTGTCATTACTCTAATAACAGAGACAGTTTTAGGGTCCAATCCAGCTGCAATAACTCTAAGAACAACATCTTTGGAAGTGAAAATACCAGTGACATCCTCGTTGGCATCTTTTACTAGAACGGCAGTGGTATGGTTCTCCTTCATCAACAAAGCGGCTTCATATACTGAAGACTTGACGCTGATGTAGGAAGGTAGTGTATTTTCATCCAACACCGTTTCCAAGGTAGGACCACTCATGACACCTTTTAGACTTTCAAAGTATTTTATAACTTGGAGTGGTTGTTGAGATAGGCCCATTTCAGCATGAACACCTTCTAAGGCATCATGTAGCTTCTTTGAGGATTCATACATCCTCTCTAGTTTCTCCATTGCTTCTTGATAACATTTGGTGATATCCAATACACCAACAATGGAACTGTTATCTTCATCAACGACTGGTAAATGTCTGAAACCTCTTTGAACCATCAAACTCAATGCTTCAGAGGCAGGTGTATTTGAAGTAGCACATAAAGGATTTGGTGTCATAATCTGTTCAATAAGAACGGAGCCAGCATTCAAGCCTTTACCTACAACCCTGAAGGCCAAATCTTTAGCAGTGAAAATACCTAATATGTGCTCATTGTCATCAACAACCAAGATACAGTTTTCCCTTTTGGCACCCATTAGTTGAGCAGCTTCATAAGCTGTGTATGAAGGTTTACAAACGACAGCGTCACTAGGTTTCAATGACAAAACAGTACCAGGATGAGAACTCTTTGAGCGCCTTCCGTGATGAGTGTTGGATTTAGTATGTCTTTTCTTACTTATGTCATTCTCAACACGTCTTCTAATGGCTTCATCTCTCTTTGATTGTCTCTTTCTTGATTCCATGACTGAAGAATCGACTGGGGTGGCTGGAACACTGCTGGACGAGTTGGCAGCGGCCTTTTTGGGGGTTCTCAGTGACATTGCAGGCTGATTTCAAAGGGCAGAACGGTAGCTTTCTGACTTATCAGAGTCGAAGAGTTTGTTACTCCCGCCAGATTTAGGAATTTTTTCTGAATCTCTGAAAGGTAAACAAAACCAAAACAAAGAAAAACAAAAGCGGATGTGGGCAAAAAGTTGTACACGTGACTTTCACGTGTTACATATAACTCTTGCGCATGACTCCACAGTAACACAGTCCTACTGGTATCAAATGATATAAAATCTTTGCATGAATCTCTCAGAATTTGCCTCTCATTCCCCAAAACAATGACACAATCTGGAGAGGGAAAATCGATGAAATACGAGCAGAAGCCAATAATTCAGCCGCCTTACTACGCCGTGATCTTTACCTCTTTCAGAGTCCCAGATGAAGACCAACTAGAAGGTTATGACTCAATTGGTGAGCAATTGGAGGCTGCTGCTAAAAATCAGAAAGGTTATTTAGGAATGGACTCTGTTAGAGATGGACTGGGCATAACAGTCTCATACTGGGAAACACTTGAAGATATAAAGAATTGGAAACAAGATTCGCTTCACAAAATTGCGCAGAGATCTGGGAGAAGTGATTGGTATCAGTCATTCACCACCAGAATTTGCAAGGTTGAGAAACAGTACAGCTTCGAAAGAATGTAGTGTCCCCATACTTATTTATTCTAGCTTATTTAATACTCAGTGACATCTAATTTATACGACTTCAGAAGCTCGTGTTTGTAAGTTGAGCGTTGATGTGATTTTTGACACAAAGCAAGCATCCCAAAATGGAAACCCTTCAGATCAAATCAGAGTTCAAACTTTTCAACAGGGCGGTTAATCCATTGTATAAAAGGAGTTTTACTTCCCTTCAAATTGTACAATTTTGCCACCATCTAAATCATAGAAATCAGCACAGCGCTTGATAAAAATGGTCACGGATATATTTGCACGAGGTGTCTCCTTTCTAGGATTACAAACACCTTTCTCTTTCATTGATGAAAAGGTCAATAATTTCTTGGTCAATGTGTTGAAAACCGGAGAGTTACCAATGCATGTTGCATTCATTATGGATGGGAATAGAAGATTCGCCAAACGCAAAGGACTCAAAACGATAGAAGGTCATGAGGCTGGTTCAATAAGTTTAACAAGAATCATTGAGAGCTGCATCTTATTGGGCATCAAAACAGTCACAATCTATGCTTTCTCAATCGAGAACTTTAATAGAAGCGAAGAGGAAGTCAGAGCGTTGTTTGAGTTGTTAGTTGGGAAGTTGCATATGCTTCTTGAGGAGCGACAAGAGGTGACCAGAAATGTACAAATAAGAATAGTGGGGAACAGATCTTTGATTCCAGAAGAAACCTTGACAGAAATAGTAAAGATTGAAGAAATGACAGGTAAAAATAATGGGTAAGTTCGAGGTCCTTTTTGCTTGATTTCATAACTTCTCAAAACTAACATGCTTCAACATAGTTTGATCTTGAACATCTGTTTTTCCTACACATCTAGGGATGAAATAGCACATTCAATTGGTAACACTGTCAGAGACGTCATTGATAATCATTTACTGATTAATCAGATCGACCAAGATGTCATCACCTCTAACTTCTATTTCAGACATGATACAGCACCAGTTGATCTCTTAATCAGAACAAGTGGACATACCAGATTGAGTGACTTTTTGATTTGGCAAGTGAACGAAAGCTCCTCTGTAATAAAATTTTCAAACGTTTATTGGCCAAATTTCACTACCTTCCATTTCTATGCGATTCTTTTGAAGTATGGATACTCCAAATCAGTTGACAAGGCAGTCAACCAGGTCAGAGATTATATTGTCCCATCAACCAAAAAGTCCAAAGATATTGACTTTAGGAGCTTACCAAAACATCCACCACTTGTTACAATTCTCGGTGAGCAAATCTCCTAGACTCATCAGAGATTCTAGCTAATAATTCGCACGTGAAATCACTCGTTACTCAAAACTATTGTATCAACAACCATTTTGATCTCTTTCTTCTTTCGTTCTCTTGTTTTAGCATCATCCATCTTCCTAATGAATGAGTTGAATACAACAACCTCCGCCACTAAAGTTAAAATAGCAAAGAACAAAGTCATCAAAACTCTCGTTGCCAGAGAGAAATAGCCGGAAGAGTTAGACCAGTACCAAATAGCATAAGCCACTGACAAAGTTGATACCAAAATATTGAAGATAGTGGTTATTTGACTCTTCACTTCTTTAGCCATTTGAGATGGTGAAATGTATTCACCTTGATCGATCTCCAGCTTGTCTCTATTGATCATACTCTGGTATTCTCTTTCATCTTGTTTGGCTTGTAGCAACTGCAACTGCTTTTTGAATTGTGGCGTATACGAAGATGGCTTCGCTGGCGGTTTGTAGAACGTCAGAGAGTCAACTAAAGATGACAATGGGATTGAATGCGATAAATATTTCTGATGGATGTAGATCAAGTCGTTCGTTGTAATCCACTGCCTCTCAAGGATTGTATCTTTATGTGGAATTGAGTCTAAGTGATCTATGAGGAGTGGGGGCAGTTGGTATTTGGCCATAGTTAACAAGTTGGTTCTGAATTGTAGTTCAATCGATAAAGACAGAAAGAGAGCAGTGCTCGATTTTGCATATTACTCTTGAAGCGAGTTCTTTATTACGTAAGTCACAATATGTGTGTCACATGACTGTGCACGTGATCTCCGATTCTCGGACAATGTGCGGAGCCAATCACCACAAAAAGAAATAAACAGCGGTCACTCTGCGTAGAAAAGAATCACTCTTATAAAGACAACCAAGTTTTTCGTTCTTTTCGATTCTCTTCTAATCAAAACAAACCAAATTCCAATAACAATGTTCAGTCTAACAAGATCGTCTGCTACCAAGAGAAGCTCGCTGCTATTTCAAAGATTCCTCTCGATCAAAACCCTCACAACGCCAAATGAAAACGCATTGAAATTCCAGGTGGATCAACCTCTGCTGAAGACTGATAGATCTTATCAGATCAACCTAGCAAACCAATTGCAATCACCATTGGCTTCCAAGATCTTTGAATACTCTAATGATGTGGAGTCTATTCTCATAGGCTCAAACTTCGTCACAGTCAACAAGAACGAGTTTGCTCATTGGAATCAAGTCAAACCAATTGTTGAATCAATTTTGGAGTCTCACATCAACAAAAAAGAACCAATAATCAATGAAAATTTCGAAGAGGCATCACAATCACAACGCTCAATGAGTGAAGAAGACCAAGAAATCTCTGAAGAGATTCAAGAACTCATCGAAACTAGAATCAGACCTGCCATTCAAGATGATGGTGGTGATATCGTGTTTTTAAGATATGAGCAAGGGAAAGTTTATGTTCAACTACAAGGTGCTTGTACTTCATGTTCGTTGAGTGATGATACTCTGAAAAGTGGGATTCTATCGATGTTGAACCATTACATTGAAGGCATTGATGAAGTTGTCAATTTGGCTGAGGTTGAGTTCAACAAGTTTGAAGAGAAGCTCAAAGCTCAAAAAAACGCATCCGTATAATCAGATCCATTCTTTCTGCATACATTAGAGTCTTTTCATATTGTCATTTAGTTGTTTTGTTTCCATGTTGTGTTTTTTATCCATTCCATTCCTGGGGTTTATCGGGTTGTTTGTACACCATATCTTCTTATGAATGGAGGGAAGATTTGGGAGGTGTACTGTGTTTACGTCATATAATAGTCATAAGTTTAATGTTCATCACATCATCATCATGTAGTTGGATCGTATTTGTCTCTGTAACCGTCAATTTTTTTGGCAAGTTTGATATCAATATCACTGACACCACCCAAATCATGTGTACTCAATCTTATCTCGACTTTGTTATAAACTGTCAAAATTTCAGGGTGATGGCCCCAGAGATGCGATCTCAATGAGACTTGATTCAGAAAACCCTTGCAACTTCAGTTAGTATACTACTTTGGAAACCGTGTGGTCAGAACAGTCAACTTACCCAAGTTTGTTCGAAATCCTTCAGCTTGTACTGTTTATGTATGATTGTGTTGTTCTCGTTCAGTTTCCACCCGTTCAAACTGGAAATCACGCTGCTCAATTCAGATTTCTGCAGAAGCACAGGTGCTACCTTGGTAATCTTGTTGTACATCTCCGACACAACTTCACAACAGAGCTCCTATCACTTGGACACTTTTTTTTTTCTACTGAAAGATTAGTTTTCTTTAACAATCAAAAATCTCGCTCGAGATTTGATTTTTGGACTTTTGGAAACGTAAACATCAACAAACACCAATTCATCGAATCTTTGGGGGGTTTTTCTGGTACTTGCTGGAAGTTATGGCATCGGTGATTGCTGTGTTGGACATCGATGCGAACCTGCTGCTCTCTAGAACGTACTCCCATGATTTTATCCCAATTGACGACATAATCACAAGTTTCCGAACACTGCTAGCATCATCAAACTCATTACCACCAGTGATAAATCACAAGGGCATCAACTACATCTACTTACAGAACAACGAGGTGATACTGGTGATAGTGACGTACTACGAACACGTCAATGTGATGAGCCTGCTGACATTCTTGTACAAGTTCAATGAGATACTGATGAGTTATTTCAAAGTTGACATGTTGAACAAAGATCTGATTATAGACAATTTCAACCTGATCTACGAGCTATTTGATGAGATTATGGACTACGGTATACCACAGCTTACAGATATATCAATACTAAAGGATGTGATAAAACTAGAAGTGAATAAATCAATACTGGATGATGGTGGAGAGACAAAGCCAGATGATGAGACAAAGAAGAGTAAGAAAAAGAACAAGAAAGATCAGGAAACCAGAAATGTCAATGATGAGTTGGAGCATGAGATCAACTCAAGTATTTTGAGAACCACAACATCCTCAGTATCATGGAGACCCAAGGGTATCTTCTATAAGAAGAATGAATTCTTCGTTGATGTTATTGAAAGGATATCACTTGTTGTTGATAGAGACTTAAAAATTGTAAAATATCTAATCAATGGTACCATAAATATCAAATCATATCTTAGTGGTATGCCAGTGTTGAAGATAGGATTGAGTAAATTGACTCAGAGTGATTCTACGGCAAGTTATGAGGATCAATTTTTTGCAAAGTTACACCTCCATCAATGTGTTGAATTAGAGAGATTCTCAAAAGACAAGATCATTGAATTCATTCCACCAGATGGAAGGTTTGAGCTATGTTCTTATTCGTTGCTAGTTAAAGCATTACCAGTGATTCAGTTGTTGAGTCATGACTTTATATTGAGACAAGATGGGAAAACTTTAAGGATTAAGATAACAGCAAAGACAAACTTCAAAATCAACTCAACCATGAAAGCATTAATAATCAAAATACCAATAGATTTAGAAAAGTATGATATTGACTTCCATGAAGTGCCCAAGTTTAAAACTAGGGTTGGGAAAGTCTTCTATAAATTTGATGAAAATTGTATCATTTGGAAAATCGATGCAATAGGTGGTGATAGAGAATTTACCATGATGAGTGAGTTCAAACTTCATACAGATGATGAACAGATGGTGAAGAAGGAGTTGGGAATGGATCCACCACCAAAATCCAATAAACCAGAATTCAACAAGATCCATGATCTAGTGGAGGAAGAAATTGGAATCAAGGATCAAAAAGATATCACAATCGAATTTGAATTACCTGATTTGACATTGAGTTCATTGAAAATCAATTACTTGAAGATCACAGAGGATCAGCTCAACTATACATCTTTCCCATGGGTACGGTATAAAATTTTGAGTAGTAATGAGTATATTTATAGATTATGACCAAATGCATGGCAGAAGTGAACAAAAGCGAGTCTGACTACCAGCACTTGGTGAAGACAAGTTCCTATATACACATGTAGATAAATTCACGAGGTTGTTCTCCTGGTTCTAAATGGCTTCCTTTATTGATTCGATGATCCTTTCCCTTTGTAAGATTTGCTCTTTTTCTTCTTGATATTTGTTATTCCAATCTTCCAGTAGACTGTCATTCACTTTCACGATGGCCAATCTGACATTCTCAAACAAATCTTTCTTGAAATTTGTGATCAGTCTCACCCACGATTTTGAAACATTGTTGAATCCCACAGTCAACCCCAATGAACCTAATCCAAGCATTGAATATAGACTGAAGTCAAAAAGAAAATAGCCCAATGAAGCGATAAAAACAGTTGGAATCTGAATTCCAATGAAATTTGTCAGTAAAATTTTGGTGACTTTGTTCTGTATGATCACAGAATCTTCTTTAATTATCTTTTCTTTAAGTTGTGTCAATGCATTTTGATCCAACTCAGTCAATGTCTCAGAAAACTTTGGAGCTTGCTTGTCAAAAGAGGTGAAAGAATCGATTTGACCTTTGATATAGCTGTAATTTTTCAAAGAATCATTCAAGAGACCTTGATTCAACATTGTCTTTAACAATTCCTGAATATCATCATTTTTATAGTATAATTTCCACCAAGCCAATTCTGTCTTTTCAAACTCGTCAACATACGGCTTGAATTCTCGTTGAAACTCAATATGTGAGTTCTCATCCCATTTGGCAATATGTTTCTTGATTCTATTGTCACGGGTAGTCAATTCTTCTAAAGTTAGAGATTCCTCGATCTGTTGAAACGTCAAGTTTTTAACTAACGATTGTGATAGTCTTTGTATAGCAACATCAGGTTTTGAAACGTTATCTATGAACTTGATGAATTCTTTAAAATTGGTTTGAGCATATAGTTTTGTAAAAGTGGTGGCATTATTTGGGGATTCTGCTAATTGGTTCAATGCATGTTCAGTAAGGGCAGAGTTGACTTCTTTGTTACCGAGTTCAATACCTTCATCTAGTCCTTGATGATCAACCCAGTCATAAACTGGCCATTTGCTGATATTAGTGTCCATTGTGTTCCCAAAAGAGATGTATAAATGACATCCATCACTCCCTGTTAGTTCATTCAATTGATATAGTTCCAGGTTTTTTGATTGTGGGTTTAGGAAAGGAGATGGCAAGCTGTATGTGTTTCCAAAAACATCAAATGAAGCACTGTATTTGACCAAAATGTTTTCTTTTAAAGATCTGTTCTTCAAGGAATTGTACCATGTCTCATCAGACGCAAAAGGATCAGCCAAGAGAGCATTGAGTAACGATGGTGATGAATTGATCAAGCCGATTCTGATTGGGGAGTCCGGAGTTCTTAAAGAATGTATCAGAGTATCAATTTTGTTGTATAGACCATGCTTATCCTTGAAATTGGTTCTTGCTCTTTCGAGGTTCACTATTGGATCTTGCAGGTGAGGGAGTTCTGTGTGTATGTCTTCTTCTTTGGAAGTGGGTGTGTTTATTGTATTTGAGGTTGGGAGTGAATTAGCCTTTTTCGACACAGTTGACTGGATTGAGATGACAGAATAATACCTAAGCTTCGAAAATGCCAGTTGCGGCAACTTCAAGTTCGCTAGCAGCATCTCCAATGGGTCGTGGAAGGCGTTGTAGGCTCGAGCTGGCTCAATCAGACGTTTGTCTTGAATTTGAAGTTCTGCCGATATATGCCGCGAAATATACTTAATTCGGTACCTTCCTAACTGCGATATTTCATCATGTTTTTCTTTCTTTTTCCGATGGATTTTCATGTGACAAAAAAATCTTGAGAATGGCACCAGAAATTAAGCGGATTGTTGGCCTTCGAGCAGGAGATTGCTGGTCTCTCAGGGTGCTGAGCAGGCAGAAGTCACGTAGTCCACTGTCAGAGTGTCCAAGCTGCTTTCAGTGCGTGCAATTTCGATCAATTTCCACCGCAAAACACCACCAGATAGTCATAATCAGAGAGAGGAGGATATAGCCCAAAATTGTCACAAGCTGATAAAGGCTGCGTCGTATATAAACCTCCAGGTCCTAGCAATTCCATCCACACAATCACAGCTGTCAATAACAGAAAACAACCCCAGCATGGACGTGCAACCACGATCAAGTCCGGTAACTCTGAGATCGGTTGATGACCATACCAGCACCAACTTCAGACCAGAACCAGAATCAGAAGTCTCTATCTCAAGCGTCACAGGAGCACTTTTATCCACACCCGTACCTCATACACATGGCAGCAGCAAGGGATCGCCATCGCCGTCGCAGAACATCCCATATTCCTCTAGAGAAAGTCAAGAGACCAATACTGATGAAATCTTAGCAATACAGGCACTCGGTCAACTGAAGAGCAGTGGTGGCCCTTCGACTCCAATTATGGATAACAACTCTATCGCAGCCGGTACTAGTCAAGATGTCCAGGTTCATACTGAGTCCTCACAGATCATTGCAAACGAAGAAAACGCTAAAGAAAAGGAGGAAGAGGAGGAGGATGATGATGATGATGATGATGACGACCAGGAGAGCTACTACGACACAAACAGCATCGAATCATCTGATGGAGACTCATTATCATCCAGTAGCTCCAATCTTTTGAGAAAGATGAAGAGTCATCCGCTCGTAAACTCTGCTGTTCGTGCATATGAATCTAATAAGCCTGCCATAAAAAAAGGTGTTGAAATCGTTGAAAGGGCTGCTTTGCCAATGGTGACGATGATTGAAGAGACAAGATCTGAATGGAAACGTAAAAGAAGATTGACCAAAGCTAATGAAATGTTTCCTGATGATATGAAGTTCATGACTAAAAAGCAAAGACTCCCCTCAATCTCAGATGCCCTTTCGTCGTTGGGTAATAAAAATTTGAATGAAATCAGTCTCAATATGTCCATTGAATCAAAGAAGAGACTGACCACTTGCTTACAGTTACTGATGCTAGCGAATAAGCAAATATCATCAAAAGTCAACCATTTACAGGAAATCATCATTAAGGAGCAGGAAATCATTGCAAAGCGTCAAAAGGAAAGAACTAGTGAAGATCAAGAAGTTTTCCATGATGCACTAGAAGATAATCTAACAGATGATGCGGCACAAGAGATCAAAAGAGAAATCGTGGGTACGGTAAAGAAAGTTGTCTCATTTATTTCAAAGTATGCTGGTAACTCACTACCTGAACCAGCTAGATCAGATGTCAGAGAAACATTATTGAAACTCCCCAAAAGATGGTCAACTCAAACTTCAGACTCGAACTCATTCCTAAGGTCTAGTGCAAATGGTAAAGTACTGGTACTGGCTAATGAATCATTGGAGATGGTTGGATCTGTAATGTCTGTGTTTGATGAAACTTTAGCAAAAGCTGAACTATGGGTGAAGCAAAAACATGAAAAACAGTTAGCCAAACAGGCCATCCTGAACAGCAGTCTCAAGAGGATGAAAGATGAGAAGGACGAGAAGTAAGTGTCATTACAATTTAGGCATTGTATGCCTTCTGGCTAATAGGAGTTTTGGGTTTGCTTTTCTTTTCCCCTTGTTTAGGTTAGTTTTATGTGCATCTACGCTTTTGCATCTCACTAAATCATGGTAGTAATAGATAGGTGACCTCTAGTGCATAGTTAAAAACTGATGTACATTCTTCTTCATTGAACACCAGCAAACGATTAAAAAATTCAGCTCTGCAGCGCCTTCAATCTTTCTCTCATCTCATTCAATACAACTTCGTCCTCTTGCTCTTCAACCGGTGCTTTGTCTTCTTCAATCTTATTATCTGGCAATTCATTAACTTTGTTAAACTTGTCACTAGTCAACTCAGAGATGATCTTATTCACCTCTTCATCGACTTCCTCTTCCAGTTCCTCATCATTCATCTCATCAAGAGTATCTAAGGAATCCCCAATCATTTCATTTATTATTCCACTTTTTACAAGCTCTTGTTCTAACTGACGCATAGTACCTGTCAACTCAGGTAACCTGACTAAGGAGTTCACTTCACGCATGATATTTGTACTTTTGGCCATATTTTGCTGTAGTTTGACCATACCAAAAGCTTCATCTATTTGCATTCCTACACTTTCAAGTTGTGCTTTGGATCTGTACAATCTTGATTGTTGCTTCTTTATTCCATACAATTCACGGGCATATATCTTGACTGCTTTCGTTTCATCCTTTTTGGCACTCTTTTTGATCAAGACTTCAGTCTTCTTCTGTAGAGCAGTCAGATCCCTTATACTCTTGTCCAGTGCCCTTGCATTACGACGAATCAATGCGTTACATTTTCTGTGCTGATAAAGGATGTTAGTACTTCAACATAACAGAAAGATACGAACAATCAGAAAGGAATAAGGAGTACTCACTTGTTCTTTAGGGTCAGGACCCCATATGGCCTTCTTGATGTAATCCATATATGCTTGTATTGGTAGTGAACTGTATCTAAGGTGTTGTAAAACTGGTCAATTTATAGTAACAATCAGCCAGAAAATGTCTCTATAAAGGTTAAAAAAAGGAAAATAGGATACACCCTAACACCATATTTTTATTATGTAATGTATGATGTAATCAATCCATCTTATCACTTCCGACTTCCGAGGGTAGTGGCATGTGTCTATACCACTTTTGTTCGGTTTAGTCACATGTCTAGTCACATGATCTTTCCTAGCTTATACTATTACTTATATTCTTGTGTCGATCTTATGTCGATCTTTGACACCCTTATCTGCTTGTCTATATAGTGAGGACTTCCCACATTTTGTGTCTTGTTCTCTTTTGTATAGAAAGTAAGCTTCTCTTTACTTATTACTTTAATATTACTGACGTTATTCAAACTTACACGCTAGTTTACTACATTAATCAAAGTACGGTAAAGACACAGGCACACAGCACATAATGAAACTATACAATCATCTAGCTCATGCTACATCCCACTGTTTTCTACGTCTGAGTTTCTCGATATCAATTTATCATAACAGCGATAAACTTTAACTTATAACATGAATTTAAATATTAATTAATAATATTGATCAATTATTATACGTCGTGATCATATATTAATAATTTATTAGCTGTTATATAATTAGACGTACTAGTACGCATAATATTGAGAGCATCAGTATTATATATAAATTAACAATATAATATATTTTATATAATTCTGCGTGAATATTTAGCATATTAATCATATAGTTCAGTGATCATAGCTCATAATTAGCACTTCCTAATTCTCTTTTCACATACCAGAGCTACACATTATTCGTTGTTTCTAGCTACAGGTGTATTCTTCAAAACCTTTGATAGACACACGTTGATCAGTATCATTTTAAAGATATCCAATACCAGACAAAGCAGCAGAAATTCCAACTAATATCAATAAAATTGAATCATGACAAAGATCAAACTTACCACTAGACCCCGATCTAGTAAAGTCAAAAGAATTTTGGTCCTTTTCGTGGGAGGCGCCAGATCCACTGAATAGTAGAGATGGATTCTGTTTGAATTTCTCTAATAAAGACTGTGATGTAGCTGGGGCTGATGGTCTTTTGTTTGGGGATGATTTGGTCTCTGAGACTGAAGTTGTCCTTGAAGAACTGAGGGGTTTTGTACTATTGTTGTCATTGACATTACCTGCACTGTTTGAGGATGAGTGTTGTTTTAAGTGCTGTGACGGTGATTTGCGATAGTCAACTGAAGAACCATCCTTTTCACCACTAGAAATTGGGTCCAGATCTTCACCATCATCCTCAAACTCTTCACCACCCTCCACTTTGGGCTCGTCTTCTGAGATTGGCTCATCTTCTGAGTCTGCTTTCTGTACTCGTGCAGGGTTCCTTTCTTTCCTTAAGCCTATCTTTTGTTTTTTTCTATCAAATTCAAACTGTACCTTGTTTGACCCATCGAGTAGCTTGCTGTCCTTGGTTGTGTTAGATGGACTAGGTTTAAACGAGCTCACAAAATTGCTACTCTTTGATTTTGTAACATCGTCAATATCGTTCCCACCATCATCGTCGTAATCATCATCATCATCATCATCCAAGTTTAGACTCTCAAAATCATGCAGATCTTTCTCTAGAGTCTCTTCCCAATCCTTAGCAGGTTCATCATCTGCTGTATTCGTAGGAGTCGAAAGAGAATTAGAGCTTCCATTGGAGTTATTTGGATTTTGTCTTTCAGATGTAGCAGAATCATTGAAATTAGTGACATCTAGGGCAATCTTTCTTAGATATGGTGCATGAAGGAGGTCGTCAATGGACTGTCGTTTGTCTTTGGCATATATGATACTCCATACATCCTCTGGAATATCTTTCAATCTCTCAAGGTGATACTTCGCTTTACGAAGCTCTTTGTTGTCTTTATCTGTAAGCCCCTGTGCCTTAACATCCTTGAGCTGTCGAACTATATCCGCCAAAACATTTACCTCATTTTGAACTTCATCCACAACTTCTTTGGGAATATACGTTTCATGATCTTCCTGATCATATTGTGGAGTCAAAGTTGGCGCTGGATCTGCTTTCAGAGCAGCTGACTGAATTATTTCTTGTTCAATATTGATCACCGAGTTTAGAGCATTTCTAAGTCTATCGAGATTGATATCCTCAAAGCCAGATGATAGTTCCCTTTCTAACATCTCTTTCAAGTGGACGAAGTTCGGCTGCAAAGACTCGGGAAGATCAGTATCACTGCTTGGAGACTGAGGAAATGGAACTTGGGTGATAGTAGGAGAGCTGAAGGGTACTGTTATGACAACTTGTGAAGGAGACCCAACATCTTCAGCAGATGAAGGAGTTGGTGTCTGTAATGCTGGATCGATGGGAACAATGGCTGGGGTTTGTACATCTTCAAAGTGTGTTCCAAGTTTTTCTTTGAGATATCTCTCAACCTTATCCTTGATACTCTTTTCTATTTGAGCTTCTATGATTTCAGAGGTAGCGAAATTAATTTGTGGAAACGGAACCGGAATGTCATGGATCTGTGGGTGTGGACCAGTATCAATAGGATGTGAGAGGGATGGATCAATAGGTAGCTCAACAATTCTTGAAACTGCTTCCAGAGGTGTATCAGCGATAGGATTAGGCGATGCTGCTATAGGGGTTTCGGTGATCAAGCCCATCTGCGTTGAGATTCCTGGCATACTAACTGTTTCAGTAACGTGCACATGAACTGCAGCAGTTCTTGGTTCATTTTGAGGGATAGGAAGAGACTTGAAAACTGTGTGTGTTGTGATCTTGGTAGATATGATCTCTCTATTAGGAGCGATGACTGGACGATGAACAGGTGACACTTGAATAACCTCGTTAGGATTTCTGGTACCTTGGACCGGTGCCAGGGGTTCCAGGGGTTCCATTGGTTCAGCATGATCTACCATCAAAGCAGGCGATTCAACCTCAGCAGAAGCGACAGGAGAGCTTATTGTAGTAGTAGTATATATCAGCTGTTCCACACCATTGAGACTCATTGAAGCAGGAGAATGGAGTATGTCAACATTTTCAGGTTTTTCTGCAGTCTCTATATATCCTCTGCTTATCGTTGATCCATTTTTCGATACATCCACAAGGTTGATATCGGAGCCTGGATGATCACTAAACAACCCCAAGTCAATTTTGCTTTCAGCACCAACATTTATCTCACCACCAAGAGCATCAACAATAGGAGATACAGTTAAAGCTTCATCCAAATTCGCTGATTGAGCCTGTGGTTCATCATTCAATTCTGAGAATAGAACACGGGGAACACCCTTGGTCTGAACATCTTCCTCATCAGGGGCAGAAACTTCTTGTGAGTGAATAGAGCCAAGACAAATGACTATAAATATCAATTGAATCCTCATGTTTGGTACTGCAATTATGTGGCGAAGCAAATAAAAATCTCAGAGATCACCAAGTTTTTTATCTGAGAAGATGTGGAACACTAGCATATATGTTAATGACACCGGTGACACAAAGCCAGAAATTTCCCTCAAGAGAAAGAAGATATAAGCAGAAGATAAAAACAAAATAGTTACACAAAACTGGAAAAACCAAGTTCAGACTTTTCCGATTTCCAGCAAAACTTTCTTTGCAATCTCAAGGTATGGACGTTTCAATGTATCATCCTGGGAAGAAATAACAACTGGATATCCCTTATCACTTTGTAGACTTATTTCGGCTGTCAATGGTATAGATCCAAGCAAACGCACATTATACTTGTCCATCTGTGTCTGTGTTATATCACTCCCAAAAATATGTGATTCATGGTTGCAATTTGGGCATACAAAGAAGCTCATATTCTGTACGAGGCCCAAGATCGGAATTTTGACTTTCTGAAACATAACTACACCTTTGATGGCATCAATAAGTGCGACATCTTGTGGAGTAGAGATTATCACAGCACCATCGATCTTCACCTGTTGACTGATACTTAGCTGTGTATCACCAGTTCCAGGCGGCATGTCAATAACCAGTATATCGAGGTTCGACCACTTGACATCAAACAGCAGTTGTTGCAGGGCTTTCATTACCATGAGCCCTCTCCAGACAACCGGCGTATCTGGCTTTATGAGAAACCCCATGGACATAGATTCGATTCCGTAATTCACTAGAGGAAGCAGCTTACCTTCTGGGGATAATCTAGGCTCACCAGAGAGGTTCAAAAGTGTTGGAATTGAAGGCCCAAAGATATCGGCATCTAGTATTCCAACTTTCTTACCTTGTTGTTGCATCGCTAGTGCCAAATTGACTAGCTGCATAGTTAGTAATGGGCTCAATCCCCACAAACGGAGAAGCAGACTCACCAGAAACAGTTGATTTTCCTACACCGCCTTTCCCAGAAGACACCAGCACCACCTTTTCAGCGCCTGGGATCTTCTGCTTCACGGGAAGACCTCTTCCTTTGCCTTTGTTGTGCGGAAGGCCCTGTTCGAATTCTATTGTTAGAAGTCTGTTGCTGTTGAGAAGGGCGGCGCATTCACGCCAAAAGAACGAACCAGTGGATTTTCATGCTTCAAGATCGAGAATTGGCTGAATCTTCGACTCAAAGATGGGATTCTTGCAATTCTGAGCTTCATTCTGTACAGTTGTGAGAAGAATAGAGCAATTCCAGTAGCTTCTAGCTGATTTAATTAGTTCCCCATAAAAAACGAAGTTCATTCCTGGATGTTTTTTTTTGGTGGTGTCTGGCTAAGAAAAAAAAAAACCGTAGTTAAGTACTGCGATGACCTTGAAAAGTTTCCATCCAACTGTCCCCTATGATACCCAGAAGCATAATACAGATTAGAGGGGGCTCTCTTGGAAGCAGATTTTCATCCACATCTCGTCTGCCCACTATCTATGCTCTTTCCACACATCTCACCAGAGCTGCTATTGGTGTGATCAGAATATCTGGTAGCAGTTCACAAGATGTTAGTAGCTTATTTTTACTCAATCACACTAAAAAAGTTTCATTTACTAACCAGAAACTCCACAGATACTTCAAAAACTCACCAACAAGGAACTTCCACCACCAAGAGTTGCATCAGTCAGAAGACTATATTCCCCTATGACTTCTCGTCTTTTGGATGAAGCATTAACGATCCACTTCAAAAGTCCAAAAACATATACCGGAGAGGATCTAGTTGAATTGCACGTTCATGGAGGTGTTGCTGTTATCCAGTCAGTGTTGAAGGCTATAGAGTCATTACATACCTCTGAGCGTCCAGTAAGATACGCTGAAGCTGGTGAATTCTCGAGAAGAGCGTTCCAAAATGGAAGGTTTGATCTAACAGAGATTGAAGGTATAAGGGAACTGATTGATGCAGAGACTGAAACTGCAAGAATAGCAGCCGTTAGTAGTGCCACGGGTCAAAATAAGATCCTTTTTAAAGATTGGAGAGATAGATTGGTGCATAATGTTGGGTTGTTAACTGCAATCATTGATTTCGCTGAGGACACCGAAATAGAGGACATCGATCATATTTATTCAACAGTGAATAAGAACGTTGATGAATTACAGAAAGAAGTCACTGAATTCATAGAACGAGGTGAGAGATCGGAAGTGCTATTGAAAGGTATAAAGGTCACCTTGTTAGGGCCTCCAAATGCTGGAAAATCGTCAATATTGAACAAACTTGCAAGCACTGAGGCTGCAATAGTAAGTGACGTTGCTGGTACAACGAGAGATGTGATAAATGTCCCGCTAAATATCCAAGGATACAAAGTCGTTGTTGGAGATACTGCTGGTATAAGAGACCTAGCCAAAGCTGATAAAATCGAGGCTGAAGGGATCAAGAGAGCTAAGCAGTTTGCTGCTCAGAGTGATTTAGTTCTTGTTGTATTAGGTGCTGATAACTATAACATTGATGAAGAATTGCGAAAGAATATCATAGACTTGAAAAATTTAAAGAACGTGATGGTGGTTGTCAACAAAGCGGACTTACTTGATAGCGATTCCAAGTATAGAATAATCCAAGAACTTTCAGAGATTCTAGATATTGAAGAGTCCTCGTTCCTCTTAGTTTCCTGTGAAACTGGAGAAGAATTAGAAACATTGAGTACAAGATTAGTTAACCAGTTCAAGGTGATATCACTTACAGAATCTACAGACCCAATCATATTGACAACAAGAGTTAAAGACATTCTGAAGAATGATGTTCTTTATGGGTTCGAAGAATTTAAAAAGTTTGACAACTCATTGGATGTCGTACTAGCAACAGAATCATTACAGCAATCGATTGAAGGTGTAGGCAAAATCACAGGAGAAACAGTTGGAATCGAAGAGGTGTTGGGAGTTGTGTTCTCTAGTTTCTGTGTTGGTAAATAGGATGGGATCAATCAAACATGATAAATCATGAAATATAATGGAATAGATACTGACAAAATAATAACCCATGTAACAGGCTGCGTCAAGGAAGTAGCTATCGAAGAAAAGCCTTGAATGGTTCTAAAAACTGTCATATCTGGGTTGACCAAAATTTCTGAAATACTCGAGTTCACGGAGATGTTGAGGGGGGTTATATGAACCTTGAACATTTCATCATCAGTATGCTTCTCCCCATATGACGACTCCTCGTACTCAATCGAGTTGTTGGTTTCATATCCTAGATCCGTACTTGTGATATCAAATTCGTTCAACATGTCTTCAATTGCTCTTTTGAGAAGTTGTTGAGACTGAGAAAACTCCCTTTCCAGCTCTTGCTCATCAGTGAAAACGAAGTCCAAATTGAAAAGGTCATGTTTATTCAAAAATTCCTTGAACTCTTCTGTGGTGAATGCAGCATCGAAGAGTTCATCCAATTCGTCTGGGACTGAGGAGTTCACTTTGACATATTCAATTCCATTATCTTCATAATACGATAGATCAGTCTCAGTCTCGTCATTAGCAGTCTCAGGCTCAGTATCGGAACCCTTGAAGATCTCCTCGTTCAACTCATAATCATACGTCAGATAGTCCGAATATTCTTGATCCCGATCAGGTATCACACCTAACGTGCTCAATTTCTCTAAGAGCAAAAGCTTGAAGTAACCAACCACTTCAGCAGGGAGCATGACAGATTTCTTCACAAGCTGCGCTATTTTGAGAATTGCAGCAAGTGTAACAATTTCTGCAGACCATATAATATCATCCACAACCTTAACTGTCAACCTGATAATCAACTTGATCTTCCATAAAACATCAAATGGAAACGTGGTGATGAGGTATTTGATCTTTTTCAAAATCAATGCTTTGATCAACAACAATGTTCGTTTGATCTTTTCAATCAAGAGCATGATTTTGATGCATAGCTTGTGCTTCTTTAGCGATACAATCTTTTTCAACTTGATAAGTTTCAATAATAAAGCAAACTTCAATTTTAGTCGTTTAATCTTCTTTTTTATCTTCTTGATGATTCTGAACCCAGATAATATCGATATATCGGCAACTCCAACGGCATTTTCATCGTCACTACCTCCAATGAATAGACTTGCTAGATCTTGAGACTGTAAGTCTGGATCCCAATAGGATACCTCATCATCTAAGCTCAAGCTATCAGTTACTGCATCTAGTGATTCGTCTTGATCATCCCGATCATCCTCGCCATCTTGCTTGGAACTTTGAGAAACAATGATTCCTGATATACCATTAGAAAAACCAAAACTTCTGTGTGGATGAGATGATTCTATAGTGAGATGTTCACCATTCGACTTTATAAATTTATCAGCCATGCTAATTAATTCATCATCAGTTACATAAACCAAGAATTTTGCAACCCCATATAGTTTCTTGTAGAGACTTTCTAATTCATCGTGTAGATGTTGTAGAGCACCATTGATCTCATCTTCAGTCAACTCACCTGGCTCAAAGTTGATAGTCTCGTTCATCAAAGGACCAACTTTGGCCACCAAAGCCCTTGGGTCCATCATGTTGTACAACAATTCATCATCTTCGACTTTCAGAAAATCGAATAACGGATCATCACCGATAAACTCCTCCAACGATTCACAATACACAAAGAGCCTATTGTGATGCTGCAGTAGTGGCATAAGCCATACTAACCACCATGGCCAAAGCGCCCACATAAATCACGAGCTGGTTAACCGCCAATGGTTTGTTGAGTGTTAGTCGCATAAATGGGTTAGTCTCTATTTTTATATGAATTTTAAGGTTAGCCGCCGGCTACAGCACAATGTCTCTTTCTTTTTCATTCCAGCGAACACCTTCAGCACCATCAGTCACCAATTCTCGGTGAGTCTTTCCAGCTCTTCAGTTAAGGAGGAAACAAAATCAACAGTCTTCTCGATCGAGTCGAGTTGTCTGAACAAACCATCGATTTCAGCATCTAATATCACATCATCTGTTAGTGGATGTTTCACGATAGGTACTTAACAGAAATCACAAAGAAAGGACTCACTGATCGCGCTGATCTTCTCAACTTTTCTCTCGAGAACCTTCAAATCTTCTTCTTTCTTGATGTATTTCAGGGTTGTTGTTGTGTTCAACTGTCTCAGAGATTCCAGTTGATTGATAGAGCTATCTGTGTCATCGAGATATATCTGCTTGACAGCAGCAAGCGAATCCTCTATCAGCTGAAGAGAGTCAGGAACCTTCGTCATTGGTTTCGCAACTTAGCTGTTACTACCCGTAATGTTTGGCGAAATGAGTCCTTCCCTAATCAAAGTAAGATATATCGTGAACAGTGCGAGTGATATTTAGTAGTCACGTGATTCACATCAACCTTTTACTCATCTCACGGGAGGGTGATCCTCCTACTCCCGAATTAGGAAGAAATTACCGCATGTGGAAATTATGCAACGAACAGGTACGTCAAGGCGACTAGCACCGTTTCACTGTTTCACTGGACTTGAGGACTGAGGAGTGCCACAGGTTAACCATGGCCTGAGTCCCGATCCTCTACATAACTCACGAATAGTACGTCAGGGTAAGAGAGAGAGAACGCATAACAAGTCAACTAACAACGAACAAGATTTACGCTGCGGATCGGATTATTGACTAGACTACGAAGTACCAAGTTGGTAGAAAATGAAACGCCAATCATGACGCTGCGAAGCTGTCGATAAGCGAGAGGATCACCAGGTCCAAAAGGAGAAAAGTCTTGACTCACGTGTTGACAGCCTTGCCCTACGAAGTCGAGGACTAAGAACGTGAGACTATTGGCTAGGTGCATGATATCAAGTTGAATAATTCTGCAAGTGCTGGGAATCTTTGCACGAGCTCTGAAGTGAAGATATCAGAGAAAAAATTTATATGATCAGAAGTTGATGCTTTTCAGAAATTGTTCTTTCTCCTGATCAAGAGTGAGCTAGCTCTCGATTGGTGCAACTGCGACGTGCTTCTCGTTAAAGATACCTGGTCTTTCCATACCAAAAGCGTTGGCTCATCGAGCAGCAATCACCACTTTTGAGTGCCGGTTTCCCATTTCCAACTTCAGGCTAGATCGACATATAACTCAGAGGCAATAGCTGCTGTATTGGCCTCTAACCTATATTTCAATATTGAACCCGATCTGATCCAGAATACAAGTATACAACTCTTCACCTTCTCCATTCAGCAGAAGCCGCCAGCTCAGAAATAATCGTACTGAGCCAATCAGCAAAAGTTAACTATGTCAATTGCCAGAATCATACGACACAAGTCAAGTCTTCCAATAGGGTTGATAGTCTTCATTACATTTCAATTATATTTCTACAGAAAGTTCAACATCACACATCTAAATGACTTTGATTCCATAACTTTCAACTTACTCCAGGTATCGCCATTTGGATCTGTGACGCCTACAAAGGTGTACTTGAATGATAAGTCATACATTGCCACACCTTACGAAAAACTTATCGAGAAGCACGGTGAAAAGTTCCATGAGCTGACCTATGAGCAGAAATGTTCCGCATATTTCAATGAATTATACGAAGTGGATGAGAGTTGGGATGTTCATGATTTCAGCAACTTACCATATGACAAATCAATTTTTGAAACCAAAGGTCATTTTATACAACATAGAGTTAATCAATTCATGGAGAAACTAGATCCAAGTTTATCAAAAGAAGAGAAGGATAAAATTGTTGAGCATGAAAAGATATCGACATTATATGAAGTTGAATGGCAAGCCGCTGTTAGAGATGCTCATGTACTTGAACAAAAACTGATAGATTCAAATACCCATTTGAGAGCTTATGGTGCGTGCTTCTTGAATCAATATGGTTCATTCACAAAGGCGACCAAAGAGAAAACAACTGGGAAAACAGATAAATTTACACGGGAAGAGAAACCATTGGAGTGTAAAGATATAGAGACTAGAATGTTTCAATGGCTAACACATGTCTCCCCAAAATACACCAGATGGAATGGTGAAGTCATAACCAAAGGAGTACCAGTTATGGCTAATTACATCGATATCGAGGGACCTTCTGATCCAGTTGCAGATCTTGAAACTGAGAAAAAGAACATCAAGAGAGCTGATTCTGTTTTATCAGAACCCGAAAGTCCAGAATATTCATGTCATTTGAAGAGTTTTAGAGATTCATTGAATGGGAGGGGTATAGTTTTAAGTGCTGCCGATTCTCATGCTGAACAATTAGCGTCATTGATTGGATTGCTGAGAGCTTTAGGAAACAAACTACCAATCCAAGTTGTGCATTCTGGTGATTTGAGTGAGGACGTTTCAGCTCGACTGGTTGGTATTGCAAGAAACGTTGAAAATCTCAACTTGAGAAAAATAGACTTTCTCGATCATGCTTTGAAGCTAAGGAATCTGACGTTTACCAACAAGTTTGTTCCTTCAAAAGAAGACATCGAAGCGTTATTTCCAAAACAGGAGATTTGGTTCGTTGATATTTCAAACTCTGTCACTAAGAAATACAAAAACAAGTTCTCAGGATATGGAAACAAATTATTGGCTTTTTTCTTCAACTCGTTCCAACACTCAATCTTGGTGGATACAGATACAGTTCCAATGGTAAAATTTGATGACTATATCTTGAAGTCAAAATTTTATCTGGAGAAGGGTGCTTACTTCTTTAGAGATCGTGAACTATTCTCTCAAATCAAGAGCACAGATTCGATCTTTTATCAGAAATTGATGCCATCACTTATGGATACAGCAATGTTTGGTATCCCAGCAGTGACAGATTTCACGTTGAAGAATAGATTTATCGCTCAAAGATTTGATCATTACATGGAATCAGGAGTTGTTGCAATTGATAAAGTTAGACATTTCACCGGGGTTTTAACAACTGTTCAATCCCAGCTATGGAGTCCTGTCACGTCAAGAATTTGGGGTGACAAAGAATTATTTTGGTTAGGACTGTCGATGAGTGGTGACGAGGATTACTTTATGAACTATTGGCCAGCTGGTGCTGTTGGTAAAGTTACACCACGAGAACATAGACTATCAGGTGATAAAGATGATAAAAGAAGGTCTCGATTGGTTGGAAATGAACTGTGTGCAACACATCCTGCACATATCTCAAGTGAGGATAATTCAACTCTGATCTGGTTCAATTCTGGATTTGGTTATTGTAAGAATTTGAGGAGTATTGATGATGACTTCAAGTCACCACTTTTCAACACATGGTTTGAAAGCAAGGATGATTTGCTGAAAATGTATACCAGTTATGACAAGATTGAAAGTGTTATCATACCCAAAGGTGCTGAATTTTACTTGAAAAACGACAAAGGTGAGAATACGAGAGGATGGGAGAAAGGAACCCAATGTGAAAAGTTCTTATATTGTGCTTATGATAAAGTGGGTGGGCAAGACTCCAAAGAATCGAATGGGATTTTGATCAACTTTGATGAGGACACCAAGAAGTTGTATTACTTCTATGGATCATGTAACGTTAATGCTGTTGATATATTTCAAGAAAATGAACTTACAAAAGTGGGGCATCATTAGAAGATAAGTTGCTCTATAATCATATCTACTGGCTATCGCTTGGTGAGAAACTGGTTGCAAATCGACCCATAACTAATTGAATTAATGCTGATCAAATCTTAATCAACCTATAAGTTCGTAAGTGTAAAGACCTCTTGATAAATATACTACATCGACCTGATTTCAGTGCGGCTTATTGATGAGACAAATCGTTCCTCTAGAGCGAGTGATTTATAGTATTCAACGCGCACTCAGCCATGAGCTGTGTTGCTTGATTCATAACAATGTGGAGTGTGATCGAGAGGTATCAATCTGTCATTGGATAGTACCGCAGTGCGTAAGACATGAAGCCATCGAGATCTTAACTACAGCTTTTAGCTACACCCTCTTGAGCTATTTCCGCTTCATCTCCCAGTGAACAGTCAACGGTCCCTTTTGCAATTGGCAGTATGCTGCCTCATGCTGTCGCGCCCGAAACCCGAAACCCGAAACCCGAAACCCGAGATCCGAGCGCAGACCGTTGAAGAGGCCAGATGGCGCAAAGACTCCAAAATAAAAGCTTGATGAGACCTCAAGAAATGTAAACAAATATTGACACACAACTTTCTTCATCTCAAAGCGCCGATTCATACCGTCTATTGACCAACGAATGGACGAGGTGAGACAGTACGAGTGATCCTGGCAATGAAACTGTACCCGACCTAGTTGGATGGCCAATCACAAGTGCTACGTCAATGTGTCTCAGAAGTCGGTGCCCCCCTTATAAAAGCCAGCACACGATGAAAGTTCAGAAAACTATTACCTCCCTCCCCAGTCATAAATAGCTCAAACCACCCATAGTCGCTCTCATATACCGTCGGACTGTTGTTCTCCTGCTTCATCACTTGCTTTGTTGCTGCTGATATCTCCTGAAACTGACGCATTATGTTTCTCTTCAGACACTTAACTATAAGGTTCAAGATCTTCATGGTTCCATGTGCCTTCATAGTCTTTATCATCTTCCAGGTATACTTCTATAGACACTACGACTCATCCCCACCAATGTTCAACTTCTCTGACTCCAAATACAAGCTTTACTTGAACGATAAACCATATGTTGCTGAGCCTTATGCTAAGCTGATATCTATACACGGTGAAGCTTTTCATGAATTGGATTTCGATCAGAGATGCAAGGCCTATTTCGAAAGCCTATATGAAGATGACTATTCCTGGGATGTTAATGATTTTAGTCACTTGCCTTATGATGGTTCCATTTTTGAGAAAAAGAAACAATTCATTGAAGATAGGATCAGGAACTATAGGGATAAGAAGATGGATAAGAAACTATCGAACAATGAAAAAGACAAGCTTGCTAAAGATTTAAATTTAGCAGAAATGTTTGAAATTGAGTATTTTGCTGCTGTAAAAGAAGCTAAAGAGATGGAGCAAAAGTTGATTGACTCGAATACCCATCTAAGAGCTTTTGGTGCTTGCTATCTGGATCAATATGGCCAGCATGCTGATACATTCGGAATGGAAAAGGGTAAACAGAATAGAGGTTTCATGCTTTGTTCGGACATTGAATCAAGAATTTTTCAGTGGTTAACTCGAATGTCTCCAAAATACACTAGGTGGGATGGGGAAATTATAAACGATGGATTTCCAATAATGGCGAACTATATTGGTGAAGATGATTTTGATCAAACGTATCAGGCCGGAAAGCCCAAATATAGAACCAAGGATAATTCTCGATCATGCTCACTGAGAGTTTTTCGGGACTCCTTGAATGGAAAGGGTATAGTTTTGAGTGCTGCTGATAAACAGGCCGACGAGCTGGTTTCACTAATCGCTCTGCTAAGAGCGTTAGGAAACAAATTACCTATTCAAATCGTTCATTCCGGAGATCTGAGTCAAAACGTTATGGAGAATTTGATATTTATTGGGAGAAACATCGATAGTTTGGATTTTACCAAAATTGATAACTTCGATGATGCCTTACGTTTCAAGAATCTAACCGCTGCTTTTGACGAAATTGAAGACATGAGAATCATCAAAAAAAATTCCAGAATAGTTGAATTATTATTCCCAAAACAAGAGATCTGGTTTGTTGATGTCTCAGTTGCCGTTTCCTCAAAGTATAGGAAAGGTTTTGACGGTTATGGAAACAAATTACTGGCTTACTTCTTCAACTCTTTTCAGCATACAGTACTAATGGACACAGATTCGGTTCCACTGGTAGATATAGATCGGGTTATATTACGGTCTCCATTCTATCAAGATAAGGGTGCCTATTTTTTCAAAGATCGTGAGTTGTTCAATAAACTACCTAACCAAGATGCAGTCTTTTACTCCAAATTGATGCCTTCACTAATGGATAATGCATTTTTTGGAGTGTCACCTGTCACGGAGTTTACTTTGAGTAATAGATTCTTCTCTGGCAAATTCAAGCATTATATGGAATCAGGTCTTGTTGCAATCGATAAAAAGAGACATTTCACTGGTGTTTTATCATCTGTTCAATCACAACTATGGAAGCCCGTGACCTCCAAAGTTTGGGGAGATAAAGAGTTGTTCTGGTTAGGGCTGTCGATGATGGGAGATGAAGATTATCACATCAATCGCTGGGCAGCTGGTTCTGCTGGACAGTCGACACCTTTGGTTAATAGTGCTAAGAACAGTCGGAAGAAAGGGGAAGAAAAGCAGGTTGGAATAGAGGTATGCTCGACACATCCAGCTCATATATCAGGCGAGGACAATTCAACTCTTCTATGGCTCAACTCAGGTTTCTCAACTTGCAAAATTACAAAGAACCTTGAGTCTGATTTGAAGTCTGATCTGTACAAACATCGTTACAAAAGTAAAGGGGATTTGCTACTGAAATATAAGTCCTACGAAAGAATTGAGGCAGTTATCGTTCCTCAACTAGGTGAGGTTATTAAGTCTGGTGAACCCCAAAAAGGCTGGACTTTGCCAAAAGTGTGTGGAGGGTACCTTTTCTGTGCCTTTGACAAGGTTGGTGAATCGAACACAGCCGATTCTAATGGATTGTTGATTGAGCTTGATCAAGACACCAAGAAGCTATATAACTTTTATGGATCCTGTTCGCAGAACTCATACCAGATCTTCGGGAATCTCGAGGCTAAGAGAAAAAAAGATCGTGAGAACTGATAGTTTTAGCTAGTTCTTGAATAAAGGTACGGTGCCTGATTGCTTTGGCTAATGCTCATGGCTTTATAATAAAATTACGACGTAGTTCACTGCGTGGAACATCAAATATCTGCACTCTATCAGAGAAGGTCCGGTAGTTATGCAAGTATATGCATCTCAACTACAAGTCGATGCCTGTTTCGGCTGACCATTACCGCAAATAGTAAATCCTTTGATACCCGCATAAGGGTTTCCGCGATTCATGAAGATAAAAAAAAAAGAAAGCAGGAGCAGTGGGCAGATTTCAGATTTCAAAGCACCGTACCAAATCTTAAGTGAATTTTTAAATTCTTTGGACGAAGAATAGACAAGTTTTGTATTCTGTGTTTGGCTGGTCCACTGGCCGACTCACAAACAGGCTCCAGGCCAGTGGGCAGTGGCTAGTGGCTAGTCCGCTCAGTAGTCGCTACTCGCTAGCGGCTCTTCTCAAGGCGGTGTTGATAAGCCCTGAGAGCCTGAGCCTGAGCCCTGAGGGACTAGAGCGATTACCGAAAGTCAAGGGCACGCAGCCCTGTGCTTCTTCACTTTACCTGCAAAATTATCACCAACTTCCAGTTTCTTCCACTCAGTCAGATAGATCTAGCTTAAACTAACCCATTTCCAAACACTCGACAAGCTCACAGCTCACTCACAACCGGCCACACACAATATCATGGGCACCAGAACGCTGCTACGACCAAAGCTGCTGCTTCCTCTGAGTGTGTTTGTCTTTTTTTCTTTCCAGGTTCATTTCTTCACAAGCTACAACAACAAGCTGGTTGTGGAAAAGATCTCTGGATCAAACAACGACAAGGTCTTTGTCAATGACAAAAACTACATCGCGTCTCCTTACGAGCGTCTGTTGTCCCGTCATAAGGATGACTTCCATGCATTGGACTATCACCAGAAATGTCTTTCCTATTTCACTGAGCTTTACAAAACTGAATCAAGCTGGGAGCTGACTGATTTCAAAGAGCTGCCTTACCAGCGCTATATCTTTGAAAGTAAAGATAAGTTCATTCAAGAAAGGCTCGACAAGTTCTTCAACAGTGATCCAGAAAGGAAAAAGATGAGTAATGAAGAAAGGGACAAGCTCATTGCCGAGAAAGACTTGAAGAAACTTCATGAGATGGAATGGACTAAAGTTGTTGAATCTTCAAGAATCACTGAACAAAGACTAGTGGATTCATCCACACATCTAAGAGTATACGGTGCCTGTTTCCTAGATCAATATGGCCAATTCAACAAGATTTCAAAATCAGTACCATCAGATTCAGAATTGAAGACAATTAATGATCAGTGCCATGATATTGAATTGAGAATGTTTCAATGGTTATCAAGACGAAGCCCCGTATTCACTAGGTGGGATCGTCAAGTTTTCCCACATATGCCTATAATGTCTGATTTTATTGATCAACCAGATCTACCAGAATACGAGGACACACACTCTTTAATCAAGAATTGTTACCTAAAGAGTTTGAGAAACTCATACAACGGGAAAGGAATCACCATCAGTGCTGCTGATAAGCATGTTGATCAGTTGATTTCATTATTTGGGTTATTGCGTGCATTGGGAAACAAGCTACCAATCCAAATCGTTCATTCTGGTGATTTATCAGTAAAGGCACAAGAGATATTGACTAAAGCTTGTAGAAATTTGGATGATTTAGATGTTTCCAAAATTGAGAATTTGGATTTTGCAATCAAACAAAGAAATATTACAATATCAAAGAAAGATCCATATAGTCAGAGGTACAATGAGACAGAATTAGCACAATTGTTCCCACCTCAAGAACTTTGGTTTGTTGACGTTTCCAATTCAATCACCAAAGAATACAGAGGTAAATTCTCAGGGTATGGTAACAAATTACTGGCTTACTTCTTCAATTCTTTCCAACATTCCATTTTGATTGATACAGATACAGTTCCAGTTGTTGACCTAGATAAATTTATCTTCAAATCAACTTTCTATCAGGATAAAGGTGCATATTTTTTCAAAGATCGTGAACTATACAAACAGAATTCAAGATCTGATGAGATACTGTATACAAAACTGATGCCTTCAACTATTGATCAAGCTCTGTTTGGTATTCCAGAAATCACTGACTTTACACTTAACAATAGATTTATTGGTGGCAGATTTGCCCATTTGATGGAGTCTGGTGTTGTTGCTATTGATAAGATCAGACATTTCACAGGGATTTTGGCAACTTTACAAATCTTGATGTGGGCTCCTGCTGCTTCAAAAGTTTGGGGTGATAAGGAATTATTCTGGTTAGGTATGTCAATGGCTGGTGATGAGGATTATTACTTGAACCATTGGCCTGCTGGATCTGCTGGTCAAATTACTCCAAGAAATAGAAGATTGATTGACGATAAAGATGATACCAGAAGATCTAAGCTGATTGGTAATGAATTATGCTCAACTCATCCAGCACATTTATCAAGTGAAGATAACTCAACATTGTTGTGGTTTAACTCTGGTTTCACTTTTTGTAAATTTTTGGATGCTTCAGAAGATGATCATGTGAAATTCCCATTGACCAGAAATCTATTCAACTCTGCAGCTGAACTGAAGAACATGTATAACTCATATCAAAAGATTGATGCTGTCATCATTCCAGCGGCTGCAGAACATTATGTTGATGGTCGTGCCAAAGGTGAGAATTCAAGAGGGTGGGAGAAGATGGATGTTTGTAGAGGTTTCATTTGGTGTGCTTATGATAGAGTTGGTGGAGTTGATGATCCAAAATCAAACGGATTAATGATCCAGTTTGATGAGGATACTAGAAAAATGTATTCCTTCTACGGATACACAAGTCAATATGCTCCAGAGATCTTCAAAGTAGAGAAGAAGAAATAGTCAACATATTGTTGGATTGATCTATAAGGTATATCTATTCATTTCCTTAGAATTTGATTGTAATTTAACTTATTCGGACAGATACAACATCTGCTTATTAATTTTGCTTGAGAGTTGGATCACCAAGTCTCTTGAAAATATCTATTATTAATCTCTAATTCCAATAAATACTGTTTTGATTGCTCAACTGTTAATTTTCTCTGTTCTTGTAAAATCGTTTCAAAAGTCAATCTGACTTGATTTGGCATATTTCCAGATGAACCACAAACATAAATCACGGCATTCTGATGAGTTAAAAGCTCAATGATCAGCTCACTTTGTAGATATAGTTGATCTTGTACATATCCACCATTCTCTCTTGAGAATGAATTGAAAACAGTCAGTTTATCCTGTTTCGCTAGGTGATCCCACTCGTTCCCATACAAGTAATCTTTGTCATGATAACGGTTACCACAAAACAAGAACAATTGAGATTTATCACATCCATAGTTTTGGATTCTATCATGGATCAAGCTTCTCATTGGTGCAATACCAGTCCCTGGTGATATCATGATGATTGGTACATTAGCATTTGGTAGCTTCAAATTATTCTTATTTAATTTGAAAACGATTTCATCATTTTGTTCAAGCGTTTTCAGCCATGATGTGCATAAACCTTTTCTGACCCTTCTGATCATTGTTTTATACTGGACAATTGCAACTGTTAAGTCGATGGTTGCTGAAGTTGGGGATGATGCAATGGAAAATAGTCTTGGTTTGATGACAGGTAATAAATCGAATAAATATTCAATCGGAATCTTCACACTGAAAAATTCCTGAATGACCTCAACTATGGACCTTCTTGGTCTATTTGCGTAGTTGTATAACTCTTCAGGATCCTTGTATGAGCTAAATTCGTACAATTTTTCACGCTCTCTCTCATCAGATGCAAAATGTCTTAGTAATGCAAAGAAAGACCTTCTTGGAATAGCTTTCAGATCTAAATGATGGGTCAATAAAGATCTCAAAGTAAGATTGGTCACGTAACCACCATCAATCTTTGGTAAGTTGCCTTCGATGATGACTCTCTTGTCCGCAATTTCTTGCCACTGCTGAGCATCGATTAGCGCTTGAACATCACTTGGATCATTTGTTGGGTATAAAGAAACGGTATCACCAGGAGAATATTGAATGGGAACACTTGGGGTGAAACTGAAATGACGCACATCTTGGAAATGATCCTCCGATGTAATTCTAGTATTAGTCTCAACCTTTCCACGTATCAACCATTCATGTCCATCATTGTCTGGTCGAGTCAATGCAAGGGATTTCACCTTATCTTCAGTTAACCGCTTTGGTTTTCTGAGATCAATCTTTAATGGATTTTTGGGTGGTAATAACTTGTCCGGTGAGATTGGCTCCAATCCATTCTCAAGTGGGAGTTGTTTCTGTAGATTCTCCAATAGTAATTTTTCAAATTCAATATAGTATCCATCAATACCTTGGGAACTTTGTTCATCAGCTTCTGCTCTCTTACTGAATTCAACAGCACCTAATTGTATAAGTCTATTATGTAATTTCTTAGCAGCATAGTTGAATTTTGGATAAGATGAATCACCCAGCCCAAAAGTTGTGAATATAAGATGGTTTAGTAAGTCTGTGGGTAGTTTCTTCTTCAACATGAACTTCCAGAACTTCCTACTGTTCTTTGGGAACTCACCTTGACCTGTTGTTGAACAAAATACAATCAGGATTCTGATATGGACAAGATTCTTCAAATCGAAATCATCTAAAGAGGAAAGTGTGACTTTGAAATGGTATCTCTCCAAGGTTTCAGCAAGAGTCTCAGCATAATCATGTGCGTTCCCAGTTTCTGAACCAAATAGTACAGCTATAGATCGGTCCATTTCTTCTTTAAAATCAATGGTCATATGGTAGTGTGATGACAAATGGGTGATACTCCGGCCAGATCACTGCTAAAACAAAACAACCCGGTCTCAGCTATTGCACAATAACACCAGCTGTCTTGTAGGATTCAAATAAAGCACAGTTCTCTTTACAAAAAACACTCAAATTATGGCTATCTCCCACTTACAAATATAAATTTGCGTAGGATTTATTGGCCAAACTGCTGCAGTTCGATGGCTTTCCGCGAACATGTTTTACGACTAGATTTCGCGAAGGGAGTCCGATGAATTCCGAGGGTGAAGAAAATTGCAAAAAATGTCGAAGTCATCACGCTTTCCACAAACTCCCAACTTCACCAATATTAGAAGCTCATACACCCACAAGATGCTTAGAACTGCCCTTAGAACACCAATCACATCAGCTTTGAGAGTTCCAGTTTCAAGATATGCTGTTTCCCCAGCTGTCTCCACACCAATCAGATCCTCTTTTCTAAGACTGTATAGTGCAGAGGCCAAAAAGGATGAAGCCAAAAATGATGAAAACAAACCAGAAGAAGAAGCTGAAATTGCCGAGAAAGACGAAGTTAGTAAGCTCACTGAAGAACTTGAAGCTGCTAAGAAAGAAGTCGCTCATTTCAAAGACCACTATTTGAGATCAATTGCCGATTTCCGCAACTTACAGGAGTCAACAAAGAGAGAAATCAAGAAGGCAAAAGATCTAGCTTTGAAATCATTTGCTAAAGATCTATTGGAAGTTGCTGATACTTTTGAAATTGCATTGAAAACTTTAGAAACTGAAAGTGGTGAGTCTCCTGAAAAACAACAGAAGGAGTTGAAAGATTTGATTGAAGGGGTCAAATTAACCCAATCAATGTTTTTAAACACTTTGAAAAGACATGGCTTGGAACAAATTGATGCTATTGATCAAAAATTCGATCCAAATGTTCATGAAGCTACTTTTGAAGTTCCACAACCTGATAAAGAAGCAGGCACTGTTTTCTTTGTTCAACAACCAGGTTATTACTTGAATAAACGTGTCTTACGTCCAGCCAAGGTTGGTATTGTTAAAGGTTCAGATTAAACAAATTGAAATTCAACAACTTTGTTGGACTTCTTTGATGAAGTATGAATTGATTATGATGATTTTTGAAAAGCTACTATTGTTCGTTGTGTTTTTGTTTCTATTTTTTAACCTGTATATATACACTTTGTTCATTGATGGCTGTTATTTACATATATGATTAACTTTGCTTGAAGGAGCAGAATTTAAGCATGCTTATGATGACTTGAAAGACCGTCAACGTAGTTCAACATTGAACAAATGTTTGACTGTTTCACGGATCTCATCTTGGAGAATGTTGACTTCTTCATTGGTAATGTTTCTATCCATTGATTGATAGTTTATTCTATAACACTGACTGTTTCTACCAGTTTTTGGATGCGTAAACTCATCTATCAATGTAACAGATTCAATCAGATCACCAGCAATATTTCTCACAATCTCCATCAAATCATTGATATGAACTTTCTCATCGACGGATGGGACCCAAAAGGCAATATCCCTAACGGTACCTGGATATTTAGAATATGGTTGGAATGTTGTGATTTGTCCTTCTTTGAATTGCTTATGGAATCTTTCATCAAGGGTCCAGAATAATCTGATATCAGGTATACCAAACAATAACATAGCGATTCTATCCAATCCAACACCGAAAGCCCAACCAATAGTGTTTTTCATACCAGAGTTGGTCAAGACTTGCTCACGAACAACACCACATCCACAACACTCTAACCATTCACCTTTCCACCATACTTCGATCTCCCAACTTGGAGCAGTCCATGGGAAGTAAGCTTCAACCCACCTGACTTTCAATGGCTCATTAAGGTATGGTTCTTCACTTCCAGCTAACTTTGCAGATCTTTTGGCTTCATTGAACACTTCATTAACTAGGACCTCTAAAGTTCTTTTCAAATGGGTCCCAACAAGTTCAGTTTCTCTATCAGTCATATAATCTTGTTTTGGATTAGTCTCAACATGATATGGTGGGTTAGGATCTTCAACAATGATATCAACACTTGGAATGGCTGCAATATCATCTAACAGCTTTTGCTCTAAGCCTTCACCATATTCATCTCGAGACCATGTTCTAGCACCTTCCATCTGATGAAATGCTGGATAATGTGTTCTATCAATCTCATCCCTTCTATAGACGTCAGCACTGATAAAATAGCCTGGGGTTTTAGACTTGATGAAGCATTCGTTTTCATGGGCAGAAGTATGGGTTCTCAGAAGTGTATGTTCATTAATGTAATATGTGTCTGTTTTACTGCGACCTGGATGGTCTTTTGGGAACCCTAAAGAGTCAAAATTCTCATATGTGGTGACAACTGGTTTGAAGTCATTGTAGAAAGTATAACCCAGACCACTGAATCTCTTCTCGATCAAACTTCTCAGGATTCCGATTGGATGGTTTGGGTTTAAATGTAATGATCTTTCGGTTAATGCTAAGATCGAAGGTGTCACATTTGTCCATTCATCAGTCTTGTATGTTTTTTTATTGATGGTCAATGTTTCTGGAACTTCACGCTCTTTTGCAGCTGTTAGTACATAATAATGATCAGATTGGTGAATCTTGAGACTTACTTGTCGAAACAAAGCGAGCAGGTACTCTCAAGATTGAGCGTATCACTCGCACTTCAGCCGTCAGCATCCTTTGAACAGGCTAATCAATCACTGGAGAGTTGGTGCACCAACTGGACTGTTTTCGCACGCATTATGAGAATCATTTCCGACTAGTCACATGACCTAGCTCACCCGTATTTCCGTTGGAAATGAAAAAAAAGACCACATCGAAAAAGCTCGAGATCAAACAGCTGAAAGGCCAAAGACGTCGGAACCTCTTCAGATTCTTTAACGAGGGATGTTTTCCAACTTTAGTCTGCTGAAGTCCTCATCGATTAGGGCACAACTTCCTGCTACCCAGCTGGTGAACCTTGGTAAACGTTTCAGTCATGAGTTGGCCCCAAGATTCAAACAACTAAATAAAGCACAAAAGGGTAGAGTTCCAGTTCGTACAGGTGGTTCAACCAAAGGTAACACATTGAAATTCGGAACTTATGGTCTACGTTTGAAAAGTGAAGGGACCAGACTTAAAGCCATCCATTTGAAAGAAGCTGATCAAGCTATTATGAAATTTATGAGAGCTAATGGTGGTAAACTTTGGAGAAGATTATCAACCAGTATTGCTGTCTGTATAAAAGGTAATGAAACTCGTATGGGTAAAGGTAAAGGTGCTTTTGACCATTGGATGGCCAGGGTTCCAACCGGTAAAGTGTTGTTTGAATGCGCTGGTGAAAATCTACATGAACAAGTTGCTAGGGAAGCATTCAGAAGAGCTGCGGATAAACTACCAGGTAATTATGAGTTCATAACGAAAGATTCTCCAATCAGAGTTGGTTTGAACTCATTCATCACTGAGGAAAAGAAAGTCAACTATTTTGAGGAGATCAAGAAACAACCAACAAAGGAATACCTAAACAAGGAAAAAGCCAAAGAAGACATCTACAAGCTCTACAGAGGTCGTTAGGTACTAAGTATATTTATAGCCCTGATTTCAAAGAAATACAACACCCCATCATGTATATATATATTCAAGCATATTGAAGCCATTGTGCACTGCAGTGTTTCTATTCCTCATATGCTCTTCTCAATTGCAACCATAGTTTTAGCAATGAACCCTTCAAGATGATAGATCGATTTATTACCAAGACTTAATCTCTCGTCAAAGGTCGAAGCGAGCTCAATCAACTCAGGTTGGGTTTTAGAATTAACCAATTGTAACAGCTCAAACAATAATGTCTTGAGAATAATTTTTGGTGGGATACAATGTGATATCAATTCATACAACACTGTTCTTGATTGTGAAATTCTTGAGACTGAACGATCTTTTTGGATATTGACTGCTAATTTTTTGATGACGCCTTCCCAATCCAACGTAATCATTGGAGTTGACTTCTTGATTGTATCATTTTGCATTGCTAGAGCCTCTATTAAGAGCAACGCTCTGCGTAAATTTCTCTTACTTGATCTAGCAACAATCTCCAGCACTTCTTTTTTCTCATCTTCATCAGCTGGTAAACAAATTTCTTGTTTTGATGATAGGTTTAATAGGACTTGAGTTATGCTTTCAATTGACGGTGCTGGAATCCTCACCAGTAAAGTTCTAGATTTAATTGGAGGTATGATGTTTGAAGTTGTGTTTGAAATTAAGACAAGTCTAATGTTTCTGGAATATTTCTCCATTGTTCTACGCAATGCCGCTTGAGCATCTCTTGATAATGACTCAGCCTCATTTATGATGACAACTTTGAATCTATGCTTCCCACTAAAATCAACTTGTTCAGTTTGTGCAATCTCTTTCAACAGATCCTGAATGACAACTCTATCGTTATTACCTAAATCTGAAGGTGTAATCTCCAAATGATAAGGAGAAGATACAACGTTGAACTCCAGTTTACGATTTGACGATGTGGTAAATGTTCTGACATCAATCTTCATCTTCTCAACACCTGGCCCAAACAGTTCATGTAAAACTGCCAACACTCTTGTCTTCTTACCTGCACCAGATGGCCCATAAACCAAAAGGTGTGGGAAATCACCAGAAGAGGCCAGAGCTTTCAGTCTTTGAGAAATCTCAGCATGGAAATCAAGACTGCTTAGAGTCTGCGGTCTGTATTTATCGACCCACAAGGACATTCTCGTAGGCTAATTGACTCAAGGATCAATCACTGAGCTGTGAAACACGCGTAAAAAAGTCTTTTTTTGGTTGACCGCGTATAAGCAAAAAAGTGTTCGAATATTACATAATCATACAACACTAAACATTTTCTTCTATTCAAAGCTTTGCTTGTCTAAAGTACTCTTCAGCGAGTCTCAAAACCTCGTCAGCTAGTCCAAAGGATGCCTGGTACCCAGCCCCTGCAATCCCGTAGTTGTGTATGATGGTTCCTTCCCTTTCTATTCTTGGACCGTCTTTTCTACCTGGTCTCAATCCAACATAGTCTTCAATGACATCAATTTCAGCGTCTTTTAACTCTGGGATATACTTTTTTATTCTCTCAATGATTCTTTTGGTTAACAATGGATCAACGACACTACTCCAGTTGTGTGGGAGGAAAGTACCACCAACAATACCACCACCTTCTTTACGAGGAAATGCGTAAAATGCTTCACCGGCAAATCCTGGGGTGCTGACCCCAACCTGATATTTAAAATCATTTCTGATACGAACAATTTGTCCTCTTATAGGATAAACAGACTTATCCTCAACACCTCCTAAAAATCTAGCTAATAACCCAGTGGAATTGACAACGAGGTCAGCTTTTTTACCCGAATGATGCAAATGGTAAGCCTCATCAATATGCTTCAAGTTTTTTCTTTTCAAGGTCCCCCCTAATGAGAAGATCTTGTGTAGCAAGAAATGCAAGTATGTTGTTGTTGTGATGGTGATGGTATCAAATGAGTATCCTCCAACGATATCATCATCCCCTTCTGGCAATTCATCTTTTCTCAAGGTTCTGAAATTCTCAACAAATGTAGAATACCAAGGATATCTTGGATGTTTCCCATCCACTAAGTCGGCCTTTCTATAATAGTGATGACTCTCAACACGGTGAATCCCAGCACTTGGTTCGTTTTTTGCGTAATCAATAAAGGTGGTATAACCTTTCTTATCTAAATTCTGTAGAAAGACTTCATCATGGGATGCAAAGGAGGACCAGTTAGCCCCTGCGAATGGACTGGTATATTCGATATCTATATCTCCCGGAACGTTCTTACCAATGACTGTAACTTCATAGCCTTTCTGTAATAGGGTCCACGCACTAGTCAACCCTGAGACACCAGCTCTATTGAATGTTCGGTTAGTTATTGAGTCACTAATCTTCGAACAGATTGATTGTCAAAACTCACCCTACAACGACAACCTTTTTAGCCATTTTTCTCAGTCAATATGTTATTGTACCTGATATCGTATCTCCCCTGTGAATGAACTTTCAGGATGTTTACTGAGGATTCTCGATGAAAGTGTGTATTTTTCAAATCATGCAATAAACGATGGCTACTCGGAATCGAACAACTCGGAAACCGAAGCCCGGTCACATACAATAACGAGCACTGTGTACACTTTCAGCCATTCATATATCAAGATCCCTCTGTCCAAAGAACCGAGCAACTATCACCAATATGAATTCTGTGGTGAATTTGCTGGAGTCACTGAGATCGCTTCTCTCATGTATCTTTTTTGCCCTTAGGGCCATATCTCGCAAGACTGCAACATCAGTACCTTCCAATAACTCAGACACTTTGATCAACAACGCATAGATCCATTGTGAGACTTGGTCTGGGATGTTTGCATTCAACCATTTGGTGCTGTATATTATGAGCCTTATTGTCAAAGGGTGATCGAAGTTGGATATCAGTGCAGTTTCTGGTTTGTTAGTCATGACGAACCTTCTCCATTCAGTGAAGTTGTTTGGGAACTTAAACGACGCTGGGATTGGCAAAGAGCCAGTCTCGGGAAGTTTTGATCTCTCACGCTCATAGATTTCTAGGATTTCATCAAGGTGTTTGGCATACTCATCGCTGGTGTTCCTTACCACTTCAGCTTCAATGTTTGACTTTGAGTTGGTAGTAGATGATGAGCCTTCATCGTAATCAATCTCCTTCTGAATAAACATCACAGATGAGCCAGATTCTGCTTGTTTTCTGTAAATAACGTTAGTGATACTTTCTTGGTCACACTCTGAGAATCATACATACCTCACCATAGCAAGATAAGTCTCACCATCTTCCGGAATTGTATCTGGTGTGACTGAGTTGAGTTTCTCTATTGATATAGGTAATGCTCTATATTGGCCGAAAACTGGGTCCAATTGACGAGGGTTTTCGTCATCCTCTCCTTGCTTCCGCTGTTTCTTCCCCTTTGAGTGATGACTGTTGTTGGAGCGCTTCTTGTTTGCCATTATTTGGTGGAAATACAAGTTTTGTGTCAGAATTCTGTATTGTTAATGTATTTTCAGACGGAATTTTTTTCTTTTCCAACAACGGCCAACAATAGCCAGAAGATAACTGGCAAATGTTTCTTTGCTGAGAATTCGGTTCTAATGGGCAAGAGAAGGCTAGAAGATGACCAGACTGGGGAAGCTGTTGGCTACAGTGATACTTACATGAATGGCTGTCTAATTTTCTGCAACTTTCCACCTTGTCAGAACGTTCAATTCCAAACTCAACCTGAGTTTGAATCGCATTACCAAATACACCATTTCAATGAGTGCTCAGCTTGTCTCAAGACTTTCCCTGATTCTTTCTACTTAGACCTACACTTGGAAGAACACCATAATCCATTCATGTCTATCAAAAGAGAAAAGGGTGAGAAAACGTACAAATGCTTTAATCATCAATGTACCGAATCGTTCTTGTCTCATGAAGGAAGAGTGGCTCATCTAATTGAAATTCATGATTATCCAGAAACTTTGGATTTTAGTATAATAGAGCACGGTTTGAGCCCCAATCAGTCATCTCTATTGGCTTCTTAAATGGATATACATTTGTATCATTGAGGAGGCACTGGGGTTGATGTTTCAGATGGGACAGCTGAGCTTCCATTATTCAATTTTCTCTTCTTCTTTTTTGGTTTGATCACAACAGGCTTTCTCTTGAGTTTCATTATGACATGGGTATCAAACTGACTGTCACAGGCTGGACATTTGTTGTTGTCTGGTATGATACTCAAGACTTCAAAGAATGTTAGTATGTTGAGGGTTCCAACAAAAGGCTTGAAGATAAACTTACTGCATAGACAAACACTGCACACATATCCAATATCAACAACTTTTCCCGTCAGGAAACAAGACGCTCTGAAATCGATGTTTCCCGTGGTAGGTTTGACAAGTATATTTCTTAAAGAAGGATCAATAAATAAGGCTGTCTATGTATATAAGGCTTGTTAGTATCATGGTTGGAAAGTTTCAGATATTGTGTAAAACTTACGGAAAAATATTGAACCAAGCCTTGTAAGTTTTCAACAAGGATGTAGACTCCATTAGTAGCATCAGCAGCCTGTTGTAAAAACGTAGAATCCTGACCAAATTGAACAACATCAATGGAGATTTTCAACTTTTGTGCACTGAAGATACAATTCATGATTGGAATATATTTCAAATGTTCATCCTCACTCAAATTTAAAATTAGAATTCTTGCTTTATATTGGGGATTCAGCTGTTGTGTTTTGTTTATATAGGACAAACTTAAGGATATCGAACTTGATAGATGGTTTTTTGAAGTTGTCTGGATTGGATCATCAGCCATTAGTTCTTGAAGTTTGGTTATGAATGTCTCATCGACAACTCTGAACTGTCTGTACATCTGTTCTTTGACATATTTTGTAGTTGATGGTATCTGTGCCGTTTGCTGTTGCGCTGAAGTATCAGGACCTTCTGGTGATGTTGATCTGGACTCTGATGAACCTGTTGGTACCCCTTTTCCAGCTGATACTAGGGTTATTTCATCTTCAGGCGTAGGGTATAAGAATCTTGCCCCATTTATATGACTCGCTATAATCGACACTTTATTGGAGTTGTTCAGGGCCAGATGTCCATTGATACCAATCATCAGACTCTCCAAAACTGTTTTGATCGATCCCTTTTGTTGTATCTTATGCCAGGAGTTTGCATTGGTGTCAATAATGATGCTCAACAGAGACGGCGATAGCTCTTCTAGTTCAATAACAGTCAGTAATTGTCGCTTTAAGATGGTTAAAAAACACAAAGGTGACGTACCATTCGTTCTTCTTGATCTAGCCTCAGTGCTGAATGTCTTGTCTGAGATTGCATCCATGGTTTTGATGTGTTGTGTTCTTTTAGCAATAAGTCCAAGTCGATCTTGTCATTTTTTCAATGCCCAGAAAATCGCCTACTCGAAAAAGTCACATACAAAAAAGACATATATTAATACAGAACAACACCATTTTTCATAAAACAGAACAAATCAGAGTGAAACAAAGTCAATTCACACTTTCACAACAACACTCTCTGAGCGTGAGTACGTAATCACAATCTGCTTAGAATCGGAACTCCAATTCAACGACGTTATGTAATTCTCTTCTTCCTCTTCTTCTTCAGGTCTATCCCCTTCTAAGTCTCTGGTAGCAGAATCACCACCACTTTTAGGGTCAACCATATCCACGTCACCCTTGACTTCTTTCTTAAGTACGATTGCTGATTGGTATTCTGATACCAGCTTCACTTTCAGCTGTTCCAGTATATCAATCTTGAACACAAATACCGTAGCTTCAATTGTTCCCACAACAAGTAACTCTTTATTTGGCGACAGTTTGGCAATCAAAATAGGTATACCATCCATTACTTCAATGAAAATCTCTTTTGATGGTGTTCTAAGGTCCCATAGCCGTATAGAACTGTCTAATGAGGTACTTATTATGTAATTTTGATTCAACCAAGAGGCAGATGTCACGGGCTGTGAATGTCCAATCAAAACACTTGAATTATTGAATGTGGTACCATTCCATACTCTAATACTTCTATCATCAGATGCTGTCAATAGTAAGGAGGAGGTTCTATCAAATTCAATCACCGACAGTGATTTTGTATGTCCGAGCAGACTTCCTAAGGGTGTTCTATCACCAATGTTGAAAACCAAAGCAGCGCCATTCAACCCTGGTACGATGAATCTAGTCTCATCTATCCAAGTTGCGTCAATGCCCAAAGATTCAGTAGGCCCTGGGATTGTTAGGGTGGAGCTTGTTGGTGTAGTAGCACCCAATGGCGTCAATGCCGAACTGCCTGCTGATCCATTTGTGCCGAGTCCCTCAGCTCTTGCGAAATCAAAATGTTGCACCATGTTACCTGACTGAGCATCCCATACCACCGTGACGTTATCAACATCAGAAGTCAAGATATAGTTTGAGTCAGGGCTCCATCTGATCACAATGACAGATGTATGATGAAGATATAATACATTTCTCAGTTTCCCATCAGCTGTCCATAGTCTTAACTCTCCATTTTCTAAAGCTGTCAAGATTAAATGACCTAGAGGAGACCACGCAACAGCTGTTATATCAGAGTCCTGAATCGAATGGTTTAGGACAATTTCTTTGGTTGTTGAATCTAAAATCACCACTATTTTGGCCTGTCCAGATTTTGTACCATACGATAGAACTGATGGAACAACAGGATTAAAATCAGACGACGTACTTGGCTCAAAAGTGAAAGTTTTTTTCAATACTTTGATAAATTCTGGTGAATTTTCTCTCTTCCCATTTCCATTAATTTCTTCATCATGGTCTTCTTCTTCATTAGACCTCAGTTGAAACCTTTCTTTGAATTCAAGAGGTTTGTTTATAGATTTTTCAATATTTAAGGCCTCAAATAATGAGAACCTCTGAGGATTAGAATCCACAAGTTGGTCGACATGTGTGTATAGGAGACCTTTCTGTATCAAGTTCACAAGTGATCCAATTGGTACACTTTCACCAAAGTGCGAGTCAAATGTACTGAGAGTTGGATACTCTTTAAGAAGAGAGAATGCACTAACTTCCAGTCCAACTTCTTGAAGATATCTCCATATTAGGTAATTCAGCTCGTCCGAGGAAAGAGACATAGTTGAGTAGCAGCTTGAAGACCTGAGCAAGGAGAGGAGCAGAGAGGCGTACTATTGGGAACTAAAGAATGACAATGGAGTGAAAACCTTGTTAGTAATTTGAGATTTTGTGTTGTTATTTTTCTTCTCTGCTCGAATTTACTGGTTCACAGACCAAGTTCGCGGCAGCCGAAAACTCGATCGTTTACCAGCGAATTCCTGGGAAGGCTTTGCCAGCATAAACAACGTGAACTTCGATGAGATTCTCTTTTTGAGTGCTCTTGTTACGCTCAAGCCACATCTCTAGTTGTTATTCTTCACCAATTTTGATCACTACTCCGCCTTTCCGTCAGTTCAGACCGCAACAAAAGCACAATTGCATGAAGTACAATGTCGTTAAACGTCAAGAAGCTGAGAACCTTCAATAAACAACCGACAGCTCCTAAAAATGTCAATCCATACGCTAATATGCAGAGTATAAACTACTCTGACACTCCAAGTAATGTGAATCTTCCATCAATTGACCAGAGGGATAAAGCCAAGATGGGTAAGGCCATGCAGAGAAGAATGTCCGTTCATCAGACTGTGGACGTATCGAAGCTCATTTCATCCAATGGCCAAAATGTTCCTGCACTACCGCAAAATATATTGCACCAATATCAGGATCAGGCTACTTCGATCCAATCTGAAAACAGCAATGGTACTCTCAAGCAGAATGCTCAGCATGTTACTCAGCAACGCCCTTCTTCAAAAGGCCTGGATCTTCATGATCAATCCGTCTTGAAATTGCTAAGTGATCCAAATTTCAATGCTGAACTATTCATATCCACTAGACTGTCAGACTCAACTGCAGCTGATATCGAAAAATTCAGTTCTAATTTGACCTCACTGAAGAATCAAGTTCAAGCTGATATTAAATCATCCTCCAGTCAAACCTATCAAAGACTGCTGAAAACATCCAAAGAATTGCAAATTACAGACTCTGAACTAAAGTTCTTGAGAAATTCCATCAATGAATTATTTGAAGTCACCAATACAATGAAGGAAGCTGCTGAGAGAAAAATACAACTTGAATTAGAACAAACGAACGATATCACGAAGTCGAGTACACTCAGACAAAAGAAAAGACAAGTTGATAGAAGTAGCATTTTGGTGCTGGAGAAAATGTGGGCGACTGAAATGAATAGTCTATTCAAACACGTTGAAGGTGCTCAGAAGTTTATTGCGCCAATTCCAGGCCGACATATAATTGTGGAAAGTGGTCGCTGGTACGAATTGAATGCTGCGACTTTCAAAGTCTTACAACCAGCTCACATTTTCTTATTGAATGATTTGATACTGATTGCAACTAGAAGAAGAAAAACTCAAAGAAAACAAACCGAAGCAAAAGGCTCTCAATCACTAGTTGCAGATCAATGCTGGCCATTAAGAGAAGTGACACTGGTTGAGCTGAAATCAAATGTATCCGAAGGTGAATCATATGCCATTAACATCACATATAATAGTCTGAGTTACATATATCAGACCGATCGTTACGATCATTACCAAAAGATTATCAATGGTTACAAGAAGGCGAGAGATGAACTCAGAGATATTTCAGAAGCCGAAAATATAAAACAAAAGCAACTGAAAGACTCTATGAGTTTGTTGTCGGTATCTGAAGGAGCAAACGGTCCGAACATTCAACCAAAGAGACAGAGTTTGAAGAATAAGAGAAACAGCCAAAGCATTTTACAAGACTTGAGCTCCAAGATCCATAGTAGATCAAGAAGTATGGACAATTCAAGCTCATTGAGAACTCTAAAGAAAGTAGACGAGAGTGTCGATGACATTGAGGTGCTGATATTTCAAGAAAACTACAGTGAGTCCATTGAAAGACTGAAAACCCTTGAAGATGAACTCAGCGTTTTGAAAGCTAGATGTAACGATGAAGAGCTGCTATTTCATAACGTTGTGGGTATGAAAATCAGCAACAAGTTGAATGAGATTTTCAAAAAGCTGATAAGTTCACTGAATACTACAAGCTTATCAAAAGATAGCATTGTAAGTGACATTGATAATCTAATAAAGCTTGGACAGTTGGATATTGCCAAAACACTCTTCTTGAGTAACAGGGCTCAATACATCAATGAATTGATTGCAAATGTTCATGAAACAAAAGATCTTGATGGTAAATCAAAAGTTCATCAGTACGTTATTGAGATCTCTATAGTGAGATTCCAAAATCTGAAGCAAACCATCGATCTCTATAAACAAATCTTCACGAAATATGATTTCAAGTCATTGAGTTATCTGGTAAATTGGGGCTTAAAAGAAGTTGAATCGCATATTGATAGCTTGAAAAGAATTTTGAATAATGTCAAATTAACCAAGGTACAATTAGAACAGTCCATCTTGATGCTACATAGACAAGCAAATGAACTGAAAGAAGTTGGGTTAGATGTTGATTACCTCTTGGATGCTTTCTACAAGACCATTAGCTCAACCAATTGAATAGAAGAAGTCTTCCATTACAGCTGCAATTGAGTTCTCGTAGTCACATGACATTCAGGATCACGTGATAATATTTTAAGAATATCCGCGAATATTCTAGAAGCATTTATAAAATTTAGTATAAAGAGCCCATCAGTCCCTCGCATGTTTCGCAAATAAAGTTGTACTATCAGAGATAACTCAAACATGGAGAAATTACTAAATTGGTCATTAGCACAAACGGATCCAGAAGCAAGAAAGAAGGTAGCTGCGCCAGATCCAGCTTTATTAGCACAACTATTTGGTGCTGCAGATGAGCCTACGTTAATGAAACAGGCCATAACTATCATTGAGAATCCAGAAGCAACAGATGAGGATAAGTTGGTAGCATGGGATAACTTTGAGATGTTGATAGAGAATCTTGATAATGCTAATAATATCGAGAATCTAAAATTATGGGAAAGTATTATAAATCAGCTGAGCAGTGAAAATGAAGAATTCAAGAATTTCGCAAGTTCAATCATTGGAACTGCCGTTCAGAATAACGAGAAATCACAGAAGGCTTTCATCCAATATGAAAAGGGGATTGAAACTTTAGTCTCCTTAATCAAGAATGAATTGAATCTCAAAGCTTTGTACGCTCTATCAAATGTCATGAGAAACAACGAAGATTCATATGAACAATTCCAGAAAGCACATGGCTGGGACATACTTGAACACATCATTCAAAACTCGGCAAGCAACACCAAACTAAAACTTAGAACTATATCCATGTTGAACAGTTTGCTAACGCTATCCCCAGTACACAAAGTGATCCTGGAAAAGCTACAATCAGATGGTGTTGTCTCTAAATTCTTGGAATTGAACTTGACGGATCATGACCTCATTGAGAGATCGTTGACCATCATCACAACTCTGATAAATCAAGGATATAAATTCAATGAAGATGAATTGAAGAAGGTTTTTGAACTGGCTGATATAATTGAAAAGGATCACAAGGATTCTGTGAACCCTGACGATTTACAGACTTTGAAGCAAGTATCACCTCAATGAGAGATCAGCTTCTGGGAAAGTTTTACTAACCAATATCTCACAGATCCTTCCAAAAACTACACTTCATAAAGAGTAGCAGAAAGAAATAACTGTATTATATCTAATGAAATGCATTCAAGTGAATAATGAAAATATTTGATGGATGTAACTGTAAGTGTCATTAGTTATCCCTCAGTATATCCCCTTCGTCAAACGTACTGAACAACTTTCTTAACCCAATCTCAATATTTCCCGTCATAACCTTTGTTCCATCCCTCCCAACCATTGAATGTCCTGATATGATCGCTCTATATAGATCTTTAACAGTTGGGAACTCATCAATAATTTTTGAAGCTTTCTTATCAGTCATCAATTTGAAGTGTTGTAACATTTTGGAATAGGTATCTTTTGTATCAGTCCCTGATCTGACTACCCCAATCTGTGCCAGATCTTCATTTCTCTCATATTTATCATATCTTGCTGATGAAATGGTATAAGTGAATGACCTCAACCAAGTCACCGTCTCATGGACATTCTTTGTAGGGAAAGTTTTTATACCATGAATTTGTAGTTGAGCGATAGCTGATTCAAGATCATCTATCTTCAAATTCGAGGTTGTATCATTCTTGGATTTCCTTTTCGTCGTCTTCGAAGAAGTTGTTCCCGTTTCTCTTTCTAAGTTAGATTTAACCATTTGCTGGAATTCTCTATTCTCATTCGTTTTCAGTCTAGAATAATATGCATCCAACCCAATAATCAAGATCAAAATATTATCACTGTTTTTGGATGAAGTTTTCAGACTTTTGAATTTCGGTAACAGCTCACCAAGCTCAATCTTCTCAACAAACTCTTTTGCCTGATAAACGTAGCATGAAATCTTCTCCTTGACGATATGCACCGACACAGGCTCAAAAGTATCAGTATCAGGATCATATCTTGAGGTTGCTTTTCTCTCCCATCTGATACAATTTTCATTTATTGGTTTTTCCACAATCTGAATTGGGTTTAATTCTTTATCATATTCAACCGATTGAAACACAGGTATCAGCATTGGTGGAATTTCAATGATCATCTCACTCAGCAGTTCCTCCTTGGTTCTTTTGATCTTGTTGGCTTCTTGATATAGTTTCTTGTGACGTTTTTCTATCTCCTTCCGTGACTTCAGTGCGTCCCTCTCATCTTTTGATGTTCTTGGTTTGTTTGAATCAGTAGTTCTGGATCTCACAGCTGGTGTACTTGTAGCAATGGCTGGAAGGTCAACGAGAGAGGATCTAGCTCCAGCAGGATCTGAGGATGGACGAGTGACCGCTACAGTCCTATTGGTGGCTTCATTTTCTCTTTGTAACCTGAGTTCTTCTCTGACTTCTTGAAGTTTGCTTTGGTGAGCTTGATCATTCTTCATCAAGATATTAAGGAATGGATTAGATACAGATGTTGGTTCGGACTTCTTTGAAGGTTCAGACTTCCTGGATATCGTTGATAGCTCCTCAGAGTCCTTGAACCTTATCAGTGGGATAGATGGTTTCCGTTTCAATGCTGAATGATCTACCTCCTTCAACCGTGTCAACGGTACAAGTGGTTTGATCTTTGATGTTTTACTCAGAACGATGTTTCCTATGGATGAGGAGTTCTCAATTGAGTCCCAAAGTGAGTCATTACCAGGGTGTGCAGGTGAGCTTGACAATAAAATATCATGCTTCTCAATGATGACATTGTCAATTTCTTCATCCGAGTCAATAGTCAGCTTGCCTTTTCTTTTCTTGGTCAACTTCTTGTCTTCTTCATCTGAATCACTAATCTCATAGACAACTGCGTCTAGATCTCTCTTCACTGGACTCGATCTCAGTGGTGATCTCAGTGTCATTTCACCAGACGTTTGTCTGATCGAATCATAAGAGTCGTTCTCGTCAACGACGAGTTTTGACGTCTTGCTTCTTCTTGTGGTTTCTGATGCCCATTTCTTCTCCAGTTTACTCTGCAGGTCCGGTGGATCAGAAGTCTTTCTCTGTAAATGATTGGGTACTCTCTTTTCCTTGTTTTCAGTATCACTGTCTTCATCTTCAGAGCTAGAAACTCCTAAATTCAGTATGTTATTCAAGATTCTGTCTGCTTTGGCAGGATCCCTCGGTGGTGGTGGTGAAGGCAATGGTGACGACTGAATAAGATCCCTTGTTTTCCATTTGGTTGCTGGAACATTGGCGGGAATCGAGCTCGATGACGTTATTTCGAAGACCTCATATGGCAATTCAGCGGCGCTTTTGACCTTTTGAGTTGAAGTAACAAAATCCTCATCATCACCACTTAATCTTGAAATCGACTGTTAGTGTGAACGAAACGCAAAAACGATCAGCAAAGGAATTACTCACAGCTCAATGATCTCCTCTTCACTATCAATGATCTCGATCGGCTCATTCATCATGGATTTGAGGAACGGTCTGACTCTAGCTTCCCTCACCACCCGGTTTGTCTCAATGTTTATTTTTTTTGATCATCACGAAAACTAGCTTCTACAAAAATACAGCTCAACAGATAAATATAAAAATAGAAGTAGTTATACAAATAGAAAAGAGAGCAACCAATAAAGAACTAAAGATATCCTATCATCGTAGAGCAGTGTAAAGCAGCTAAAAACAAAAAAGTCTTGCTTTAATCGATTTAGATGGCTGCGTTTTGAGCTTGATAGTTGGCTTTTTCTTCTTCGTATCTCTTTTTATCAGCTTCAGCTTTGTTTTCGTATGGAATTTTTTCTTCTGGGGTCAAAGCTTTCCATCTTTCACCTAACAATTTACCAACACCACCGAAGGAGATACCTGGGTTTTCAGATCTGACAATGTCTCTGTTGTCGTTAGCGAAGAACATGTAAGCAGATAGAGATCTTTTTGGAGCATTAGGATCTGTGAAGAGAGCGAGTTAGTAACAGGAAGACATTAGTAGGTTTCAGGAGCACATACCCTTCTTCTTTCTGGAGACCTTTGGTTTTCTGGCAGTAGTTGACATTGTTCTAGCTGTGATTGTTAGCAATTGCGTGCTTGCAGAGTGTGAAGAGAAGAAAAGGGAAAAAGCAGAGAAGCACCGTGTTAAATAACAACAACAACAACCGAACTCAAGGCGCGTCCCGAATAAATCACCATGGCAACAAGGAAGGCCGAGAAAGTAAACAAAACACAAAAACCGCGTTGCTCTATGGAAACCATCGCTGAAAAAGGAAATTCCGCGAACTCGGCCTGTGACAAAGTTGGCCCTCCGCGAGTTTTCATCCAATTTTCCACAGCCATAAAAAAAAACAGGTATCAACACGATTTCCCACTTTTGCACTGAAAATACACTTTTTTGGCCATTTCACACCCCAATTGGACGAAATATTCCATTAGAAACATCTCTGTAGTGCTTCTCCTTGCCGTCTGTTGTCAATTGTACTGTTTCTAAACCATTGGCAGTGCTGCCGTTTGTTTGGCTGATGCCCGCTCGCCAACTATGAACCTCGGAGACTGCTAACAAACAAAATAAGATCATGAGCAATAATCCAACTTGTAGTCAGAATCCCTTATTTCCCATTGCCCAATCATCCATGTCCACATCGTGTCTTCTTTTCACCGGAATATCTTGTTTTGGTGGTGTTCATTTTGTTGTTGCATTGTTTCCCCAGACTTTTCTGAAATTTTCCTTATCATTTTTCACTACTAATACATACTAAAATTTAACTATGTGTTTTTTGTTAGTACAAAATTTTGTATGGTGGGAAGTAGAAAATGCTTTAATTGCCACCTATTTTTTATATGGTGAAATTTGGTGATACAGTGTATGTGGTGTCCGGGTTTACTGCTTATGTAATCATCTATGTACTGCTTATGTAATCAGAAGTATTAAATTCACATTATTATGTACACTGGTGCTTGCTCTAACATTTGAGTTTCTCCCTCATCTCATCTCGTCATTATCATTTGTATCGATCATACGCAACAAGCGTATCCGGTCCCATCCCCTTGCTCTGTACGTGCTAATGAAGGTTTGTTAGTACTCCTCGTTTAGATATCATTCCAGTAGTTGTACTCACTTGTCCCATCTTCAGATTTGCTGTGAAAAACTTAGCAACACACCTATCAATGCAAACCATTTCACCTTTATTCAGGTCTGCTTCCCCATATTCATCAGGTATACATTTCGTGGCACAAGTATGCAATATACTAGAAACAATCAGATTAGTATCAAGGACAAAGACCACAAGATTGAATGAGCTTACTTGTTAAACGTTGAGTTCATGGCATCAAACTGTATTACCGCTAGCTTCACCTTTTCAGGATCAGCCTCTTGGTTATTCATCGCCTGCTGAAGAAGGAACGACATCCTTATATAGTATATATGAGCCTCCTAATCTTGCAGTCAACACTGGCTCTTCTTTTCCTTTAAATTTTCGAGGTTAATAATGATTGATGATGAGCGCGGGTGCTTTTTGATCATGTGAAACTCACGTGATAATGATAATTATTTTGAACTCAAAGGTATATCGCTCTTCAGTGCATTCAGTAGTGTGGTGATCTGAACCTGTGCACACTTTCGTGCCTTCTCTTACACCTTATTGTGTTTGAGCGTTCTCTCCAAGGACATTGTGCTAAAAGCGATTAATTCAGCCACGTGAAATACCGTGGAAATTGTTAAACTATTGCGCAGAGGAAAAAGAAAAAGAAAACAATCAAAAAAGCCTTCCATTGGAACTTGTAGACCTATACAGTCTTCTCCTCCCGCTAATATCCCCTTCGAACTCTCCTAAAAATGGTTCACGTTCTGCTAACAAATGACGATGGTCCTTTGAATGACGAGACTTCTCCATATATCAAGTTCCTGGTCGATGCAATTGAGGCTCAAACAAATTGGGACCTTTCAATTGTGGTGCCACATACTCAAAGATCATGGATTGGTAAAGCCCATTTCGCAGGTAAAGATCTAACTGCTTCTTTCATATATCCTACCAATGAGGGTAATGCATACCAAGGACCATTCCCACAACCACAACCTACCCTACAGACTCAATACAAAGAATGGGCCCTGATTGATGGTACACCAGCTTCTTGTGCTGATATTGGGATCAATCATCTGTACAATAAAACTAAAGGACCCGTGGACTTGGTCATTTCGGGTCCTAACTTTGGAAGAAATACAACAGCTGTATATATTACTAGTTCAGGAACTGTTGGTGCAGCTATGGAAGCTTCATTGTTAGGTAAGAAGGCTATTGGGTTGAGTTTTGGTTTTGAAAGTAGAAAGTTAGATGTTGAAGTGACTAAAGAGGCCTCGAAGATAAGTGTTGAATTGATAAAACATCTCTATGAAAACTGGGATGATAACGCTGACTTATATACTATCAACATTCCATTGAACAAGAATTTGAAATTTGGTGAGACTAGGATATCCTATGTTCCAATTTTGGAGAATAAGTGGAGAACTTTATTCGCCAAAAAGAATGAAGAAGACTTAACCGGCGAAGAATCAGCAGAAACTGATATCATTGATGGTTCAGAATCCAAAGATATCCAATTCAAGTGGAAACCAGATTTCCATGCTGTTCATTCAAGCGTTTTGAAGAGTGAAGAAAAGGGTGAAATCAACGATGGTGTTGTGCTCAATAGAGGGGAAATTTCGTACGTATTGACTGCAATGTTTTTATTTGATGTCATTAAACTTTTACTAACTATCTTCAACTGCAGTGTTACCCCATTGAAGGCTATTTTCAAAAGCATCCCAAATATATCTGGGGAAATCAAGCTAACAAAGTAAGTCTTTCTGAACAGACTATTTTACAGACACTACTATGGTAAGAAAGAAGAATATTGAAAAAGTGTACTATATATGAATATAGCAATCATAATTCTGGCTTTATATTCATAGTCGTTTAGTCTCTTCTTGTATGTTCATTCTATATTTTGGAGAATACTCATAAGATACTAACACTGAACTAGAACTTTAGAAGAGCAAGTAACAGGGTTGGTGTATTTATCAATTGGTCCAGCTGAATACATCTATCCAGCTATTCTAGAAGCTGTCACAAAGCACCTACCAAACTTGAGAGTCACAAATACTAAACCAACTGATGATGGGTTGAGAACCTTTCAATATGGTGACTACGAAGAGTTAGATTTTGATAGAATTCACAATGATGAGAATTATCTGATAAACTCATACATTTATAGAAAAGCCTTGATCAGAAAGCATTATCTAGCACATACAATTCATTCATATGTTGTCAAAAACCCAAACTCCATCCTAGTGAAAGCATTTCCTGAGACTTTCAACTTGGAGGTTGATTATGCTGAATTTTTGGAAGATTCATTGGATGAAGCATACGAATTGAGAGCAGAGATTGAACAAGGTGATAAGACATGGATATTGAAACCAAGCATGAGTGATAAGGGGCAAGGTATCAGGATTTTCAAGACTATTGATCAATTACAAGCCATCTTTGATGCTTTTGATGAAGGTGTCACTACAGAAGATGAAGATGCTGAAAATAATGACGAAGAGAACCATGGTATCATAACTAGTCAGTTGAGACATTTTGTTGTGCAACAGTACATTGACAATCCCCTTTTATTGCCAGCCTATCATCAGAAAAAATTCCATATTAGAACCTATGTGTTATCAAATGGATCAATCGAAGTATTTGTTTATAAGAAGATGCTGACATTGTTTGCATTGACTCCATATTCCAAACCTGATGCTGAAGAGGATGAGAAGATTCCTATGCTTGGTCATTTGACCAATACTTGTCTACAAGGAGAAGAAGATATCCTAGATAACAATTCGGTTGTGGAATTTTGGGAATTGCAAGGTCTTTCAAAAGAAAATAAATCAAAAATCTTCAAACAGATATGTGAGGTTACAGGTGAGGTTTTCAAAGCAGGTGTTAGTGTCGATAAGATGAATTTCCAACCTTTGACCAATGCATTCGAGATCTTTGGATTAGATTTCATTGTTGATGACAGTTTCAATGTTACGTTGTTGGAAATCAACTCCTTCCCTGATTTCAAACAAACCGGTGATGACTTAAAAGGCTTGATATACGGTTTGTTCGACTCTGTTGTCAAAGAGGCCGTTGTTCCATTTTTTGGTCGTGAGAAGCCAAAAGATAATGATCTACTTGTGAAGGTTTTGGATCTACATACTGACGGATGGTGAAACATGAAACTGCACGTAATACATAGACATAAATTTGTTACTCCTTTCCTCTCCATTGGGTCAATTCCTTCTTCTACGATTACTTCTTCTTGTAGCCACTTCAGGAACTGGGGTAGCTGAGTTTGAGCTTGGTGAGTCTTCGGATTTTTTCAAATTGTTTGCAGCCTTCTCAGCTTCTTTGGCAGCATTGGCCACAGCAAGTTCTTTTTGATAGATATCACTCTCATCTGGGTCCCCATTAATCTCTTTGGCCCAGTTATACAGCTTTTCTTTGACATATTGAGCTCTTACCAACCCATTCCTTAGAAGACTTAAGTTTCTGATGAATTCTTCATTTCTTTGTAGGGCGATTTGTGAAAGTTGTCTCACTTCCTCAGCATCATCTTGATCCAGACCAAAATCTGGGTCAATTTTTATGTTTGGTAGTGCAAAAAAAGGATCCATCTCTTGTACCGACTGTTTTCTCGTTATTCTTTTATCGGAGTCATCGATGCCTTCTTTTTGTTGTGCGTCTGAGTTGGGTTGATCAAAATCTGGCAAAAGTAGTTTGGCTTCCAATAGTTGACTTGAATCGTCCCCTAGCATAATGTCCAACAGTGATGAAACATGTATAACAGTGTCTTGCTCCTTTTCAATAATTTCAATTGCCTGTTGTGCCAAGTGCCTCAATACATTACTGGTGTAGGTTTTTGAAATGGCCTCTCTTGTAACTAAATCATTGGTCTGTTGGATTGGAGCTAGGACTTTTTCCAGATCAATACCAGCATATGGATCATCTGCTTCTTCATCTCCATCACTATCTTCATCGTCATCTCCCTCAGCTTCATCCTCTGGATAGTTATACGAGTCTAACCTTCTTCTTTTCACCACAACCCGCTGAACACGGTTATAGTGGATGGTCTCCAGTGTCTCAGAGGCGTTGTTGAATCCATCAATACGGTCCCTGTGAACCAAGTCGGCACCAGCCTTTAGTTTGTTCCCTCTATTGGTGTATTCACCATCGATGGCACCCTCTGGGAAATCTCCTATCACAGATTGTAGTTAGTAACCAAGAATTTCACGATCGTACTCCACTGGGTAACTTACCTTTCCTCTTCCCTTTCACCTTCTCTGAAAACGTACTAACGATAGTTGTTAGTATGGCCTCACCCTGAAAGCACAACCATCATAGTAGACTTACCTGATGTATTTCAGTAGATCATTTTCAGTGAATTCTTCCTGTGTCATTATGAATCCACCTGTCGCAGATAGCTGTGCTCTTATCTGTTTCTCTCGAACAACAGAACAGACAAAATCACAAACTTCCTGGCCTTAATTGTGAATTCGGAAAAGCCTCTGTACAATGAAGTAGTGCTCCCACCAGTATTTCAGCGGTCACCTGACAGTCACGTGTATATCTGTCACGTGAAAGTTTCTGAAGAGTCGCGTTAGCAATTTGAATTAAGGGAATACGCGTCGACACGAAAAAAAAATTGGATTCTTTTCTCGTCTAAGAACATTTGTTATACTCTTCTTCCAGAATCCATATCAGCACTCATTAGATAACGTCTCACATAAACACCCAATGCTTGAAGCCAAATTTGAACAAGCCCAGCTACTAAAGAAAGTAAGTCATCGTGTCTCTTGCCTAGGATCAACTGAATCTTTATAAACTAACAAACCTGATTTTAGATTATTGAATCTTTCAAAGACACTGTCCAGTTGTGTAACTTCAACTGTACCGAACATGGTATCACTGTCCAAGCAGTTGATGACTCTCGTGTCTTGTTGGTGTCGCTGTTGATTGGTGAGGACGCTTTCCAAACTTATAGATGTGACCGTAACATCACTTTAGGTATTGACTTATCAGCTCTAGCTAAAGTTTTAAGATGTGGTAACAACACCGACTCATTGACCTTATTGGCTGAAGATACACCTGATAGTGTCTTGGTTGTCTTTGAAGACACAGAGAAAGACAGAATTTCAGAATATACCTTGAAATTAATGGAAATTGAATCAGATTTCTTGAACATTGATGATATGGATTATGATTCTATTGTTACTCTACCAGCTGTTGATTTCCAAAAGTCTGCTAGAGACTTATCCCAACTATCAGACTCTCTAACTGTCCTGGTCACAAAAGACACAGTCAAATTCGTTGCCAATGGTGATATTGGTAGTGGGAGTATCATTATCAAACCATTTACAAACATGGATGACACTGACAAATCTGTCAAAGTTGAATTGAACAAAGCCGTTAACTTAACCTTTGGTATGAAATATTTATTGGATATCATCAAGGGTACTACTCTGTCAACAACCATCACAATCAAACTTGCTGACAAAACCCCAGCTCTTTTCGAGTACAAACTGCCAAGTGGTTACCTACGTTTCTATTTAGCTCCTAAATTTGAGGATGAAGAATAAGCTTGATGCTTATGTCAATAAAAAAGGAGATAGATTTATGTTTAGCTTTGCTTTGATTAATGTTACGTTATTTGAATAAGAGTAGGTTTCATTACTTCGTTATATATGGGCCTTATGCGGGAGTTTTAATGTCTAAAGGTTCAAGAAAACCAGATCTTGTTGAAGATTTTGACGTCACTGGTAAAATCAACCTATATGCGTCATGTTGATTCAAATAATACCTGAACAGCCTCTTGCACCGCAAAAATCCCATATTCTCGTATAAAGATAGAGCAGGTTTGTTCACCACTTCAGTTTCTAGCATTATCTCATCAACACCTTGCTTAATCATCTCTTCAATTGCCTGTTTCACTAGAACTTTGGCTATTCCTCTTCCTCTGAATTCTTTTTTCACTGCTAACATACCAATATAACCTCTTAATCTGACATTTCTATGAGGTTCAACTTTACAGATGATGGTACCAATATTCTCATTGTCAGCACTTTTGGCAAGGAAGCATAACTCAGGCCACTGGTTTAGAAAGAATCTATAAATATAAGTGGAGTAAGGCTCTGATAAGTCAACAGCGATCAGCTTTTGTATATCTTCAAAGTCCCGTACGTTCTCTATATCGAGCTTATGGTACTTGATCTCCGTCTCACTCATGGTTGACCGACTCTTCCGATGATCAGACTGAGATTGTAAGGGATTTGAAGAGCACTATGACGAATTTCTTTCATGATGACCGTGGAAAGAATTGAGAAATCGCCTAATTGCTCCAGCACAGGACATGTTCGCGGGATGAGGGTTAGTTGTTAAAATGGCTAACTTCCGAGGGTGTGTCCCAACCGTTATATCAGTAACTTATAGTGTATATTTCTCAAATAACTTCAGGTTAAAGACTATGTAACTAAATACTAAGTTCATCTTGGGATACTTCATCCCTATTTATAGTTTTCTCAGAAACTCCTGATTTCTAATCAATTCATTTCATGGAACTTTCCAGAAACTCATCACTATTGGAAAACCGGAATTTCAACATTAGTAGTTCAGTGTCACAAACAAAGGCGAATTTCCTATTGACTTTGGTCTTTTCTCACCTCTTTTGCTACAAAGTCCTACTCCTTGCCTATATCACACGGTCTAGTTCACACAGTCAGACCTTTGCCTGCTTGGTTAATTGGGGTTTTGGCTGAACTCGGGATCAACTTGTAAATGCTGGTAAACCTGTTACTTGTCACATTCCCGTTTCTGATACAAGAAACAAGATGATTGGCAAAGAGCTATCAATATTCAATGCACATACTGGGCTGAGCATAGCCACCAACAGATACTATTTTGTATCCTTAGACGAATTGAAGAGATTCTGCTCAAATCAGTTCAATATCCCACTTGCTCAAATTATCCTTATATCACCATTTGGGATAAAACTGAAATCCTCCTCCTTTGAAGAGATAGATGAGATATATGCATTTGATAAAAATCTCTTCTCACAGAGTGGACAAGACAATGTTCCTCTGAGAAGATATTTCGACGTCGATATTCTGGATAACCTTGAAAGCTTAATTCAGCCCATCAATTCTCCATTACTAGACATTGATCTTGATGTCATCACCAAAAGCCGAAACTCTAGGCAACTGATAAGTCTGCTAACTACAAATCTAGGGTGGGCTGCTGCTATTGAATCAGACAGTTCACTTTTCTCTAAGAAGATACTTTCTTTGCAAGAGCGAATACAAAACCTCTTTCGGGCCTTGAGAGTGGCCATTCAATATATTGATGGATATTGTTCTGAGGTGGAACGAAATTATGAAACCTCAGTGAGTTTTGCTGCTGAATTACGCTCCCATTCACTAAGTCAAACCTGGAGTAATCACTATGAGAACCTAAAGCAACTCAGATCACCAGATGGTACCACCCTAGCAGAATACTTGAGTGAGCGTGATTTGGAGGATCATGCCAAGGAGAGTTCCTCACTTAACCGGGAGATTGATTCTGCTTTCATTGAGTTGAAGCCCAAGATTGAGAGAAGCAGAAATTGGAGGTTACAAGTGGAGTCTGAATTGAGCAATTCTGAAAAAGAGTCGAAAAGCTTCCTTTCTTCACTTGATGTACCGGAAACATTATCAGAACTTCACTTACTCAGTGATAAAGTTCAGAAAGATACACGGAATCTGCTGGGCAAAACAAAGAACTCGCTTGATGATCTAGACATTGATGTCATTCTGGAAACATTCCAAACACACAAGAACAGTTTCGTTACAAAGATATATGATTCGTCTCTCCAGCTGTACCAGCATCTCTCCACGGAAAAGGAGCTTTTCACTTCCTTACAGGTTAGTTGTTTCAAATTTCTAAAACGATTGTCATCATCACAAGCTGAAATGACTGGGCTACGAGGTTCCCTGAAAACGATTACCACTAAGATCGAGAAGATTCAATCCCTAGAGTCCACATTAGCATATACCATTGATTTACCCCTGCTGTATGGACTTTACCTTCTTGAAAACCTTAGAAGGGAGCAATGGCTTCAGAAGATTAAAAATACAAGTTCCAAGGCAAATGAAAGTTTTGCCGAGTTAAGAGAAAAGGAGATCAAAGCAAGAAACCAGTGGTTTAAGAATTATGGAGTGGTTATGAAACTACTGAATTTCGATCTGTCATCATTCAGTTCCAACAATTTGATCAGCTTTGATATAGTTGCAAATGAAGATAGATCAGTCGCTACCGAAAGGAAATTCACATATGAAGATTGTCAAAACTACATTTCTCAATTAAAGTCAAATCAGGTCTCCAGTGAAGTAGTGAATCTTTTGATAAAAGGGTTGGATGAGCTACCACTAAAAGTACCAGGATTGGATCTTAACCTAACGTCTCCCAAATCAGCGGATGATACTGCCAAAGGTTACAAGGCAAGAATCCGCAAACTTGAAAACCTTCTTCATCAAGAGCAGTTTAAAAATTTCAACCAATGGCCTGCCTCCTCTTCAAGGGTTGCCTCTATTTTAAGATATTCACAATTTCGTGATGGTTCGCCTCTCTCTGGTGAGTCGGTAGTTGAGAGAGCTGAAAGGTCAACTTCACCTCAATTCTCTGAGGACTTAAACAAGCTTACAGATGAGAATCGGGAGCTTACCAGTGATCTCAGTAAACATAAGGATGCGCTCAGGCTGCTGAAGGACGAAATAACTGCAGCAAGGCAAATGCTATCAACTAAAGAACAAGAGAAACTGAGAATCCTGAAGGAATTAGAGCAGCTGAAAGATAAGCACGAAACTGATGTCACCAAACTTCAACTTACCCTATCTCAGAAACAGGTTGATAAAACCAATCTTGATCTCTCCCTGAAAGAACAACAGGAAAGAATTACTAGCTTGGAAGCAAAGATATCTGATAAGGACGATCTCATCAGACAATTGGGTGTTGAGAACTCTGAAAGAGAATTAAAACACAAGGAAGAGATCGAAATGTGGAAGAAATTGCATGACGTTGAAGAATTGGAGGAGAGATATAACCAAACTGTGAAAAAAGTTGCAGCACTGGAGATTATTTCTCAAGAGAACGAAATACTTCTGAAAGAAAAAGATTCTGAGATTTTGGAGAAAGATAATAAGATTAAGAAGCTGGAAGTCAGAATACAAGATCTTGAAAGCAGCAAACTTGAAGACGCTAAGGTTCTTGAGTTGAAGATCAATGACCTCACGTCTCAGAATGCCACACTGGAACAGAAGCTTGAGGACTGTAAGGAGGACTTCGGACAATTAAAGGCTATGAAGAATGATCTTTTGGAGAACATGTCGAATCGTGAAAATGAATTTGCTACTGAGAAAGGAGCACATCAAGAAGAGGTTGAATCTTTGAAAGGAAGAGTGGAAGAACTTGAGAAGGTACAAGTAGAGCACGAGGAGTTGCAAGCTCAGTCGGTTGAGGTAACTAATAAGCATATTCAAACCATTATACAATTGGTGATCATAATCAACTCTCTGCTTATCAAGTGCAGAGATCTCAGTGATGTTTTACTGAATATTTACGAACTCATATGTGGAAGTTTGAAGTCTATTGGCTTGCTGGCGGTGAAGTCGTCTGAAACCAATGATGTTGATGTCATAAGGGTGAAGGGCTTAAGGAAAGCTGATAACGATGTGACTCCATGTTTTGATCTAGCAAATGGTTTCAAGCCGATTGTACCTGCTGATGCCCAAAAGTACATGATATGGTCAGAAACTCCCAATCCACAGTTGATTTCAGCGTTGAGTGCATCAGATCCATTGAAGAAAATAGAAGCATTGGAATCTATATGCGATGTCTTGATTGAGAATTACAATCTAACGACATTTGAAGAGAAATATTTGAGATTTGTTGAGAATGTTACCAATTTAAATAAACTATTTGTTCCAAGTGTTTCTAAAAGGTTCAGAGAGGTGGAACATTTGGCTAAAAAGGAATTGAAAGATAATAGGAAGTTGAAAGAGAATGAGAGAAGAAAGATCTCGATACGAGATTTCCAGGTTGGAGACTTGGTGTTATTTTTACCAACGAGGAGCGTCACAGAAAATCAAACCAACAACATTCAATGGGCTGCTTTCAACGATATGGGTGACGTGAAGTATTTGATGAAGAATAGCATAAATATAAACCCTCAAAAACAATGGTTTATTGGGCGTATATTGGATATTGAGGAAATTGGTGGCACAGAATTTTTGGTCACTACACAAGAAGCACCTTCAACACGTCGTTGATGTATAGTTTTATGGTCTGCAGAAATCGAAACGCGGTATATAACTTGGTTGAAAATGTAAATAGCGATACCAGTTTCAGCAATCCTCTAAAATCGATATTAGACCAGCGCTTCTAATCTCGGTTAAATGAACGAAGCTATTGGATTTAGAACTCTCAAAATGATTGCAATATTATGAATGATCAATTCGCATAGATCATTGACTGTGAATATACTGCATCACGATACTAGCCTGTCAGCTAGCCGTTCAGTTCAACTAAATTAATATTATATATAATAATTCATATTGACGTTAATGGTTATAATCGTCGACGTCGACGTTAATATCTCCTCCCGACATTTGAGACGAGACCTATGATCGTCAGGCATGTCTAATTATATTTGTTTAATTTATAATTCATCATGTAATTATTAGAATATCGACTTGCAGATCGCTAGACTATTATAATTCTAATATTTATATTATAAATATTTAATTATGGCCGGATCAATTGAAATATGAATGAATATAATATCGACGATGTACACTAGTAGCTCGTCCATATTGTAATTTATTGAATATTTAAATACCGGTAATTATGTTATGAGCGATTTGAGAAGATAATTTGCAAGATAAAGCATAATTATTTCAGAGAATACATTGTCCAGTAAGTATACTGAAGTAATTGACAGAGCCAACGTGGAACCCACCAGGATATTCAACCTCAGAAGTGTTTTGCTTATCGTTTACATAATCACTAACAAAACTCTCTCTCCGCCACACAAAAAACGAAAAAATCTCGACAAACAAATGTAGCTGATTGTACAGAGAGAGATCAGATCTCCAGTCCTTCCCCATCACACCAGTCTCAAGATGGCTCCTCAACTCAGACGCGAAGACCTTGTTGTCCCATACATCCACGTTCCCCCAGCTGCCCCATCAGCTGCCACTGGTGTTGTCTCTCAAAGTATGCCAATGGCTGCCATGTTCATGAAGAATAAGTTGTTATCATGGCTGTCATTGTTGACTGCTCTTTTGGCCTACGTCGGTGAACTTCATGGTGAACCACTTGCCGAAGGTGCTCAATCTGGTTATCTACGTGTTGCGTATGTATATCAAGTTGAACTATGTCTTTTGCGCTGTATGGCATGACGGTGGTTTCGATCTCCCCATGTCAATATGGTGGGGGACTACAGAACCAGTAATGTTGGAGATCTTTATACTAACAACCGAAATTTTGATCAGACTAGGGGTTCTTGGTATTGCAGTTTGTTACATGGAGGTAAGTATACACTGAACTTGTGTTCAGACACGAAAGAAGATCACAATACTAATACAGTCTTATAGTTGTTCCTTCCAGGATCCTCCGGTGCTATCAAGAGACAAGCTGTCGACGAAGTTGTCGAGGGAATCTCATCGACTGTCGCTACAGCTATTGCAACGGCTACAAGTGCTTGAGTTTAGTACCAAAAAAAGTTGTTGATGTTTATCTATCTTATATTTCAATAATGCAAGTTATGTGTTTCTTTTTCTGTGAAAAAGAAGGGTTTGTGTTCAAGTCTATTCAGTACCAATATCTTCGTTCCATTCTTCTGGTTTTTCTTTGATAAATTTGGCCATCAAGTCTTTACACTCTTGGTTGTCCATGTTGACAACCTCAACTCCTCTCTGTCTCAAATAGTCTTCACCACCAACAAAGGTGTCATTTTCCCCCATCACTACTCTTTTGATACCATACATCAAGATAGCACCAGTGCACATATCACATGGAGAAAGAGTGGTGTACATGGTACAGTTCTTGTAAACGTTTCCTTTCAGTCTCCCAGCATTTTCTAGGGTAGAGATTTCACCATGTAGCGTTGGAGAGCCATTTTGAATTCTCATGTTATGACCTCTACCTAAGACAGTACCATCCTCATGAATTAGACAACCACCGATTGGGACACCTCCTTCGCTGCTACCTAAAATTAGAAGATGATTAGTATCTCTTCTCGTTAATCATTTGGGGACGTTGGTAATGCGGCCATACCTTTGATAGCTTCTTCTATTGCTATCTGCAAACCTTTTTGATCGTCGAAAGCCATGATTTTGATAGTCAATAGAATCCAGTAAAGAGTTTACAAGAGAGATCTCAATCAAAGAAACGGATAACAGCAAAAAAAAAAACCGTTAAATTTGTCTATGTACTAAAATCAGGGAAAATGCACAGAGCTTCTACCGCTTTTCTTTTGCTGCAACACCGTTGAATTTCGAGCCTTTTCCTATTGCAGTAAACGCCGTCGGAGATCTGGAAAACTTTTCAGGGCCGATGAGATGCTTCGAATGGAGCCGCAGTTTGTGGTTTGTCCAAGTTATCGCTGAGGAACTCATCAAGGAATGCTGAAGTTCTTGACATGCCAAAAAGATAGATGACTGGAAAGTGGACAGTGAATAGACAGATATGGGCTACGTCAGTTATGAAAGTGTAACGAAAAGGACTTTTATATAGTTAACCTGTATACACGATAATGTAACAGCAATTGTACTCCCCAGAAAAAGAAAATTGGAAAAGGGAGACTTACATCCGGAAGAAGAAGACAAAGTAATAGATGGTGAGGCCTTGAGATCATGATGATTCTGGAGCAGTGGTGATGTTGGCAATCTTTTCAGTCACCTCATCTAAGTCAACCCCCAATTCTTTGGCAAAGAATTTTGCGATCTCTGTATTATCAACAGATGATCCTAAAGATGATAGGATTCTGTTATAACCTTCTTTGGTGTTGGAGTAGGCATAAATTGGGACATCTTGTTGAGTATGACCACCACTGGTCCATCCAAGACCTGCAGAGTTGGACAGAATTTCAGCCAGAGTTGTTTCAGCAGTGGTTGAATTAGCGATTTTGGAAACATCTTCAGAAGTATAGTTGGTGTAGACGTTCAAAGCTTTACCCAAAACATCTGTGATGATGTATTCAGTAATGTTATCACCATCATATTCATCCAAAATGTTTGAAGCGTATTCAATAGAATGTGGGGTCTTCAACAAATTTTCTGGGTACCAATCGTAAACATCATTTATAGCTAAACCATAACCACCAGTTTCATGATCAGAAGTAGCGACAACCAAGGTTTCTGTGTCCAATGTGGCAACACGATCAATGACAGCTTTGAATGCTTGGTCATAGGCATAAGTCTCCAAAGCATGCGCAGCTGGATCGTTAGAATGCCCAGCGTGATCAATTCTTGCACCTTCCAACAACAAAACAAAACCTTCTTCTTGATCTTCAGTAGCTTTGATCAAAGTTTCCAAGGCTAACAACGATGATTCAGCCAATGATGGATAAACCGAGGCATTACGGTCAATTTCAAAAGGAATATTATTCTTGGCAAACAACCCCAAGAGTGGAAGAGAAACATTTCCAGAGGAGTAAGCCTCATCAAACTCTTTTCTGTTTCCAATATAAGTCCAACCATCTTCAATGGCTTGAGCAATATAATCAACGCCATCTTCTCTTTTACCGACAGTACCATCGTAAGTTTGATTAGCCCCATGCAAGTATTGTCTACCACCACCAATGACAACATCGATAGTTTGACCTAACGGATGGCCGTAACCTAATTGCTGAGTGGCAATCAAATCATAGTATCTTCTTGAAAGAACATGGGTATTTGGAGTACAGATAGTAGCATCTTGAACGAATGTGGTTGAGACAATACCAGTCTTGTAATTCTTTAACTTGGCACCTTCATAGAAAGTACCTCTTGGAACTCCATTTGGATCAACTGAGATAGCACCGTTGTAAGTCTTTACACCATCAGCTAGGGCAGAACCAGCTGCGGCTGAATCGGTGACCAACTGAGAGGATGACTTCGTTCTAGCAGTGCCGACAAGGTAGTTCTCAATGTCAAAGACAGAATCAGTATCAGTAAGATTGTCTCTCTGCTTGATAAATTCCCTAGCAGCAGTGATACCTGAAAGACCTAACCCATCTGAGACCAAGAAGATGATGTTTTTTTTATCATCATATTTCACTGGCAGAGCAGCGACGATAGCAGCAAAGACTAAGAGCAGAATGGATGATGGGAGTCTCATTGTTGAGCAGTCAATAGATCAATTGGGTATACGCAGCGAAAAAGATGCCTTGAGACTTGGAGTGTTGAAGAGAGCCTTGACATATTAAAAACTCGTATCGATGATTTCAGTCTGTATTTATATACTTTTCCCCCAAGGAAGTGAGCTCTCCATGTTGGACGGTAAAGTTACCCAATCAAACAGCTACCAGAAACGTTTTCATCAAGCCAGATTATACCCAAAGCAGTAATCGAGTCAGCTTTGACGAATGAATTGAATTGAGAGTCAGGTTTTTCAACTTTCCTTAAGTATGTGGGTGTGTCCCCAACCACCCCGTAAGAGGAAGTTATAGAGGTTCAACTTGTCTGGGCATTCCAGAAAGACTCGCAGAGGGAACCAATTGATTCAGGCACGTGGATATTAGCTGTGGAGTTAGAAGCGTATAGTGGCTATACACAACGTCTTGATGTTGGGAAGCCAGTTATTGAGAAGAGTGTTGAGGGTTGACATTGACAGTCCACAAAGAGAATTGTCATGAAGAACCCTGTCGATTTCTCGGATAAGGGTCAGAAGACCCTTTGTTACTCCAGCACGTATTGATGCCATTGATCAGGACGCTGCTTCTGGTCATAAGGAGTAAGTTCACTACACACAGATTTACAGTGCAGCAGCCTCATATAACACATGGGTGCTCTGAATTATGAATATCGAAAAACCTCATGCGGGTAAACATGAAGCAAAAGACGTCAACTACACAGTACATTGGTGATCTAGGAAGTGATCATTTAGGGAATTGATTCCACGTGTGTGGCATTTCTATTCACCTTGAGGTCATTCTGTTCAGGTGGGACCCATGTATCGGCTATTGATATCCTCAAAGAATTGTTCAAAAGTATCAAAGTTCGCAAGGTTGCTGAACTTCAGTGCAAAACTATCACTGCTAAACTCATCACTGATCTCATCATGTAGAGGTTTATAATCTTCTTTATCATTATCGTGGATTTCGTTGTCAACACTCATAATTGGATTCCCACCGTGTTCTTCATTGGTGGCCCTATTGACGTCCACAAGACTGGCAATTATCTGACCAACGGTATCTGTAGCATCATTTTTAGTTTCTCCAATCTTATTCAGATGCCAGTAGACCCTGGATATTAGGTTCAATGGGTTTATATTGAATTTGTTCTCAACTCTATCGTTGAACTCATATAGGGTAAGACAGGAGTAAACAACTTGATTCCATAGGTTTATAGGAGACCCTCTAATCAATGACCTTGGAAGATCTAGAATCCTATTCAGGATTGACATAGAATAGAACATTGCAGTATTATAACCAATGTCCAAATATGGCCTAATCTTGAAATTAATATCAGGATTGTCCAACTTAGTGTAGAACGAAATGAATCTTCTTGATAAAATCACATGATAGAACTCAAAATTGAATAATAATGATCCAGAAGTATCCAAATCAATCAGTGTCTTCCATTTCTCGAACCATTCATGAATCTCCAAAAATCTGAAGACTTTTTGATCATGCAACTGTTCAAATTGATTATACTTGATAACATTTTGAAACAAATCTTGAGTATAAAACATCTGATGAACAACTTTTACCAATTTTAATTGAGCATAGTTGATGTTATCACCCAAGGCTAACTGTGGATAACTCATTGCCAATTCAAAAACATCATCAAGGTAATCTTTTGGAATCAACACCGGTCTCCCATAACCGATTGCATTGCTTATATGACAAATGTTCAATAGGGTCCATATTCTCAGACGGAAAAAGTCATCATTTTCAAATTCCTTGTTGAGAACTCTTTCTCTTATTTTAGAGAACTTCACAGTCATCATAAGTTGTCTGATTCCCTCTGCAGACACAGACCAGGCATCAGGTGCAAGAAATGGCTTCCTGGCAATGTTATATAGTGAACAATAGAGAATGGCCTCAACGTCATGATCAGTTAATGGAGAGGTCATTGAAGCACTTCCGAGCAGTCTCTTGACTATGAAAAACAACTCTTCTTGCTCTCTTGGGTATTGAAAATTATCATCAAACGTCATAGATATCAACACAAACACCGACGTTATGAAAGGATGGGCCTCAGCATAATCATTTGAAATTTCTTTGATTCCACCAGGAATGATCCAGAAATGAGCAGCATTGAGAAAATCAGAGCTTGTTTTCAGGCAAAGGCTCTTATTCTTGTAGTAAAATTTCTCTAAAAACTCTTTACGACACATCTCTTGGAATGACAGATATCTGTCTTTTCTTTTGAATAGCCTTGCATCGATTCTCGCTATGGCATTTAAGGGAGAGTTCATCACCGAATTATCAAGGTGATTGAACTTGACTGATCCAAGACTTTCAATATACCTATAGTCATTATTGATTTCTCCCTTATGCATGACCTTCCCATCTGAAGCCTTAGCTGTTGATTTCTGCAAACTTATCAGTTCGTCTAGTTTGAGTAACACTTCTGTCATTTGATTACCCAAAACACCGATCTTCTCAACTTCATTCTGTTCCCATTCTTTTTCAGCTTGATTAATTGAGTTCAAGATCTCGCCATTCTTGTCGGCAGTCAATGAACATTCCATTTTCAGGACATTGCATCGATGACATTTACCCACTATGGGTTCAAAATCACATCTTGTCTTGAGCTTCCGGCAGGAATCACAGCTGGATGTCTTTCTTTTTCTCCGTGATATGATATCCTGCTTCTTAACTGAGTGTGGTCCATGATCGTTGCTAGACATATCGACTCTGTCCACCAGTAGCCATCTTCAAGCTTCCGGGAGACCAAAAGCTTTCTTCTTCCTTGGTTATCTTTTACGCTTCAAATAAGCAGATTGATGTTTGGCGCGTTGAATTCCGAGGCCGCGCAAAGCCGGATCTTGATTGGTCTACATATTAATAAGATGAGAATATCCTTCCTTCTTCAGTGGAAATCAACTACACAGGACCAGTCGTGAGGTAGATCAGCCCAAGATAGCCTAACTGCTAGAAAAGCAATGCTGTAATGCCAAAGTAAATGGCCAACCCCATCAAACTCTTCTTAGTGGAGCCACCTTCATTCTTCTCATCAGATTTCGATCTTGCGACTTCATCAACCATGACAATATCCTCATCGACAATCTCACCATCCTGATCATACTTGATAGTGTGCTGTTTGCCACCAGTCTTACAGCTGATCTTACCACCTCTGATTATCGAACCGGAGTTTTCGTCACCTCTTGTCCACCTATTACAATCGAAAGAGTCTGCAACAGTGCTAATGAATGCACTACCTTTGACAAGCTTCAATTTATTGAAGGTTGCCTCTTTGAAGTCACCAACAAACTCAATGGCACCTCCAATTGATGCTAATTTTGGAAGAAAGTTGAGTTTATTCAAAACAGTGTTATTGACAATCATCAAGCCCCCATCGATATCCGAAACATTTGGAAATTCGACATCTTTCAAGTTTGGGTTCTCAATAATACTCAATGTTCCACCAACCTCTTTCAACTTTGGGAATTTGACACTCTGGAAGTTGTTGTTGATCAACTCTAATGAGGTTGCAACTGATTCAATAGCACTCAAATCCAAAGAAGCGACATCTCTGATTGTGATGTTATTTGCATACTCCAACTGAGGAAGTGAGACCATAATGCTTTTAGAGTTAGCGCTGATAGTCAACTTCTCATTGATACCTTTGATTCCGGTACTGACAGTTTCCAAGAATCTGTTGTTGTTGATATTCAAAGTGTCCAAAATTTCACTGTCAAAGCCAGCGAATGCAACCAAAGAAGTATCTGAGATTGTTATACTTTTCACCTTTTTGATACCACTATCAAAACCAACAGTACTCAAGATTGGCAAGACCCTCCAGTCAATGATACCAACCGTATTTAGGTATGGCGCATGTACAGCCGTCAATGATGTTAATTCATTCAAGGAAAACTTGCCTCCAATAACTGCTAAATTTGGAGTGTTAATTCTAACCAAATTTGAAGCATTTGCAATAACAAAATCTCCAGAGATAGTTTTGACGGGTCCTGTATCAATCGTTGACCCGTGATAATCACTGATATATATTGAACCAACCACATCATCACACTCATAAAGTTGTGCCAACTGGGAGGGATTTGAGATGTGATAGTCACTGTTTGAACATTGAACAGATGGTCTTGGTGAAACAGGAATCTCATCACCGTTGGTTCCATCATTGTCATCTTCATCTTCATGAACAACAATAATCTGCTGTGGATCCTCTTTTCTTGGAGCACCTGATGAGTTATTAGATTTCATTCATTTGACAATCGTCTGGATCTTAGAGGTACTTACTGAAGTTAGTGGCAGACAATGGTAAGTGTGGTTTGGCTCCTCTTGAAGAACCAGTTTTGATTAGAGCACATAATGCACCAGATGTTATGACCGAAGCCGTGATTAGTTTTGAGATTCTCATTGTTATAGTGCAGTTCTTAGCAAAGATAAAAGTGTGTTAAAACGTGGGAAGAAAATAATCACTATTGCCAGACACAGATGGGTTGAGTGTCATTGTTGAATCCTCGTTTGCGTCTCAGACTTTGGTTTTGTGTTCACTGTTCTCCAAATATTGCTTCATGACACAAAGAGACAACAGTTAAAAATAATTCATAGGTGCACAAAAGTGAGATCACATCATGGGAGGCACATCAGGAGGTCCTGATCAGTGTATGTATCAAGTGTGAATACAGAGTTACCAGATTATGATGAGAGAACAAGTGATGCCTTCTCTTCTGTAGTATCTTCTTACGATCTTTGAGATTACCCTACTCTCAGCTCATATTACAACAAACATCATCATGATCAATAAATTATAGCCTAATCGTAGTTCAGATTGAAGGTCGGCACTGTTTGATGAACGTGGAGCGATATTACAGAAATGAGTTATGATCAGGCAGCCAATCACATCTCATTTGGCCAGCTCCTAAACGGAAAACTCTCATTTGGCCAGCAACTTGACTTAGCGAGGACATTTTACATTGGTGGCCTAATTGGGTAATTCCTTGTGCTTTATGAATCAAAGGCAAGAACACAAATGCCATGCTTGCATTTGAATTGTATCAGATTTGTTTTACGTTGATGATGAAACAGCCATGAAGGTCGCATTCAGAACAAGTGCAAAACTATAAAGGGCCACCAAACTCCCAGTTGTTTCTCTAATTCAAAAAAGTTTCCACCAACTAGCAAAAATCATTCAACTCGTAGACTATGTGGAAATCCTTAACCTCAAATATCATCAGAGCTAGCAACAGATCAATTGGGTACACAAGTTCTGCAACCCACCCAATCTTCATTAGATCATTCTCCAGAACAAACTCTGTCACCAATCATGATTCAAGATTCAAAGATCTTACAAAATCAATTGTTGAAGCAGGCGGTTTTGCTGAGGCCGAAAGACTTGAAGGTCCAGACAATTTTGGTGTCGATGTCCGTCGTTCCAGAGCTCAGCCACTGAAAACATTGATTAGAGTTGCAGAATCTCTCCCAAAAGGTTATCCGAACCTTTTGAAGTATGCTTTTGCCTCTAATTTCATCACAAGATCTAAATACTCTTCACCTGGTGCGGATGCTGGAGTTCAGGGTGCTGATATCCTCATGAATGTTACCGCTGTACAACTACAAGATTATGAATTCGTTCATCCTGTTGGTTTCACTTTTGGTACAGCTCCATTGGATGAAGAGACCAAAGCCATCTTCAATACGTCCTTCTTACCAATGTGCCACGTTCAAGTCGATCATTCAACAGCAGAATCATTCTTCAAAGAAGAGAAAGTCGACATTTTGAAGGAGATTGAGAAATTTGAAGTTACACCAAACACTTCGTTAGTTAAAACTTTTCCGCCAGGTGCATTTGTTGGTGCTGAGTACGAGAAACTAAGCAGTGATTCACAAAACTTCTTCTATAAAGAGGAGAATCTTGTCTCCCATGTGTTGGTTGAATTTCCAAAAGATGTCAATAACGCTGTATCGGAGATTTTCAAGCATGACATCTTGGGTATCTGGTTACACTCTAATGGTTTGAAACTTGCGAAATCAATTCAGTATGAAGAGGTGACTTATAATCATGCTCTACATGCTAAGATCCCTCTATATTATTTTGGTAAGGAGGAATCAAAGGATCTTTCCATCTCCAGATTGCAAGAGTTCTTCTCAGCTGTCAAACGAGGTGAAATCACTGGATTGACTGGTGATATTTCGTCTGAAAACGAATTTTTGTTGACCAACGCTTGAAAATTCTGTTTCAAGCGCATCTGAGGTAATGAATGTACAAATTTTGATGTCAAATCTAATCTGTAGAAAACACTACAAACGTACAGGGCTAATATATGAAGAAAATTGTGTTACTGTTTCAAGTCTGTCATCCTCAACCATATTTCTTCTGCTAAAGCTTCTGCCAAACCTGGTTGGTCCTTTTCAGCATGAATGAATGACTTCCCTAGTCCTGCCACCGTAAGCTTGGTATCTGGAGTTTTGGCCCGATGGTGGACTCTTTTAATGCAATATAAAATGACGTGGGTTAAATAGTCAATTTGAGCAGTGGAGTCAGGGATTTTCTGGAGTTGCTGTTCCGACTGTTGATTCTGCTGTTTGGGCCTATCATGGATGATTGCAGTTGGTGAATTCTCAGCTATATCTGGTTCAGGTGTGGTCAACAGTGTCTCACTTGAGTCAATGTAACCTCCTGACAATGGACTCACCTCCGAGTCTGGAGAGTAACCGGTACTTTGATGTGTACTAACATTACTTGAGTTGATATTCTGTAATTTTGTAGTTGCAAAGTTCCATTTCAAACTTGCTTCACTGTCCGAATAAAGTTTCCCTTCAATGTTATGACGAGGTCTTTTAGCATTTGGACGATGAAGCTCCATCCAACGATCCTTCTCTTGAATTAATTGTACCAAAGACATGTTTCTTCTGCAGCTTCTAATAAACTTAGTCTTCAATAACAATGATGTATCAGGTCTATTATTTGGATTCTTTATCAAACAGAACTTAACAAATTCCTTGATATACTCACTAAAGTTTGAACCAACCAACACTGGAGGTGGATTCTTTGGTATCTGAAAAAGCACTTTCATCGGCTCATAATTTGAAAATGGTGGCGATCCAGTAACCAATTCTATTGTGGTGATACCCAATGACCATATGTCGACCTTCTCGTTATACCCTCCCCTTCTCGTAATGACTTCAGGAGCCATCCAAAACGGAGTACCAACAAATGTAACCTTTTTGACATGTGTAGCTGTTATCTGGCCCGAGACACCAAAGTCCGCAAGCTTAACTTGCCCATTGGAGGTTAACAAGATGTTTGCAGCCTTAATATCTCTATGAACTTTCCTTTCTTTATGGAGATAATCCAACCCTTTCAAAGTTTCTCTAATGATAAAACTAACCACCCCTTCACTTAACCTCTTATGACACTTTAACAAATCAGAACATGAACCACCACCACAGTACTCCATAACAATCCACATAGAAACATCTCTCAAATAAGTTTGATAGTAGTTTGTAATGTTATCACATCTCAACTGAGACAAGAATGAAATCTCTTGAACTAGAACATTAATCTCATCATCGGTTTCCTCCAAATTAACAACTTTGATAGCGACAATCTTACTGGAAGATTTTTCAACAGCCTTATAAACATCACCAAAGTTTCCTTTACCAATACACTCTTTTATCTCATACAACTCCATCGGATCCCTATCATAGCAAGTCAAATCCTTCTTCTCTGGAGTTGTGGAGGCTGTGACTTGACAAATATCACGACTAGTCATCATCAATTTGTCACTCATTTTCTAAGATAGACTGGATAGACAAAAAACAGCACGTAAGCACAAAAGTAAAATATGAATGAGATGTTTGAAAGCAATTAGCACAGAAGATGGATAGGTTGTTGAAATCGCAGATATGCTAGTAGAGAAGTGACGCAGGAATAGAAATGACCTCAAAGTAAACAGGTTAGACCGTGAAATATAGACCTTTTTCATCACACAAGCATGGTATTACCACAGTGAAAAAAGTGACACAAAAACAATCATGGTCATATGGAAAACCACAGAAACCACAAAGTCGATTAAAGAACAAGGTTAGACCCCGCATACCACAAACTCAATTCACAAAGCTTAGAAACTTCAATCTGCGGGCTTTGTGAGATGCATAACTAGCTGTGTTTTCGTTAGGCTCTCTCCCTCATCGACTTTCAGGATCACTGTCTTTCCAGCATTAGATGCAGTAGATCCTGACAATAAAACCCCCTTTCAGGAATGATACTCGTTTAGTGACTGACGATCCACCTCCTGAGATAAGTTTCTGTATAGTTGTAGCTATGGCAGCGGTTTTGACCTTGGAATGCCAAATTAAATAGAATTTCCTGATCAATCAATGGTAGAATGTTTTGTATCACTTGCTATTTCACTAAGCGCATGTCACCTTAACCGGATCCACTACCAAGTCTATGCCACAAGTCATTGTGCGAGATACGAGCAACCCTGACATTTGACCACTCAGTTGCATTAGTGAAATCAAACTATGATAATGACACCAATGTTTTTCCTTTTCAGAGCTGTTGATTTCGCCATTTCTTTTGGGGAGAAAGTGATTCAAGCAACACCAAATTCAAAAGTAGCCAAGAATGGCAACAAAGACGCTGGAATGATCAAGTTTATAACGTGACACAATGGGAACTAGAAGTTTAACATGCCTCTGGGGTTTTGTATATTGGCACAGGTCTGACACCAGCAGAAACGAAAATTATAGGGAGTTGGAAACATTCCCCTTGCATTTCTCACTGTTTGTATTTGTGATGAATATCATTGCACGAGATGACGATGTTTATTTACCATTACTGATTATAGCGTGATCTCCTTCAAAATGGTCGCCCGTACTTGTCAATTGGAAACGTTCTCAGCCATTCTCATTCAAACTCGTAGATTGATACTCAACAAACCAGAACAACAACAATATGTTCTTCATCCAAACACCACAAACGTTAAACGAGACATTGTCCTGTCAGGTAAAGCCATTTCCTATGGTATCTGGTGGTATCTTGCAGTTCTATCACCAAAAGCAATCATGTTGGATTCACTACGAGTGCTTTCTGGTCACGTGCAGTGGAACTTTGTGTTCCCATTACCCGGATAGAATCGCAAGAAATAGCCACAGTGCCTCAGAGTTCTGAAAATAGAACTATGAAAATTTTTCTCTCTAGAAATCCTCGGAGAAATTCAGATTGTACAAAATGAGAGCGATTTCAGATTCCGCCATTGGCCCAGATAAAGAATTTTGACGTGAATTGTCTCTCTATCAAAAATTTTTATGACTCTGAGAGTATACAAATACGATGAGCTCTTTAGTCAAAACAGCTCTTCTTACGAGTCATATTGTTGGGTGGTTCAGCTGAGAGTATACCAGCGTAAGTTAATGAATCATTAATGTTCCAATGAACGGCATTGGAGGGTCTAGACGTTGTAGACTGTCGATGGCAAGCCCGAGCATCACGCCAGAGATGATATTTATTTTTTGAGGCTGTGTTTGTGTTTCATTAATTTTCAGTATTGTGAAACACCGGCGAAAAATCATATTTTAAGCGATACATATGGGCTATTGTGAAACACCGGCGAAAAATCATATTTTAAGCGATACATATGGGCTACACTTCTATCTATGATAATCCCTTTCGATTATAAAACTATAAAAAATACACCGTGAACAAAAAACCAAGTATTAAAAACCATGAAACAAATGTTTATATTGATGGATCAAGCAGCCAAAAAGCATATATTTATCTAAGATTGGATATGGATAAACTTTTTTTTAATGAGTCAAACTGAAACCAAAAACCAGATTAGATAAACATTGTAGAGCAGACCAGACCGAAGTTTTTGATTCTAAGAAGACATTCTTAGTTTAGTGCATTTAGAAAAGGAAAGCAACACCAGCAGCGACGGCAGCACCGAAGACACCAGCACCCATAGCGTTGGAAGCAGCAGCACCAGTAGAAACTGAGGTGGTACCGTTTGAGGCGTTAGAGGCGTTTGAAGAGTTGGCAGCTGAGACAGCGGCAACGGAGGCTAAAGCAACGACGACAGATTTGAATTGCATTTTGTTTATAAGTGTATTGGTAGAAGGGAGAAAAAATTGAAGAAGAAAGGAAGAAAAGAAACCGGGCGACCCAGGCCTTTATATCTCTTTTCTCTCATTATCAGGAAATATTTTTCCAGCGTGGGCTTTTCGGGAAGGGCCACATGTATAGAAAAAAAAAGAAATTCTACGCTCTTGAGATGCGAAATTTTTTGACTTTTCGCGTTTTTCTTCTCAATTCTCAACGCTTGTTGCCGCTTTCGTCCAGCTCTCCTTCCCAATCGGGAAACGATAACACACGCATGAGCTTTTCGGAGCAGGCCCAGAACCTTTTTTTCAGGTCCATTTTCTGCCCGATCGGGAGAGGGAGCGAGGCGAGCTCTGAGAATCTGCCTAGTCCGCCTGGAAGTTAGACGGGAGCTTCGACAATTCTAGAAGGAACACCAGGGACCTGAATTTGACTCCTGTGAACAGGAATTGCCCTCTTGAGCTACAGTTTAACACTTGTATATCGCCAGCATACACAAGACCAAGCAACTAAAACCACATAGAGATCTTTCATATGGCCACCGTACTCTGTAGAGACTAATAGTTATGGTTTCATGACTACACAATGTATAGGGGAGCTTGAGATCTGGAGCCAAATGTCACTGCAAGGATGGTGGAGCCTGGAGTCGGGAATGAGATCCACTATAAAAATGTGAATTATGATACCAAAAAACGCGTTCAGAATTTTACCACGATTTACCCAGTCTTAACTCTTCCAATCACTTCGAAGGAGAACCTCTGCGATGACGTAACTGGTAGCCACTAGCGCCTCTATCTTTTGGTGCTGTTACAAGTTTCAAGATGTGCCAAATGCCAATTGCATGAGATTATGACTATCAATTCGTCTATCAAGTATCATGACAAGGAATGCCACTATTCCAGCAATGAAATTATCAATTTTTGGGACTCACATCAATCCACTGAAACAGCTTGCGCCGGCTCTTATGAGGCTTCAGAGTTGTTCAAAGCCTCAGAGCCCAGAGGTCATAGTTGAGTCATGTTCTACTGTTTCAGTTCGCGGCGTCCTCCTATAATTTGCGAGCTGCGACTTGCGAGTTGCGACGCTCCGATACTGTCGCTACAGCCAGCTAATTTGCCGGCCAGCTGCACCGCAGCAGCCATCCATGATATCAGAAAGCCCCCTTTGGGACTCCCAAATGCAGCTAACTGGGTATGACTGTGATGTCTATATCAGGTTGACAACTGCCTGGCAGCCAGTATCACCGTGGCGTGTTAGATGTGTATACTACTAAGGCAAATAGTAGTGTGGGTCGACTGACAAGATACCTAATTTATATGTGAACCACAGCTTTAGGAATTCGAGCTGAAACCTCTAGTCTCTACCTGAAGTAAGCTGTATCGTAGGTTGCTCCTGCAGCAACCTTGCAAGATAACATATAATCAAAAAATGACCTTTCTAATTCTATACACATTCTATAGAGGCAGGCTATCGGCTTTCTACTAGTGCTACAATTATTGAGCAGCAGTAACGAATTGCTTCTATAACTATATAGTATACACAACTATAAGAAAACTTGACGTTTGAAAGATGTGGATGCAAAATGACTTGTCTTCAATAGGTTGACAATAAGAAAAGGTGATTTTGAACCTTTCTCATTCTTTTTTGCCATAGTCAAGACATATCATGATCTATCACATATTCTGGTAATCTTCTTCTCAACTGCTTCATTGGTACCTGATTCGAATAAGACTTGATCAACCTTCAAAGATGAGCACATCAGAGAAAAACCATAGATGTCCAACCTCTCCAGAACAATTCAGCTGTCAAGTGATAGAACATCACAGAGCGTGAACAGTATTCAGTGTCAATAGTTGGAGCACCCATTTGATTATTACCCGTAAGATATGTCACAGTTAAAGAAGAAATCACCCTAATCCAAAGGTACCACAGTTAAGATGCATCAAGAACCAAAATCAACGAATAGCATGAATCTAGTTAAAAATCTCAAAGACTCTTTACAAGAACTCTAGACCAACCCAACCATGATATCCTCATCACGTTGAATCAAATATCAACAGAACGCATCAATTCAATATCCAACAGAATGAGAAAGATTGAATAGTCGTTGAAACAAGTTCAAAAGAGTCAATGATGCATTATATGATCCAGGTGTTTAATCTTTGCATAGAGACACATTGAACGATGTATTGGCTATATTGAAATAGCTTGATCGACCCAACTTAAGTTATGCATTGCGTGAAAATATTGCTTCTAAAGAAACACTGTAGGTGAATGTCATCACGATAAAGTCTATAAACCAAATCCAACGAGCCCAAAACTGGAGAAACAAACTGTCCATATCGGTTATTACAGCATTGTTGAAAATAGAAGATGATTGTGAATTGATAAAGTGTCAACAAGCCTCTATTGTTCTTCAGACCACAGTTTATTTCTTTGAGAAAAGTTTTTCAGTGTAGATTAATTTTTGTCTTCCCTTTCGCGAACTCGGTTGGTAATTATGAGCACTGCATCCGATTACATAAACATCCGTCCGGGTAACTCTCAGACGTAAGCGATATCGTATTCAGTGCAATTACATCCTATCGCCTTCACTTTTGACGGCCTTCACTTTGATCCAAAAGGTATTGAATAGGGGTGTGATCAACAGGAAATTCATCCATTAATAACGGAGAAGGCTTGACGCAGTACAGTGAGATCCAATTGAGTCAGTATTATCGAAGACTCTTCGGCTAACCATATCAAGGGATCGGAAGCAAGACATCACATCATACCCATCACTCGATTGACATCATCAACACATCCAGGTAGTCATGGCACAATCTGCCACGCTCAAAAATGTCCAGATAGCGAACGTCGGGCAATCCAGTGCGTCAATCCCCAATGGAAACGACAACTCAAAAAGAAGTGGTGATCGTTCAGTACCGAGATTGATTAAACTGATATCTGTTAGGCTCAAAGAGGCTGCTTTGGATTCACCGAGCTTCCGAGCTAGTTTCCATCATTACAGCTCACAAGTTGATCTTACCGAACAGTGGATTGAAGGCTTGATCAAATCAACAAAGAAATATCCACAGCAAGCTAACGATTTCAAGGATGTAAATTCAGTGTTTCTGAATCAGTTGATACCAGATTTTTTGAAAAGTGGACTATTGGATCAAGAAACTACTGCAAGTGTTCTGGACACAACGAAGCTGAACTTGGTAAGCTTATGGTCGAAAGATTTTGATGATTTGGTTGTGAACTCCACAGAGATCACTGAACTATTAAGTGAAATCACCAGAACTCATATCAAACGTTATAAAGAAACACGAAAGAACTTTGAGTTTATGCAATCTAAATATGATTCCGCTTTGAGCAAATACTCATCAATTGCCAAGACAAAGGAACCATCTGCTTCCAGAGAGGATGCTTTCCAGTTGTTTGATATCAGAAAATCTTACCTATCAGCGTCATTGGACATGTGCACAGAGATTGCTAAGTTCCATCAGGTACTTGATTTGAGTCTACTTAAGTTGACAGAATTGTTGTTCAAAGGTAAAGACTCATACGATGAGAAGTACTTCTCAAAAGTAAAAGCCTGGTCCGAAGCAATCAATACATCTGTCGACTCTCTTTTGACAGATATGAATCGCTCAAAAGAACAAATTGAAAAGTCAACAGTTGCTCAATTTGAGCCAACAAGAGATCTGAAGCAACATAATCTAGCTTTATTGAATCCTGCCACTTTGAACCAATTCGATCCAGATATTGATAATCCAGGTGAAGAACAAAGCTATGAAAAGCATGGCTGGCTATTCATGAAGACAACTGTTGGAAAGCCGTCAAGACAAATATGGGTTAGAAGATGGGTTTTTGTCAAGAGTGGCATATTCGGTTTGTTTTCACTATCACCTTCAAAAAATTTTGTTCAAGAAACTGATAAGATTGGGGTACTGTTATGTAACATTAGATACGCTCCAGATGAAGATAGGAGATTCTGTTTCGAAATCAAAACCATTGAATCCACTGTTGTTTTCCAAGCAGAAAATTTGAAAGATCTTAGATCATGGCTGAGAGTCTTTTCTCAAGAGAAACAAAGAGCAATTGATAATTCTCAAAGCGAATCGGGGAAATATGCATTTGGAAGATATCCACCTTTACTATATGATTTTGCTTCAACTTCGTTAACATCAATTGACGTTGAATTGACAAGCTCAAAAGTTGAGAACTCGAATAAAGATGATACTGTCACTGTTATAACCTCGTCATATCTTTCTCAACTGGTTGGCCAGAATGAAAACCTCGAGATCAAACTACCAAATACCACTGACTTCGGTGAACCTGATTTGGTGACACCAATTGCAACAGCCAAATCAAAGCTTGCTCTAATATCTCATGCATTTTTATCCCCAACTGTTGTGCCCACAGCTGTCACTGCTAACATCTGGGGAAGTGTCAACTGGGGGATGTACTACATGTCTGATTCTTTGCCTAAGAGTCAATCAAAGATCAATGAAAACAATTTGTCGTCTCTAAATCCTAGTGAGATATACCCATCATACTATCCATCTCACTTGAAAAACTATGATATTCAGCTGAAGTCTCTATTCAACTCGTCTGTTGAGATGAATGAGTTTGTTGTTCTACATTTCTCATGTCTTTGGTCCCTAAATCCAGGTCAAGAACTGGCTGGTCGTTGTTTTGTCACCACCAAGAACTGCTATCTTTATTTGAATAGTACTGGTTTTGTCTCTCTCTTGAAGAAAAAACTGGTTGATATGGTAGCGATCGACGTTGTTTCAGAAAAAAATTGGGATTTGATCAAGGTTTATGATATTGAAGGGCTGAACATGAAAGGAAGGGTATTTTTGGAAGATGGTAGACTTATTCAAAAAAAGATTGACTTTCTGATTAACAATAGCATTAAGGATAAGCCGAAAACCCAGGAGGAGCTCATACCCGTTCTTGAGTCAATGGTATCAGCTAAACCGAAACTGGAGAGAGAAGCATCGACCAGTACTAAAAACTATCCAAATGATGACACTATTCTCAACTCCATTCAACCAATTGAATCAGTAAAAGATGAAAACAAAGCAATCCGCACTAACTATAATAATGAGTACGAAGTTCGTCAAGTTCAAAGCTATAATGTTCCAGCCAAAGCTCTCTTCCATCTTATTTATGGTGATCATTCTCCTGTTTTCAGAGATGCAACTTTATTCATTGATAAGGATGAATTCACAACCTCACCGTGGTATACTAGAGACGGTCAGTTGACCAGATTTATGTTTTATAAATTGAACCTTTCAACAAGTTTTATCAATCTTCGTGGAACTGAAGGCAACGTCTCTGCCATGATGGTACAGAGCATTGAAGAGATCATCGATAGTAAGTACTATAGAATTGAGGAGATTAGAAATTCCTCAAAAGTGCTTGGGGGAGAGATTTTGGTGCTCAAAAGAAAGATCATCATTGTGGAAGAGAATGCTAAAAGTTCAAAACTGATGGTTTACACTAAATTGGATACACCTAGTGGATCAAAGTCATTGCTAACCTATAACATCTATAAACGAAGTCTTTTTCATTTTCATAAACAGGAAGTCACCAATGCGTTCAAGAAAATTGAGGAATTGGCAGATAGTCTTGGCTCTCATGGAAAGGTCATCAAAGCAATAAGAACATTTGGGAATTTGAGCAAGACAGATGAGCCATGTCCTCAACCTGAAGAGCTCTATTTCACCGTCACCTTGAACCTATTGCTAAAATACTATGTCAAAGTCTTACTATTCAGCTTGGCTGGTTTTATTCTCAAACTTTCGAAGGTTGCATTTGGAGCAAGTATTAGTTTACTTGAAAGTTTGAGCATCAATAAGCTCTTGTTATTCTTGTTGATGCTATCAGTGTTCCTGAATTTGTTTCTATCCGGTAGATCTACTGTTTCATTTTGGAGAAGTTGGAGAGCCGAAAGTACTTTAGCCAACTTCAGAAAAGAATTGGAGTATAATAAGGTTGAAAGATCATTAAGTCTGGATGAACTAAGTGCCTTATCTTCGATGAACTTCAACAATTCTTCGGTCGCATTCAGGAATTACCTATCCTCGGCTGGAATCAAAGATCCAGTGAGTGCTGATGTTGATTCACGTTTCAGAAAGACGAGGCATGAAATTGCGGTGAAGAGAAACGAATTATTAGTTGAATTGAAGATTCTAGAGAAAGTGGAGAAAGAACTGTTGTTAGGAAGTTATAAGAATTTCTTGATCTCTGAGTTGAATATGTGCAATATTGCATTAGATGAGATGAAGATAGACGATGATTCTCTGAAAAAATACTGTGCTGTCTGTATTGAAGAATTGAAAACACTATCTATTGATGGTTTATTATAAATGATGTTATGAGTGTCTTTCATTAATGCTAAGTTGTATGTAGCCTCTAAAGTCCCCTTTTGGCAAGGTTGTCAGCTATGTCTAAGTAAAGTGTTATTGTATTAATAGTGGTGGACTTGTCAAGTCCTGGAGTGAGGGCCTTTGCAGCTCTTTTCAGTGAATTTGTCCAGTTAATTAGATCCAGATGATCAAGATCAGTCAAAGTGCCCAAATATGTTCCCCATTTTGCCGATTTAACACTGACCATCCCATCGTTGGGACCACCACCAGCCTTGTTTATAATCAGCCATGTCCCGTAGAATGCGTTGTACCATTTTGGTTTGAAAGAAGCACCATAACTGAAATATAACACGTTAGGATCGTCCTTGATCACTTTGTTGAACTGTTTGAGGTGGGATGTAGTTAGCTCGTAGATGCATTTAGGAAGCTTAATTTCATCTGGAAGACGGTCAGCCAAATCCACAACATAATCAGCCACTTCAGAACCCCTATGAGGTGTTGTTATGGTGGTAAGACTGACTACTTCATAATTCTCTTTTTCCAACTCGTCAATCAGAAAACGGCAGTCCAGACCGCCCATTGAATGTGCAATAAGATTGACTTTCAACTTCTCACCTTTCTCCTTGAACGATGCAGTACTTTTTTCTTTGTCATCGTTATAGACATCTTCCTTAGACCTCTCTCTCGTACTGTTGACGGCTGCGGTAATGAACTTGTTCAGCTCAGCTGCTCTATCCTCGATACTACCAAAGCTAGGCACTCTGGCAACAAAAACAGTTGTACCCTTAGCTACTAAGGCGTCTTGTATGCCATACCAATAATCCAGAGATATACCACCTCTTTCTTCTAGTATGTAGCCATTAGAAACGCTATTGACATTTGATTTCCCAGTAATGAATTCAGCCAATCGATTGATTGAAGGTACTAGCACTAGTCTGTCAAAACCGGAAAGTCCATGGCACAACACTATCGGGTATTTTGGGGCTTGATAGTGGTCTTTGACTGGTAAATTGTGGATGTATTGATCGTCATCGTCATCATCATCGGCACCACCACCGTTGATCTTCGACCACTTGAAAGAATCTCTGAAATCCTTGAACCTCTTCTCATAAGGCGAGTCCTCTTGTTTGTCACCGTCAGAATCAGTGAATATTATTCTGTTTGTCACGGTAGTTGCTATTCCAGTAGTGACCAGAGCCGAACCATACTTTAAAAACCGGAGCCTGTTCATATTTTCAGCGCTTACCCTAGCTTATGGAGCCAGATGTTCCAGTAATAGAGCTCAGTGTATGAAAGTTCCTTTCAAATTGAAACCAACTAGACTGTCGAAAGACCCAAAGAACCACAAACTTACAAAGTCTCGAGGAAAGTGGAATTCCATATCTCCTAATCAAAAGAAATTCTACGGTACGCGCACGGAGTTACGTAATGTGACACAATCGCTTCTGTCTTTGGAACACATTAGTAGGAACTGATGAATTTAGGGGAAGATGAACTGAGCCATTCTTCGCTGTTGAAACATGAAAGTCAAGTGTATTGCCGATGAAAACTTACAGTGAAATCCACAGTCGTGTGACCCTCCATTACTACCTAGATATCCTAAGTCCTCTGTCTTTTGAACCCACGAGGCCCTGGTGGTATCTTCATTGAGATTGGTCTTCGTGTCCCACCGGATCCCCTTGCTTCACCATTGTTGAGTATGCCTTTACGTTGCCTGTTTGCATTGCTTCTCCAAACATCAGCGAGCCTGGAAACACTTTGACTGAAATCAACGTGTATTCTGCGATCATCAATCAATGCACCATCCATTTTGAAATACGCATTCTCGCAACTTTTTTTCTCCTCATATTCAATGAAAGCATACTGTAAAGAGTCACCAGTAGTACCATCACGTATAATCTCACAAGATATGATCTTACCAAATCTTGAGAAAATTATTTCAAGGTCTTCATCTCTTGTAAGTGGGTTCAGTTTGCATACAAACAAGACATTTTCCATGGGCTTGACCTCGGCAGATGGAAGATCTCCAATGAGCTCCAGTGTCAGAGCTTTTGAATTGGCTTCTCTCTGTTTAGCTAGTTTGTCATCTTCTTCACTCAAAGTCTCATCAATCTTCAATTCTTCAATATCGTCCAGCCTTATAGTGGATAACTGCTCTTTTGTCGGTTCTGGAGTTCTTAGAGGTATCAACAAACCGTCTATATCATCAAAAGGATCATCCAGTATGATCATATGATGTACTCTTATATCTCGAAGTGGTACATATTTTTCATCAACGATTGCTTCGTTTATCAGATCTAGGACATCTAGGCCTTCAACCACCTGTCCAAACACCACGTTATTTTGCAGGGAAGTTCTCTTCTCGTCAAGATCCTTAAGCGTTATAGTGAATAGAGAGCTGATATAAAGTCTTTCACGATCTGCAGGGTCTGGTTGTCCAACGAAGGACACCGTTCCTTTCTTGTTTTGATGTAGTTTATTCTTTTTGGACTGAATGTATTTTGATTTTGAGCCATCAGCTAGGTTCCAAGCAGAACTGCCTTCTTTGCTGATTGGGTATAATGGGTCTCCCATCTCAAGTACATAGTCCCTCTGAACGTTGAATATTGGGGCAAACGTGAAGTACTTGGCCTTGCATAGTTTTAAGAAGTTTTTCGATTCGAGAGGTGCAATTTTGGTGTATAAATCTATGACGATATTCCCTGGACTTGTTAGTATTTCTCGTCACCACGAATAGCCCCAAAATGTTTGCGCTTACCCAGTGAGGTTTGAACCAGCACACTCATCACTCTCCCAGAACTTCAATGCTGGAGGGCCTTTTTCCTAACAGTTGTCTGATGAAGATAGGAAAGTTTTAAGAATTGGGCTTCGCGGCCAGCGCCCTTCTAATTATAAATCAGGAAAAGCTCCCATTACGGACGTTGAACAACGCTACAACAAACACATCGTACAAAAGACTCATCTCATTAAACCTATTTACCCGAGACTTGCTTGACCATGAAGTCCTTTAGGAAAGACAATTGATTGACTGCATTCAGTCCAAAACTTCTTAGTGCAACAATTGGCTCAGAAGTGGTTGAATACAACTTATGCAACTTATCGACAACACCTAGAAGAAGGTTGTTGATTGGGTATCTCTCAGCCCAATATGGCTCTAGGGTTAATGTGTTACCAATGTCCAGGCCCCTTTGCATACCCTTCTCTATTGCACTTACTAGGGATTGAACATCACCTTGCCCCATATTCAGGCCTTGACCAGCCAATGGGTGTGTAGTATGTGCTGCATCACCCACCAGAGCAATTCTTTCAGCGACATAGCTGTCAGCATGAGAAAGTCTCAATGGAAATCTAGCCCTTGATTTAGAGTCAATTGAAACAACTTTGATTGGAAATTTCTCATCTAGCTCATCGTCGGTATACTTTTGTTGTGCAAGCTCAATTCTCCATTGAATATCCTCAATCAATCCCTCTGTTTCTCCTTTCTTGATGGCATCGTAATAAAAGTTCATATCGACATCGCTGAGAAGGAAAGCAGCATTCACCAAGTTTTTGAATAGATCTTCATCGATCTCAGTCAACAATTTGGACATTTCGACTGATTGTGACCAAACTAAGGTGGCGTGATCATCTGGTAAAGGCAATAAAGCGATTGGACCATTCGGTAAAAATCTTTGCCATCCAACAGAGGCAAATGGTGTGTATTCCAGTCTCATTGTAGCGACAACACCAAATCTATTATAGAACCAACCTCTTGATTCAATTTGAGAGAATTTTCTAACCGGTGAGTTGAAGCCGTCAGCACCAACAAGAAGTCTAGCTTTTATAGATTCTCCTGATGAAAGGTGAACAATGGGCCATTTATTTGTTGGGTCTTGTGTTATATCTGTAACCCTTGTTTTGTCGATAATGTCTAAACCAAAATCCTCGGATTGCGACTCCAATTCTTTTATTCTTTGGTACAAAGAGGATTGTAGATTAACATTTTCACACATCGTGGCGAGTTCATTTGAATCAAAGTTCAATCTTGCATCACTTATACCTTCAGTAACAACAATTGAGTCATATGGTTGAATTCTCTCTTCGTTAATGAACTTCCAACTGCCAATTTTTTGAAGGTATTCAATAGACTGAGGAGTCAAACTGCTGATTCTGTTGGTAAACCCCTCGGGTGTTTCTTCATGGAAGTTCTTTACCGGCTCCAGATCGAATCCTTCAATCAGTGATATCTTTAGATCTTTTGCTATTGGTGAATTTTTCAAAGCAGTGGTCAATGTCAAACCAGCAGGTCCCCCACCAACAATCAAAACGTCAACCACTTTCGGTTCAGCTACTTTCGGAATTGACTCCTTAAGTGTAGCAAGTGCCCTCCTGAAGATTAGTGACATCGCAACGAGATCTGTCCTGTGAATTGAACCTCTGAGAAACCGTCTCATAATGAAAGTATTGAAAACCGAACTAATTCAAGAAAATTCGCTGACATAAGCAGAAGCCTGAGGCGGTGCTCATAACCTATGATTCACATGTAAGAAAAAATGTTTGATGGTCTTTGAAGCAGAACAATGAATGCTAAGCTCGACGCCCATTCTTCAATCACTACTGCTCAGCTCCTATTTATACGCCACCTTCAAATAGCTTCATTAATAATTCAAGCTGTTTTCACCAAAAGTCTTAAAGTCGGCTGTAAATCCGGCTTCTTATATTCTGAAAAGGCTGATCAATACCATGTCGAGAGACACTGTCTTCATCAATCGGCTACATGTACAAGCCATCACAGGGAAAGACTTCTGGAACAGACCTACTATTCAACCATTGGAAGTATCTGTCAACCTACGGACTGATTTCAGTGGCTCTAGTTCATCTGATGATCTGAGGTATTCATTAAACTATGCGGTGATCTCTAGAAACATCTCTGAGTTCTTCTCGAAGAACAGATCAACAAACTTTGAATCATTCGATAAAGCTGCAAATGCGCTAGCTGATGTTGTTCTTGACGAGAAAAAAGGCGGAGGATCAAATGCTGAGATCATAATCAGCGGAAGTAAGACAGAGATTAAGGTTGATAAAATTGAAGTCAGAGTTAACCGAGTCAAAAAGTCTGGTGTTATCTCTAAAGTCGAAGGATCAAATGATAGAATGATAGTATCAAAGCTGAAAGTTCCCACATTGATTGGTGTTTTCACGTTTGAAAGATTACAGAAACAATTCGTCACCCTTGATCTTGATATCGAGTACATCAAGCCTATCAATGTCTATTCAATTATTGACGATGTTTACAACTACGTGGAGCATGCCAACTTCAAAACAGTCGAGGCTCTGATCGAAGCCGTTGCTCAAATTGTTACACAGCATGGCGTTGTATCAGTCACTGCAAGAGTTGAAAAACCAAACGCTATTACTTTTGCAGATGGTGTGGGTGTTAAAGTTGTCCGATCACCAAACGATTTCATTAATCTTCCAAAAATTGACGTGGCCGCATCTATTCAGAAACATGACTCTGAAAGTTTCTTCAACCTCCCTACTCGATCATCATCCACTGCATCACTCAATGGTGACGTCCATGAAGTTTTCATTGCCTTTGGCTCGAACATCGGAAATCAAGTTGATAATATCATCCAGTCTATTGAGTTGTTGAATCAGATTGAAGGTACCAAAGTTCTTGCAACATCTTCACTATATGAATCTGAGCCAATGTATCATCTAGACCAACCAAAATTTATTAATGGTGTTCTGAAACTATCCACCAGGTTATCACCACAAGAGCTATTGAAAGAACTTAAGAAAATAGAGTACGAGGCCCTAGGAAGACAAAAAGTCATAGACAACGGTCCAAGATCAATTGACCTGGACATTCTGCTGTATGATGATATCGTACTGAATGAACCAACCTTGACCATTCCACATATTAGAATGATTGAGAGAACATTTGTTCTACAACCCTTGTGTGAGTTGATCTCTCCTGAGGCTATCCATCCAGTTACTGCCGAACCATATCACAATCACCTGAAGCAGCTATATAGCTCAAGTGTTGATCAATCAAAACAGAAATCCAACCTTCTTCAGACTCATCTTCCGTTATACAACAAGTACTTCAAGTTTGATAAGACAAGAAGTATGACATTTGATCTATTACATCACTCACACCGAACTCAGTTGATGGGTATCTTGAATACAACTCCGGATTCCTTTAGCGATGGAGGAAAAAATGCATCTGTTGAAATTGCACTTGCTAATGCGCTCAGCATGGTTGAGAATGGAGTTGACATCATTGATATCGGTGGAGTCTCTACCAGACCTGGCTCAATTGCCCCTGACGAGAAAGAAGAGTGGAACAGAGTTGTGCCTATAGTTCAAGCCATCAGAGCCCATCCAAATGAAAAGTTGCGAAATGTTATTATCAGTATCGATACATACAGGGCTGGAATTGCTTTAGAGTCCATCAAGGCAGGTGCAGATATCATTAACGATATAAGTGGTGGTCTATATGATGAAAATATGTTCAAAGTCATCGCAGATACCGGTGCTCCATACATTTTAAATCATACACGAGGTACTCCAGAGACAATGGGGAAGCTTAACCAGTATACAGCAAATGAGAACGATGATATTATTGAGTATTTTGAATATCAAGGTGCGATCAGTCATGATGATGAGATTTTGCTGAAAGCTGTTTCGTATGAAATATGTGTCCAATATTCCAAGGCTTTGAAAGAAGGTGTCAAAAGATGGCAAATAATCACGGACCCAGGGATTGGATTTGCCAAAGATTTGAAGCAAAACTTAGCCATAATAAGAGGTACTCCATTTGTGAAGTCATACTCAAACTATAATAAAGAAACAGGTGAGTTCAACTCTTTATGTGGACTACCTATATTACTAGGTCCTTCAAGAAAGAAGTTCATTGGCACTTTAACCAAGGAACAAAATCCTTCCGAAAGAGTGTTAACTACGGCCTCTGTGATTATGTCCTGTGTGGGTTATCAATCAGATATTGTGAGAGTTCATGATGTTGAGGAAGTGAAGAAAGTTTTGTTGATTGGCGATGCGCTATACAGAGACATCATTCAATAGGCTACAAATAGTAAATCCAACTAAACCAGTCAATAAACCAGAACCAAGATCCGTAAATGTTGTATTGAGATCGATATGACACGTAGTTGATATAAAAATGTAAAAAGATGTCTCCAGTGGATCTAGAGTGAAAAAAATGTTCCGAGTAATACCTCTTTTATAATTCCTTCCAATGAAACTCCAACTCAATAGGTACAAACGATCAAAAAAAAAGGCATAAAAGAAGACTGAGCGTAATAGTAAAAAAAAACTTTGAAAAGATAAAATCAAACAAGAGAAAAGCTAATATGAATGGTCGTTAAAACATGACACCTTCCACACACCACCACGAATCAATGCTAAAATAATCAATTTTAAGTCAGGCTAATTAGCATTTTTGGTACAGTCACGAGAGATATGACCTGAATCACCACAAGTGTAACAAGTTTTGGAGTTGACATTAGCAGCACCACCAGCAGATGAAGAACAATCTTTAGAGATATGACCAGTCTTACCACAAGCGTAACATTTGACGACACCAGCTTGACAATCACGAGCAAAATGGTTTGGACCACCACATTTGTAACAAGTGGTAGCTTTGTTATTGGCTCTTGGGGCAGCAAAAGTTCTTTGAGGTCTTGGAACAGGGGTAGCAGCTTGAGGTTGAGTACAGTTTCTTGAAATATGACCAAATTGACCACAGTTGTAACAACGAGCACCACTGGCTTGTTGAGTACATTCTGATTGAACATGACCGACACTTCCACAGTTGTAACATTGTTTCTGAGTGTTTTGACGAGGTTCTGGACATTCAGTCAATTCATGACCTGGTGAACGACAGTTGTAACATAGACGTTGGTCTTGAGTGCAGACCTCAGCAAGGTGACCAACTTCACCACATTTGTAACAGGTTCTTGGGAAAACAGCAGCCATTATCTTCTTCTCCTTCGATTTCTTAAAGATCTCTAATCCTTTTCAATCAAGTGTCACTTCCTTATGGGATAGTACTCAGTCGCATCAAAGAAGAAAATTTTTTGTTGCAACCCCGAAAGGCCGGAAAAGGTTACCCGGTGCGATGAGATACAGATGATCGCGACTATTACCCATTTGATCATGATCTTGAAGACGATGTGCGTGAGTTCAGCTATATATTACGGTCCTGACGAGAACGTAAGTACCAAGCAGTGGGGTTCTTGAAAAGATCCAATATCACATGTTCCCGATATGAATATTGTTTTGCCATTCATTGATAATGAAATGAATTGAGGGGGTCAGAAGAAAGTTGACTAAGGGACACAAGACTTGCATTATTGCTGGTCAGCTGCTCTGTGTATTCAGAGTACAACATGCACATAAGACGTGAATTCGTAGCTGATCATTTACTAGTACATTACATTTCAAGTCATATTGATGATGCAAATATTTTTCTTTTTGTGTAGCTTTGATGATTTAGTAAATAGGAACATTATCTGTGATGTATTTTCCGTAATCCAGTGTGCTCTTGAGCCTTCTGATAGCTTCCTCCTGCCCACAATCGAAATCCTCAGCTGCTAATCTCCAACCAATCTCACACGCCAGCACATAAAGAACATATGAATCAATTGTCCAGAATTGAATAGTCTTGTTGGTTAAGGAAACATCATTTATCTCTTTACGATATCTCTTCTTGATTAATGAAGCTATGAATGTTTGTCTCTTCATCCCATAATAACCGATAGTAATATCGCTCTTTGGAATTTTATTGAATTCAGTGTATGATAATAATGATGACTTTGAGTTTCTGCAAGTCTCGTATGCAAGTTTGTAGTATGGGGACTTATCATGCCCTTTCAAAATTCCAGGAATGCACTTAAGTAGTTTCTCCACTCTAGATGTTAACTGGTCAGATGACAGAGGTTCTGGAATAAATTCATCTCTGTACTTTTCTTTCAACCTTCTCCTCTGCTTCTCGTTATTTTGTTCCTCATCAAGGACCTCAAAGTCATTGGTTGAACCTAGACTCATATCCAGATCAAGTCCAATATCATCCAAGGTTGAAGGAGAGTCCAATGCATTTGGATCCCAAACTGTGGTACCTTTGATTTTGGACAAAAATGAGGTATCCTCAGAGTTAAGTTTTTTGGTCAGTTTAGTAGCTTTGGAAGCAACACTTGTTCCCTTCTTAAGAGTATGAATTTCTTCTTCTTCGAAGTCTGACTTAGTGTGTTTCTTTTTAGAGTGACCTTGAGAACCTTGGGAGCTTCCACCTCCTGTTAATATTTGAGAAATGTTTACTTTTTTCTCAGGTTCAGATGATTGACTGCGTGGTGGAGAAAGGTCTATGTTCTTGAAGGTCTGAGATGATGACTTCAGGTCAAAAGGTTCTGGGATGACAGTACTCAGCAACTTAGCAGAAAAGGAGTCATTGGAAGCAGCTGAGGTTAGTAAAAGTTTTGCTTTCTTACTCAGCCTGTCCTCCTCAAAATCATCATCATGTACTCCAGGAGAGCTTTGAAGTGAAATGTCAAGATCCAAGTTAGCCTTTCGACTTCCCATATCCAATATATGACTAACAGTTCCCTCAGAAGAGAGATCATGATTTGGTGTCAATTTCATATGTCTTTCCCACAGTTGATTCTCGTCAAACCTCAGATTCATATCAGAGTCCAGATCACCATCCACTTCCACCTTGTTCTTCTTCGAAGAACCAGATGATTTCTTGTTATCTGAGAAGGAATCATCTGAATCAACCTTTCGTTTCGACTTCTTTGGTGAATATGATTGTTTAGATGCTGGTCTAGATCCTTTCTTTCCCAAATTCAGACCCCCACTCTTCGACTGATGTGTCTTCCGTGTCTTCTTTCTTGCATACTGTACCTTTGCTGGAGCCACCAGGTTAGCTGGATCTGCTCCCAAAGTATTTCTTGAATGGTCATCATCAAACCCATCAGAGCTCGTGATCTCTTTGAAGTTCAACTGTGCCTGTACATGTTTCTTATTTGATGATCCAAATACCGTGTCATTGATATCGTCAGAATTATCCAGTTCTGATGGTCTTTTGATTGGGGTACCTATCCTCTGAGACTTGTGCCTCTCCAGCGATTTGAGCCCACCAATTGTAGGCCCATTACTCTTCCGTAGCATCTGATTACCAGCGCTAGAGCCAGATCCCATTGCGTAATTGGAGAAAAAAGTCGACATGTCTTCAAATTCCGGCAGCCAGTTTCATCAAATCTGCGCTACTCAAGCCAAAACAAAGGCCAATCGTCGAGCTGTTTGGGTTTGTTTTGATGGCCAAGTGTGACCTTTGAAGATCCAGCTTTTTGGCGTCTTGTTTTTCTTTCAGAATTCCAAAAGGGAAAAAAGCATGAAAAACGTCAACGTCACGATGAATGGAACCATCTTGAGGAACCTTCATAAGCACAGATGTCCAGGGTGAGCGAGAATGTGTTTCAGGAACAGAGAACAGTTCCCCTCCAGGACACTGCTGCTGCTAGAGGCTCACATCTGAGAGAAACCGAGGTTATTACGTTAGAATGGAACGCACCTGCCTCGAGAATAGCAGTATCAAAGACCGATCGTTCAGTGCGAGTCTGGAAGGTTGTTGCGCCTTCATCAGACAGACCGAAGGTTCTCCCTATCGTGATAGAAAGCCCTCACCAACGAAGTGTTGAGTCTCTGTCTTGGAATCCATTGGTCGACAACGTTCTTGCTACAGTTGGTAATGATCGCTATGTAAAGACATGGAACGTCTCTACAGGTGATTTGATTAAAGAGATTGATTCAGGAGAGGACCGATTATTGATTGTGAAATACTCTCCAGATGGTAAATACATTGTTGCAATCAGTAGCTCATACACCATTATAATAATAGACCCAGTGGCTAGTAAGATCATACATAAATTGAAACTGGATGTGGATATCTACTCGACAGTGTGGAACAATGGCTCGGATTTTCTATTTGTTGGGTTGGCTAATGGTACAATTCAAGTTTACAGATTGAGGGATAATGAAATAAACTTAGTAACGTCCCTTAAAGGACATAGGTCATCCATCAAAAGCTTAGCCTTTGATCCAAAAGGAAGATACCTGCTAGCTGGTAGCAATGAAGGTGTAATCTCTATCTGGTCACTTGCTGATTTTTCATTGCTGGATATAATAGCTGAAGTGGATGAGTCAATTCATTCGATTGATTGCACTTCAGATGGGTGTTTTCTTGCCGTCACATTTGAAGATCGTGCCCCTTTGAGAATCTATAAAATTGCAGATAGGTCACTGGTGTTTCAACTACCAAAATGTGTTTCAGGAAATCAGACTTTCCCAACGTTCAGATTCTCAACAATCAGACTAACCTATGCCTTTTCTAATGCTTCAGGTGATTTGTTTTTCACCATGATGCCACCACCTACCGCATCATACAGATATGATTGAATGTGCTACACCTTGATAATGATATGATTCTATTATATCATTGACTATTTTGATTTATGTACATGTAGCTAACGAGTAACCCACAAGGCACCCAAGTGGAAAATATATTCAGACATGGGAGAATAAAAACTCAGTAGCTTTAAAGTATTCAGCAGAAACCAAGTCTTCAATTTCTTCTCTAACTAACCATGCATATTCTGTATTTTTAGGTTGGAAAGCTCCGGATAGAATATTTGATTTTATAACATACTCTCTGATCAAACCATCAGATTTTTCTTTGCTATCCACTATTTTGTTGGCTTGGTATTTTAAAACAGTTGCCGGAGAACGGGCAACTGTCCATGTGTTTATGCTTTCACCTCCTAGCTGTCTTAATCCACTTTCTGCAGCTCTGTGTATTGGGGTCTCTTGAGGTAGGTCAAATGCTGGTAATTTCCAGCCAAACTTTGGGTCTTTGGTCAAAAGGTACAAAGTTCTTGGTAATTTACGTTCAAGGCTTTTGGTGTCGTTCGTTTCATCAGCTTTTGTTATTCTTGAGTTTGGAACAATAGGCCTAGAAATATCAGACATGGTTGATTCTTCATAGTCATCTTTTGGAAGCGTGACTTCCTGTTTCAATCTTCTTTCTCTATTATGGACAACATCCGGAACACCTTTTGGAAAAAAGACACCTGGCTGTTTTGATACTGGGCCTTTTTGAGCCTGGACGAATTTACGTTCAGACAAACTACCTTTCTTGAAGTAATAATAGTGAGGAAAAGTCCACATCAAACGACGTTCAAGTTCTTCTTGATAGTTATAGTAAACTTTTTCAAAATGTGTTAGATCAGCTGTCACAATTGGTGGGCGTGCAAGCAAGAGAGCAGCTTTCAGTGACTCAAGTGGTACTGAAGATTGTGTGCTTTGAGTAGCTGTCGACAGACATCTCTTTATAGCTGAAGGTATAATACGTTAGTTTTGAACACAAAGATGAGTATCAAGCGGCACAGCCCAATAACATACGTTGAAACGACTTCTGCATTGTGCAACAACAGAGATAATCACACAAAACGGAACTCTCAAAGATATAAATATTCGATTTTCTCTCTAATGATCTTTCTTGATGTATGAATTTTTCACTTTTCACCAAAACCAAAGTTGCCCCGGGTAATGTTTGTCTCCCAATTCGGAGCGGTTACGAGCGAACGAAACTACAGGCTCTTGTAAAGTATATCAGGAATCTGTTTGTTGTATTTGCTGGTGTATAAGTCAATTCAGTTAGATATGTATGTGTGGTAGTCGTACTTTCTCTTCTCAGCTGCGGAAAGCATCTCCCATCTCTTGTTGAGAGCCGTCAATTCGGATACCTTTTGTGGTTGGGAGAGCTCATCATCCTTGATGATACTGTTGTAAGATGCCCTGAAATAAACCAAGTATGGGGTTACGTCTTTAACATTGTTTCCATATGCAGCTAGCAGTTCGATCATAGATTTCAGAATACTTTTCTCTGACACCATGATATTGAACATCTCCAGAAATTCTTCATATGTTTTGTTGAAATCATCAGTATCGTTTTCTATTCTGTTCTGAAGGAGTTTATTCAACTGACCTAGTCTGAAGCATTCTTTGTTTAGTTCTTCAGTGACTGGTCTTGGGTAAGAATATTGCGTTGGTGGTTTTGGATAGACCAACATGACCGTTGGGGACAAGGTTCTTTTGATTCCAAGGTAGCTGAAGGCACTGAATGACATATTCGATATGGTTGGTGAGTAGTATGATTTGTTGGTGTGTTATAATGAAGAGTAAGATCATCCTGGAATCGAATATTGAGCAGAAATGACTTCTTTTTATATTCAATGGAGCATTGGAGCCATCACTGAATCATGATTACCATTTTAGTCTATCAATGAACAGTTATTAGATTCACATTTTGATACCAGTTTTTCTGGTTTCATATTTGTTTCACCAAGCTTATTTCCGTTTCCCGATTTTCATTAATTTCGGCCATGCATCCAAACAGCTTTACATGATATAATTTGCCAGACAGTTGTTTTAAGAAGTAAAAATCAATAATATACATTTTTTGAGGTGATCAGATTTGATCAACAAGACTCTAAATACTTAAGCGACGAAATATTATGCTCATTGTAGCACTATTTCTGTTGCTGTTGCAAAAATGCCATCAAGTTTGACAATTGAGGATTGGCATCTCCAGCTGGAGATTGAGGAGCAGCAACTTGAGGAACAGGGGAAGCGGCACCTGGTAAGCCACCAGCGCCACCACTAGAGCCACCAAACAAGTTGGCCAAAGCATTCGATTTGTTACCACCTTGCATAAATGATGGTAAAGTAGCTTGATTCAATGGATCAGTGTAAATATCATCTGGTTCACCAGGTTTTGTAGATCTTGGTCCATTTCTTGACCCATCAGTAGGCATTTTTTGAGAAATGGCCTTAGAGGAAATACCTTCACCAATTTCAATATCTGGTTCTTCCATAACAAGACCTGGTGTAATTGGTCTATCAGGTCCGATACCACCCCATTCAGCAGCATTGATCCAACGAGTATCAGCGTCAGTTAATCTAGATATTGGGATGATACTCATACCATGTTGATAATCACAACAATCACGAGGACCAAAACCTACACCCCAACGTGTTCTTAGGTTATATTGACCATTCTTATTGAATGATGAAATTACGGTTTCAGCTTCTTTTCTGGAATATACTTTAACAAATGCATGCTTACGCTCATTGTTCAAGATAACACTTTGAACTTCAGCATATGGTCTCAAAATCTGAGCTAGTTCTTGGTCAGTCATATAGTTTGGAACACCTCCAATAAATAAGGTACGACTCAAAACTTTGATGGAGCCATGTGGTAGAGATGGATCAACAGTAACAAACTTTTCTCTATAGTGTGGAGTTCCTGGAAGATTGCGTTCACCAACGACATGACCTGGTGGTGGTGCTTCTTTTCTTGGTTCTCTTCCTGGAGATCTAGATCTATCACGAGATCTTCTTGAAAACCCACCATCTCTTTCTCTAAAGCTTCCACCGCTACTACCTGTACTTCTGTATGAGTTGAAAGCATCGGCCTGTGAAGCACCTAGAGGAGTTCTGAAACGAGCACGGGCATCTGTGAACTGACCGGTTGGTTGCGGTGGTTGCTGTTGTTGAGGGACAGGTGGTTGAGGTGGTGGAGGTAATTGACCTGAGGCTTGCAGTTGTTGTAAAATTTGGAAAACAGCAGCTTGTTGAGCAGCTGGATCAGCACCAGCTATACTTGAAAGATCGGGCATTGGAGGCTGTTGTGGTTGAGGAGGTGGGGCAGCATGTACTGGTGCTGGGGCAGGTGCTGGGGCAGGTGCTGGGGCAGCCTGTATAGAGGACAAAGCAGCAAGATTTTTTAAGATATCGGCAGGATTATTTGAAGTGGCGATACCTGAATAGTGTTTAGCTTTAATGGCATCAATAGTAGAAGCGCTGAAAATGTCACTTCTTTTCCAGATATCCAAAAGTTTCTCAACTTTATCTTTCAACTCTGGAGTTAAGGTAGGAATGGTAATATCAATGGCTTCTGGAATAATACTGTTCAGCTTATACAGACCATGGGCAAATGTACCCGGTTCAGCTTGGGATGAAACAGTCTCGCCCAATTTGACAGAGCGTTCCTTGAAAGCTTTTGCAATAGAATCAATTACGTAAAGGGCACCCAATTTATGTGAATCCTGGATTGTCTTCAAATTCTCGAAGACATCATCGATGAATTTAGATTCAAAGCTAACATTGTTAACAGCAATTTCAGTCAATTTTTTGATACGAGTACCAGAAATACCACTCTTTAGTCCTTTAAATTGACCCAGTATCTCTACAAACTCAGCAGCTGACATTTTTTCTTGAGATAATTGTACTTCTTTCCTTTCCTTGATTGGATGGTTGATTGCTTGAGATACAGTTACTTTTCTTTAGTTACAAGGGGAATTAGCTTGGAGTACTGGTCGGAAAACTAACAATAATGGTAACCAAATCAGAAAAAAGAGCAGGAAGATTTATTGAACAATGAATAGAACAAAATCCAATGACTACTTCTTATTTTGTTTCTCTTCTGAATTCCTGAAACTTGTTGATCTCCTAAGAATAAGTTTACTTATATTTTGTGGTCGTCGAGAATTTTCTTTTTTGTTGATGTTTTTTTTGCCCTCATAAATCACAATCCGAGGGTCAACAGTCGGATTTACATCAAGTCAAGATGACTCTAAGTAATTTTTGAGGACTATACACAATTTAGGAGCTGATTGAAGCGAGGTATTCGTCATGAAGCTTTTTCTGGGCATCATAAGCCTTCTGAAGCTTCTTTTTGGCACTTTTGGTGACTTCATTGCCTTCGGCATCTTTGGTAGGAAGACCATTGGCATCCCATTCAGAATATTCAGATGTTTTGAACAATTCAGCTGGTGAGATCTTAGATTTCTCTAGTCGAGCTTTCTCTTGCTCTTCTTTGAGTTTTTGTTGTGCGATCTTCTTAGCCTTCTTTTCCTCTTCACGCTTCTCTTTCTCTTCCTGAATCTTAATCATCTCATCCTTTTCAGCTGGGCTCAGAAACTTAATGAGCGCAGCCTGACCATCGGAACGGTCATCCAGTGAAACACCCAGCTTTAACAATTCATGATTACGAATGGAATCAGTTGCTGCAAGAAATTTTGAGTGTGGAGCTTTTGCAATAGCTGCTGATCTAATTTGATCTCTGAAAGTTGACAGAACTTTGACAAACGGCATCGCAATATCCTCAGTTGACCCAGCTGTGCCAGACGTTACGTCCACATCTTCCCAACCCAAGGAATCAGCACGAGAAGGAAACCCTAATATTCTCAGAATGTTGGTGATCCAATAAGTGACTTGCAATACCGGACCAATTCTGAGTTCAGTGCCACTGGAGACGATGTATGAGTTAGTCTTTGTTACCAATTCAGCAATAACTTTGGTAGCTTGTGGGGTTGAGAGATTATCACAGAAAGCAAAATGAACTGCATCCCTGGCTAAATCGAGATCAGCAAGCAGCTGTTTCTCAGCATCTGTGAACTTCTTTGGAATAATGGTGTTGCTCTCGAGCTTCTCTTTGTAGTCGTTGTTCAAAGCTCTAACATTTTGAAAGAACTTGCTCAATGAACTCTCAAAAGCCTTCACCTCATTCAGCAAGCTAGCTTTGAAATCCAATTGATTGTTCCATTGTGTAAAGGCAAAAGCCAAACGTAGCTGACGACCAGAGTACTGTTGTAAAGCCTCTTGGATGGTGATAAAATTCTTCAAACTTTTACTCATTTTTTGGCCTTCAATATGTAAGTGCCCAGTATGCAGGAAATAGTTAACCCATTGCTTATTATCAAAACAAGCTTCGGATTGTGCTAGTTCGTTGTCATGATGTGGGAATGCAAGATCAATACCACCAGAATGAATATCCATCTGTTCACCAAGCACATCACTGGCCATCACTGAGCATTCAATGTGCCATCCTGGACGACCTCTTCCCCATGGGGATTCCCATTCTGGTTCACCAGGTTTTGAAGCCTTCCATAGTGCAAAATCATTTGAGGATTTCTTACCAGACACAGTGGAGGTCAAAGAACCTTCACCTTCAGCAATTAGATCAGATTGCCCTTTGTTCCACGGTTGTAATTTGGCATAGTCATGATCGTCAGATTGATCAAATGAGGCAGTATCGAAATAAACAGATCCATCAGTGGTAGCATAAGCGTAACCATTTGAAATGATTCTTTGGACAAACTCCACAATTTCTGGGACATATTCTGAAACTCTGGTTGTAACAGTTGGCGGAAGGACATTCAAGGCTGCCATATCTTCGTCGAACTTCTTTTCCCAGAAAGCTGGTAAGGTACGGAAAATCTCTGGGTCGCTAATTGATGAGCCCTTCTCTTGGTCTAACAATGGAACAAGAACATCCTTGACCGCCTCTAGGAATTCAGATTTGTTGAGTGTATTTCTGTTAGCCAAAGCAGTAGCTGCAGTGGATGCTGACTTGAAATACATTGGGAACTTAGGGTTGGCAACTTGTTTCTCTGAGACATTCACAGTCTTCACCCATTCAGAGAATTCAGGTTCTGTACTTGGTGCTTCTGGAAGATTCTTTTCAACAAATGACTTCCAACCTGATTTGATCTGATCTAAAGCTTTGGAGGGAATCGAATCAGAGGCTTCCAATTCTTGGGCAAACTTTTCGAATAAATAGTTGTGACGGGCTCTGATGATGATCTTGTCGTCAATATCAGTCACATTTTGAACAAAGGTGACATCGTAATGGAAGTAATCTTGGAGGATACGTCTGTTGATGTCAGTCGATACATAGTTTCTAGCATGACCCATGTGGCTTGAATCATAGACCGTGGGACCACAACAGTACCAGGTTATTTTCCTGTCATTGATAGGCTTGAACTCAACTTTTGTTCTGGTCAAAGTGTTGAACAACTTGAGGACTGGTCTCTCATCACCGTTGTGCTTGGTGACTGGTTGATGCCATTCTGGCTGTGACACCTTTGGTTTATTAACTGTTGCCATACTTTTCACGAATAATCTATTGCAGTTTCTCAGAAACATACAACAAAAGTCAGACTGGCGGTGAATTTATAGCTTTTGTTCGATTGTACGACAACCAGCGATGTTTCTGTTTTTTTTTTTTGCAGGGCTACAAAACACAGACCCCATTCGCGGAGATCAAAGTGTTTTCACAGGACGCATTCGCGTATTATTATTAGGATGGCAACATGTTCAACAATGAAAGGCAGGTTTGATTCGGTCTCAGAGATTGTTCATCAGTCATTGGTCTCACAGGATGTATGTCAGCTCACTTTTACAGTACGATATTGAACACAACTAACGGAGAACTACAGGTCAGCAATTTATAAGGTATGTAGATCACGTCCATCAACTCAGAGTTCTTCGCACTAACAGCATCTTCGACTAGTTGTCAATTTCTGGTATTAGGTCTTTTGACCCTACCAAGCAGGAGACAATAGAGTTTGGAAGGCCATTGACATTGATTGTTGGTGCAAATGGTGTTGGTAAAACTGTACGTATTGTCAGAAGTTAGCGGTGTTGGATTATACTAACTAGAGATAGACCGTGATTGAGTGTCTGAAGTACAGCACCACCGGTTACCTTCCACCAAATAGTGCAGGTGGTGCATTTGTCCATGACCCTAATATGATGAGTGATAAAGAAGTCAGAGCTGAAGTCAAGCTGGCCTTTACAAATCTGAACGGTCAGTCTATGGTTTGTACTAGAACCATGCAGCTCCTAATGAAACCCACTGGATCCACATTCAAGACGTTAGAGGGTCAATTGCTGTTGATGAATAGAGGAGAGAGAACGACTGTGAGTACCAAGTGTGCCGAACTTGACTCTCAAGTTCCAAGGTTCCTTGGTGTTCCACCTGCAATTTTAGAGTATGTGATATTTTGTCACCAAGAAGAGAGCTTGTGGCCATTATCTGAACCAGCCAAGTTGAAGAAGAAGTTTGATGAAATCTTTCAGGCATTAAAATTCTCAAAAGCTGTGGATAACCTGAAGGTGATTCGTAAAGAATTGGCAGTTGAAGTTAAACTTCTAGAACAGTCTGTGAAGCACTTCAAATCCGATAAAGAGAGGGCCGATAGGACCAAGCAAAAGCTCAATTCAAGTAAAGAACTAATTGACCGTTATCTCAAGGAAGTGGAAATGCTCGAAGAAGATATCAGATTTGTATCTGAGGAGAGTGAACAACTATTCAAGTCCAACCAGGACTTCCAAGAAACTTTATCAAATCTTCAAACCTTAAAACATTCGCAACGTTCTTTGAATGACCAGATTTCACGTTTGGAAGACTCTACAAGACTTTTACCGGATAGCGACGATGAATTACAATATAAGCACGCTAATTTCGAAACACTACTGCTTGATATTACTAAACACGTTGAAGCTTTGAAAGAGGATATACACTCTAAGCAGTCAGCGCTCAAAAACCTCAGAGAGGAGAAGAACTCACTCGTGAGGGAGGAGGGCCAATTACAGATGAAGCAATCAGAGTACGAGCAAAATCTCATGGTTCGTGAACAAACGGCTAAGAGACTCAGTGAAGAGCTGCAGATACCTCTGGTTGGTGGGGATTTCCGAAAACTTCAGTCAGACACCCAGTCGCTGTTTGATGAAGAGAAAGCAAAACTTGCATCTACAGAAAAGAAAATCAAAGCCGAGGAAGCCCTACTAGAGAAAGAGATAAGAAATCTTTCTGACTCCAAATTGAAGGAGATTCAGCACAAAGACTATGCTATGGCTGATATCCGCCATATAGAAAAGGATATTAAACTCATACAGAATAAAATCAACAATCTGGATGTGAATGAAGGTAACATTGAATATGAGAAAGCAGCGCTCGAAAGTTTGGAGGAAAAGTTAAAGGTCTTCAAGGAGAGCAAATTTCTAGACACCATCAGCAGTTCTTTGAAGGCTAAGAACAATGAAATTTCCGCAATCGAGAACGAGATTGAAGATGCCAATAAGGAAATCGCACAGATTCACAAGCAGTCAGACTCGCATGCTAGGATCGGTCTTTTGAAAGATGAGCTTAAATTCAAAGAAAATGCATACACAAAGCTGAAGGTTAGTAATGAAGGTCTTTTAACCCAGTATGATTTGAGAGGAGACAACCTTTCTCATGTGCTACAGCAGAAGATTTCAGCTGTGGAAGAAGAGATAAAAGAGACACAACAGCAGTTCAACAAACAGAGCTCAAAAGTGTCTGAAGTAGAGTCAGACATACGTTATCTAGAGGAGTCCAAATTGAAATATACTGAAGATCTTAAAGCTTCACAGAAGAGATATGACGAAGTCCTTGAAGGTGAGAGTATTGATGAGTATGATGAAATAGTCAGTGGTGCTGATGATGACTACAAGCTGACTCTTGAGAATTTGAAGATGCTAACCACAACATTCGATTTTAACAAGAAGGCATTAGAGCATGCTGAATCTAAACACGCATGTTACCTCTGTGAGAGAGTGTTTCCAGAGAAGACCGGGCTGAATAAATTTATTGCTTTACTAAAATCATCAACGAATGGCGAGCAAGAAATTCAGCTGAAGTCTCAACTGGATGAAGCCAAAGAGTATCAAGCGAGTGTTAGATCCATAGCATCAGATGTTGAAAAGATCAAGTCCATAAAGCCGCTGCTTGAGGAAGTTGAGAAAGACCTGATCTCGAAAAAACAGAAATTGAAAGAGGAGAAAACATCTTTGGGATTGATCACAGAAAGATTATCGGATTTGAAGGAAGCTAGCGCTTCTTTGAACTCCTTAAGAAATCCCACTGGAGAACTTGAGCGATTGGGAAAAGAGGTCGGCTCGTTAAAGCTGCAGATCCAAGAGAAATCAGACGAGTTGGCTGATTATGGATATTCTTCTAAGACTTTAGCTGAACTTCAAGAATTTCTAGATGAAAAAAACACATTGTTGAAAACTGTCAGAAAATCTATCACTGCGCTCTTTGAAGATAGAGATAATAAACAAAGAGAGCTCACTCTTCTGGAAGGAAGTTTGAAAGATAAAAGGTTGGCCATTAGCAATATGCAGAAGTCTCTAATGGAGAGAGATAACCTGCTTAAGTCAATCGATGACTATAAAGTCAAGATGTCAACTCTAGAAGGTGTCATCAAGAAATCCGATGAAGTGGTCCAGGAACTTGAAGCTGAGCTTACGAGGTTGACCGAAAAACTTGAAGTTCTTCACTCTGAGAATGAGAAAAAGCTAGATGAAGAAAATCATAACCTCTCAAAGACAAAATCAATGTTAGATGAGCTGGTCTCCCTCAATAGGAAGATCGATGATTATATCGAGAACTATTCAAAGAATCTAAAATCTTGTCAGTCGAAGATCGAATCCATAAACGAGGAAACTTCTGAGCTAGAAAGGGAAGTCGAGAAATTGTTGCAAGTTGTAAGTGAGGAGGAAAAGAAACTAGGAAATGCAAACGAGGAGTTTAGAAATTATAGAAATAATATTGATTTGAGACACTTATACTCGGAATTGAAGGACCTTGAAAATGAAATCAGCAGTATTAATGTTGAGGAGGCAGAAGCAGCTCGTGATAAATATCAAGAGCGTTCCGGTGAGTTACGTGAAGAGTACTCAAAGTTGAATGCACTCCTTGCAGGAAAAATGGGTGAAATCAAACAGATTGAGGATCAGATCCGCCAAACTGAGAAAGAGCTCAATACCGAGTTCAAGGATGTTTATGAAGGCTACAGGGAGGAACTGGCGAAGTACAGGTTCAAATCGGTAGCACTAAGTGATGCTGACACCTATAGTAAAGCTATTGATACTGCTATCATGAACTTCCACTCCTTGAAGATGAAAGAAGCAAATAGAATCATTGACGATCTATGGAAGGGTACATATAGTGGAACTGATGTTGATACCATCAAGATCAGAAGTGATCCTGTTACAGCCGGTAAAGGAAATAAGTCCTATAATTATCGTGTGGTCATGGTGAAGAATGAAGTTGAACTAGATATGAGAGGAAGATGTTCTGCTGGTCAAAAAGTTTTGGCATCCATCATTATTAGATTGGCCCTAGCTGAGTGTTTCGGTACAAATTGTGGTGTTATTGCGTTGGATGAACCAACCACAAATTTGGATGCTGATAACATTGAATCGTTGGCCAGATCGCTGAGTAACATCATTGAACTTAGAAAAAGTCAAAAGAATTTCCAGTTGATTGTTATCACGCATGATGAGAAGTTTTTGAACGCAATGAACGCATCGAAGTATACCGATCATTTCTACAGAATTAGAAGAAACCAAGCACAAAAGTCAGAGATTGATTGGGTCAAAATCAACCGCATTTCAGAATGAGATGAGAGAGGAGAGGCAATATCTATGAAGCTCCATATCACGAAATCACTTTATCAATCATTTGTCTGTAGTGTATTTGCCTTTCTGCAATGTCCAACATGATCTTGTACTTCGTGTTGAGTAGATCGAGAAGACCATCTGTTCTTGCTGCTGCATAACTTGTATTGCCAGGATTATCAAAATCCTGTAGTAACTTTTGAAGTGGGATTTCTTTATATCCCGACATTGCAAGATATGCTGCCCCGATTATACCAGAGAATTCGGAGTCACCAATTCTAACCTCAACTGGAAGCCCAGTTACTAGTGAAATGAGCTCAACAAGTCTTTTATTTTTGGCCTGGCTCCCACAAACAACAATCTTTCTGATATCATATTCACACATCATATCGACAACCTGTTTCGTTTGAAACGCTAGAAACTCCAGAATGCAAACATATTTCAGTATCAGATCAGTAACCGTTAGATCTATTGACTCACCAAAGAAAACACCCCTCATCGAACTATCACAATAAGGCGTTCTATTTCCCGAAAGATCACCATATAAGAACATCTTCCTCGAGAGAAAATGTATAGACCCACCAATCTCGGTCTCCATAGTTTGTATGCGCTTCTCCAGATCACCAAATTTGTCGAGCTGATCAATCTCGTGGAAAGCAGGATGGGAGTCAAAGAGATGTTCTATAAGCTTTCCAGTTGTTGTTTGTCCACCTTCTGACACGTAATGATCAGGAAAAATGCCTTCGAAAGGACCCCATATCCCATGAACTGGTTTTAAACTCTTGTGTCCTACCAGATAGCAAGTTGAAGTACCGGCCACCATCGTCAAACATCCACTATGTGATGCACCACACGACCCAAGCCAGCCTCCGTATGAGTCTATTACACCTTGACACACTGAAATACCATCAATAGTACCACCAATGATGGAGCCAGCCAGTGGAATAGCACTAAAAGGTTCTCGAGATTGCTCAACTCTTCCGATTGAGCGAAAGTTGTTATCTGCCAACATCACAAGACCTATAGATCTTAGGAAATCCTGGGACCATCCTTTCACTGCTCCATCCAGAGCCCTTTGGGTAACACTGTTGGATATACTCACTTTGCTGGCGCGATATCCATCTCTGGTTATTTCATAAAGTAGATAGTCGTGAAGGTCAAAAAACACTATATCAGGCAGAACTTGGCATGGAATATGATCTATCAAGTACTTGATTTTAGGTATAGCCATTTCTTCAATGAATGATCCACCGTAGTATTTGAGAGTCTCACTATCAGAGAGAGTTCTATTGACGAATTGTGTTTCTTCTCTTGCCCTGCTATCCATCCAGAATACAATATTTTGATATTCATCTTTGAATCCATAATCTACTGGATAAGGATGTAGTGTTCCATCGATATTTCTCATCACGACCAACGAGCAGGTAGCGGCACAGGATATACTCCGAATAACGTCATTCATTCGAAGTTTCTCTTTCACTCTGGTGAAACATTTGTGAAATGAACTTAAAATTTCTGATGAGCTTTGGGTGATGAACCTTGAATCAACCGCACTTATCTGGTACGATATTCTCTCCTTTTCAACAGAAACTAGGACACCATCTGAGTCAACAAGACCAACACGCACTGCAGTGGATCCAATATCAACACCGACGTACACTTCGTTCAGTTGTGCCATTACTCAAAACTTTAGGAATGGTACTTGCTTTAATTAGCTGGTTGTTTTGATTTCCTAGCTGCGTCGGCAAACGCAAATTGAAAAACAGATGGTATAATATGATGAAGCTGATGAAGGATCGCCTAGTCAGCCCAAGAAATAATTCTTGTAGGGTTCTTTATCTAAGAACATTCTGTGGAAGCATTTTGGCTGTACCAGGTACCACTCATCAAATTTCATTAACCACCGAGTAGAATTAGTAGTAGTTAATTGACGTGCCATGTACTTGAGAGTCGACCAACGGGCTACGGGCTTGACGAATTATCTCCGTGTGCCGAATGCCGATATAGCTATTTCCGTTCTTTTCAAAACCATATTCAAGCGAGGGCGACAATAAAGCTCTTGGACTGTTCCCTCTGACGGTGGTCTTTATCGAATAACAAGCTTTGTTCAGCTTCACAGTTGGTGCCACTTTGAGCTCTGGTGGTTTTCACATGCAAATTGATTGCTGTAAAGTGTGAATTACTAGAAAATCTTTATAAAGGGCCCGAAGCTGCTCTGGCGGAAAAAAACATCAACTTTTGAAGAATAGCAAATATTATTGCATCAATTTACCAGCTGCCTCTAGAAACTGCACTAAATTGTCCGGCCTGAATTACAATCCCCAATATAGTACACCCCTACAACATCTTCATCACTCTCGCTCGTTATCATTTCAGATCCATCCATTCTTCCCCCATCTATCCTCCCTATATACCCAGTTTCGAAGATCAGCCGAACTTCTAAAAAATGGCAAAAGAAGAAACAGATACTCCAGAGCTTGAAAAGCTGTCCATAGGATCATCGCAAGATAGTGAGCGTTCTTATGAAGGAGATGGTGATGAAATTGAAAGGTATAACCGAGAGGCGGCTGCTTCTATCATTGGTGGATCATCAGTGCACGTCTCAAGATCACATACAAAAGAACATGGACCGTCCTCAGACCACACAGAAGAAGACCATGAAATTAAAACGAGTGACCTGGATAACAAAAGGTTCAAGAATGAACATAAAATCTTCACATTCAGTCTCCCCTTCGGTGGTAATCCTTTGGCACATCTCCCCACTTTCAAATATTTCAAAAACGGCATACCAATCATCGGTGATTCTTCTGACAGTGATGAGGACTATCGCACCTCCAAGATAACCAAAAGTGAGATAAAGCAAAAGCTCGCAAGACAAGAGTCGATTGACACTCTACAGGAGGCCTATCTTTTCAGGCATATGAAAGGCCAAGGTGGGTCCAGATTGGCAGCTGTGAAGAGGGCACTTACCCCTACAATAAGTATACCATCACTTATGGATGATGACAAGAAGAAACATGAAACCATATGGAATACTATAGATGGAAATATTGTCATTCTAGGTGGTTACAGGGGGAGTATTTTGAGAGATGCAAAAACTAAAAGAAGAGTCTGGATCCCAATACGTGCTGGTTTCAACATAAGAAAGATTGACCTACTCCTCGGTCCTAAAGATGAAGATGAGGAGAATGCATACAAGGATATATACGCTGATGATATGATGACACATCTTGGTCCAGTTGATATCTCAAGAAAGTTGAAGAGTAAGCTAGAGAACGGGAACACCAATGTTCAAACCTTTGGTTATGATTGGCGATTGTCATGCGATATAAATTCACAGAAGCTGTTTGAGTATCTGTCAGAGATCAAGAAGAAGAGTAAGGATGGAAGAGGTACAATTGTTATTGCACATTCAATGGGTGGTCTGATTGCACATCATGCCATGCAAAAAGACCCATCGCTATTCAGAGGTTTGATTTATGTTGGTGTTCCATCAGAGTGCCCTAATATTCTCGGTCCTATCAGATATGGGGATTCCGTCCTATTCAGTAACAAAATTCTTACACCAGAAGCTAACTTCTTTATGAGATCGAGCTTTGTGTTTCTTCCGCGAGATGGTCGTTGCTTTATGGATAAGAAGACTCATGAGAAGTATAATCTTGACTACTTCGACCCTGAAGTATGGGGAAAGCATAATCTCTCAATGCTTGTTTCCGATGAACGCCCAAAACGACATGATCTTGACTTCATCACGTCATATGAGGACTCTAAGGACTACCTTGCTAGAACTTTGAAGAGGACAAGAAAGTTCATTGATGAACTAGAATACGATGAAACGAAGAAATACCCACCTTTAGTTATTGTTTATGGAAACGAGGTTCCAACGGTTAGAGGAGCAAGAGTTAACGGCCTAGAAGGTATCAAGAGAGGTGAATATAATGATTTTTACTACGGTCCAGGTGATGGTGTGGTTCATCATAAGTGGTTGATGCCTGAAAGAAGGGGATTCCCCGTACAAGCCAAGATTTCCAGCGACTTGGGTCATATCTCACTGATGACAGATCTCGTGGCGATGGGAGATGCTCTAGAAGAAATAGTGTTTGCGGAATCGCAAATCATTCGTTAGACTTATTCATCATGATTGTTTAGATTAAATCACGCCTTGTATATATGTTACATATTCTGTTCAGATTTATGATACCTGTATAAGATCTCTATCTGGTAAAGCTTTCAGCCTTACTCTTCCTCTTCCAGATCATAAAACCTAACCTTCAGCCAAAGACTGCATGCATTACATTGAACGATGATTTCGTACCCACCAGTTCCATCTGAAGTCCCGTTTTGTTCTAAATCATCTTCATTCAGCACGAAACCATCCACTGTTGTACATCTCGGACAGTCCTTCTTAAACATCACGGTATCATCTTCTTCGATACAGCTAAAATCATCAAGGTTGAATACATCTAGGCCATCGCCATTGCTAACCAGTCCATTCTTCTTGAAAGTTTCAGAAAGCTCTGTGTCATAAACTTTCCTGCTTGCATCATCGATGAGGATTCTGTATGCCTCCTGGATCAGTGATATCAGGTTACCGTTATCCAGTTCTTTGTTAGTTTTGTCTGGATGTGTGCTCAGCAGCTTCTCTTTATATGCAGCTTTTATCTCAACTGATGATGCATCAGTGCCTACTCCAAGTATTTCATAATGCGTCTTCTTCAGGAGCTCGGTCATGAGTAGCCTGAACCTCGAGGAAGTTCCAGATGAGAATGAATCACCAGCAGTTTACGTCTTTTATTATGCAGTAGCTATAAACTTTTACCAGTTCCGGTACCGCTGTCTCTAAACGGTAAATTCCGGAAACCTCAAAATTTTTCCTGAAAGATTTTTATGGCATATAACAACAAGAACAACGATGAGCTGGTGAAGCACTTTCCTAAGAAACTCTTTCCGTTTATCAATGTCGGACGTTCACAAGAGAAAAAGGGACGATAACAGCTCCGAGCTTCGTGTTTCCTCATACACGGAAGAACCATCAGTTACAGTTGCAACATTTTTCAATGGTTTCGATGCACCACAAAATACAGAGATCGAACTATATCAGAAGAAAAATCACCTGTTGTTCCATGGTGAAAACGAGAGATTAGATTTTGACGGTAAACCAGCTGAAGATGATACCAGCGAATATGCTGTTGCTGTCTATGATCCACTGAATAGATCAGTTGATTTATATAAAACTCCTGTCTTTTTAGGCTCTGTCACTTCCAAATCACACAAGAAACTCAAAGGACCAGCCATCAAACAAAGAGATGTTCGTTTCAATGTCCAACGTAATGCTCTGGGTGAAGCTTTCGGTACCAAGAAAGCTAAAAAAGCTATCTCTGATCTTGAAAGAAACCGTATTGATGCTGATAAACTGGTTGATGCCCAAGCGGACATTATTGATACAGTCAAAGCAGGTACAGACAGTTTACCATCAAGAGAACAACTCACCAAAAGTGTTGACAATGACAGACCAACACCAATCGCAAATGTTGATGCTACTGATGTTGCTGATATCTACCCAATTTACAATATAATACCGAAGAAGGAGCTTGGCTTCATTCGTGTCGCATCACTTTTGAGTGAGACTGACCATGCAAAAAGATTGGAGCTTTTACCATATCAAGAATCAGCCTATATCTCCGCCAAACTGGCCGAAACAACCAGGGACTCACAAACTGAAAGACTTCAGCTTATTTATTACGCTTCTCTATTGATTGGGTTCTATCAAAACAGACGTATTTCTACTAAAGCTCTATTGGCCTCAGAATTGAAGAATCCTCCTGAAGCTCTGTTAGATGGTCTACTTGAAAGATTCACAATTTTGAAACCAGGACAATTTGGTCGTTCAAAAGATCGTGGCTACAAAGTTGATCCACACCATGAAGATAAATTACTATGTTTCCTATTGGCCATCATTCTACATATAAGTAATTTCATAGTGGAAGTAAGTCCTCTGGCTCAAGAACTATCATTGAAACCTTCTAGATTGCTGGGATTATTGAAAGCATTAGGTTGTGTTGTCAAATCTGCCACCGTTGCTGAAGCTGAAGCATTTGGTATTCCGAAAGCAGCAGCATCCACCTACAAAATTGCATCTTTGAAAGTTCCATTCAAACTACCACAAATGACAAGAAGAGGAAGAAAAAACTGATAGTATAGAACCAGCTCACAGTTTTGTCATAAAAGCTTTCAATTGCATATAGCTAGATACTGTAGACATCAGTAGGCACTGCGAATGTACCTCTATAAATAACAATGGAATGAGTGATTTTTACATCATTGATGATTACGTAATGTTCCGCGAATTTTTGATGTAGCGTCCAAAATCTTCAAAGTGTCACACAATATTTGCCATTGATGTCATGGAAACAATACCACAACTCCCGAGGACAATAGAGACAGTATGGCGCCAGGTGATCTTAATTTGAAGAAGTCATGGCATCCTGGGTTAATGAAAAACCAGCAGAAAGTCTGGGAACTTGAGCAAGAAGCCTTGAAAGAACGCAAGAAGATTCAAGAGAGACAAGATGAGATTGCCAAAGAGAGAGAACTTGCGGAGCTCCGAGCTCTCCAGTACGCTAAAACTGGAAAGAAGGTAAGCGACCGTGTTGAGTGGATGTATGATACATCAGGAGTTGGTGATGGTGGTAAGTTGATGACAAGTGAATCAGAAGAATATCTCCTCGGAAAGAAACGAGTTGATAATTTGATCCTGAAAGGGAATAGTTCCGGTGAAACTCCTTCTGTCAAACGTGGGTTCGAGAAACTAGAGAGCTCGTTCCAGATGAGTGAGAGGGATTTGATCAACAGAAATAGAGATGATCCGATGGCAAAAATCAAGGAGCAACAGATGAGAAAACTGCATGAATTAAGACAGAAGAGAAAGCTAGAGGAAGATAGAATGAGACACAAGGGTGACGAAAGGCACAGGTCAAGACATGGATCACATCATTCAAGACATAGAACTGGCAGGGAAGATCGTCATTCGAGTCATCATAGTCAAGATGGATCTAAGAAGATAAAAGTGCATGACAGATACGAAAGAAGAACCAGTGGCAGACCTACCGATAGTAGGGAAGATAGTCTGAGTGGTAGAGGATGAACTATTGAGTATAGAGGGGGAAGCTCAGAGAATATGGCTGCTGAAGATATCATCCGGGACTCAAAATTAGAATTGCCTAGGACATCTTGAGAGAACAACACGAATAAAAGAGTTGCACATTGTTTATGTTTGATGGGATTAGTTCCATGTTTCAGGGTTCTATACTGTGTCAGGTTGTGTAAATGGCTTGCACAGATGTGTTAGGAATTGGGTTATCCATCGGTCGGGTTACTCGTACAATAGAAATGCCGTTCTAAACACTGGATGCTTAAAGGAAAAGCTGTTTGAGAGATGATAGACCTATGAGATATACAGCATTAGTGAGTGCTGCTGTACCAGACATCACAATGCAGAAGTTAGGTAGATCTGGGAAAGATACATAATAGAAGAAATCTGCTGGTGTTTTTGTATATTTTACCATGTTATAATAAAAGGAGTCTGTTTATACAAGAGATTCATCAATGTACAGCACAGCTTGCTCTATATTCGAAGTTACAGTGCTGACGACCCCGAGAATCCAATTGAAATGTTCGTTGATGACTAAAATATTACGTAAAAATGCCAATGTTTTCTCACACCCTCAAGCATCTCCGATAAACACCCAAAAAAGCTGAAGATGGCACTAAAACTTCTCTAGAGAAGACCGATAAAGATGCCTCGATTAGCACCGTACCATTCAGCCCGGACTCATCGGTGATTTCTGAGCTGCTTCTTCTTCATTCTGGCTGGAGCCTGCGGCTAAGTGCTAAGCTGTTTTGGTAAATTGGTATATGTTGCGTCAGTCAATCTAGCACCTACAAATAGCGACATGAGCTTTTGGCAAAGTCGAAAAAAACATCACTTCTTTTTTCATCATCTTCATCTTCTGACTTCTTCATAACTTCATAATAGCTGAACGTCATACTAATGAAGCTTTGCTCTCTGTCGCTGTCACTGCTTCTGCTGGTTGTGGCTACTGTTGATGCGATCTTCTCCCCGGTGATCAAATCCACGCAGTTCAGCGGTGCCCCAGATATCATTTACTTCGAGGATTCACCAGTAAGTTTGGACTTACTTCCACAATCCCAACTCAGTAACTAACATCAAAGTCACTAGCACATCATATATCTGGATAAAGGCTCCGGTTCGGTGTATCTATCGAAGAACTCTGGTGAACAGTTTTCTGCTATAGATTTAGACAATGTTAAGATAAAATATTTGGTTCAACATCCATTTAAAACAGGACATGCATATGCCATATCTGATGATTTAACCCACTTCAAGACAGTTTCAGGAGGTCTTACTTGGAAAAAGTTCACCACCTCTTCAAAACCAGCGCTTGATTCTGTTGAGACCATCCATTCTAGTCACTCTCCTATAGTTTTTCATGGTCATAGATCAGAATATGCTTTATTTGCCGGAGAATGTTTATCTGGAAGTTCTGAAAGTTGTGAAAGACAATACTACTATACTAGGGATAATTTTGATGAAGTTCATTCTTTGACCAAAGCCTACTCGTGTCTGTTCTCTGATGCATCTCCAAGTATTTCTGTCAAAGATTCGAATATTGTCACATGTATTGTCGATGGAGAGTCCCAGGCTTCCACAGTTCTTGCAAAATCATCAGATTGGTTCAACTCAAAGACCTTCATAACTCAGAAAGGTGGCCTTGTAATGGATGTTACGAAGTTGGGTGCAGGCTCTAAAGCGTTAATTGCGATTGGCTCTCATCTCAGTGACAGGGAAACCGTTGGCGTGTATATTTCAACAGATGGTGAATCATGGGACAAAGTTGACTTTCCAGCAGGAACGAAGCTCTCTGACTCTTTCACAGTCGTCGAAGGCACGGATGAATCATTTTTCATTGATGTCAAATATACTGGCTCATCTGAAATTGGGCAACTATTTTACTCTTTAGGCTACAATAGTTCATTTTTCTCAAGATCATTGGAGTACACACATAGAGATACATCTGATCATGTTGATTACGAATTAGTTCAAAATATTGATGGTGTTGTTTTGGCTAACATAGTTGAAAACGGTGCAAATATTCTTCAGGGCATTGAGCCAGAAGCAAAAGTGCAGTCAAGAATCTCTTTTGATCAAGGTTTGGGCTGGTCAGGCCTGAAGATCAATGATGAATCATGTAGGGGTGATAACTGTAACCTCCACTTACACTCACTTGTTCAAAGAGCTATTGGCAATCCAGACTCCCCTGGAAAATACTTCTCATCTCCAGTTCCTGGTATTCTTCTGGGTGTTGGTAACACTGGCACATCATTGAAGTCATACGAAGAATGCGACACATTTATTTCTCTAGATGCTGGTCTATCGTGGTCCAAGACATTAAATGGTGCTCATCTCTTTGAGTTTGGGGATCAAGGCTCTATCATAATCGCCATTGAAGAGGGTTCAGATACCAACACTGTCAAATACTCTATTAATCAAGGTAAATCATGGCAACAGGTTGGACTCGATGAAACCATTCGTGCAAAACTGGTTACAACAACGCCAGACTCTACAAACTTTAAGTTTCTCATTTCAGGTCAAAAATCCAATGGTCAATATAAGACTTACTTCCTGAATTTTGACAAGTTATACGAAAGGAAGTGTGAAGAGTCAGACTTTGAGGACTGGTTTGTGAAGAGCTCTGATTCCAATGATCCAATGTGTATTCTGGGTCACAAACAAAAATCTGTTAGAAGAAAGCGTGAAGCTAACTGCTTCGTCGGTAAAGAATATGCTGAACCAATAGCAGTTGAAGATGGTTGTCCTTGTGTTCAATCAGATTTCGTTTGCTCCTTAAACTTCAAGCGAAATGCCAATGGTGACTGTGTCCCAGCAATTCAGGGATTGACTGAAGAGAACTTGCAATCAAAATACTGTGTTGACAACCAGGAAACTTACATGTCACCCGCACCATATGTGTTGAGTCCTGGAAACGTTTGCTCGACCTCTTCTGGTTTAAGATTGGATCAGAGTGTCGAAAAGAAATGTCCAACTTATGTTCCAACTCTAGAGTACAACGATGACAACAAGTTAATTGATTACGATGAGGATGACACCCCAGATGAAACCTCGCCAGATAAAAACCCTGATGCAAAAGAAGGTGATAAAGAGAATTCTAGAGAAGGAATCAACGATGGTAGAGTGAAGACCTCTTCATTCGAGTTTGCTGGTCAGATCACACAATACTTCTATCTTGAAAGAGTCAAAGGGTCAAATTTGAAAGATGAAACGATTGTATTGTTGACCTCACTCAACAAAGCATACGTTACCCATGATCAAGGTTCAACTTGGGAGCAAATTTCTCCAGATGATGAAATTTTGGAAATATACGTGAATCCATACAACACTAATCATGTTTATTTATTATCAACCAACCAAAAAATCATTTACTCAACAGATAGAGCTGATAACTGGAAATTCTTTAGAACTCCAGCAAACCATATACCTGGTGTTCAACCATTAAGATTCCACCCTAAACATAGTGACTGGTTCATTTATATTGGTCAATTGGGATGTGAGACTGCAGCGCATCAAGGATCTTGTAGATCAGTTGCTTATAGAACCAAGTCCTACGGTAGAAGATTTGCAAAGATGCAAGAGCATGTCAACAAATGTGAGTTCATTGGACATCTGGCTAAACCAACCCATGAGCAGTTAGTTGTTTGTCAAAGAGAGCAGAGTGAAAACAATATGTACTCTGGTGAGTTATTATTCTCTGAAGATTTCTTTGATAAAGATATAAACACTCCTTTGTCCAATGTTATTGGTTTTGTTCAAGCAGATGACTTCTTAGTTGCCGCCACTGCTGGCTCTGATGGAGCATTGAGAGCACATGTTTCTGTTGATGGAAGAACTTGGGCAGATGCCTTGTTTCCAAGTGACTTTCGTGTCGATAAACAACAAGCATACACTGTTCTTTCTGCTCAATCACATGCTATATTCTTACATGTTACCACAAATCCAAGAATTGGCTCTGAGTATGGGTCTATCCTCAAATCCAATTCGAATGGTACTTCTTACGTGTTATCTACACCTTATGTTAATAGGGATGCTGCTGGTTACGTTGATTTCGAACAGATGGAAGATTTAGAAGGTGTTGTCGTGATCAATACAGTTTCTAATCCAGAGGATGCTAAACGCGGGGCGAAAAAGAAGCTAAGATCCATGATTTCCCATAACGATGGTGCTGACTGGGACTATTTGCAGCCACCTACCGTTGACTCTAATGGTAAGAAATATGAATGCACTGGAAAATCAATAAAGGAATGTGCTCTCCATTTACATGGGTATACAGAAAGAGCTGACTATAGGGATACATTCTCCTCAGGTTCTGCTGTTGGTATGATGATAGGTGTTGGAAATGTTGGCGAGAGCTTGAATCCATATCTTGATGGTTCAACGTTCCTCACAAGGGATGGTGGTGTTACCTGGAAAGAGGTCAAGAAGGGTGTTTATCAATGGGAATACGGTGATCAGGGGTCCATCATTGTTTTGGTCAACGGTCAGGATTCTACAAACACCATCAGCTATTCTCTAGATGAAGGACAAACCTGGACTGAGTATAAGTTCACTGAGGATCTGGTTCGTGTCAATGATATATCAACCGTTCCTTCAGATGATTCTAGAAAGTTCATGTTATTCACAAAACTACCAACCTCGAGAGGTGACAAGTCAACGGTTTATCAGATTGATTTCTCCCAGCTACTCAAGAGAAAATGTAACTTGGATCTACAACACCCAGACACTGACGATTTCGACTTGTGGACTCCAAAGCATCCACATCAATCAGACAACTGTTTATTCGGTCATGAATCACAGTACTACAGAAAGATTGCCGGTAAGGATTGTTACATTGGTGAGAAGTTATCCAAGCCATTTGAAACTGTTCGTGACTGCTCTTGTACAAGACAAGACTTCGAGTGTGACTTCAACTACTACCGTGATCAAAATGGTGAGTGTAAGCTAGTTCCGGGATATTCACCGCCAGATCATTCATCTGTTTGCAGAGAATTCAGTGCTACTGAGTATTGGTTACCAACTGGATACAGGAGAATTCCACTGACTACATGTCATGGAGGGAAAGAGTTCGACAAAAGTGAGGCACAACCATGTCCTGGAAAAGAAGAAGAATTCAAGCTTATCCACAAGGGTCTCACTGGATTCTCCCTTTTTGTTGTCATATCTATTCCAATAATCGGTGCCATAGTCCTGATTTATGTCATCTACAACCATTACGTTAGTAGATATGGACAGATTAAGTTAGGTGATGAAGAGGTTGAGTTTGATAACTCAAGCACTTTAAATAAAATTTCATCAGTTATCGGGTATGGTGTTGTTACATCCATCAAGTCTGTTTCAGAACTCAGCAAAGCCGCTCATAATGTGACCTCCCGACTCTTCAGTTACTTGAAAGCCGTCATTTTACCAAGATCTGTATCTTTGGATAGAAATGATCTTACCTCGACCGTTTATTCAGCTGTGTCAGAAGTTCCAGAGGAATTTCCTGAAGCAGAAGATGAGACGCTGGATGATGGTGATCTGACTGAAGCAGAAGATGATCGTCTCTGATGTTCTTTCTCACTTCAACTCACCAGCGATCTGTGTTACTCTTACTCGTTTTAGATAATTGTGTATATCAGTGTAAATATTTTATTAGTCGTCTACTATAATCTGGACTATGTAATCAGGGTTCAACCTCCTCAAGTTTTCTCTTTGTTCCTTTTGACGATCCTTCCTCGGCTTCAGCCTCGTCGTCGCTCAAATCTAGAGGTTCACTAGCATCGGAATCAAGTTCTTCTTCCAAACCATCCCTTTGAGCTTCAGTGTAATACTTGACAGCATTTGGGAAGATGTCATCGGCAAACAATCTAGCAAAATCATCACCTAGTGGGAATTCTTTACCTGGTTTTCTACCAGTCCACTTAAACCATCCAAAGAAGCTTTTCATGCCAGTTCTATAGTTCTTTTTTCCTTCTTTGGTCTTCTTATCTTTTATTTTGCTTGGGTTTATTGAATCATAAGATTGTGGCCATATTATATCGGCACATTCACTCACGAGTCTCTCAGTTTCACCCCCAGTAACTTCAGCATCCTCATCATCACTAAGGTTTTTGGATTTTTTTTGGTTTGCTATTATTTCTTCTGGATCAATCTTTTCGATGGAGAACTTCTTGGAAATTGTCTGCGCAGGAAAATCATCATCTAGCCCATGAAACTGGAATGTGATAGTAAAGTTTGAAGGGTCAGTAGTATCATCAGAAGACTCGGCAGCAGCATCCCACGAAACATATATATCTTTGATCAATTCAAGGTACTTAAAATCCTGCGATCTGATGTAGTCTGAAAACTCAGGATGTTGAGACAACACAATGTGCCAGAATTTCTCGAGTCCCTTGGTGAACTGGGCTCTTTTCTCAAAGATTCTCTGAACACTCCTCAAGCGGGATATTTCTGTGATTCCAAATGTTAGCCTATCAACTGCTCTGTAGCACTGAAACTAAGATGTATCTACTTACCAGCTGCACGTTCAGCTATTTCAAGCTCTTCCTCAATTTGAGCCAAACCGATTAGTGACTGTTCAACTCTTTTACTGTGGAAACTGTTAGTTGTGAATTATAGAGCATTCTAATATCCTGGACCTACAATTCCTCTTCGTCTGACATGTTTCACTAGTTGTTTCCAGACCAAGTTTGAAAGAAAACGATGGACCGCTGGACTTCTTCGCCCAACCTCTCTACTGTATCTTTGTCTTGAGCCAGATTTATATTGTGTGAATACGTTACCCGGCTTATGGGTTAATGAATCGAATTTAGCCGGAGATCGAATTGTTTCACAGGTATAACTCATCACGTTACCTTGTAAATATTCCTATAATCAAAAATTAGATCAGTTAAAGCTCGCACGCTCCTCCCTAATATTTTCATACAAGACATTTGATGTAGCAGGGGTAATCATTTTCTATAATTCAGAAGAGCCCCAAGGCTACATAAGGAGTTTCTCTTATCACTTTGATTTCCATCAACTAGGCTACCCCTGATGAAACTACGCCCTTGTATAATCCTGGTCTATAAATTCTTTCACAAAGTCGATCTATCCATACACAAAAGTCCATCCAATAACATGGATGAAATGCAAACCAAAATAACGGCAATCACACACCAACTCTATAACTTTTTAGTTGTTCAACAACTAAGAATGTGATGATCGTGTTTGGCCCTAATCTGACAAAACTTGGTACCCAACCCCTGAAAAGGAATCGTGGCCCTTCATGCGTCAATGCATGAGTCAAGATATGAACAACGCTTTCTCCAGACCCACTCGAGTTCATGATTCTTGTCTTCAACACATCTGCAGGAGAACAGATGGTAGTAGCAACCAGTCCAGCCAGCAAGGAGGCACTAAAGAAAGTCAATCGTGAGTCTTTATGCATATCGAAAGTATCGATCAAGAAGGTCTTGGAAATATCATATGTCACAACTTGGGAAGATGTCATTAATATACCTCTGACCAAATTGGTACCCAATCCCCTAAACAATGCACTGACCCCTTCATCTTTGGCGACTTTCACAACCCCATCGAGGGCGTGTCTGTAATTTCTTCTTTGTTCTGCTGGTAAACCGGTGTCATTCTGCATTCTAATATTCACAATATCAGCTGGATTTCCGACAATACCACCGATACCACCACTGATCATACTGATCGGTAATAAATATGCCATTGAGCTTTGTTTATTTTGAGGAACAACGTTCTCTTTTAAGTACTCGTAGACACCAAATCTTGTCAGGGAGTAAGTTGCTTGTCTCAATAATCCAGCACTTAAACCAGAGTAGACACCTAAAATACCATGCGCAGAGTAGATGGAGTAAGCCATCTGGAATAGCGATGGTTTCGAAGCCAAATGGGCAGTTTGTAATCTAACTTTCGCCAAATCTAAGGGATGTGTGAAGACACAGGCAACAGCTCCACCGAAACCACCATACCAAAACGGCCATTTCTCAACTGGTTTTGTGGATAGTATGGGCTGTTTTGTGTTGATTGACTTGACTTGTTGCTTCTCTATAGTGGAAGTCATGATGCTCTGTTTGTATAGTTATAGCGTGTCAGAGAAATGGTGTTAAAGCATCAGCAGACGTATGTAAGTTCAGTAATATTGATTTGTTAAAAGAAAAAAAATTTTATTTCTCCGCTAAAATATTTCTTTCCGTAAACCAGCGGATCTTTACTCACACAGCGGAAAAATTAGGATCATTACCAAAACTGCAAGGACGTTGGTTTTCTATAATTGTTCACTTTAATTAGACCGTACGGGTAATGTGTTTGTATTCAAGCATGGGAAGCAGGACATATAGTGTTTGACTTCAGCCACTAGTGTATTAATCTGTAATATAATTAAAGAAAGAACAACGTTTAATTATAAGTGGATGACACATGCAAATATTCATTAATATACAATTTAATTAATTTATACTGGCACCGTTTCTAGTTTTCTCCTAGGTACACGACTGTAGGGGTACCAGTGTTCTTTGGGGGTTGGCTTCTTGCCCCGTGATATAATTAGGGGACCAGTACTGAGGTGTATTTCATGTTGTAGGGGGATCTAAACAAATATCTTCTATCTTGTCTCTATATGAAAGCGAAGACGTGAGACCATTGAAGCTGATGATCTCGGATATACGACTCGTCGAGTGATTAAGCATTCTTTTCTTCTTTTGTATATCTTTCTTTTTCCTCGTGGCATGTGGGGTCTTTGTTGCCCTGAACTTCTGGACGAGCTTGATGTCAAAATTTTGTGCCACACTATTGTTGAAGTTAGTGTCAATTTTCTCGTATGAGGTGGAGCATAATTTGGAATAGCTACTACTCGTTTGCATGATCGGTCCCTTCTTTCCAATCCTCTGATCAACCGGTAACGTGCCAGTCTCTTTGACACCGCAAGCCATTAGATGAGGATCTATATTACCATTCGAATCACCAAGCGCAGTCTCCATGGGACTGTACTTTCTTTCCCCTGTGATGTTGCTTTTTGTCTTTGGTTGATAAAGATAGGTGGGAAAACAGGCTTCATGCCATTTCTCTTCAACAAGAGAGAGATACTCGAAATATTCATCAAACTTTTCATTCTTTGTGTTCCAGAGCTAAGTTAAAAAGGTTAGAATACGTATTTTCTTTGGAAACTATCTGTGATACTCACTAATGAGATTACCTTAGATACATCCTCTGTTGACCCTTGATAGTAGGACTTGACAACCTTGCTCAATATCGTTCTTGCAATTATTAACTTATTACGTGGCCTTCCAACCCCGTGTGATGGATTCACCATATCTGTCCCTGAATTTGCTTCAGCTGATTGAAGAACAACCTTTGGCGTTGTTCTATTTTTTGGATACTTCACCACTGGAAAGCAACCTTGGTTCACTCTGTACGGTGTTTCAGGAATCCTATCAATTTTATAAGTAACTGATGACATCTTTGATTGATATTCGGCCACTCAAAAGAGAATGATCACAGTAACACCCTTAAGTTTGATCTCTTCTATAAGAGTATGACTGTCTCATGACTTGGAAAGAGTTCTTTTGCCTCAAATTTCATATTTGTAGTGCAAGCGTCTGAGTTGAGGCTACGAAAATAAGAAGACCTAGATCTCAGAACCATGAGAAGTGTGTACGCACCAGTTTATGAGACGCTCGCTAGTCGCTACAACAAACTTCGAGGACCTCCGAGAGTGCTCAACTTGAAGTGACTGGATACCTCAGCGATCTTTCAAATTAGAAGGAAATGAAGTCACTTGAATTCTCTGCGATAGTCTTTCCTTATTATTACTCCTCATCTGAGATTTCTTTCGAATCATTCGGCCTCAACGGTATCTACAGAAACCTATCAAGTATCCGAAAAGCCGGAATTCACGAATAGCTGACGTAATTTTTTTATCAATTTACAGTGACAGGACGTCCTTCAAACTGTCTCCTTAATTAGTATCACCTTTTCAGGAAGTTCATTAACTGCATCACCAAAAACTCACGTTGTATATCACGGAAAAGACAGGAAGAACTGTTGCGTCTATTTCCGCTAAAGCAACATGTCGGACAAACAGACCCCTGTCAATTACTTCACAGATACTCTGGAAAAGCTCGAATACATAAGCTCATTCGCGTCAACGTTTACTAAAGATCACTATAAACCCACTCCTAGAGATATCACTTTGGATGATCCGTTTGAGAAGGACGAGCTTCTAAAGGCTGTTCCTCCAAAGGCACGATCAGCGGTGTCAGATCTTATAGCTTCTTTTACTCAGTCGTGCACAAATCTGCTTGTAAGTAATAATTGAGCTTTAGTGAGGTGACTACATAGACCTCTGCTCCATCTGCATTCTTAGTTTACTAACTCCTCAAAAAATAGAAGAACACAGACCTGGACGAAAAACATGTTCTTGGGGAATACCGGAGAATGTTAAAGGAGGAGATTGAGTCACTATACACAAAGAGGCCTTTAACAGCAAAGAGAATATATGAGAACAGAGCCGGAGACAACTTCTTGGTTGCGTCAACTTCCATCGAAGTTGCAGGTCATGATGAAGAACAAGGCGATGAAGCGGCAGTACCTGACGGCATTTCTGAGGATAGTGCAACCAAGTCAGCTGTTGTCAAGTCGGTTCCAACTATTCCAAAGAAACGAACCTCAATATCTAATGAATCAAAAGCATTTTTGGAGACCGTTTTTCAAACCAAAAAGACTCCAAATAGTAAAGAGCGTCAGGCTATTGCTGAAAAGTGTGGTCTAACGCCCCTACAGGTTAGAGTTTGGTTCACAAATAAAAGGATGCGTACGAAGACAGATGACTAATATTTTTATTCTTGATTCTACATCTACCATTACTGTTACTCTTCATCACTATCACCATCTCTGTAGCCAAACTTTCTAATCTCGCCCAGTCTCTTTCTTGCTGCACTCAAGGCATTCTCCAGCTTCAATATTTCAACTTGTTGCTCCATTTCAACAGTTTTATTTTCATGATTCGATAATTTGGAGAAATCAATCTCTTCATCATGACCGTTCGATCTCTTGGCCAAAATCTCCTGCACTTGATTTACCAGATTTCTACAAGCAGAAGTTACCAACTTACTAGCACTCTCCAGTTTATCTTGAGTTTTCGACATGAAGGTGGCCTTGACCCTTGATGCAGCAACCAACTGTGCTGTTGCAGCAGCAACTTCATTTGAAGCAACAATCAATTGTTCATGTGAATTCTTATTCGTTAGAACACCATCAGCTGTTTCGATCAAGATTTTTGTTGAACCAGCAACAGCTTTTGCAGCAGAGATCAAACCTTCAGTCCATCTATTGTGTTTCTTGTAATATTGGGCTGGAGTTGAAGACCCTCTGTTTTTGTTGACGATTTCATTCTGAGATGCAATGGCAGCTTCAATCAACATCCCAATGGCATTGGTGATAGCGATAGCAGCAGATAGAATGGCTTTATTAACTTCAAAGTCCATCTGAGAAATTGATGGATCATGAGCTCTGTTCAATAACGAAGTCAATTGAGATGAGGCTGATGTGATCGCATTGGCAGCAGCAGTCAGCTCGTTCTCAACAGCGATATCCAAATCAGCAGAAGTATGTTTGAAGGTTGATTTTGGAGCCAAACCTTCTATTAATTCAGCAAGAGCCTGTAACTTTTCTTGGACGTTTAGATTCCCTGAAATTACCGTTTCTGTTTTTTCTTCCTCGTCACCTTTCAATGCTGTGGATAACAACGATTTCAAGAATGATTCTGATTCATCAGAGATTTCTCTTGCTGTATCTATTAAGTTCTCAGCTTCTATATCAGTCTTGACCAATCTTGTGACACCCTTTGAATTCAATAGAACGTCAGAAATAGCAGAAGTAAATTCATTGATAGATTTGATGATTTCTGCGTGGTCACCATTTGGACCATCAGCAATAAAATCGTTAAATGAGTTGGCAAAGTCGGTGGCAGATGATGAAGCTTTCTCAATGACAGATAATAGATATTCTGGTGAGGAATTTTGATTACCAGCTTGCATTGGAGAATCCAGCTCAAATGACGCATCTTGGATTCTCTTAACTCCACTTGAAAGAATAGCATCAACCAATGAGGTCAGCTTAGATAAGTGTTCCAGTAAAACTTGGTCAATTTGTTCTTCAAGGGCTGATTCGTTCTCTTGTTGAACTCTAGCCAATTCTTGTAAGGCATCATCCATTGTCTGTTGAACAATCTCCAATTCCTCCTCCTTTTCTGCTAGTTTTTTCTCCAAATCTGGATTGAATGAGCGTGATTGTTCTTGAAGCTTTGATTGTAAAGCTTCAATTTCTTTTTTATGTTGTGCGAAAATAGACGACAGATTTGAAGATTGATTTCTCTCGGATTCATCCAACTTCAGTGTTAAATCTCTGATCTGCAACTCCAACTTGTCAATTTCATTGTCTTTACCACCTTTGATTTTTTCAAGATCTAATCTTGCTCTATCACGTTCTCTAATCAAACCTGCTAGCTCAACATTTTTGGATTTCAGATCTTTCTCCAATTTCTCACGACGTTCAATGGCTTCTTGCGCAGAAGCTGCCTTTTGTTGTAGTTTTTTGAATTTATTCAACAGATTCAAGTGTTCTTGTCTCAACTGAGAGTACAATTTGGCCAACGATTCATATTTGTTTTTCCATAAAGTGATTTGCTCATGCAAATTGTTGATCAGCTCATCCTTAGAGGCTATTTGTTGAGTAGCAGATTGAGCTGTGGTTTGTATTTCTGTTTCTAGAGCTTTGACTCTTTGATCATACTGTTGTAACAATAACTGATCTTGTTCATATTGTCCTCTGAAAGCCAGCAAATCACGTTCTAGTTCAGCAACTCTTCCCTGAGCCTGATTTTGCAATTGCTCTCTGTATAATTGTTCTTGTGCCTGTTGTTGTTGTTCTAGTTGTTTTTTCTGTTGTTCTTCAAACAATTGACGTTGCTGTTCAGCATACTGTTGTTGTAATAGAGCCTGCTGTTCACGTTCTTTAAGGAGTCGTTGTTGTTCAGCTTCAAAGGCAGATTGTTGGTTATTCCAGAAGTCAACACCGGTAGGTTGAGTGGCGATTGGTTGCTGGTATTGCGCAGCTGCTGTTGGTTGTTCAGAAATAGGTTCTGGAGTCGATACAGTAATGGATTGTTGACTGGATGCTGGTCTTTGGACTGTTTCATCGTCGTCATCTTTCAAGAATAAATTCGGTGCAACTTCTGGTAATCTTGGGATTGTGATCAATGAGGTCAAGTAACGAATTGAGGAACAGTCGGCATAGAACTCAAACAATCTCGAATGTTGAGATTCATAACGCTGTCTCAATGGCTCCAATGCCTCCTCAGATTGAGTTGAACGATAAATACCTCTCATCATTGAAGTGATAAATTTGTAAATACCATATGATTCAGTGACCAAGGGAACTAAAGCTGAAATCTTACACTCAGACTTTCTATCGTGAGAAATTGAAGCAAAAATCAATCTCTGTAAGTCATCTAGAGTATCTTGCAAGGTCATCAAGTCCAAGACGGCTTCGTAACCTTCATCAGGATTTTGGACAGTAATCAATGAAATATACTCCTCGTATTCAAAAGTTCCATTAAACCCTTTATGATTTTTATGAAAGTACAGCTTCCTCAACAAAAAATGAACATATTCCCTAATCAGACGTCCATATCCTTTGAACCCATCACCATTTATAGATCTTCCCAAACTGTCTATCCAGTCTGTATTTCTGATGGCATCTTGTAAAACAGACGGATGGCCTTCTTGTAAGACTTTATGGATGGTAATCAAAGCTTTGAACAGTTGAACCTCATCTGCTTGCAAAGGCAAGACTTTCAATCCATTCCAAAATGATTTTGATGACTTATGATCCCATGTATAAACAATACAAGCTCTAACATGTTTTCTTTTTGGAGCAGTTTCCTCAACAGAGATTGCTTTTTTTAGACTTGTAGTCAAGTCCGATTCAGATATAGTTTTTGACATCCTGAAAGATAGTTAGTCGTCGTTTTTTTCTTTGATAACTTTCAGTATGTTTGATTCTGGAAATAGTTACTGCCCTTTATAGGGGTGCTATCGGTGTCAACTCAAGTGGCACCGAAACACACGCGAACCAGCCAAAAATCACCATAAAACAAGCTGGAAGTGGGACACTCACAATTAGAGTTGGTGGAAATGTCCAAGCGTAAACTTCCTTTTGCTCAGTAACAAGAATTCAGTACAATTGATATGATTTGACATTGAGCTCCCTTTTCACCAGATTCTCTGGAATTGAAATTTCTTCGAAACTCCCGATTTCGCGGTCTTTCCAGATAATTAAATCATAAAAATATGGAGAAACACCCGAATCAGGAAATTGGCAAAAACAGTAGTATTTGCAGAAGCATAAGGCCAGCACGACCGACTGTACGCTTCATGCTGTAAGATCTGTGTTTCCCTTACCGACTGGCGTTTCTCTTATTTTCTTTTTTTTTCTCATAGCAAAAGAAAAAGAGGAATACTGGAAGATGCTTCCACTTCAACTTAAAAAGTCGTTAAACCGTTTGTTAAAAGCTCATCTTCCATCGCTTTAGCTTTCAAAAAACAACATCTTCACAAAAGAAACCCCCATCCCGCCAACTTTTATATGAGCTCTATCGAAAACTTGAAATCATTTGATCCATTCGCCGATACTGGTGACGACGATACTCAACCAACAAACTACATCCATATCCGTATCCAGCAAAGAAACGGTCGTAAAACCCTAACCACTGTTCAAGGTTTACCAGATGAATATGATTTGAAGAGAATCTTGAAGGTTCTAAAGAAGGATTTTGCATGTAATGGTAACATTGTCAAAGATGAAGAATTAGGAGAAGTTATCCAATTACAAGGTGATCAAAGAGTCAAAGTTATGGAGTTTTTAACCTCCAAATTGGCCTTACAAAAGAAAAACATCAAGATCCATGGTTTCTAAGCTAGAAGGAATTCTTCCATACCAGCTGCGTGCCCTTCGATCGTTTGTGTGAAGACATCATGGCTTCTTCCATCATGGCTTCTTCATGTTTGTGAGATTTACTTACAGAAGTTCAGATTTTTGTCCTTGGCTTTAGTCAGTTATTTGCGTCTCAATTTTGGGGAATTCATTCTCGGTTTGGTTGGGTTTGAATTCAACTGGAGTTTTGATAGGTCGGTTTTGTGCGACTTTTCATTGGTGTACGTGTTTGTGTGTGTGTTCAGGTTTATCAATCTAACTACTTTCTTACTTAATCCATATTCTACGATGAAAAATCACCATGTATCGATATACCTATATATTCAGAATAGTCACTCGACAATGAACTGCGTGGATATAAGATCTGAAAATAAATATGAATATAGGAAGTAATACGATAATAGAGCCTTTCAAAATAATGAATAAATAATAAGTTTAAATAAGTAATATTTCATCCTCTTAATCTTTGGTTCCCAACCATCTATTCTATAATCTCGAGCTTCTTTCTCCTTCTATCAGCATCGGTCGATGACTTCTGCTTCTGTTTCTCTCATATGACACCAATCTTTCTTAAAACATCATCAGTAGATTCCTTCTTCCAATCCACTGTCTCCAGAATATTTTGGATATCATCATTAATGGTTGAGTCATCATCTTTGTAATAGTTATCAGAGTTTTTATTGGCTATGAGACTGGTCAGCCTTAGGAACAGCAGCTTCATCTTCTCACAACTAAACTCATCATTGACGATATTTGTCTCCTCAGATGAAAAGCCAGAAACATGATTGTTGAAAACGTTAATGAAATTACTCAACGATTCATTAATCAAATAACTTTCTTTAATTTGGTATAATAGTGGCTGGAAATCTTTGTACCCTTTATAAATCAGCAATGAAATATTCAGGACTTTCAAGTCTAGCAAAAAATCATCGATAAACAGTTTCAATTCATTCTTCAGGTTGTTTACTATGAACTTGGATTCAAAATTTGCGTAGAACTGACTCCAATTCTCAATAAACTTATTGAACTTTACCTTTAGATCTTTATTGTTGAAGACAAGAGAATGTGGTACTGTCTTGTTCCTGCTGACTTCTGTTGAACTCTGTTCCAACAAATTAATGGTAGAGGTTGATTTCTTGAGGCTTGGTGACGTTGACATAGGCTTGAATAATGAAAGATTCTGTAAGGACAATGTTCTATTCTCATCATCTGAATGGCCATCTATCATCATTTTGTCATAATGGTCGTTATTGCTATCGATATTCAAACCAGTAGCACTTGCATTGATCGAGGTATCATCATTGACGTTGGATTTCTGAAAAAACTCAAAATCTTTTAATATCAGATCTTCGAATCTTGAAAGGTTTCGTTCGTTGATCTGAAATGAACCATTGAAGTTTAGTGATATGACTTCATTTGTTGTTGCAGCTGGGCCCGATGACGATGAGATTGAAGATTTAGAAGATTTGGATTTTGATGATGAGATATTAGAATTCTGATCAGGTGATGAGTTTATATCTAAAGATTGAAATAAGTTCAGAAGATTGATAAATCTTTCGATCAGCTTCAAGTGTTCAACCTTATCAAAGTTCAGCTTCTTTCTATTATTATTGATGTTCTCTTGAACAAACTTGATGAACTGATTCAAGATCTCTAGGTTTGCATCAATCCCATTCATGATGACATTGAGAAACAATAACTCAATCAGTTTCTTCAGGAAATATTCAGAGTTGAATATCTCTGAATCGATGAGGCATCTCAATTGAAACTTGTTGAATATTATCACAGATGAATTACTATCATAGTTTGTCTTGTTGTTCATCAGTGTATGCATCAATAGGTTGGAGGAATATGTTGAGGTATCAGAGGACTTATTCAAAGTTTCAATGATTGAGTAGTATGAGACGAGATAATCCTTCAGAAACAGTTGAAAGTTTAGCTGGAAATGTGGGTAGTAGAAAGAAATCAACATTATCAGCAAGAATTTGTTAGACTTGAATAATGACTTGATATCAAACCTCAAGTCAAACCAGCTGTTGGGTACGTTGTCATGATTCAGTGTATGCACACCTTGTTTTGGCGAGGGTAGTGAGATTGGAGATGTAGGATCATGTTCATCCGTTTCATTATCATTCTGATCATTATATGAGTTTTTCAAGAAAACAGAGTTGAGATGGTGGAGTTTGGCTAGAAGGTTCGACAACAGCTTATCAAAAGCCGCTATGTCAATGACATTGTTGTTGATGGTAATTTGGTTCAAGTCCAGGTTGAGGTCCATCGATATAAATGATCCGTCTGATAGTTTGAGTAGGTTGATCACTGACGATTCTTCATTCTCACTCTGGTTGTTGTCGTCAGTCTCACTGATAGTGTTCAGATCATTACCAGCAACATGAACACCATTACCAGTATTACCACTGAATGCGCTGTGTGAACAGCCGTTCTTTAGCTTCCACTCCTCAAATGATTCCAGCTTCACGCCCAGTTTCTCACTAATATTCAGATAGTAGCTCGATAGAGTATCGTACTGGTCTTTGATGAAGTCGACTTGACTGATCAGGTTCTTTAGGTTGTCAGATCTCTGAGGGGGTAGAACATAGTCTATTTTGCAAGGACATCCTTTCCTTGAGCAGGACGAGCAAGGTAAAGGGTTTCTGTCGTGAGCATCGCACTTGGTCTTGTGTTTACGACAGCGAATACACGATTTTAACAATTTTGGCTTGGGAAGGTTTGGATTGAGTTGCGATATTTGAGAGATCAGGTAATGGTCATCGCTCAGGGTCTGGAGCGCTTTTGGCTGAATATGGTGCTTCATTGTGGGAGCATCAAGGAACTTATAAGGCGGTTCCAGTGGGGTTGGAGCTTAAAATCCGAATCATCAAAGTGGGAATCCTCACTGCTTTAAAAGAACGGAGTTTGTCGTTGTTCTAAAATTTGTAGTAGATGAAGCATAATTTCTCAAAAGGGGAATATTCGCGCATTGACGTCTGGCTTAGTCAGAGAACAACAGCGAAAATACGGAGAAATTATGAATTCAGAGCATCTGATTGGTCAAGCGAAGGAAGGTACACTTGTACGGCCTCCTACTCTTGAAAGGTTCAGAGGTTTCCGAACAAATTGTCGCTACGATTCATAAGGCACACCAAAAGCCTAGATTGTTTTTCCAGCTTCGATGTTTTCTTCCTTGAACTTTGAACACCCTTTTCTGTAGCTGTCATGTCGTTTGACTCAGCTTCATCATCATCGTCTCAGAGTCGACGCTTCTTTTCGTTGTCGATTTCCTAACGTTTTCCATCGTTGTTGACTGACAAATTTAGAGAGCGAAAACTTTTAAAGCCGAACTTCGAAAAAGCCAAAGAAAAGAAAACGGACCCCGGGATTTCAGCGCGTCGCAGAACAATTTGCCGGACATTCCGAGAGGCATCGAGATGGCTTATGTCAGCACAATGCAGCCAATAGCGAGAAGGTTGAGGAACACTTCAAGTAAGGGTTCACTTACGTGTGATTCAATCCTCGGTGCAATGCATAAACTATCATCTTTCACCCATTCTTCTTCCAATCAAACTTTGTAGGTATGTCCATTGAATATTACAATGACCTCATCACAGCGACTGACATCTGAAAAGTCACAATTGAGAACTGACGGCTGACCAAGTCAGATCTCAGCTCTGTACCGGGATGTTTTCATCCAATTAGAATGGCGAAAGCGTATAGCGTACATATTGATCTCAGATCATTCAACAAAAATATGACACGCGTATATGTTTAATAGTAAGGTTATACATTCAACTTCATGCGTTGATAAATTTCTTGTAGCTTGAACTCTCGAAATATTCATCGACACTTTTCTCAATTCTTTTAGCAGCTTCGATATAATCATCCAATTCTGAATAAATTTGGGCACTGAATCTTATCCAGACTTTACCATTATGGTAAAAAATAGGAACTGTTGTTCTATGTTCTCGAATCAATTTCTTCTCAATTTGTTCTCTGATGACTTTGTAAATGTCGAAGGTCTCCCAATCTGACTCCCGGATGAGGACTGATGGTTTCACTGGATATTCAACACTAACTAAAGAGCTTAGTAATGAACCTTCCTTATTCTCCAAGACTGAGGTGTTCCATAATTTAGAAACCGCTTCACTGACATCTTTAGCTAATTGGAAGTTCCAAGATTGAACTCTTTCCAACCCTCCGATCTCTTCAATAAATTTCGTGGCATCCTTGATAGTGATCAAATTTCCTAGTAGGTTTGCACCAAGATAGCTGAACTGGTCTGAGAATCTTGACTTCTCTTGAAGAGAGTTATCAAAGACAGTATCACCATCAATGTAGAAATGAGATATTGGGAGCGAATGGACAGACTTATGATGTTTTGGATTGACATATAAGAACGCTGTCCCTCTTGGAGTATAGTACCACTTGTAAAGATCGGAAGCAAGGAAATCTGGTTGCAATTCATCCAATTTGAAATTCAACAAGCCGATACCATGTGCAGCATCAACTAGTGATAACACGTCATAATTTTTTGACAATTTGATCAATCTTTCGTATGGAACTTTGACACCAGGTTTAGAACTAATAGTATCAATGATACTCAGTGCGATCTTTGGGTTTGCTTCATAAGCTTTTTCATACAACTCGACAACCTCATCATCACTTAATGGATAGTCTAATTGCACTTCGACAACTCCCAACCCGTTCTGCTTGGCAACGAACTTGAGAGTTTTCAGAATAGCAGGATATGTATTATTTGAAATTAAAATTTCATCGCCTTTGGACCAGTTCCATGATCTCAGAACAGCATTGATAAGGGTGGTAACATTTGCACCCAGTGCAATGTTTGTATAATCAGTCCCAACTAATCTTGCAACTTCTTTCGACGCGTCATCGTAATCAATTTTGTAAGTGTTTCTTCTGTAATCGTCAGGCCATTGATAATCACGTAGAATGTTGTTGAAGCCAGCTTCAAGTAATTTCCGTGGTGCTAGACCATTGGCACCATTATTGACCAGTAGCACATCATTATCCACTTGGTCAAAATATCTCTCACGTAGTGGTCTACCAAATTTGATGAACTTATCGTTGTCTTGTGTCATCTTCGCCTGTAATATCAGTTGGCTCTTGGTTTGGGCCTCCCTTGTGGACTTGAGTTCTATCTTGTTCTTTTATAGCAGGATGATCCGAAAACCGCCACCACAATATTAGTATTTGTGCAAGTTTTATCTTCCATAATCATCGGTTGTGATTCAGATTTGAGCATCATCCTTTGAGGTGTTTCTCTGACGTTTGTTATTCAGCTTGTATCAACAAACTGGGGCAAAATGACGGGGACGGGACTTTTCTGCTAGCGCGCTTGAGCTAACGTGGCGCTCGCCACGAATATACGTAGGGTAACCTCTAATCAAGCACTTTACAATCTAAAGCGTCTCAAGTAGATGAACGGTCTTTCATCCAATAATCTGACATTTGGATTGCTCTTATTGATGAAGCACATAATAATATCGATACTAAAAGGAATTACTTAATGGCTTGGTTAGGTCTGGTCAACCGGTATAACTATATTTCTGTTAATTTTTGCTATTACAAGTTCTTACGGTTTGTGTGACCCCCCGTTCAATATAATTGACGGAGGTTGGTCGGTCAGAAATTTGTAAAATTTCTGGTGAATACCCAAGAGAAAAGATGTTATAACTGGAAATTTTCAGCGATCTCATCGCAGAGTCCCCCATAGGAAAACCACGTGATACACCTCGGATGTGAGCATAAACAGAATCTGACAGCGAAAAAGAAAACAAAACCATAACAAAACCCCTTAAAAAATCAACAAACTTCATTAAAATCAGCTCTCAAACATTGTAGAAATTTTTTTAGAAGAAATGAAGTTCACCATCATTCGTTTCAGAGTCGTACGATTCTAATGACACTACTTTCAATATCGATACGAATTTTTTAGAATTTATTGTTTCCGAGGGCTCCTTATTAATATATATAGTGTTTTAATCTTCTGTTATTTTACCGGTGGTGTTCTCATGGTGTTCGGATGTCCTATTTTCTCGTAATATTGTTCATGTAGTTGAGATCTATTGTTTAAACCTTTATTGGCGATTTTTGGCTGAGTCGCCTTAATACCATGAGTTAATTTCACTTAGTGGGATGATGATGATCATTAATAATATTTATATAATTTACAAATAATTATAATTATAATAATATTAGTTGATTATATATTGAGGACGTTAATTTAATTTCTGGACGTCGGACGTTGTCAAAATATTAATATTCATGATTTGTTTATAACGGAATATCATGAATATCAATTATTAATCTAAGGTAATATTCACAAATAACGACGTTAATGTAGAACACTAGTGTGAAATTATCGATGAGGAGACGCTAATGACCTTAGTTCTCTGTTCTGACACATTTAGTGGGCACATCACTTTTTAATTTAGTGCTCGGGTGGCCCATGCCCAAAAGTAAGAAAGCAAAATCCATAAATTAATTATTAGCAAGCTTCAACTAGCTCAACTAATTCGCTGAAATTGATTTGTGTAGCATAAACATCTCTCGAGATGGGCACGTTGACAGAACTGGGGTATAAATAAGAATGGAGACTTCGAGCTCTTTGCTGGATCCTTCTTCAACAACACACAAATAAAAGCTTGGGATCTAGTATGCTGTTCAGAACTTTTCTAATTGCTCTTTCAACTTCTTTTTCATGTGCTGCTCCACTTGCAGAAGCTGTCTCAAATGTTGCCCTTGCTGAAGAGAGGGATGAGTTTGTTAGCTCGGGGGCCTTTGCCGTAAAGAGAGATGACTCCACTATTGTTGAAAAAGATGCCACAGGACCTTTCGGTGGTCAAATTCATTCTGAATTCTTTGGTTTGGTTGCCATTAGATCCGGCTCAAGTGTTCAATATCAAGCTGTTGTTATTGATGATGGTGCTTTATTCTTGGCTGCTTCTGGCTTAAACTATGATTACTTCAATGGTACAGTTTTGGATGATGGTTCCTTATTGATTTCCCCTGATAGTGCTCCAAGAGAAGCTGGTACGAGTAGTTCTCAGTTGCCACCACTACCAGTCTTATCAGCCTCTGTCCCAACTGGATCTCTCTCAGGATTCGCATCAAGTGTTTCCTCTGAATCATCACCAGATCCAACCGATGGTGGTGGGTCAAACTTCCAACCGTTATTCTTATCTGTTGACGAATATAGCTCCAGCTATGTCGTTTCTTCAAAACGGGATCCATCATTTGCCATAAAGGGTGGACATTTGACCTACAAGCTAAAAGATGGTGCATATGCTGTTCCGTACTCTGGAAGTTTTGATTTCACATATACTTTGAAGTTCTGGTCTGACGACAACTCTGCTATTGGTATAGCTCTTCGTACTGTAACTGGAACCGGTGGGACCCCTGCTGATTTCCCACTTTCAGATTGATATGACTGGGGGTTTCTCGGTCCCGTTTGAGATACTCATCCCAATACTTCACTTGGTTCCCTATGCGACCTTGTTTATGAATTTAAGATAACCATCCGATTTCAAAAATCAGGACTCTGCAAGTTTTGTAGCCCACCTGATTAATGACTCAGCAAAGACCCAGTTAAACGTACTACACAGAAGAAGGAATTTCTGAAGTTTCAAAGAACCTAGATGGTGGACTATACCACCAAAGGAGTTGATCCCGATAGTCTACTTAAGTTCCAGAAGATACGAAAAGTGAAAGCCTCTACAATTTACAGCAGGGGTCTAATTCACTACATCGTGCATGGTTACATGAGCAAATCGTTGCGAGCTCTCATCTCACCTAAAAGTTCAAATTGGTTCATGGATTTTTAGACCAAATTTGTTGATTAGTGTATGTTGTGTAGTAGGTGTAGCTGGTGTACTACCTTATAATATAGCGCACAAATAGCTTCTTATCAGTGGTAGGCTGATAACCAACTTATCAAATCAGAAATCCATTGCTAAGACATCTAATTATGAGCTAAGGCCAACAGACGTTATGAGACGTTCGTTATATTGATGATAAGCTATTATAGTGCAACCAGCAACCAACAACGCTAGACTACGAGTTCAAAGGGGCCGATGCATGGCCCGTATTGTAGCCCTCTAGGTTTAATTGGTACTCATCCTTTATTGTGTCACTCACGACACATAATTCACAGTTCTCGCTTCACACGTTTGTTCTCTGGGAGAGAAATGGCTTCCCCTATGAATCTTGATGTAAGATAGTAATTGAAATTATCGAAGATCTCGGAAAATTATGCGACTAATTAAAAGTCCGTTTACGGAAATATCACAGATTGGGATTTGGGAGGACGGTTTCGGGAATAGTGTACGCATAACGAAACAGTAGACTGCAGAAAGAGCAGGGCTATTTCTTTTCTATTTCTCTCAAGCTTCCACCAACTTGTAACTGGACTTTGCTGCTGCCATAGTACAAGACATCAGTCATCATTCAGACACAAAATAGGTCCACATCTTATATTTATCAGCTGGTAATAACCGAACTATTGTCAGTGTCTAATCCTAACGGTGTTATACTGACCGAATGGCTTAAATACATCTTGATCCTTCTGCGGCTAGTTCAGTAAAATCTGTTCTCGGTTCGTCATTTGCAGTCTGCGCCCGAGTACATAATCTGATTGAGACTGTGAAGCAGCCCTTGTCAGTTGTCAAACTGATAATTCCTCTCCATGAGTCGAGAAATTGTCAAGTGAGTCTATAGCAGTGAAAACCCTCTTCAATATCCCATACCATATTCACGGTTTCGTGAATGTGGTCGCTAGTCGATAGTCCGCCTTCTGTGAATCGCTGAGTACCAACAGGAAGTACGCTCGAGGTGTTTCTGAGTGAACAGCTGGAGCTTGGATTGCGTCACATCTGTCAGAGACAACACACAATTTACACCAATATTAGTGATGATATTGGTGGTGGGTGGTGGTGTGCTTACACCACCGCAACTCTTGCAATCAGATTTTGTTCTTGCAGGCCTGATGGATGTGCCAGAGGGATGTGCTGCGTTATTAGTGTATCACGAGTGATTCTTCTGGCTTTATATGACTTTGCGTGTGCGTTCAGGTTGTGTCGTTTATACTCTGCTCACACCACTACAAACAGATCAGAGTCCTTAGTGGTCAGTGATCAGTGATCACTGATCACACGACACCTAAAGCTGAAAGAGACGATCAAACGCCACCCAATAAGTCCATGAAGTCATAGCAAGACTTTTGAAGAGCAAACACTATTGATTTGCTAATGGCCCTAATGCTCTATTTGTGAAGCATTTTGAATCTAACGGGTTACGTCACATGCATACTTCCTAGACTATCAACAAAACTCGCAGATGTCTGACACCAAAGCCTTGAGTTCTGACCGGTACAGCTTTAAGCTTTTGAGGTTTGATTTACATTTTCATCCATCAACTTGTATGTGTCTTATTGCTTCTCAGTTCTCACAGGACGACAGTTCCGAATGTAGAATGTCAATGTAGATCTTGATGGATCTGGATCTGGCTTCCGGAATCAAGATAAGCTTATGATTCATCACTCATCAGCGTGGCGCCTGAGAAGTGCGATCTTGGAGATCACAACTGACAAGCTCCTAACTTGACGTTGACGCACCACGCACCACTATAACATGTTCGTTGTTGGTAGTTTACTAGTCTTCTTTATAGGCCACTAGCCTTGATCCCTAAAAGCTAGAAAATTACAATTAGTACCAAACTACAAACACCATGAGCATATCGTGAAGTATAGCAGGTGACCTGTGGTATTGGTGAGCCGAAACATCGTTGTACTGTTGCGATAGCGAAGATCATCCTTGCGAATCTAAAGAGTTCGTACTTAGAAAAAATGCTGTTTCAGCACGCTATTAGAATTCCCAGTTGCCACCCTGTGCTTCTATCAAGTACCAAGTCCTCATACACGGGCCATGGGCCATGGCCTTAACTCCTCGTTCTTTCTAGGACTAGAAAGATGAAAACGGATGAGCCGTGGCAAATCGTCGTGGCAGATGGTTCATTTCAAATCCAGTAATCCTAACCCACGATCCAGATCTCGAACCAAGATGCTTCTTTGTGTTGTACCTACATTATTAAGCAAACGCAATAATTTGTCTTGCATAAAACGCGCTAGTGATGAGCATTAAAGATATGTAGTCTTTTATTTGAACTCCTTTAGTATGGCATCAAGGCTAAGAGATCGACAATTCTCTTTGAACCACATAACGATCGGCCTACAATCATACCTCGCAGCAAGTTTGATAGTTGATCTGAGACTAAACAAATTCTAGCATGTTTCTCATTTAGACATCTGATCCTTGTTCTTTTTTGGGTGCCACATTCGTCGTCTATAAGTAGTTGTGGTTTCCCTTCAATTGGTTTGAGCTTCTTCATTTTAGACCATAAAATTAAAGCTTTTATTTGCAGAATATAGCCCGCTAGACATATCGCAACATAAACTGATACAATGGTCGCTATCAACAACATTTTAGGCTTAGCTGCTTTATCGGTATTAGCTTCTTCCGCTGCCGTTCCATTTGGCAGATTACCTTTTGGTGATGGTGGTCATAGTGGCCCAGGTGGTCATGGTGGCCAAGGAGGTCCAGGAGGTCATGGTGGTGGTCCAGGAGGCCCAGGAGGTCATGGTGGATTTCCTCCAGGTCCTCATTTCAATGTTTCTTCAATTGTTATAAGCAAACCATGGGGTCATGCTAGTACTTTCACCATCCCAGGACATTCAGCAACAACTTTAGCTCCAACGATCCCACCTCCAAGTGGTAAACCAACACCAAGTTTCCCATTCAAAGGTCCTACACCAAGTCCATTCATTCCAGGTGGTCATCATTGAGCAGAAATTCTGGTAACTTCTGACGTGATATTCAAAAACGATATTCTGAAGCTGATTTTCAGATCAGATACAACTTATTATTTTCCTTCTTCTGCAGATGTCATCTTCTTCTTCTATTGACATTTTATACCCCCTTGTTTCTTCAGTTCCCATAAGCAATTCATCTAGCGAAGGGAACTGGTATATCGTTTTCTAATCATTAATGTTTGAGTTGTTTGGTGTTTTTTTTTGAAGTTAATTATGGTAGGGAAATGGGCACTTAAAGTTCCTGGTGACTGATACTTTTATAGAGAGTTTAACTCAAGTTCGATTATTACTAAAGATTGGTTTTTGTAGGCTCTGTCATATCAGTAATCGACGTCACATCCCTGTGAAGCGCAGTCAGTGAAAATTGAATACATGGTAGTTTAGAGCCTCCAAGTTCTGATATCAGCTATATCATCGATGACGAAGAGGAGTATGAAAGTTTCGGATCTCTGTTAGCATGGATAACAAGACTTTTTGATAAAATCTTGTGCAATCCTGAAGTCTTTTCGGCTGGAGCTGGACTATTTCGAGGGACAACAACTGAAACATTTGTAAGTCGAACAACAAGATCATATTCATTCTTATCATCTCGGACAGTGCAGCATTATCTAGTCTGACCGAATGACCCAGATTCGTGGTCTTTCTTAAACATCCACCTTGTTCAACTTCGGGTCGAACTTCGTAACAACTGCAATTCAATTGTAGGTTTCGTCATTCCAGGGGTATGAACTATGAAGCTAAGAAAGAGACATCTCAAAGATGAAAAGGAAAGAGGTGAAATGGGCAAGTCATTACTGCTTAACAATATTATGACAAAAAGTTACAAGTCAATAAAAATGACATCGCTCATAATTAAGGTTACCCTACCCGTCTCCTTAGACCAAACAAAGTGGTTGCTTCATATTCACTTTTATTTTGGTCGATGAAGGAGCTATAAATTTTTGATGAATGCCTCTGAAGCCAACAAAGATCCATGATAGATATCCTCTAACACCAAATAATCTGAATTTTACATTTCAAACATTTTTGAAAACATGGATTTATATCATTTTGAAAGAACGAAACTTATATCCATCAACATCCTTCGAATTAAGAAGTTCATTCAACCTGAGCGTCCCATGGAATAGGCATCCTGAAGTCAACGAATGGTGTGACTCATTGATTGACGATGTTTTGAACTCTGTTGTATTTGATAAAATCTCCATCATTCATCTGATAATATATGAAGATGACATAGACTCAAGAGTTATCGAGAGATATGGATTGAACATCAAGGAGTTTTATCATGTTGATAAGCAAATCGATTCAAATAGAGAGTTCCATGAAGATGAAGGGCTAAGTTGGAATGGTGTAAATGATGAACTGAGAGCTAATCTATACTCGCTGTTAAGCAAGATTCGAAAACTGGACAGAATTGAAGATGGTCAAAATGTGAAATTCACTGTAACTTGTGAGACTGCTGATGGTGGAAGGATTGGTACCAACTGGGTATTGGATGATGATAATTGTTATGACAGCTCTAGTCCGGATCAGCCCCGGTCGATTTTCCCATTGCGAGTCATCGATGTTGGACCCTTGATAATATACTCAAGTATTGAACTCTATCCACGATCAGGTTCACAGTGAAGCTAATTGAGAGACTACTAAGGTTTTTTGTTTCCAGTTCTCTGGAAGTCATTATCATTGGGTGGATGGGCTATATAAATATGTGAATGCAATGAATATCTAAATGTGTTGAAAATATTATGATGTTTTTCAAGACTAATTAGATCCATGTTGTAAATGATTGATGTACACCTGAATTATCTCAATCTACCCCCATTGTCCTCTTCAAGTTCTCATACATGAAATAGTTGATCGAAACAGCAGGACAAACCTTGAGCAAATTAGGAACTAAACCTTTGAATAATCCAGCATACCCTTCTCTTTGGATTGTCTTGATCAAAACGTCTTTGAAACCATTATATCTGTAAGGATGAGCAAAAGTTCCTTGAGCTTGTAATCTTGTTCTTAGTAGATTTAGGGGATACACCACTGTTGCCCCAACTGTACCAGAGAATGCACCCATTGGCAACACTATCAGATTGCTCAATGTGACATCATCTGGTGAACAATTCCTTAGTTTTGCCTCTTTATTTATATAGAATTTTTTCAGAGTGGAAAAAGTACCCAAATCAATAGCAGCGTAAGGGAAAATACCAGTGACTCCAACAAGAACACCTCTATAGAATAATTTGAACCCACCTTCTTTAAACATTTGTTTGGCAGTTTCAATCAATAAGTTCCCTTTCGAGCTGTTCTGTAATGGAGCACATTGAATACGGTATTTCAAAGTATCAACTGGGTAAACTGCAAACTGTGAGACAACTCCACCAATACCACCGGCAAGATATGTTGAAACTCTGGTTAGATGTGTTGTATCTTGAACTCCTTCTATATCAGCAAGCAAACGCTTTGTGAATTCAAAAGAGCTGAACTTCATGGCAGATTCAGGAAAAACTTTCAGACAGTTCAGTCCATTACCAACATAAAATGCTTTGAGACCACCTTGCCTATAAATGGAGGTCATTGCCTTGATTATTGGGGACTTGATCTTATTTATCGGTATCTGACCGTGCTCTCTTGCTAGTTCCGATTTCTTATGGAGTAATGTAGACGAAAGATCTGTTCTCGCGATAAGAAACACTTTCATTCTATCGAATGGTGCTGTACATGTTCTCGATATGACACCACTGAACCCCGCTAGTCTTTCCCAATTGTTAGTATCCTTTGTTCGAGGAATCTTAGCAAAGAACAAATACATACATGAAATGCAAATGAAGATCTTCTAGGTTGGACATGCTATCTCGTGAAGTTTTAACAATTCTTGTTTCTATGTGATGATAAGATGTGTGTTATTGGTAGTGTGAGGGTAACTGTGGCATTAAACAGACCTGGAATAGGTGAATTGCGAGAATGAGCTTACAGAGTTCTAAAAGCTAGCTGTCTCTGAATATATTTTTTTTTCCATGTTTACTATTCGAGAAAATTTTGTAGTCGTTGCTTTTTTTCAGCAGTAGTAGCATCGTAGGTCTTTGAGTTTTGACAGTGGGTTCAGCCCCGGGAGAGCTTATTGTTGAAGAGACTACGTGGATCAAGTCTGACTGGATGTTTGGATTCTACATGATTCTGTCTCTGAAGTTCTGGCTGGCATCCTGTGACACAATTTGCAAAAGCTGCTCTTTCATTGGCCCAGTCGCGAATACTGGTAAGAACAGCTTCTCGGGTGTAGGAACACTGTACATTTTATATTATACTACCAGCTAGGAGAAGAAGGGCTGCTATATAGAAGCTGACACGTGATGCACAACTCTTGCCCTCAGCTCAAAGGACACACAACAACTCACCATCTCATTGTGCAGCGTGAAGACTCCATGATTTACCCGTTGGGATTGATTTACCCATCTTCATGATAAAAGATGAGTTCTCGAATCGGTATCGCGCTTGTGTGTCGCAGCGGAAGTCGCTTCCCGCCTGATAGTGAAAATCAGGGCACCTATAAAAACTCGACGCATCGCTACTTTCCACGCCTCTCTCTCTCCATTGCACCAAGTGATAGATCAACAACATGTCGTACGGTAAACAAGCTGCTGAGAGACTAGCCAACAAAACAATCCTAATCACCGGTGCTTCTGCCGGTATCGGTGAACAAACTGCCATTGATTATGCTGCTGCCTCAAACGGTCAGATCAAATTGATTGTCACTGCTAGAAGACTTGAGAAATTACAGGAGTTGAAATCAAAGCTTGAAGCTGAATATCCAGCAATCAAAGTCCTTGCTGCTCAACTAGATGTCTCCAGCACCTCTGAAATCCACAAGTTCTTTGCTGAATTACCAGCTGAATTCAGTGAAATTGACATACTAGTCAATAACGCTGGTAAGGCTCAAGGTTTAGACGTTGTTGGTGACATCAAAGAAGTTGATATCGAAACTGTCTTAAATACAAACGTCATTGGTATGATCACCATTACTCAACATGTCATTAAAGGTATGAAGGAGAGAAACCGTGGTGATATTGTTCAAATGGGTTCAATAGCTGGTAGAGTTGCCTACGAGAAAGGGTCATTGTACAATGCTTCTAAATTTGCTCTAAGAGGGTTCACTGAAGCTTTAAGAAAAGAATTGATCAGTACTAAAATCAGAGTCATTGAGATTGATCCAGGTAATGTTGAAACTGAATTTTCAAAAGTTCGCTTTTATGGTGATGAAGCTGCTGCTAAGAAAGTATACGAGGGAACTGAACCATTGGTTGCTTCAGATATCAGTGATTTGATCGTTTTTGCCACAACTAGAAGAGAAAACACAGTTTTGGCTGAAACTTTAGTCTTTGCCACTAACCAAGCAAGTCCTAACCATATTTACAGAAAAGTCTAGATTTTTATAATAGAGAGATAGAGAAAAGTTAGAGAGAAGAAGAGGGTCATTGACTGATCCAGTAGATATAGATTGAAGCTAATGACATAGTTATAGAAATGATATAAGTGAAAGAGATCTAAGTGTGTAGAGTTCGAGACAGATTCTTGCTTAGTCAGAATCTCTCACTTCTCCACGGAAATTTACATCGCCATCCTCTTAGACCAAACCCCAAATAGTGCTTAGAGATCTCAGGATTATGCCATGAAGAACATAAGGTACTTCACCACGACCTCACTGGCGTTGCAAAAGACCCTGATTCAAAAAATCCAGACTTCAAGACCGAATCAGAATACATTTTCTCTCACAGAATCGACTAGGATATACTTCAACTGGTTATTCAAAAACACCAAGAAAAATCTTGCATTATATGAACAAGAGATCTTGAAAACCACGAAGCTTCCCATTGGTGTTGATCTGAAAGTATCCACTGTTGCAGGACTCCATGAACTTCATCTTGAGAACCCTCAAGCTTCAATAAAGACACCAACTTTGTTGGTCCACGGGCATGCCGCATCCGGTATATTCTTTCATAGAAATTTCTACAGCCTATCATCAAAAATCAAAGACTTATATGCCTTAGATTTACCTGATGTTGGCTTGTCTGACCACAAACCCTTCGAGACTCCCAAGCTCTCACCGGTGAAACTAGACATCAAGAAACTGAATGAATCTCACACTGTCTATAATATTGAACAGGATATCAACCATAATAGAGAAGCTGTACAAAAAGTCATAGACTATTATGTCTCATCATTGGAAGAATGGAGACAGTCGAATAATATTGAGAAAATGAACGTTGTTGCGCATTCATTTGGTGGCCATTTATCATTTCACTACTGTCTGAGATATCCCCAGAATGTATCAAAATTGATCTTGGTATCTCCAGCTGGGGTTGAACGTTCAATATTTTCCATTAACAATGATATCACTTCAGGTTTGGTTGATTACAATGATCCAACTTCACAAAATTACTTAAGAAAGAGTCTTATACCCAACATCGTTGCGATATTAGGCTTCAAAATCCTCAAAGCATTAGGACCATTCGGTATCAAATTGATCTCAAATTATTTAAGCATGAGATTCTCCAGAGGTTCCAAAAATGATGAACAGGTGAAAACATTGATGCATTATACATTAAACCTATTCTATCAAAACAATAATTCCTATCCAAACCTGAGAGTCCTTCTGAGTAACCAGTTGTTAGCACGGGATCCAATACTAGATCATGTTAAAGATTTGAAAATCCCTATATTGTTCATGTATGGACAATTTGACTGGATGAATGGGTCTGCAGGGTACAACGCAAGTCTGGAGGCACAAGATGGGAAGTTTGAGATTGTAGAGAAGGCAGGTCATAATGTTTTTCTAGATAATCCCTCCTTATTTGATAGAAAAGTGCTCGAGTATTTAGATGAGAATCCTACTGTTCTAGATGATAAAAGACAAAAGTTGAATTGAATGATTAATACACAGAAACGAATGAAGTGAAACTCAAAAAATAGAATAAAAAATGATGAATTCTCGGACATCCATAGTTGGAGCTCTAGAGAACGAAACGTACTTCTCAAACGGATTCTTTCTTTCGATGTCATACTCAGGATTATGTGCAACCTGTTTTCTCAAATAGATTCTCTTGAAAAACTTATAAACCTCACAACCAATCCAGAATGCAATGGTCATAACGAAAGAAACCCACCATTCAACACCAATAGGACTGTGCAAAAATACCTTTTTGTTAATGACAGGGATATAGACAACAGGGAAGACTGATACAAATCCACCAATGACAGACCAGAACAAGAACTTGGATTCCCAAATATCTTTAAAAAATTGTGTCCAAGGGGTTTCGGATTCAGGTGTCATGGCAAACAGTGATTTTCTCATGTCAATAACCTCCCACGCTAAAATCAATGCACACCAAGTCATTGTGGCAAATGAAGCTGATCTTGATCTGAAAACATATTTGCATGAGTCAGAGTAGTCCTTATTACAATCAATACCGAATTCTGCATTCCCGTAAACGTAGATACAAACAATAAAAGTCACTAGACAGATAATAGCCATCCAGACCCCATAAACGAACAAATCAGCTAGCATTTCCCATGAAAATACACTTTCTTTGATGGGTTTTGGATCTCTATCCATGATATCTCCTTGCTGTTTCAAAGCTGACAATCCAATGGCAGGGAAACAAGAAGTGATGACAATAATCCAAAGAACTTCAACAGGGGATAATGGAAACACTGATAACCCATTTTGGTCTTTGAATACTAGTCCAATCATCAAATATAATGCCTGGGCAACATTCTCAGCTAACAATTGTAACACGAATTTTTGAATGTTATCATTCATTCTTCTTCCTTCTTCAATTGCATTGATGATGGATGCAAAATTATCATCACTTAAAACTATATCACTTGCATCCTTTGCAACATCAGAGCCAGAAATACCCATAGCAATACCAACATCAGCCTTCTTTAAACTTGGGGAATCGTTCACACCATCACCAGTCATTGCACAAAACTTCTTACGACGATGCAAAGCGTCAATCATATTAACTTTTGTCTTCGGGGAGCAACGAGCAATGACCAATGGTAACACTGGAAGGTTATCGATCTCATCTTCACTCAAAGCATCAAATTGTTGGGCAGTCATGACCATACTCTTCACAACGTCTTCAGAGTAGTGATATAGATTATACGGTATGATTCCAACTTCTTGAGCGATTGCTTTTGCAGTGCCAGGATGATCACCAGTTAACATATGGACATTAATAGCTGCTTTGTGACATTTTTGAACCGAGATCTTTGACTCCAGTCTGGGTGGATCATAAATACCAACCAATCCCAAGAATGTTAAATCAGATTCCACAGACTCACGACTATTGATATCAAAGTCTTTTCTGACTCTTTTCGAAGCAAATGCCAAAACTCTTAGACCATCAGAAGATAGTGTATTCATATTGGATTCAATAGTTTCAGTATCTTTCTCTGTCAGTGGTTGTAATACACCGTCAGATCCATACCAATCCTTGCAAGAGGCGAGGACTCTTTCAACAGCACCTTTAGTGAAAACAACATTTTCAGAATCGTCCCCTCTTATCGAGTAAACTGCACTCATCTTCTTCACTGAAGAATCGAACGGAAATTCAATCAAGTGGGTATATGGTGGATCTTCTCCTTCAGTTAGTTTAGCTTTTGACATGTTCGTACGATGAGTGAATACTCGGATTGCGACTTCAGTTGGATCACCATGGGCCTTCCATTCATTGTTGTCATCTTTGAAGACGATGGCAATATTGGCCAAAGAAGCCGTCAACAACCACTTTTGAAAAAGACTGGAAGAAATCTGAGGCTCCTCAAATGAGACCTTCTCATTATCAACAACACTCTTTGCGAGCTCTAATGGTGATTTGGACTGGAAATTCAGTTCACCAACGGTAGGATTAAATGCCTCACTGGTATTTGAGACTTGAAATGTACCGACAGAAGGTGTCCAAACTGATCTTACAATCATTTTACCCTGAGTCAATGTTCCAGTCTTATCTGAACAAATATCATTAATTGACCCAAGAGCTTCCAGTGAATCCAACTTACGAACAATAACATGTCTCTTCACCATAATCTTAGCACCAACCGACATCGTAATGGTCAAGACAACAACCAAGGATGATGGAATCATGGAAACAGCAACACAAATAGCATAAATTGCAACCTCACTTGTAACTTTGAACTTTTGACTTCCCATCACAATAATAGCAAAGACCACAGCCACGGCAAATAGGAAAATAGCCAGCTTGGATAGCTTTCTGTGTAAAGGTGTACCAACTGTAGTTCCTAGGAACGATCCAACACCATGCTTCAGTGAATTTAGAAGTTCCTTGATATAAGAGGAGCTATCATTAGACCCCAGCTTCTTTTTCGAGTTCCTCAAAGAAATGGCAATATCTCCAATCTCTGTACGCAACCCAGTCTTCACAGCAATACCAGTGGCACGTCCCTTCGAAACAACAGATGAAGAGAATGCCATATTCAAACGGTCACCAGCAGGAACAGTTGATTCATAAACAATAGTATGATCTTTAGGAATAGGCAAAGATTCACCAGTTAATAGAGCTTCATCAGTTTCAAAGTTTGAACAATCAATTATTCTTAAGTCAGCTGGAATGGTATCACCAACTTTCACACTCACGATATCACCAGGGACAACATATTTAGTTGGAATAGTTTGTAGATTACCGTTTCTGTAAACTCTAGCTGTTGGGGAAGACAATGATTTCAAAGAGTTCATTGTTTGAGAGGCCTTGTACTCTTGATATGAACCAATAACAACGTTGATCAAAATGACAAAGGCAAGGACACCACCAGAGATCCAATCTTTGATCCCCAGACAAATTGCCATTGAAATAATCAACACAAGGATCATGGCGTTGAAGGTTTGATGGAGAATGATGTTTGTAAGCGAGATGCCCTGGTCATCACCAAGAGTGTTTTCACCGTGCTCCTTCAATAATGCCTCTGCCGTTGCATCTGATAAACCTTCCAAGATATTCGTATGATACATCTTCTCAACCACATCAATTGGAAGTCTGTAGTGTTCAGCATCGTAGAAGCTATCCATGGATAAGCCAGTATGTTTTGTAGCAATAGAAGTAGCCAATGTCAGTTTATTTTCCTCAATATAAGTATCAGTCATTTTGACTATAGATTATCTGCTCATTCAAGATAGAATCTCATGAAGGACTCTCCAAACGGTGAATAACTGAAATAACATGGTAATCTGCCCCTTATATAGCAATTGACCATGTGTCCTCTAGCTGCTTCACAATCTCTTGTCGTTAAGCAAAGTTCATCTGTTTTCCTAATTTTTTGTCTATCTCTGGTGTGGCCCCACCGAAAAAGTCTTGACACAAAAAACGGACAGACTTCGAAAATCACCAAATCTGGAACATCTCAGCAGACAATATCGGATTCGTTGGGTAGGTATTCTCTCTAGGCTTTCCATTAGAGTCTCTCTCTTTGCTGTTAACCTCTCAGTAAGTCATTAACATCAAATAACCTCACGTTTCACGTTCCAAGCGCAAACAATCTAGAATGGTACGTGCACTACACTCACCAGAGGACGGGTAATCCGCTTGACTGCCCAGCTCCTCCCAGTGTAGATTTGGCCCAAGAAAAGTGATGTAATTTTGATCACGCTCGGTAAACTTCAGACGAGCCATGCCAAACCCATCAACCACTACCATTATCAATACCACAACAGACATCAATGTTTAGAGTTCAATAGACACATTCTTCTTTCTCTTAGTGCTCATTGATGGTGGTGAGATTTAATTGGGAGAACCCGGCTGAAGTTTGGGAGTTTCAAGCTATTCTGTGAACTGTTGTCTGCGTTTCCTTCTCATGAACAGGCCTAACGCTTACGATAAGTATACTTCTTGGCTTGATAGCTGTATATCGCACACGTTGTGTCTTGTGTCTCGTGAGTATCACGAATAGTGCTGATTCCTTCCAAGAATACCACCATCTCAGATCACGGATTGAAAATCTCAGATCAGTCTACGAAGCAGTCCCTCAAAATGCATCGATGGACGCTCCGCTAGAATAACCAGATCCAGCGCGTCCCTCTCCGGGGAACCCAAGATTGTATAACTAGTTATCCCCAGCCAATACAACAACAATAAAAAGGTTGTTATAAGCTGGGCGAAAACAGTGAGAGATGTCGAATAGTGTCCCTGAGAAGGAGGACCTTCAGTCCAGATTTGTGACCACACACCTAGAAAAGAAACTGGATAATCATGAGAATCATCTACCCCCAAAACAGCTGTACATTGCAATGACATCCCTACTAGTTACTACGTCACTAGTCACCCTAGATAATTCCGGTACTTCTATTGCTGTATCATACATCGCTAAAGACTTGAATGCTTCTCAGACTATCCAATGGGCAGGGACTGCATTTGCTATCTCTATGACGGTCTTCACTGTTCTTCTTGGTCGGTTTGCCGATATGTTTGGTAGAAAGTACGTGGTTATTTGCAGTAATCTGATACTGGGTATATTCCAATTGGCTGCAGGATTCGCTCAAACTGGTACACAATTCTACATATTCCGTGCTTTGGTGGGTATTGGAAACGCTGGTACTGGATCTCTAGCGATATTGTTGGTGACAGACTTGGTGCCGTTCAAAGCCAGAGCAACGTTTCAAGGATTATTGGGACTTGGATTGGGGGTTGGCGATACATTAGGTCCTTTGGTTATGGCTGCTTTCATACAACATACAGAGAAGTCATGGAGAGGTTTTTACTACATGTGTTTCCCATTGAGTCTCATATCTGCAGTTTTGACATTCGTTTCTGTACCAAATTCCAGATCTAAGTTGACCACAAAGGAGATCTACACTCATGCTGACTATCCCGGGTTCTTCTTGAGTGCTTGCTTTCTAGTCTTCTTACTCCTTCCTTTGAATGGTGGTGGTATTTTATGGGCATGGAATGATGTCAAAGTTATTGTGTTCTTCATCATTTCAGGTCTATCTTTGATTGCATTCATTATTGTTGAATGGAAATTTACAAAACTGCCCACTATACCTTTGAGGCTCTTTAGATTTTATGGGGTTACAAATCTTTTGATTCAATGTGTTCTGTATGGTATCGTTTTTCAAGCAATGTTATACTATATCCCATATTACTTCACCATTGTGAAGGAATTCAATGTTATCAAAACTGGGGCCATGTCTCTCTGTTTCGTGGTACCATTGGCCTTGAACTCATACAACGCTGGAAGATTAGTATCGAAGCTCCAGAACTATAACAAGATTCTCATTTTTGGGTACTTTCTTTGGTTTTTGGGTGCTTGTTTGATCTTGTTATTCAAAGTTGACTCTCCTGTTTATACTAACGTGTTGATTATGATCGTGATGGGGATGGGGATCGGATTCACCTTCCAGCCTTCCATTATTGCTTTGCAAGCTCAAGCTTTGAAAGGTGATAGATCAGTGGTTGTTACAACTAGAAACGTTTTCAGAGCTTTAGGGAATTCAATGGGCAATGCTATAAGTTCTTTGATTTACTCCAATATGCTAAAACGTAAACTTGGTGAGGCAGATTTCTTGACAGATGCTCAGAAGGAATATATCTTTGAAAACTTGAATAGTAAAGTGGATCTTACACTCATAATAAGTGATCCAAAAGTTTTAATTAAGACAAAAGAACTGTACATGAAATCTTTAAGAATTGTGTTCCTGGTTTGGATTCCTATGTTGGGAGCATGTTTATTGATGACCATTTTTATCAAAGATAGAGGCTTGAAAAGTATTGATGAGATTGGGGAAGCTAAGGACCCTGAAGAGCAAATTGCGTTGGTAGAATCAGAGGTCGTGGAGGTGGTTCCTTCAAAGAAAGATCAAATGTTGGATGTCGTAAAAGAGGGTGACACTATACGCTGATTGTTTAAGAGTTGATTTCTGATATAGAACGTACTCATACTGCTCCAAGTTCTGTATTATTATCGTAACTATAGGAAAGTATTCATGATTGTAAATCTAGGGTTTTGTAAACATCTATGCTAGGCAGCATACCAAAGATCAAACGATCTCGGTCTTCATCTGGCAGATTTTTACTAGCAACACATCCGACCAGATCTTTGGTTCTATCAACCCAGTAATATCACCAGCCCACCATCCAGCATTTGTACCTCTTCCTGTAGCTGTTGGTTCAATGGTCAAGAACAATGAACGTCCCAACAATCAGCACCGTGGGAAGATCGGTAAACTACCAAATTTAGTGTGCATCTTCAAGTTCTGGGGCCGTACTTGACACTCTGACAGTGGCTTCAAAATTGCTTACAGTCAGAATGTCCGGCGAAATCTAGTAATCCCGAGATATACCCAAACGCAGTTATATCTATACAGTTGATGACTGCAAAAACACCTTTCCTGAAGAGTTGCTCCGAGTATAAAAGCACTTTCATTGGGCCATTTGTCTAATTCTCTAGGCCTTGTGCAACCAGCAAGTCAAGAATGTCGACACAAGATCAGAAAGAGCTTCTAGAGAAGAAACTGGACACGCACTATGGAGTTCTACCTCATAAAAAAGTCATCTTGATGGTGCTGTCGTTGATGCTTGGCGCCGTTGTCCTGATGGCAGATACTGTGGGTATATCGATGGCCATTCCGTATATCGCCAAGGATCTGGATGCATCAGAGACAATCCAATGGACCGGTACCGTCTTTGCCATCTCCAACTCAATCTTCACCGTGTTGTGTGGGAGGTTTGCTGATATATTCGGGAGAAAGAACCTCCTCATTACCTGTCTCTTCATCACTGGGATCTTTCAACTGGCACAAGGACTGGCTACTACAGGCCCACAATTGTATGGGTTCAGAGCACTTAGTGGGCTAGGTGCTGGTGGTATTATGCCATTATCGTGAGTTCTTCTATATTATTTCTCAGAAATGAGGTCATACTAACATTTTGGAAGGATGATCATCATAGCAGATGTAGTGAAACCTGAGGAAAGAGCAAAGTATCAAGGATTGTTTGGATCTGGAATAGGGTGCGGAAGTTGTATCGGGTATCTGATCTTTAGTGGTTATATCGAAGGTACTTCAAAAGGATGGAGAAATGCGTTCTATACGTTATGTCCAGTGACTATTTCCACCTCGATAATAACCTGGTTAGTGCTACCAAATACGAAATCAGATCTATCAAGGAAGGAGATCTGGAAAAACATCGACTATATTGGAGTTACATTATCTTCTGCTTTCTTGATATTCATCTTGATCCCGCTGAATTGTGGTGGTACTCTTTATGCGTGGGATAGCTCATTAATTATAGTATTCTTCACCTTATCCGGTGTTTGTTTGATAGGGTTCTTATTGATTGAGAGATATGTTTCCAGATTACCTATTGTCCCATTACGTTTATTCAGAAGTGCACCTGTCGATAACCTTTTATTCCAATGTGTGCTTTATGGTATGGCATTTTTCTCCATTTGTTTTTATTTCCCATATTACTTCACAATGGTAAGGGGAATGAACTCAATCAAGACTGCCGGTATGATGCAGTGTATTCTGTTGCCTCTTGCAGTTAATTCCAATATCACAGGAAGAATCATCAGTAGATTCAACAACTATAACTATGTGATATGGACCGGCTATACCTTATGGTTGCTATCCATTTTATTGTTGTTGATCTTGAAGAAGGATACAAACTTATGGGGACTGGGATTCATCTTGATCTTGATGGGTCAGAACATTGGTTGGACATTCCAGCCTACACAGCAGGCACTTCAATCGCACTCTGATATTAGAGATCGATCTGTGATCATATCACTAAGAAACGTTTTGAGATTTATTGGAAACGCAGCTGGTATTGCAATATCCTCACTGATTTTCAGAACCACCATAACATCCAAAGTCACATCATCTCATTTTCTCAGTTACGCAGAGAAGCAATACATCAAGAGTCATCTTAGCTCCAAATATGATATAACATCCTTGACAACAGATCCAGCAAAGGTTGAACTCATTAGAGATATCTATATGAGCGCAATCAAGAATTTGATATACCTATGGGCACCAGCTATTGGAGTTTGCTGGCTTATGTCGTTCCTGATTAAGGATAAAGGGCTAAGAAGTAAAGACGAACAAGTGCCTCGAACGGGACAGGAAGAGGAAGGGCATGAAATGATTGTCGAGCTTCCTACTGAAGATAATAAAAAAAAATCGAAGAGACTAATTCAGTTTCAGCTCAATTAAGCTCTTTCAATAATCTTCAGTGGACTGTACATTCTCAAGCTACATATATATACCTGTTCTTATTACTTTGAAACCACATTGGATGCTCTGGATTTCTGTAATTTAAGTTTCTTTTCTTCCTTCTCCCTTAACTTTTCAAGATTCCTCATATCATATCTTGCCTGTTTGATAATTTCTCTCTCATTCACAGAATTTCTCAATCGCTCGCCATTCATCACCAGAAACAAAGGAAAAGGAATACCAGCAGCAATGGCAATAAACCCAAAAATGGTACAACCCCAACCATATCCAACATTGTTGAACATTTGAGTTGCAAACAACGGGAATGCAAATCCAAACAAACATCTAAAGATAGATGTAGCAGCAAGGGAACTAGCGGAGAACCTAGGATTCATTTCGACAAGATAAATGACAATACATAGAAAAACAGCAATGATCCCGTATCCAAAGATACCAGCCCCAACTGCCGTGAAGATATAGTGTTGATGAGTCTGTGCACCCCATCCAAACCAAAACAAACCAGCGGGCAAGATGATCCCACTCTGTAATAACCATATCAGTCTATATTCAGGTCTGTGAACCCCATTCTTCTTATCATAATATCTTGATATGGTCTCAGTAATCTTATGAGTAGTGATTGTAGCAACGACATACCCAATAAGTAATGATATATACATCAGACCACAAGAACCTTTGGACAAGCCATACACATCATAAAATACAGCAGGAAATCCAACAATCAAGATATAGAGACAACCATATGTAATTGCAGCAAACACACCAAGTCCAAACACGATGGGATTTGTAAATAACATCTCAACAGGTCTTTTCAAATTGATATAAAACTTATCAAAAGTGGATTCACCAGTTGCAATCTCATATATCGAATGGAAGTTCTCATTCCCAGTCACTTTTCTTAGTTTATTGGCCTTTCTTTGCAATAACGTCGGGACGTATGTCTCTTCCAAAAATATTGTACCCAATACCCCTACAATTCCATTGACGATTACCAAAACCCAGAAACACCATCTCCATGACGTGTTTTCCACGATGAAGCCTGCAATAAGAGCAGAAACACAAGGCCCCATAGTTGGTCCAAGAGCATACACGGCATTTGCTGGGCCTATATCATCAGTATCAAACAAATCACTAAGAACACCAATCCCAATACACATTGGAGCACAACCACCCATACCGGCAATCAATCTAAACACGCACATCTGTGTAGTGTTTTGACTAACAGCACATGCGATATTGAAGATGAATAAGATCCAGCATGATACATCAAGAACATGTTTCCTTCCATACATCTCAGATATTGGGGCGACGAATGGAGAAAACACAGCCCAAGCCAGGATATAGATTGACACCATCAGCGCATTGACAGTTGCATTTGCGCAGTGGAATTCAGTTGCGATTAAACTCACTGCAGGTGATAGGATTGTTGAAGCAAAAGGTGACAACAACGTATAAGCTGAAACGATAGTGGTGCTCCTCCACTTCCTAGCTGAGCTCCAGTTTCTCGGATTCTCTGGATCATCGTCGCCTTCCCAGGTAACTAGTTCAGGGTCTATCGTCTGGAATTCAAGGCCATCATTTCTGGTTGGTAATCCGCTTAGTTTATCGATATCCTCAATGAACACATGCGTGTCTTTCAGTGACTCTATATCTTGCTTTGTTTGTATCACCAGTCTTTCCTCCAATGTTGTCAAAATGGATGTTATCGTTTGAGTTCTTCTGATCTCGTTTTCATCACAGTAGTCTGAATCGATCAACTGGTGAGCGCTGACATGGTCAGATAGATTCTCTGACAAACTGGATGAAGTTTCTTTAAAGCTGTGTTGTCTGCTTTGGCTCAAGCTAGAACGAGGGCCGCAAACATCATTAGATACGGCTTCACTTGTAGTGATCATTGTGAGAGGGAACTATTATAACAGCAGCTGCACCAAGCTGCTTATTGAGAGAGATCAATGTCCATCAGCGCTCGTGCAAATTCAGCTACCCATCCCTTCTCTTTATAATAAGGAGATATTTCCTAATATTGAAGCTACTAGTTGGCGTTGGAGAATTATTGTTGGGAATATCTTCATGAATTGGCCTCGGGAACGTTGTAGGCTGAACAATGAACATGAACAGAAGTTGTCATCATTTTCACAATCTCCGCTATAATCTGAAAGGTGAGGCTCTTTGAACAGTCACGCTCCAGGGTAATTACTGGATGTGTCAAGTATTAGCTAATAGCTACTTCCCCCTTATAAACAAAAGCAATTATAAACGTCAATCTTATCAGCTGCTGTCGACAGCATGACATAATTATGTGTCTCACTCAGTATTGAAGCTATCGTAAACTCTATATTTTTGATTGCGCACAGGGGCTATACTTCGCATCGCCTGTTCATCTACTCGACGTTGCTCAAGCACAGCACATAAACTTGATTTTGAGATCCAGGTATAAAAGGGAGACGTGCTGCTCTTCTCTGCCAAATACTTTCTATACACACCTACAAGTAGTCACAATCTTACACTCAATGAAAATCACTGTCGTTGCCTTAGCCTTAGTAGCCTCTGTTGCTGCTCAAAACGCCTCAAACGCCTCAAGCTCATCTGCTAACGCTGCCCCTGGTATCGCTGGCATCGCCGACTCCTACAAAGTTGCAGGTGGTTTAGCTGCCATTGCTGCTGCCGTCTTGTTCTGAGAAATCAATCAATCAAATGCAGTTACACTCGAGGCTTTTGTGCACATGATGATACTCTTCATGTTGAATTCAAGATTCTATAACACAGCTGCTAAGAATTTTCTACGGTTTGATTCAGCACTTGATTCAGCACTCAAACATTAATGTGAAAAGACGATTGCGATGCTCAATTGTGTCGATGATGGCTAGAATATGTTCTGTGCCTCACTTGGATATCAAATAGATTAATACTGTTTTTTTTTTATAATATCATGCTGTTTCTTTGACCCCTAAGTAGTTCCAGAGTCGTAAAGTATGATTGCTATGTGATTTTCACTTTCGTGAAGAAACATGCAGTGCATTAGGCTTCCCAAAAGGGAATTCCGAGAGGTACGGTCACATGATGAACCAGGAAGTTACGGGAAAATCAGATTCTTGACACCTTCAATCAAGACACATCAGCCCTCCAAAATACGTCTTTCTGAGATCCTGCGGAGCGCTGATACACTGAGATACCCAGCAGGAATAGACTTGCTCTACCACAGATCTGCTAACTCCAACCGCTGAGATGTCGTTGAAAGCTATACTTTTCACTTACATCATAGGTGGGTTGACTCTGCCGCCCTTGCTAGTAATAGGCCTTTTGTATCTGCTAAGTAAGGTACTGCCAGTCTATGTTGAAGAGGACGAGAAAGATGATGATTTCTCTGACATTGAAGAAAAAGAATACCATAATCTGAAGCTCACAGAAATTGAAGAAGCAGAGACGTCCGGAGTGAAGGCTTACAAGGCTGGCTGGATTACCGTCACAAGAGAATATCACACATTTGTTAACAACGCTAACGATAAACAAGTGGAACACGCTGCTTCTGAGAACAAATCCGCGTATACTGCATTGTACAAACTGGTGAAGACCAACAAGAAGGATCAAAGTACTGAAAGTGAGCCATCTTCCCCTTCAACAAATCCAGGAATGACTCAAAAAGTTCGTCGTAAGAACAGATTCTACGGAGTGCTTAGACATGGCAATCTCTTTCTTTATAAGGATGAGTTGCAGAAAGATGTTCAACATGTTATTGTGCTTTCAAACCGAATTGCTACAGTCTGGCCTAGAGGCCTCAAAGATGGTGAGCTTTTCACCAAGAGGACAGCTATTTGTTTGTTGAAGAAGACACCAAGAAGAAAATCAGACACACCTCCAAAAAGCTCGTCTGCTTCGTTGTCCAACGAAGACGAAGCTGAATCAATTTTTGATGTCCTTGAGAAGGGAGTTGTTACACCAAAGCACTTGGCATTCTTCCTTTATGCTGATACCAACTATGAGAAAGAGAACTGGTACTTCGAACTGATCAAAGCGACAAAAAGACAAAACTTTGAACCAACAGGTAGTGAGCTCGACAAGCTAGAATCCTCAACTTATGCGAACCCACTACACTTCCAGACGGCGGACATGATATCCTTAATCCAGACCTTACATTCTTCGGAAGGACAACTTCAAACTCGTTGGTTGAACGCACTCATTGGTAGAATCTTCTTGAGTGTGCAACATACTGACTACTTTGAAAACGTCGTTAGGGCAAAACTTTTGAAAAAGCTTGCTAAAATCAATAAGCCTGGATTCCTAGATGAGTTCAAAGTGAAAAAGATAGATGTTGGTACTTCTGCACCATTTATCAGCTTTCCCAAATTACAAGAGATAAATCCTGATGGATCTTTGAGAGTTTCATTCCACTTCACATATAAAGGAAAATTATCCATGCAAGTTGCAACCAAAGCAAACATCAACCTTGGGTCCCGTTTCAAAACTAGGGAGATTACTATTTTGCTGGCTGTTACTGTCAATAAGATTGAGGGTCCCCTCGTTATATCTATAAAGCCACCTCCATCTGGAAGATTGTGGTACACGTTTGAGAAAATGCCAGATGTGGATCTTACTGTTGAACCTGTTGTTTCACAACGTCAAATAAAGTACTCTATGATTACCAAGGTCATTGAGAACAAACTAAGAGACTCAATCAAGGACTCATTAGTTGAGCCTGCTTGGGATGATATCGCTTTCTTTGATACATCAAATGAACTATACAGAGGTGGTATATGGGATACCTCAAAGAGACCAGAGCCAGAACTTCCTCCAGAGATAGATACTGCAGATGAAGGTGAACCTCAGGATTTCGCAGAGTTCGAAGTTGAAGAACATGATATCGTCGATGACTTGGATACTCTAAACTCTAATGGGGCCTATACAAACGACTTCAATCCGAGCGACGAGGGATCAATCAGATCTAGAGAAACAAATACAGTCAAATCCAAGTCCTCCTTCACTGGAAATGTTGCTACTCTCAATAAGAAGAAAAGTACACCGTCAACCGGAATGTCTAATGAACAATTCCTAGCTGATGGTTCATATGTTTCGAAAGAGTCAGAGACGACAAGATCATCATTCAAGATCGATGAAAAACCTACTAGAAGTTCAACAATGCAGATAATCTCAGAAGAAGCTCTTGCTGGTAGGAAGACAATCTCCAGCTCTTTCAAGAAGATAGGAAAATGGTACAACGAAAAGAATCGTGGGTCACCTACTGCCCCATCTTCAAAAGAGGCGGTATATAAGGCCCCAGAAATGATACAATCTAGGAGACGTGCACCTTCATCATCCAGTGATACTGGATCAAAACAAATCTCCCGAGCCCCAAGTAATGGCGACCTGGAATCAATAATCTCATCTGACCCTTCCAGTCCTCATCCGAGGGCCGCTCCTCAGCCACATGACTTCCCAGCTGAGTTTCTCTACGGACTGGAAACACAAAGACCAGACGAGGAGTTAGAAACCAAGAATTTCCCTCCTACCAAGATTGCTGCAATGAAGTCACCTTATACCCGTCCTGAAAACTTTTCACCGCTTGAAGAATCACCACAAAGTTCACCAGTATCACCAACTTTACCAAAAAGAGTCAACTTCCCGAAGAGAAAGCCTGTCGATCCACGAGAGGGTGAAGGAAAATTTGATGCAACTGTGAACAAATCTCCCGTAAGTGATGGCAATGATGAACATCCATCAAGTGACCTAGATGAAGTAACTGCTGAAAACATTGCTGGTAGTGACCCTATCATTGAACAGGAAAGCTCATCAGAAGTCGTCGAACCAAGCCCTGACAAGCCAGGTAATCCACCGGCACTTCCTATTAGACGTTTGTCAGCACATTCCATCCATACTGTTTCATCTATTTCTGGGGGACCACCCCCTCTTCCACCAAGGGATATCACACCAGCTGTCAGTCGTCACTCAACTCAAGTATTTACTACAGAACATGATTATGAGCCAGTACAGAGTACTAGTGAACAGTCCTACAATCCGGAACCAGAATCGTTGGACAAACCTGAACAAGTGTCACATGAGTAACAGCATGTTCAGTAACATCAACTACATTGGGTAATGAAAACTCTTGCGATAACGAATGAATGATCTTTATTTCTATCAACATGCAAATGTAAGATCACCAAAACGCCATCCAACCGATGTACATTTGACTCAAGTTTTCTAAAGAGGTAGCCTGCTGAATCAAGAAATCGGCCTGACCTTGTACACTCATAGGGAGTCCTTCTTTATCAAGAATTCCACGAATTTTTCTTCTAATCGTGGATAAAGCAGTTTGTGGAGTGTTTTTGGATCTTCTCTTTTGTGACCAATCCATGATAGGATCATGTAGGAAACTTTCCAAGATATTCATCAAAGCTGTCTCGTTGTTCCTCAAGAGAGTCAGGGTAACCTCACTCGACTTCCTGAAAGTTCCTTCGACTCCAGTAATACCGAAAGCATCAACCATGTTGGGGGTAAGTCTGAAAGGGACCCTTTCAGGCACTGCCAGTTCCAGACCTTTCTCGAACAAACAGTCGAAATCAACATGTAAGATACCGCCGTCTTTTTCATTGAATAAAAGATTCTCACCATGACGATCACCAAGACCTAAAATATAACCAACCATTGACATAACAGCTGTTGTTCTAGTATAGTTGTTCCTAGCCTCATACCAGGAAGTAGGATCTGGGAAATTCTCAATAAACCACTGATACAACACGGGCTGATAACGGGTCAAAATATCACGTTTGAATAATTCAGCCTTCTCAGAGGCATCACAGTCTTTATCAAGAACTTTCTTAATGGCACCAATATCCAGAACCACATTGATGTTATAATAATGAACTTTGAGTATATCCCTCATAGTTCTGCTGTTATCAACCCACTCAATAATACCATAAGTTTCGTTCAATGGGATCACAGCATAAGTCTTGATATGCAAATTTCTCTGTCCAGATTCGTAGTCCTTCTTCAGGAGATGATCAACCATGGTTGTAAACTCCATTAGTTTGGCATCTTTTCTCAAATCGTCATTTGGTTTACATAAGATGCCATAGCTTAACCCATTTGAACCTCTCAAGTAAAGATGCCTTGGCTGTTGCATGGAGGAGAGAACATCTACTCTGTTCTCAAACTTGTCAATAGTCACTCTTGAACTGTTTGGGAATGGATTGTGACTTCTCATCGTTTGGACACTAGAAGGAAGGGTAATATCAAAGTTTGTTTTCACTGGAACAACAAGTGGAGATGGTGTAACTGAGGAATCGAACTCGAAGTCATCCCTCAATGACAGAGGACCCTTGGATTTAGGTAAAACCCTTTTGGAAACATCCACCAACTGATTGAACAATTTCTTGGAGGACTCTAGGATTGTTGCATTACTGACTGATGAGTCCTTGGATTCTGAGCTAGAAAATAGGTCCAATATCTTTTTAGCTTTCTTAGGCCTCTCAGGCTTGTTCGATTTATATTGAGCGAGAACAGACCAAAGAGCATGTGCTGGATATTCCTGAACCACTATTTGAGCAAGCATGATGATAATCTGACTGGCCTTCTTGTGATCGTGAAGAAGACGCGATAGTAACTGGGAAAGGACGGTATACCAGAAATACTTGGGAATTCTTTCAGCATACTTCACAATCTCATCATGGATATTCTGTAAGTTTTTCCCTCTATCAGTGAGTATTGTAACCTTTTGTGGATCAGAGAGTTGCTCAGGAACCTCAGATATTCTCTCAGCAAAATCCAACCAGACAGTGATTAGCTTTGGTAGGGCTTCGTACAAATACTGAGACCCACATTGAAGTGTCTTCATGTAAAATGAGATTGTTCGACGCTCATATTCACCAGAGAAATCTTTAGGATTCACCCTCTCCGAAATCACTGTCCGTTTCAAATCTAAAATTTTATTGTAATATTTCCCCAAAGAATGATATGGTTTATCCCATCCCTGATCGAGCCTGATAGCAGCAGAGTATTCTTCAATGATTTTACCTGAGCTGCTGTTGTTAGATTCATCCAACCACTGTGTATACTTGAGCTGGATTGAAGCTCTGTCTCTTGCTGGAGCATTCATTAGGTGTTGATCATTTCTCAGCTTATCAACAATCTTAAGAGCACTTGGACGATCACCTTCTTCCCACAGAAGTTTGGCATATTCAAGATCAGTATTAACAGATTCAAACCTCGTAGCGTGCATAATTGAAGAGGTGGCAAGATCAAGTCGTTTGTGTTTTCTAGAGATCTTTGATAACTCCATCCAAATATCAGCAATGTCTCTCATGTTTTGCTTAGTGCCACTCAGTATATTACCAGTCTTTCTGAATGAGGAGATCATCCAGGTGGTCTTAAACTCATTACCGGCATGCTTTAGCTTGAGATCCATCAATTGTTTCAAATGACTGAAGTTTGTACCCCTTGAGATAATCGATTCTAAGTCAGATAGACCATGAAGTAAGACTAACGACGGATGGTTTTTGTGCAATGATGGAGACTTGTTAAGACCTAGTCCACTTCCAACGATCAGCATAACGTTATTCAGTGAAGCCTCGAAGCTATCTAGATCTTTGTTTTTAGCATGAATGAGCGCTTTAGCAACATGGTAATTGACAAGGTTCTGACTGTTACCAACAGACTCATGGAATTCAAACTTCTCTATCCACTCCAGTATTTTCTTAATATCACCAGATAGTATTGAAGCTTCAAGCCCGAGAGTTAACCACTCATCAGGTATATTAAACCCATTGGCTAAAAAATCAAGTTTGATGAGTACCTTATCATAAAGCTCATGATCAAACAGTGACTTCATAAGTCTAGTGTCGGTTTCCATTGCGTCAGAGTCAGATGTTTCTGCTCCAAGGGTCTCAAAACATTCTTGTGCCATTTTCCAGTGATCGCTGAACTCGAGCTGGGTGATTCTATCTTTCAGCGATTCAGCAGAGAACCTCTTCAAGGACCCATCAAGAGCATCAAAATCGCCAATACTAGCATACATGGACTGAAGCTGGCTAATAGTATTCATATCAGGAAGCTCGTTATTGTTGGACTTCTGACACAACTCCAGATATAATATTGACCTTTCAAAAGAGTTGGCTTGAAATGATCTCTTAGCCATCAGCTGCTGTGGAATGCTATCAAGTACCTCATTGACTTTTGTAATAGATCTATCAGTCTTCTTGATGTTCTTTCTCTTCAGCAGCTGCTTTCTTGCAAATATCCATTTTCTTAGGTAGTCTAACAAGTTAAAAATTGACTCATAAGATAATCGAACACTATCTTTCGCCAAATGATGAACCTTATCGATATCTGTTGACAAAACTGCCATTATCTCAGTTCTAATGTTTTCAAGATCATCATCATTACCCGTTGTTATCAGGTGAAGTGCAGCATATGGTAATATGAATGTACTGAAGGAAACATCCTGATCCTTGATCAGCGACTGACAAATCTCAAAAATAACCCCAGCATCACCACCTTTAGCTCTTTTCAACAAATCTAGGGTGAGAAGACGAATCCATTTGGTGTGATCTCTTGAGGCAGTGAATATAGGATATGAAAGTGGCTCATACGACCCAACGCTTGCTGTATACTTTGAAGAAACCAGAGGAGTCAAAGTGGATCTTGCAATATCACTAAATTGAGACCATAGAGCATGTTCATTCGTTCCTGGTGCCAACTTCGCAAGGTTAACTCTTGATGAATCTAGTCCACACAGCTTCAATATCTCTTGCATGGCATAAGCTAAGAACAGCTGATTGTTTGGGTGATTAGAGGACCAAAATGCTGGAACAAGAAAGTTATTCAAAAATTTCATCAGAAACATAACCTTTTCCTTGTAATCCTCAAAATCTGAAGCAATGATAGGCTGCTCTTTACTCTTTTCAACCTCAAACCTTGTTGGATCCAAAGCACCAATCATACCTAGGCACTTGGAGGACTGTATAGATATCTCATCTGAGTACTTGAACCTATATAAGATATCAAACAGAGTTGCAAGAAGTGAAGAAACAGCAAACGATGATTTCTGAAGAAAGGTTGAGAAGAACAATGATTGATATCGTTTCAAGAATCTAGACAGATCAATCAAGGCTTGCATAACGACAATCTTGTTATCACTTTTACATCTCCGGGTTATATCACCCAGCAACGCAATAGGTTTATCGGCCTTCTGGATAGCATTGTTGACCTTGGTGTATGTCTCCACCAACTCATCATTCTCAGCAAGCGAATAAAATGTGTAGATGTGTTTTACCCTGAATGATTCGGATTTATCGAACAACACGCTAATGATCTTCTTTGCTTCAATCTTACACTTTTCATCCAATGTGCCCCACTTTTGAACGATGATTGCAACCGACTGATCCAACAAGGTTAACAGATGTACTTCCTCTAGGTTGTCAGCAATCACCCTCCAACATCTCAATGTTGATTCCCGTAGGTATGTATCATCTAAAGCAGCCAATAAGCATGTGTATATTTGAGGCAACGCAGAGACAATCGAAGCACCAGATATCTCAGCCAAAAATTCAACAGCATGGATAGACTTTAGCTTCTCGACGTACGGTTGGAGTCCCTTTCGATCACGAATGGTATCAAAGAAGTTCTGAATAACTGCAAGAATATTGTTTTGGAAAAACGTAGCAATGGTAGGCTTACTTGGATCAGTAGCCTTCAATATGAACATTATCGAATTCAATATCAATGATTTGTTCTTAGCTTCAGAAGAGTAAAGTTTCAGAACTTCCCAAACAGAGTATGTAGCGGTAAAGATGTCATTTAGTTTATATCTTTTCAGCTCGGGACATGTGTTTGTCAGGATAGTGTGAAGCTTCGATTCGGTGATGTCAGGAACAGTAGTTAACAAAACAGCGATGACTCTTGGTCGATTGTTCAGAAACAAGTCCAACCTTGATACACCAGAAACTTTAGCAATTTCACCGATAGTATCACTCTTGTAATTGGTGAACAAATAAGGCACCGTATACGACGACGTTCGGCTCAAGATTGTGTTGAGAGGAACACCGACAAAGTCTGCTATCTTTTCACCCATTTGCCTCTTTGTTGTTAGTCTTTGTGCTATGTAAATGCTCAAATCAGGAAGAAGATGAGACAGCAACTGCCATGGAGTCTTTTCTTTGGCAATAGCTACCATGTTGAGCTCATGAAAAGCAACAGTTGACTCAAAAGAATTTGATGAGCCCAGAAAGTTGACCAGCTTGAGAAGAATAGCATGCAATCTATCACCATCTGAAGCGAGTGCTAACTGTCCCCACACCAGTACCACAGTCTCGATCAAAAACTGGTTTGTTTTGACATCTATATCATCTAATAATTTGAATATAATGTTGGAGTTCTCTTCATAGAGGTTGTGCTTGGATAACACATATAGTGGAATAATTCTGGATGTAAGTATCCGAACGTCTCTGTTGGTCGATACCAGCTGTTTTTGCAAGTATAGATATATCGGACAAGACGGTGTAATCTTTGGGGGCTGATAATGAGTGAAAAGTCGATGCAGGGTTGATAAATAGGCCATGTTCAAAATCACATAACCTGAGTCGGCAGTGCTCCACTTCGTTGACACTAAATCTAGGATGACTTTCAGGTTTGAGGTTTCAGGCAGAGAAGCTCTTTGAGTATCGATCTCTCTCAGTTTGATGCATGGTTGACAACACAAAGAACACAACGAGTCCTTCGAATGAAGAAAATTGCTCTCGAAACAGATGATCTGGCCAATACTCCCAATAATCAGGTAGAGATCTATCTGTGATAAGCTTCTTGAGCTCTCCATAAACTTCTTCGTTTCTTCATACCACGAAGCAAGATCTTCGCTGTCTTTGATCTGAAAAGGTAAACCTCTCACAACAGATTTCTCAGGTATTTCTTGAAACAAAGATTCCATTATTTGAACCCTAACGCCTTCAAAGTCAGGGTTTTGAAAAGGAGAATGAACAAACGGATGTTCTTGAGATCCTGAAAGTATGAAGCTGATGAAAGTGAGCACCTTGGCCACAGTTGGGGACAGGTTATACTTCTCTGTGGTTTCCATGATTATCTGTAACTGTAGAGAATTCCTGAAAAGATCCATTGAGTCCAGCAATATGCACTTCTTCAGTGTAAGTAATAGGGAATAACTTATAGTCAATTGGGTGGATGGGAACTGATTGATTGTACTCGCACATAACGACTCTTGGAGATAACCAAAGAGGAATTTGAGCCTCGAATAATGAATATATTCACCATTTATCGAGTAGTAGAGGACATTGACAATCATATTCGACTTCACAATATCCAGTTTTTCCTTTGAGGCAGGCCGTACCATACTTGAAATAGCAAGATCAATCTTTCTTATTGAAGACTCAAATTTTTGATCAGATGATCTATCAATCATAAGCTTCTTCTCAAGTTCTGAATCTGTCAATAGTGAGAATAAATTGACGGTTATGAGAGCCAGCGAGTAGAAATTTTCATGGTTGGTATTTCTGAAAAGATTGTTAACGTACGTGTCAAACGTACTCAGCAGATATGTCTTGATTTCTCTCTTGTATGAGAAAATATGAAGCCTTGCAGTGATCAGATGGATGATGGTAATGATAGCCTGTTTCACTGCATTCAATAGTGTTTCTTCGGTAGATGAGAGTAATGGGATCAAAGAACTGATGATCCATTTGAATGTTGTAGTGTTGGCTTCCTCATTGTGACGATTCAATAGTAGGTGTTTCCCATCGCAGATGATTTCGATAGCGGCAAGACACTTCACCAGCCACTCAGCCTGTTCTATACCTATCAAGAAGTTAGTATCTCGTGTATGATTTCTAGTCGTGAGTGTAACCACTTACCTTCAGGCTTATGCTTGGACTGTATTCCATGCTTTATTATGATGTTTAGCAGCTTCAGCTGAGTTTCAGTATCATCTTCTTGGGTGGCACTCCGATCTTCAGATCCTCTTGACAGCACCGAGTCGACAATCTCGCTGAGAGCCCGAGAGCCTCCAAGGTTCTCTGACATTGATGCAATCGCTTTCACTAAAGCAGCTGACCTGGAATGAACTCTCGTTGAACTAGTTTGATGTTTACCGCTATAATACATATTATTTTCAAGCGGTCGCGATTTTTGGCATCGACAGCTATTATCAACTACAGTTGAAGAAACATCTCCAATCGAAAAAAGAGTTACATATCTCGTATATGTATTGTTCGTAAGTGGTATCCATGCAAGTATATCATTTGTTGTTCACTGAGACCATGTTCACTGGATAGGAGTAGCATGACCCATGACTTGTGATTAATGAGGTCATTATCTATATTTTATTGATGTGTCTCATCAATTGATCCATTTCATCTTTGTTGTTGTGAGTCATAATTTACAGGACGCCTGTATATGTTAGTACGCTAATTCTAAATCCCTTCCAGCATCCTCCAATCGTACTCACTTGAACAATAAAATGTGTGGTTCTGGTGCTATTTAGAAATAAATGTTAATATGCAGTTTATGACAGTGATATTCCACCAACAATAAATACATACCGTGTGTCTCATAATGTTCCCATCCTAGAGATTGTGTGATACCAATACCACGCCACTCATCCTCTAGGAGTATACGCAGCGTGCCAGTCTCACTATTGAAATAATCACTTGGAATAACTTTTAGCATAGCTTTAGGAAGCATAACGTGACTAGAATTGACAGTTAGCGTTTGATAAACTGTAATCTCATCGGAACTTAAACCTACCGGTATTCATATTCATCGTCAGAGTATCTATTCAGGAAGTATTAGTAACCTCTCAAGCATGTGTAGATGAGTTTTCAACAAGCGTAAACGTACCTTGGAGAATAGTGAATGGAGTCCTGGAACTCAAGCACTCTAGCGCGCTCAGCATCCGATAGAGGACGTCCTCTGAATCCCATTGTATTCATCTTCGAAAGGTTTTCTGAGTAGGTGAAAGACTGTTGGTTTTAGTTCTCCGCCTTTTGTTAGTGTTTGTGTTTGTATCTGTGTTTTTTTTTTCTCCGTTTAATGCTGATTTCCATTACGCGTCGCATTTTTGGGAATTATCTAGAACACACGAAAAATGTTCTGAGCCCTGCGCAGCAGTAACCGCCCCCGGTTCGAATCTGACCAGAAAACGACATATTTCCTATTGTTTTTATTTCAGAAGGAAAACTAGCAGCTGTACAGCTCATCTGAAATTGCCCTGTTTCAGAATTGTCGATCGATCTTGATCTGAGGTCTCAACTCTCAGGCACTGAAAATTCCAGGGATTCTTCGACATTGATCTCACCAAGTGATAGTTACACCTTTATACCATTCTACACACAGAAATACGTCCACAAAGTCAGAATATCTCATCTCATTTTCGCTGATTTTCATAATTGCTTCATATAGGGTTTACTGGACAGGGCCTTAAAATCAGCCCCAAATCATCAATTCAAATCCAAATAGAAAAAAACATCTTTCTTCCCAGTGATCTGATCACGGTACACCATAACATCTATCTCACTCCTTTGCATATTGATTGAATCATGGGATCTGAATCAGGGTCCCCTTACATTGGTGTCAAACCAGCAATTTCAACCCGATCGACAGCGGATTTGAACACAACCCTGATTGAGAATTATATACAGACTGGGTATGATTATGTACTGATCTCAATAACAAATGCACAGTACCGTGAAAAGGCTAAAAGGGTGTTCCAACAGGCCAAATCACACAACGAAATCAAGGTACCGAGTCCGTCAATATCTGATGTTAACTTGTTTGCTACCCAAAACTTGGATCACACTATTGGGTTGATATCTTCCTGGATTGAACTTGAAAGTGATGATGGTTTCATCTCTGAGTTCTCTGCGCAAGTGATGATGAATGAATTACAGTATGCCAAATTCATTGGCCTTAAACAAGTGATCATAGCTCCTCCAAAAGATCTCTTAAAACTGTCAAATTATTCAAGAAGTATACAGGATGCCTTACTGGTGACTGAGTCTCTAGGGATCTCAATATCTATATCATTACCGATCTGCGAGGAACTTCAATCATCCACAGAAATGAGTGATTTTCTAAGTGTTTGGGACATGTGGAATTCAATCAGAACTAGTGTGGATTATAATGACAGACTTAAAGTATCCTTAGCCATACCCAAAACTCCAATCCCACTATATGTCATTGAACGATGGTTTGCTGAACCTGTGTCACATATCCTGGTCTCATCGTCCATTTTCTTGATCAACAATAAAGGGTATCCTGTTTTGTCCAAGTCGAATCAGGCATTGTTGTTCCATTTTCAACTCAAAAAACCTGTTTTTCTACTTCACGGCTTAGAGAAAGTCCCAGAAGAGGTGAATCCATCACTGTACATGCAGTACATCAACTATATAATACTGAAGAACCAACCTTCAATGTCAAAACTTGAGAAGTTCTCCCAGAAGCATAATGATGTTCTCTTACCACCCTTACAACCATTGAAGTCCAATCTTGATAACTTTACATATAGCATTTTTGAGGAGGATCATGTGAAGTATGAAATGTATGCCAAAGCTGTTCATGCTGCATTGACCGATATGTTACCTTTGAAGAAAATCAATATTGCTATTGTTGGTGCTGGTAAAGGTGGACTTGTTCAAGCAGTTTATGAAACTGTTCAGCTGCTAAAATTGGAGTCAATTGTAAATATCAGTGCAATTGAGAAGAATAATTCTTCTGTGATTTACCTCCAGAAAAGAAACAATGATACATGGAATAAAGCTGTGAACATATTGAATATGGACATGAGGGACTGGTCACCAAGAGAAAGCTATAATATAATTGTCAGTGAACTGCTTGGAAGTTTTGGTTGTAATGAGCTGTCACCAGAATGCCTAACTTCCGTTGAAAAATTTCTAGATCGCTCTCATGGTGTGTTCATTCCTGAATCATATACATCTTATGTTGCACCAGTTTTTACACCCAAGTTATACAAAACTTTGAAGACACAGAATGATCCAAAAGTTTTCGAGAAACAATATGTTGTGAGGATGTTAGAATCTTGCATTTGTTCAACAAAGGTCAATGAAGCCTGGAGTTTCGAACATCCATCTTCAAAGAATACCTCTCTGAGAAGAAGTGTCATTTCAACATTTAAAATTCGCCATAAAACAGTTATTAATGGTATTGCTGGGTTCTTCACAGCAAAGCTATACAAAGATATAGAACTCTCAATCAAACCAGATACACACACACCTGATTTAATCTCATGGTTTCCATTATTCTTCCCACTATCAGTACCATTATACGTCAGTGATGACACTGAATTAGAGATCTCAATGTCAAGAGAGACGAGAGACCGGAAAGTTTGGTACGTTTGGGGAATTGAATCATTCATGTACCTTGTTGCACCAGGCGATGAATCCAATAATAATGATTCACAAATGAGAATAAGAACTGGTGTCACCAAAATACATAATCATAATGGACAAGGTTTTGCCATCGAAGAAAACCTGAGCTCTTACAGCTGATTGGAAGAGTTTCCTCAATACACTAGGAAGGTCAAGAGCTTTGCCATTAGACAGCTCATCACAATAACATAGATGATCTCATTATAATAAATAATTGATTTTCAAACTGATGCGTCAAGTTTTGTGGACATTGACGTAGAGACTAGTAGGCATCATTTGATATCCGGACAACTCATATACTAGACTTTAACTAATCAGGCCTGTCGAGGAGAAACACATCATGGAATCTATAAAATGATGTAACAATAACTGAATTATCATGAGATTTTTTTGATGAATTGTCCGATTGAAGGCAATAATTTTCCTCGCCTGCTTTTTTATCTGCCCACCGGAAAAACTCAGACGCAGTAAAGCCACTCGAGTTCACCTCGATCGAATATCACGGAAAAACTAATTTGATGCCTGACTGGAGATTCATGTTTTGGACATAGTTTGTCTGAAAGGAGATGATCCGTTATACTATAGATTGGAAAAGGTACTGTTGCTAACTGGCCCTACAAATAGTACTGGATTTCTGTACGTAATACTCATACCAGTGGTACGTCTGCGATCAATATCTCATGAGCTGTAATTGGCACCTGCACGCGAGTTACATTACAATATCGAAAATTTCTATATTGAGCTATAATCAGTGGGCAGCGGGCAATGCTGGATATTGGCGCTATACTAGTTATATAACGGCGCAATATTATACAGTACGTCGCTCACAGGACGTTTCATCCATATTGCGAATCGTGTATCACTCCCTCATAATTGGGCACATGACCTCAAATATTAGATAGGGTAATTGACTGAATGATTTTTTGCTAGTGTCCAATTAAAAATATTAGCTTTCTCATGAGCGCCGTTTGAATCAGCCCAATTATTCCTTATGAAGTTGTCCAAAAGATGAGGGGAAATAGATGATTTGATTTCCAGGTAAATCATCTAGGGCACTTTACTTCATATTGCAGAAGTCGACGAAAAAATTATGATTCAACTGAAAAAACTTAGTAGGCTTGAAAACAGCTTGCTGCTGGATCAGTTAGATATCATACTAACACAGTTTAATTATCTCTCGAGCTGCCGTTCATATAGGCCGCGCAGCTGTACTTTGATATCTATATTGAAGAACGAATATAGCTGCGTCTTATATTATCAGCCAAATTAATATCTAGCTAGTTAGTCCGCAATATTAGCTGTGCTCTGCAGGTTATCAGGGTCATGATTCATGAATATTGGCATCCACCGGTTTTCAGCAACGCCGCCGACGTGAATGATGTTTACCTGTCAACAAAAATCGACGTTTGATGAAGTAACTCATGCTAGCTTTGATTGTGATTTGCAATCTTTTAGTTTACAGGGTCTGAAGAGACGGCCACCGACACTCGAGTCGAATGCGAGCACAACGCGATAAGTCTCGTCTATATAATTGCTGTTGGGCTCTGCTATTACTGTAATTCGCCAGTTGAAGAGCAAGGACAATGCTGACTTCCTACTTTATACCGCAGATGTTCGTTGGTGGTGCTGTGGAAGAACCAATGATGTTTCCCAATTTCCACAAAAATACCCCTCTTGTGCCAATTTCACACAAAATTTTTTTCCACAAATTGCCTAGAAAAGATTTTTTTAGTGTCAAAAGTGGAGACCGACAAAAAAAGAGGAACAAAGTGCTCCGACAGTTTTGAACACCAACAAATTAGATGCGGACGCCAAATATTACGCTTTTTGTCTTACGGTTGAGGATTGTTACTCATGATCAATAGAAAGGCAAAAGCACTGATTACTGAGGTAATTCACTAGTAATAGAAACCACCTAGCAGTGATCTGGCTAGTATATTAGTTGATTATTCGCCGCAGTTTCTGTCACCGCAATGCGAAGAAGAGGAGCAATCCGCAGTAAACCACTATGTGTAGCTATCCGATTCTTGTGCCCCGAGCCCGCGACAGTGTCTAGTGTCTAGTGTCTACGCAGTGTAGGCTTGAGAGTTGGGAGGCTTGGGCAGCGGTAGAGGGCGTGAGTGCCGCCTAGCTCTTCCACTTCCAGGAAGAGAGTTTAACCCACGGCCGGGCTATCAGGACTCAGGAGAAATAGGGAAATGTCCCGTGTCCAAATTTTGCCTTCCAAAATGTCCCGAGCTGAAGTACGTGCGTCTGTTATTTTTTTTTTGCAGGTGATCTGAAGGACGTTGTTGAACTGTTGACTTTTCAGAATAACCCTCTTCTGGAAAATTATATATAACTTTCGGTGTGCTGCTTCCAACACCTTCTGGGAGAAACTGTTTCTTGATCGATTACAATTACCATTAACTGATTATTTGCCCCGTGTTTTGCTACTAGCCATTGCCTGTTCAACAACCCGAGACAGTATCACCACCACCTTCAACTCCGTCAACAGAAGCAACCACCCCGATTACACCACAGACCATAATAAAATTTCTGGTTCTTGCAGCTTCGACGACTGAGATCAAATCACCCCTTAGTTTTTACTTCCCGAATTCTTGCTTGCTCTTCCACATATACACATACAACAAGTACAATGCAAACGTTTACAGAACTCAATACCTTTGACTGGTCCACCATGTCCAATGACCAACAACCACCACGCACGTTGGTGAAACAGGAACTACCAGAAAACTCAATGCCTATCAACAATGAATCAATTTGGTTTGACAAGTTCTTATCAGATGCTGAGCAACAACTTCCTTCAAATACTACAACCGCTACCGGTTCTCCGTTAGAGTTCTCCTCTCTGTTTGATGCCAATGATGATGATCAACCATCAGCGCCACAGAGTCTATTCACATCCACCGTAACAAGTCTTGACAACTCTCCAATGATCAAATCTGAGGAACTGGTTCATGATGTTCCAACCCTAGATCTCTCCAATGCTTCAAGAAGTACCTCTACAACATCAATCAGCTCAAGTGAATCAACTACCAATACTACTACCACTACTGAAGCTCCAAAGAAACAAAAGAAGAAGAGAGCACCAAGAAAAAGATTGACAGATCATCAAAAGCAAGCACACAACAAGATTGAAAAAAGATACAGAATCAACATCAATGCTAAGATTGCCGGTCTACAACAGATCATTCCATGGGTTGCTAGCGAAAAGACAGCTTTTGAAACTGGTGAAGGAGAGAAAATAGATCCAGATGCTGATGTTCCAAGATTGAATAAGAGTATGATTTTGGAAAAGGCAACTTCTTATATTTTGTATCTACAGGAGAATGAAAACAAGATGAATATCAAATTGGAGAAGCTCCGTCAAGAAGTACAAAGATTAGGCGGTAATCCTGACAACTTATAATGAGATTACTGGGCCTAGTGTCGATATATATATGAAATGGTTTTATGATTAGTGTTTTTTTGTGATGGAGATAGGATGTATGTTGCAATTCTAGCAATTGTTTTATTACTGAAAATAGAGAAAGATGGACGAAGAATTGAGATACGTCGCTTTCCTTTTTTTCTTATCTTGCATCGCTTATTGTTTTCAAGTCTTGGGTTTGCTTTGAAACTTTATTGTTCAAAATGATTATGATGACGTTTATGGTTTATGTTTATAGAATTTAATAGATTGCTATCACTGATAACGTTTATATTATCATGGGGGTTTCAAGTTGTATTGAGCATGTGATTCAATCATGTTGAACATTGACAGTCGCGTCCTTGATAATGGCCCGATTCGTATGCAGACAATCGATAGTTGCTACTTGCTATTAATGAGCCACTATATTCCATTTAGCCTTGTTCTTATTGTCTAACTAGTATCCAGCCAATGTCCACTACCCAGTAGACTACATCTATTGATCAGAACATGTGTTTGCTTAGATCTGTCCAGCCTGGGTGCCCCATGTTCCCACTTCCCATGCGGTTGATACGTCCACAACGATTTGACACATCGAAATCAGTACGTCACTCTACTTCAATGATAGTATTCGTGCTTAGGGTATTCAATGAGCATGACAGACTGGCCGTATTAGTGTGTACTCATCACTAGGGGATGTCAGGTCTGTAACCTCATAGTGTTTGTTCCTCTATCCCCTATATAAAATTGGGTAATGGCATGTGTAGACTGTAGAATATTATGCTGGTGACAAGTTATGAGAGCTCACTGAGCTGTTCAGGGGGATTAATGAACACTGTTCATCTCTCACGTGAACAAGTTTAAATCGGATCAGCTCACAGCTGCTCAATTAGTATTTTGGAGGTACTCAAGTTTCGAATCATCCATAGGACTTCGCGGTATAAGCGCTTTCAGCAGCTGATCGGATATTACACATGAGCTTCAACAAATATACCAAACGACACCGACAAGTACCGATAGTCCGAAGCGTCTATATATCCATACGACGTTATTACTTGCTAATTGGATCACTCTAGTGTCACTGACCAGTGACCACCAGCATTTCTGTGATCAGAACATTGGTGCTTGGTGCACTTTTCAAGTGACTGATTGGTGCAGGTCGGGCGTAACTGCCTATTGTTCCTTGACTTCCATTACACCGGCCATCAGCTCCGCTGCTATTTGTCCAAACTTTCAGCAGATGAATTAGAGTGCCCATGAGGTACCGCATGTCCCTACTCCCATTTCGAGCAATGGAAAAGTGGATGCTCAAAGTATCACGAAGTTTGAGCTAGCTATCACCAGGTGAAGGAACACTATAAAAAGGAAGAGACTGAACAGTACGGCTCGACATATGACTTAGAAAAAAGAAACCGTGGAAAAAGGTGAAAATTGCTAATGCGGAAGAGTTTCAACTCCGAACTCCGAGATCTCGATCTGATTTCTACAACGGAAAAACTAATTTGCGAGTTGCGTCGTTTCGTTTGAATAAAATCTCTATAGAAACAGGCCAGATTAATTCCAGAAAAAAGTCAAATTACCCGGTGCCCCTGTTGGGATTTCACAATCCTCAGCGTAAACTCTACCATCCAATCTGTTTGTGATATATTTCTCAAAGTCATCAATGGAAACACTAAACCCTGGTCCTGAACCGTACCCTGGAATAGGAATGACGGCATCATTTACAACGATTCTAACAAAGGCATCGTCCTCATCGTCACATTCTAATCTCTCGAAAATCAAATGTGCTCCCATTGGTGCTAAGTTTGATGTCTTCCATTGTGCAGTGAATTCAATATGATCAACTGGTAAGTCACCATCAAATAAACCTAGTGCTGAATAAATCATGAATAGATCAGTATCATGGGCGAATGATAGAGTCAGAGGAATTTCGTCTTCTTTTAGTAGATCGATGACAGCATCAATGTAAACTGAACCAACGACAGCAGTGATATTGTTACCTGGACCTTTGCTGTAATAATAAGATAAATCATTACTGTATGAATATGAGAGAAGTTCACTGGTGGTGAACAATTCACAGATTTGAGATCTACCAGCAACATTCAAATCAAACCCACAATAGTCCAACAATGCACCAACTTCCTTATGTGTAATTTCAAGCCCTGGTGTCAAGAGATTGAATCTTTTAGCAATTGCCTTCTTATAGTTATCCGAATATTCAGCCACCAAATCATCATTGAGTGAACTATTGAAAGCCAGACATGAGGTCACAGGAGTCAATGAATTGGCACCTAAGCTTTCGTCATCCTCATCAATGATGTACAATGTAGAATTGTCAACAGGTTTACCCAAGAACCCCTGTGCAAATTTCAAAGCTGAGTCAACAACTCTTTGTTCACTTGCTGAATAGAACTTGAAGTTCTCTTTATCTTCAACCTGCTCATACAAATCATCATAACGGGTTCTATAAGTCTTACCCAGATTGTAAAGATCGTTCAGCCCAGAGTAAGGGCCACTATCAGTTTCAGAGTCATATCTGCTTGGGTTTAACCCAGGGTAATCATAGCTTGTCAAGAAAGCTAACGGACCTGTCAGATGTTCAGTGATATTTCTGATTCTCTCCAACTTTGATGCAATGCTGGCACCCTTTGATGCGGTTGGATATCTTTCACCATGTCTTGCAATTGAATGGGCTTGGGTCACATTACATGTTGATGGGGCATCTCTGGTGATACCAAACCCTGGATTTTCAGTGAAAGGGGACGCAGTTCCCAGAAATCTCAACACGTTGTACTGGTCAAGTGTATCTTGCTGATAAGGTTTTGAGTTTGAGTTGGTGTTCACGCTGCCCGAGTTTGTATTGTAGTTCGAGGTGGTATGTGAATTAGAGGTTTGGGCATCAGCACTGACACCACCGACAATCAACAGCAACGAAGCTAATGCAACTTTCATTCTGACTTGTAGTAGACGGAGGATAAGAATAGGGATATACTCTAATAACAAAAGACACTCAGCAATGAATAGAGATCAATGCGATGCTTTATACATCTCAGCAAGTCAACCACCACCACAACAATCTGCACAAATTCGATACAAATGAACAGAATTAGGACACAGAAACACAGAAAGAGAGCCCCATTGGTTGATTGAGGTTTACTGAAGCATCCAGATATACAGCACCCTCAACTGGTGTTTGTAAAGATGAAGTTTGATTGGCCAAATCGCGCCTGTTTGTTGTTTAAAGGGAGCACGTTTGCAGCTTTTTTCAACGAGAAAGCCCCCGTGGGCTCTCGTCTCAAGAGAATATCCAGGATTCGGGAGTATCCTACAACGTGTATATTCGTTTAGCATGGTGAGAGTGGGCTCAAAGGTGCACAGCACGACCTCGGCCAGTCGACAGCTTGTTTGCAACCTGACTCGTAATTCTATCTGACAATATTGCTAAACATATGAAATAAACTTTTAGGATATAGGATATACAATGGCCTCAAGCCAAGTGAATCAAGGGGACAGTCTTAACAGTGACCCAATGTTGATCGTAAGAAGAATGGGTGAAAGCACCGGGGTATGAAGGGATTAATAATCCCAGAAGAAGGTCAATTCAGTTGGGACGTCAGAGTCTGCAAGCTCACATGATTCAGCATAAGTGGTCTCGTCAAATCTATCACTTAGGTAGTCTTCAAAATCGTCAAGACTGGTTGAGTAACCTGGACCATTGCTGAAGCCAGGAATTGGAATGACAGCATCATTCAGGACAATTCTAACAAATGGAGTTTCTTGATCTTCACATTCTAATTTCTCGAAAATCAATCTAGCACCCATTGGAACAATGTTAGTTGATTTCCATGGAGCATTGAAGTCAATGTGATCAACTGGTAAATCACCTGAACCATCGAATAAACCTAAAGCAGCAATGATCTTGGTGATATCAGTATCATGTGAAAAAGATGAAGATATAGTAATGTTGTCTTCTTTCAACAATTTCACAATGGCTTCAACGTATGTGGAACCAATGGCAACAGATAGATTATGACCAGGACCATGTTCGTAGAATAATTCTAGATCAGCCTTGTACAATCTCCCCAATAACTCATCAGTGGTGAATAGATCACAAACTTGACTTCTACCGGCAACGTTCAAATCATAACCACAATAGTCAATTAATGCAGAAACCTCAGTTTCAGTCAAGTTGAACTCTGGTGAAGCTTTGTTGAATCTAGCTAAAGCTGAGCTGATGTAATCATCACCGTATTGGCTGATATAGGCATCGTTGATGGACTGGTTGAAGTTCAAACAAGAATTTCCAGGAGTCAATGAATTAGCACCTTCAACATCACTTGTTTCATTCAATGAAATGATGTTGGAAGAATTGACACTATAGCCAAAAAAACCATCTGCGAATAAGTAAGCAGAATCAACAACTCTTTGTTGGGAAGCAGCAAAGAATTTGATACTAGATATATCGTCATAAGTCTCGACCAAATCATCATAACGATTTCTGAATTCAGCTCCGTATCTATACATGGTAGTTAAACCAGCATAAGGACCTCTATTCGATTCTGAATCATAGCGTTCCTTATTGAGGGCTGGGAAGTCATAATCTTTCAAAAAGGCCAATGGACCAGTAACGTCATCAGTGAAGTTTCTGATTCTAGCTAAACCTTTGGTTAGAGTTTTACCAGTACCAGCAGTTGGATATCTTTCACCGTGTCTGGCGATAGCATGAGCTTGTGTAACATTGCAAGTGGATGGAGGATCTCTAGTGATACCGTAACCAGTAGCAGATGAATATGGACCAGCATTGTACAAGAACCTCAAAACATTGTAGTTATCAAGAGTTTCTTGTGAGTATGGTTTGGAAGCATATTGGTTTGAAGAGGCAGCAACGGTGGAGGCAATCAATGCCAAGGTGACCAGTGGCAGTTGCATGATGAATGGATTATTAGTAGTGCCAAGAGAGGGATAGAGATGATGGGAAATAACAGTTCACGATTCTGAAACGATGAGGATTGCTTTGATATTTGTACTCTAGTTACAGCACAGCTGAATTGCAAAACTTGGTAAAAGCCAGGCCATATGGGGTCAATCAAGGCATCTGATTCGCTAGATGGGTTACAAGCCTGCTGAAATGGGCTATATAGCCATGCAGATAATATCCCAAAAGGTCGATTCCAAATACCAAAACGGTAAAAGTGGGTTCAATTTACGAAATATATTAGAGGCACGTTTTTCTATTTTAAAAACACGTTTTGTTGATCACAACTTTTACTGAAAAGCCACGCTAAATTAGGATCAACCTAGATGAAGTCGGTAGCCACTAGTTACTAGTTCCTACTGGCTACATATGGGAAAGTTTCACAAAAACAAAGCACTTTTATGGTTAGTCTATTTATCCTTTTTACCCCTGATAGCTTTGTCAGCTGCGTAAACTGTACGATCCAACAAAGCACCAACGGTTAAAACACCCCCAATTGCACTGATGACATTCAAAACGAAGCCACTCAGGGTTGTAGCATAGGCTTCTTTGTTGATAACTTTCAATGCGCTCATTTCGAAGTGGAAAAATAGACCCGGAATACCACCTTGTGCATGAAGCGTATTTGGATGGTCTGCATCACGGCCACCTTTCAATGGACGATCATGATATGTGGAACTGAATTGATTCGTCTCAAGAACAGTCTTGTTCAAATACTCGTATCTAGTTGGGACAACTTTTAAGAAATAAGAGTATAAGTGATGCTTACCACCAACTGGGGAAGCGATCCCATCTAGTGGATGTGATGACAAAGACTGGGAATCAGCCGTGTATACAGAATTGATGTCAGGACCAAAACTGAAGTGATTGATCTTATGCTCAAATGAGAAATCTCCCTCACCGTTGTATAGTGATAAGTCATGGACATGTCTTTGTGAGGAGGAAAAACTGGCACCTGGAGCAAAATGAAGGTTACCATTGATTCTATTCAACTGAGCAGTTCCTTTGACTCTACAGCCTTCATGAATTGTCTCTTTTATTCTTTGAACATAGCCTTCTCTTTCACATTGTTCAATGTTTTTACCATCATAGAAAGCCCAACCAGAAGCAGCATAAGCTTGTCTCACTGAGGCACAGTCATTACAACAAACTTTCTGATCTAGTGGTAATTCAGGATTCTTGTCTTGGTTCAATGCACCATAACAAGGACCACAGTAATCCTCCGGGACAGTGGAGGTGACAGCTTCATCAACACCTAATTTCATATCAGTCTGGTCGATCTCCTCACCGTTCTGGTCCAACCTTATCTTTGTGAACCCATAGTTGGCAACATCCATCTGGACATCACCAGAAACATCCATAATGTCCATGGACATGACTCCACATGGAAGATGAGGGAATGTGATGTCCAGGTTTATATCCATCTTCAAAGCACGGTCTCTATCAACAACCAATTCCGGTCTGATTTCGATCTCGTTGTATACTTTCCATTCACTCAAGATCAACGATATCAGCGTCACCACACATGCTAAAGTGATGAATCCCCCGGACGTCGTCTTGATTTTCGCGTCTTCGACTGTTTTTGCGAAGGCATCGATCGAAAGAATGCCTTTTCTTCTAACCATTTTAACTTGGTTGAAGTTGACTCTGTTTTGTCTTCTTTTTCGATGATTTGGTGTCTTTTTCCTTTGTTAACAACGCTGCAGTTTTTATCACAAGGGCATTACTCATAACCTTGCCTATTCCTACAATATGGTATTACCCTGCTTCAAATTACCGAACTACTTTTGCTTCTACAACCAGTTATAGATGGATTAATATTAATGCTTCGATTGGGGGTGAAGATGAGCAGCAGGAGGAGCAGAACGAGGCTATACTATACCTTGGATTCAAATCCAGTGACCAAATCACCAGCAAAGTCCAAGATCTCAGAGAAAATGGCTTCCTTATTGATAACAATCTCTTCTTTTGATGCAGGTTTGACATTATACCCAACTTGAACTTTGAACTTAGACTTCTGTAGTGTTTGAGGAACGAATAACCCAGTCAAGACATTCTCACCCTTTTCATTGATAGTGAATGATTTGTGAGAAAAGATGATGTTAGATGGGAACTTCAAACTCAAATCTCTGACCAATCTCAATATTGGGTCAAATTTGCTAAAAATATCAGATGGGTATGAGTTGGCATTTGGAATCAAATTCTTGAAAACTGGAGCTTTCGTCAAAACACCAGATCCCAATGTCAATGGTAAAGTCTTCAATTTGATTACAAAATCATAATCACCTAATGATGGAGTGAATAACAAACTTAAAGTTCTTTCGCTGACACCTTCAGTTCTGATCAAATGAGTAGCAACTTTGGACAATGCAGTTAATCTAGCAGCGATTGGAAGAGGGATCCCACTTGACCATAATTTACCAGATCTATCAGCCTTGGAAGCAATGAAAAATTGAGTCTTGGTACCATGTGGATCCTGTTTACGGATGGCATCGAAGTTGGACTTCATCAATTGGTAAGATTGCACTGTTATTTTATCAGACAGTTTTGATAGAATCTCGGAGTTTTGATCTTCATCTGATCTCTTACTCAGATCCAAAATCAATGGATCTTCTTTCCAATTCCAATGTGACAAAAAGTTTAATATCTTCAAGAATCCATTGATGACAGATGATGGAGTATCAAATTGAGCAGGGTCAACAAATGGTTGTAATGCAATAAGCTCAACAAGTTCTTCACTCAAATGACTCAATAAAAGTTGATCATCTAACCACTTTTTGAACAAACGAACTGTTGGGGAATAGAATGGAAATTGATGTGATATACTGGCAATGGATCTTGTGTGCGTCACAACTCCTAGATACTTCTGGTTGAATTTAAGGTAAATAGATTCAAGTTCTTGTTTCTTGTCTTTTCTAGCATTCTCAATGGCTCTTAGATACAGAATCTCGTCTCTCTCTGATAAAATACGAATTCTGAATCCATAACCATCTGGTGTCAAAATATTCAAGACTGTTATATCAAAGTTATATGGGATAGTATCTTCATCCTTGGTGATATAACTTTGGTAACTAGTCTCCTTTGACAAAATTTCAGAGATCTTGATCAAAAAGGCAGTCTTAACATTTTCTAGAGCGGAAATCTCATCAGGCCATTTAACTGATGATTCAAACTGAAGAACCAAATCATTAAAGAATTCTTTTGATGAAACAGCATATGGAACAGGTTGTAGATATGAAGTGTATCTTAAAGCAGGACTAGCAGGGAATATGGATTTGACAGCTAATGGAAGATCAAGTTTGATGATGATTCTATGTAAGTCATCAAAACTTTTACTCAATCCATTGTATGCAACAGTTGAGATTGGTGATTGTTTGGTCGAAGCTGGTAGGTTTGGAAGTGGTAACAAAGCATTGACACTTGGAGCGATACTTTCTATTTTCAAGTTTTCTCTGATATGTCTGTTGAATAGATAATTGATAATAGCCAAGATGACTGGCTCTTTATAATCTGTTGACCAAACAACTGAATGTGAAATAGTACCATCCTTGAACCTTCTCAATGACGACTTGGAACCCCAGAAGGCTCTAAACTTCTCGCCATCTTCAGACTCTAATGGACCTTTGGTAACCAATTTCTCCAACTCTAAAGCATTAGCCAACAATCCAATATTTACAAGAAGTTGGTTGGAGGATGATGGTTTACGCTTGTTGATCTCGAAAGTGCTGTTCTTCTTGAAAAAAATATTATAACCAGTAACTCTGTCACCTAAACCATAATCGATTATCTGTGAAATTTTGTTGGAGATGAAGTTCTCATAACTTAGATACGTGATTTTTTCAAATGGACCGAATGAGGAATCTTCGGATGGATCTATCTGAAATTGAAGTTGATAGTCATATTTGATATAGTCAATGTTGGAATTGGTCAAAAATAGTGCATCAAATCTATCTTGGATGACATCATTCAATAAAATCAAAGTTTTTCTGGCATGTTTGACTAACAGTGAGTAAGAGTTTCTGGTGACTTTATGCAGTATGTTCAGTTTTGTGGTTTTGTCAAAGATGGATGGAGTGTTGAAACCACCCTTCACATATTTGGAAACTTCGCTTGAGTCTGAGTGGAATTGCAAGTATCCATCAGTACACAAATCTTCCGTAGCTAAATACTTTATAACACCTTTGAATAATTGATAACTGGAGAATCCACGCAACAGAATCTTATTACCTTGAGAGCCACCCCCATTCAATAGAGCAGCAGTCAAAGCAGCAAATTCAAAATGACCAAATCCACCACTATGTAAACTTGAGCCTAAACCTCTTTGAGACAACCATATTCTCCCAAGAACACATGCTTCTTTGAACTGTTCTGTAGCTTTCTTCGTTGTATATAGGAATTTTAAGTAATGATCATAGGAGGTCATGGTCAATATGGATGCATTGTATAATGGTGTTGGGGGTAATTCAAGGTCTTCATCTTTTTGAACACGAATGCAATTCTTGTTCGGTAGCAATTTTTTGGAGTCAAAGACTCTGAATGGGAAGCCAATCAAAATATTAACTGAGAATTTGGTCTTGTAGAAATTGTAGTCCGATTGTAAGTTTTTGTTTGTAGCTTCAAGTTTCAAGACTGGACTTAATATGTCCCCATTCAAATATGAGTAGGTCAAAGTCAAGAAGTCAATGCCTTCCTTCTTTAGAGCAGCATTAAGATTCTCTGTTAGATAACCAAGATAAAATGAACGTTTATGTAGTGCTCTGTAGTTCAGGTAGTCTTTGGCTTGGAATAATTCTTTTGGCATTGTAACATTGACATCAACAGATAGTCCACGTGGTGACTGAATACCGGTTTTCAAACCAAAAGATCCAACAATTGAGACGTTTTCAGGTTTGGCAAATCCAAATTTATAGTTGACATTATTTGGTTTTGGATCATTGAATGGAATAGCTGTTTTCTTCTGACTAAACCAATGTTCAGCTTGCTCCAAAGTCTGATCTTTCAACTCCGGTATATTCTGAAAAATCTCATATAATTTGTGTAGGAATTTCTCAATCTTTGCAATCTTCACATCTTTCAACTTTACTTCTTTGATCAGTTCATCGATTTGTAACTTGAAGATATTGGATTTGAACAACTCTGCAGTCTCTCTTGCAATTTGAACTTCTTGAGCAGAAAGGTTTTTGTGGTTTGGTTTCTTCTGCGAGGTTTGTAGTTGTTGTTCTTCTTCATCCTCCTCCTCTGAATCGTCCATATCGCTGTTATCAGATGCGTCATCATAACCATCAGAAACATCGCTTCCTTCTTCATTCACGATATCAGCAGCAATCGACTCAATCAAATCAGCCTTCGATATGACAGCCTTTTTCAATGAAGTTGTCTCCTCGACAGATTCTTGATCTCTCTTTCTTTTGGCCATTGTTTTTGACAGTTCTGTAATTACCTTCTAGAGAGCTGGGACTAAACCAATGTTCTTTGGAGATAGTTTGAGACTATGGAACAGGAAAACGGGGTTTCGAGTAGGATATGCTTCTGCAAGAAGAGTGCTAATACTATTATATGACACAACTTCGAAGCAACCAATGAACACTCTAAAGACTGACGCTAAAAGCTTGAGCTCTTCACACTGTTTGATCTTGGAGCTTTGAATTTTTTTTTCTTTGGCCAAATATGAAATTGCGTGAACATTTCAGACTGACAGTGTAAACTTCATCCTTAACTAAATGTCTTCGCGGGAGAAATGCGCGAAAGCCCGAGGTGTTTGGGTGTTGAAGGTGTTGTTAGGGGCAGCATCTCCAGTTTTTCCTGTTTATTTTTGATGACCATGAATATTTGGAAGAACCCGGCAGAGCACCAAAAGAGCCATCTCACAGAGCTCTTGTCAATCCCTGTTGCTGATACCGTTTCATTTGTCCTTGTCGAACTGTTCTAAGAACTGCTTCAGCAAAAATCTGAAATAGAATATATAGCGTCAAAATGATGTCAAAAATGCTCCAGAGGCAACTAATCCCATCTGGTAGATGCATCATACTTCAAAGACGTATTGTAATGGGAAGTCCTGTTCTCCATAGACAGTTCAGCTCTTCAGTCAGATCACTTGAAGGAGCTAAACCATCAGATGTTGAGAAGTCGAAATCTGCTCCGGCTTCTACAGAGAAACCAGCTGAACCAAAGAAATCCATATGGGAAAAAGTGAAGCATGAAGCTAACCATTATTGGGACGGTACTAAGCTATTAGGGTTGGAAATCAAAGTGTCAACCAAGCTTGCTTTAAAAGCTGCTGCTGGATATGAACTTACAAGAAGAGAGAATACACAATTGAAAAGAACGATTCAAGATATCGTTAGATTGGTTCCATTCTCAATGTTTTTGATCGTCCCATTTGCAGAACTTTTGTTACCAGTTGCTCTAAAATTATTCCCAAACCTTTTACCGTCAACATACGAATCCAACGCTGATAAAGAAAAAAAGAAAGCGACCCTTCGTACTACAAGACAGAAAGTTAGTAATCTTTTGAGAGAAAACATTCAAATGAAGCTTCCAAGTTCTGCAACCGAGGAACAAAAGGCTGACTTCAAAGACTTTTTGCATAAGCTCAAAGCTAACTTAGAACCTCCTTCAAGAGATCAGTTGTTGAGGGTTTCAAGATTGTTCAAAGATGATACAGTTCTGGATAACCTTCCAAGACCTCAATTGGTTGCTTTGGCAAAATATATCAATCTGCAACCAATAGGTACAAATCAGCTTCTGAGATTTAGAATCAGAAACAAACTTCTGAAAATAAAGAATGACGATAAGGTTATCTTTTACGAAGGTGTTGACTCTTTAACCACCCCTGAATTACAAGCTGCTTGCATTGCAAGAGGTTTGAAAGTTGCTGGCTTGACCACCACCCAGCTCAAGCACGATCTAAACTTATGGTTGACTTTGAGATTGGACGAAAAAGTTCCTTCCACTTTATTGATTCTATCGAATGCATACACTTATGGTAATTTGGAATCAGACGAAACTATTTTGGATGCATTACAGGCTGTTTTGAGTGCAATGCCAGAAGAAGTGTTCCATGTTGCAGAAGTTGAAGTGGTTGAAGAAGTCAGTAACAAACAAAGATTGGAATTGATCAAAGAACAAGAGGCCTTGATTCATTCTGAAACTAAACAAGATAGTGATGACGGAATCATCGTTCAAGTTAAAGATAAAAAGACCTTGGACGATGACCCAGAACCACTTCCAGAATCAACTGAACCAGCAAAAGAGTCAGAGAAACCAGAAGAGACTGAAGCCAAGAAAAACTGAGTGTGGTTGGATCAGTCTCACGAGTCTGCAAACAAACCGTTTTAGTTTGGGTGTTCATCACTGAATGTCTCTCCTCTGCGGGACAGCATTGTGACTAGATTCCGAAAGAAACCAGACACTAACACTGGTCATCAGCACTCAACTGTACTTAGAAATACACTACCCATACACATACAAACCCTCACACCTTCTTTTTCTTTACGTAAATTCGAGCCTTTGTGCGAAAATCATGAGATCGTTGCCAAATGAGGAAACAAATTTCGCCAAATTTCGCTCTCGAAAAAGAAAAATATACTTACCGAAATTCTCAAGGAAATCATAACAAAAGCCATCAGAAAAAATTCCAGTTGACACATTCCCAAAAACTGTTGTGAATCCTTGAATATATTGATCATATATATATTCTGGGCAGGTTGGAGTTTTGTTTGTTCTCAGTTTTTTATTCTCTTACACTAGTCGCTCATTCATTCCCTCTTTGTTTATAAATAATTCTCAGATCAACGAGTTTTGTCCATTAAAACACATTGCAACGCTTCATAAATCAAACATTAATCATAGATCAAGATGCCATTGTGTGGAAGCTCTAAGAAATCAAGTAAGTACTGCTTTCAACAAACTAACTTCCTCCAGAGTCTCCTTATACTAACAAATACTGTCAGTCGAACGTAAAATTGTCATTCTAGGTGATGGTGCCTGTGGTAAAACATCTCTACTTAATGTTTTCACAAGAGGTTACTTTCCTCAAGTGTATGAACCTACAGTCTTTGAGAACTACGTACATGACATATTCGTTGATGGTAAGCCAATAAAGCTATCTCTTTGGGATACAGCTGGACAAGAAGAGTTTGATCGATTGAGATCATTGAGTTATTCCGATACCCACACTATAATGTTGTGTTTCTCGATAGATTCAAGGGATTCTCTAGAAAATGTGCAACATAAATGGGTTGGTGAGATTGCTGATCATTGTGAGGGTGTCAAGCTTGTCCTTGTTGCTTTAAAATGTGATTTGAGAAACGATGATGATGATGGAGAAGAACATGGTGCTCAGAATGAAAGAAGGGTCAACAAACAAAGTCTCATCAGCTATGAGGAAGGTCTGGCAATGGCAAAGACCATTGGTGCTCTTCGTTACTTGGAGTGTTCTGCTAAAAAAAACAGGGGTGTCAATGAAGCGTTCACTGAAGCTGCTAGATGTGCTTTGACAGCTAAACCAAAGGGAGCTAATGATGACGAGGCAGAAAGTGGGAGTAGTTGTACCATTATGTGATGTTTATATCCAGAAAAATGGGTATCCAGAAAAATAGGTCTAGAGTTCCATATTTATTGTGGCGCTTCAAACTATATACTTATAGTTCAGGACTCTTTGTGTACTTTTATATCAATTAATACACTTCAAGTGTTTGAGGCACTGTAGTTACTTGCAAGATTCTCAACTACATAGTTGAATTGAAGCATAAACTCAAAAAGATATCATTCACATAAACGTTTGGGAATAATTAAATATAAATATAACCCTGGCAGGGTGGAAGTTGAGAGTCTCAGCCACATCATGCATCTTCAAACATAGATTCCAAATACATACTAGGGACTGTTTTATGTGCTCTATTAGGTCCACGACTAGGAGATCCAGCCTTCTCAGGACTTGTGACGGCAATAAGGGGATTGTTATCAATGTCACTCTGGGAGCGATCATGGAAATTTCTCGAAGGACCTGAATAATTACTTCCCTCCGGGGTGCCACCGAAATTACTTATTGAAGATACCATTCTTTGATGGTAGTTCTGTTGTCTCTGTAAATTCATGACTTCAGCTGTTGGTGATACAAACATCGACCTTCTCTTGTTATTATCAGCTGCATCCAACGTTGAGTACATTTTCTCAGTTGGTCTTGTATGAATATCAGATAAGTCACTTAACGAATTGTTCACCAAGTTATTCTCATATAACAGTGGAATTTTGGTCGATGTTCTATTGGGATTGGTTGTATTTGAATGGTAAAATGGATTTGATAGTTTTTCAGTTGAGGTATTACCACTGACACTGAATGAGGAAGCATCAGAGTCGGACAGAGAAAGGGTCCTTTTAGCATCCCTCTGCGCAATGCATCTTCTTATCAGTAAGAATGCCAGTATACACACGGCAATGAAACCAGCAACAGCACCAACGGCAATGAAGACCAACCCCGAAGGCTTATCGGATTTCCATACGTTTGGGTTCTGTAAAGCAGATGGAGGAGTGATGGTGGGTGTCGTCCATGTGGAAGTTGTAGCACCCGCAGCAGTGAGAGCACTCACCTTGGGCATGGAGGTGACCTTGTGCGTGGTGGTTGAAGACAACACCGTTGTCTTCGAGGAAGTCGTCGTGGACATGGCTGAGGATAGGGACAATGACAACTAAATCAAGGGTATTTATAGAATATGGATCAACAACAAAAAGAATGAAGAAGCAGGTCACCTAATGGAATGATCAAGGGGTTTCTTGAAAAACTGTGTGTCTCAGTGAGTGATAGCTATATGATGAAATGAGTGGAAAGGAAGATCAGTGGATTTTCCTTGCGTTTCTTCTCTGAGTGGCCTCTTTTTTTTGTTTTGTACCATCTTTTGCGTTTCATCTCAGTTTTTTTTCTCGCTTCTTCTACGCTTTTAGCAGTGTTTACATTTTGGTAGCGGGCCACATATGTCTGTTTCTTTTAACCGAGGCGCAATATTTAACCGAGATCTATAGCCTATAAACTTCTCGAGTTTCAATAGACTTCCCAGAACTGTCTTGTATATTATCGTTATCACTCGCATCATGGTGGGTAACCTCTCTTTGATATTCTGGGTGATCATGATTCTAACAAACGATGCAATACTGACTCAAATAAGCAGCATTGATCTCACACTCTCCAGAGGTACACGGAGTCTGAAGCATGCTGTACCATGGTGTCAGTTTATATCATCTTTATAGGTATCATCCATATTTGAGTGGTCAATCAAGTCCAGATGACATACATCTTTTCTCAACTCTTGAAACTTCTTATGAATGTTTTCCCAGATCGTGCCAGCGGAACAGTCTGAAGTTTGTACCTTTGGCGGAACCACACTATGAGTCCCTTTTAAAGCCTCTTGAAAATCACTATGAGAAGAACATCTTGCCCTATGTGACATGTAATTTGCATGGCGTTGTTTGGCAAACCCCGGTTTTGGAATTGGTGAGTCTGAAAAGTGAATATATTTCATCCTTTCATACATTATCTGACCAGCAGACTCACCAGTTGCATCAATCTCATAATAAGCAGGCTCGTGTGTTGATGTTTCTAGTCTCATACTTGCGAACAACTGATCTTGAGGATCAGCCATGAATGATACATGGTTCGTCACAATGTTCAATTCTGATGAAAGTGCACCATATACCTGGTGAGGTAATATCAACAATTCCGGAATCTCTAAGAACCTTTGAGCAAATGATAATTCATTCGATGAACCATCCAGTTTATTACCAGTCTGTCTTTCAATGATTTTCTTGGGATTGAAAAGATGATGTTGAAGTAGGTCCATATCATATTCGTCGCTCTCCCTGTTTTCAATCATTTGCTTCATCGACTCATAAAGCTCCTCAGAAGGCTGAATTACCATCACAATGTTTGTAAGTTTGAACTCATCAGTGGTGACATAATTTGGCAATTCATTGTAAATATTGGTATAGAAGTTTCTTTGATTCACCTTCTGAGATAAGGCTTCCAAAGAATCTGTCGAGGAGTATCTGAACTTCTCGTTGAAATCCAGCTTATTTGAAGACGGACTCAAAAAGGGAATAATTGTCTTATCGATTAAATCATTCAATTTGATAGTCCTCTGGTCTGAGGTGAGTGGTCTAAATCCATATTGTGCAGGAGAATATTTTTCTAGTGAGTTCAGGTTCTTATAATCATTATCAATAAGCCAATAAGCTGCTGGAACAGCTATTTTACATGGTGGGATGAAGAACAATTCATCCAAGTGGCCTTTGGGTAACAGAGCATCACTATCCATATAAATGATCCGATCATAATCAGTTTCACCGAACACCATCAGTTTGGTAAAACTTGCCATCCAAACCTTATCTTTGACCTGGTTGATCCTGATAACCTCTGTAGGTTTGACTTGAACATCAAATTCACTACTGAACCTCAAAAGTGCATCATGCTCAAATCTATACTCTAATGGCTCTGTGAGAAATTCACGCTTGACCAACATCACCAATTTAGCTCTTGTCCTGGACCTTCTTAACTCTGACAGAATCAGCATCGCGTTGCACAGATGGTTTGTGGAGGTAGCATAAACAACATAAGCATATCTTGACCAATCGACAGCATTCAATTCTGTATGTTCATAGATGGAATCTATCACTTCAGGATAAATGTACTTGAGATGTGATCTCTCGAAATCTAATAAGGACCTTTCATAATCAACACTTGCAGACGAATCAGTAAATATGCGATCATTCTGGTTGATTTCCTTCTCACTGACAAGATATTTTAAGACAGTATTTGAGGGTGATTCTGTTGATTGGGTGGCCGGTCCATGTCTAAAAAGAGAAAAACCAGAAGAAACAATCAGTATGAGCAGCAAGACTTTGAGAAAGACCTTTCTTTGGGTGTGGTTATTAGGGAGTGTGGGTCTGAGTTTTGCCAATAATGACAGTACGCCATGTGACTGATGAACTTTCTTCATAACTGGTTGAATTGAGGAGATTTTGGTAGTTTGGTGACCTTGAATACAACTTCAAGTGAGTGAGGCCTGAGATGACACTATACGCTTAAAAGCTCAAGCGCGTTATCAGATACTAGCAGGTTGTTTCTGGGATTTGACTGGTTCTGATGATCGTTGGGAGTGAGACGCAGATAAACTAGAGGAAAGTGACAGGTCATGTAAACAAACCGATCAACTTGGAAGAAAGTGATTAAACTGTGACGGATCTCTGTAACATGTGGTTAATGATTGACGTTGAGTGGAAAGGATGAAGGTGGTGCGGTTTATATAGTCCTCTTTCCCACCAATTCATGGTGTATGTCGACTGCTGCTTGCGACGCGACGTATATTCTGTTCAACTCTATCTCATCTGAAAAATATTGGTCGCTTCTTCAGAAGCTAAAAGTCTGCTCAGCTTGACCGCAGAAATCGTACCGGTTGACTGTTGAATATCGACAACGGCTCCATTGGATCTGGGCAATGACTAAAACAATGGACATGCTGCAGCTGCAGCTGTTTGTTCCCATTGGCCATTCTATGTGGATTCATGAACTTGTTAAGAGCTGGATCAGGATATCTGAAATGCACTATCCACTGCCCTTCCCGATCCAAAGGAACACTCCTCTGTCAACAACCTCAGAAAAGACGGCATTGATCCGCGTTCAATAGTTGACGCTAAGTTACACGTGCTTAGTGTAAGGCTTTGAGAGCTTGGTCCGATTTGTACCAGTGCTGTATAATGAGTAGCGCTTTCATGCCTTTTCACGTGTCTTCGCACGTGACTTTCCGCGAACTCGTGAACACAATATATGATCACCCAAAGTCTTCACTGCTTGAATAAAGCTGGAGTGCGACTGCATTTCACTCAATCATATCATTACGGGTACTTTTGGAGACATGTCCCAGAGCAAAAACATCATATATGTGCCGCCACTGAACTTCTCATTGGTAGAAGACGGGATATATCGATCTGGTCACCCCGTGCCAATAAACTTCCCCTTCTTGAAGACATTAAAGTTGAAGACTGTGATATACCTTGGTGATAAAGAGGATAACTTTGACTACTACAAATTCTTGGAACAAGAAAATATAACCTTCAAGTACATACGGATGGAGTCTTCTAGTGAGCCTTTCATAATGAACGATCCAAATGCTATTGTGGAGGCGTTAAAAATCATATTGAATGTTGAGAATTACCCAATCTTGTTGCATTCAAACAAAGGAAAACACAGAATTGGTGTGCTTGTTGGAATCATGAGAAAGCTTCTACAAGGCTGGTCTATTACTGGTGCTTTTGATGAGTATGACAAGTTTGCTGGTGGTAAAGGTGAGAGTGATATTGAATTCATTGAGACGTTTCAAACATCTTTGGAGGTTGAGCTTGAAAAACTTCCCAAATTTGTTAGAATGAACAAAAAACAAGGAACATAAGCAACCATTCCATATCACCAAGAAACACGTCCCTCACTGTTGTGCTTCCTGGTCATTTCAAGCGTCTTCAGCTACACTAATTCATAGAGAAAAAAAAAAAAAAAACCACTCAAACTTTTAATGATGCAATGGGGTATATAAATACAGATACCAATAGGCAAGCCCCTGCTAATGTACAGTTAGAAATCATGACGCGTTACGGAATTGATCTTCAATGTGACCAGCTCAATGATCTATTTTCTCACTTGTAGACTCTGAGAGCTCCTCACTTATCTCAACGTCTTTTTCCTTTTGTTCAATTTTAGCTTTAGCATAGGCATGTGCTCTCCAAGCCGGCACCTCAAACAAATAGTCAACGGCTTCTAATGGAACACCTTTAGTTTCAGGGTAGAAGCAATAGATATAAATAGGAGCCACTGTCATACATCCAGCAAACAAAAAGTAGACACCATATCCCATTGCAGTGAACATGTTACCAGTATAACGAGCAAAAATAAAAGCCCAGAACCAATTACTCGAAGCATTGATGGACCCAACCAAGCCCCTGACGTTCTGTTCATATAATTCAGCACAGTAAACCCAACAAGTACCATTGAACGCAGCACCGTAGACGAAGGTCCAAATATAAAACATGGCCAAAGCAGCTTTACCACCACTGTCCAAACCAGTATTACCAGTGGCTAGTTTCTTAGCTGGATCGTTGATCTTGATATAAGCTCCTAGGTACCACATTGCGATACCACATGGTGCACAACCAAACATGAAAGCAGCACGACGGCCCCATGCATCGACGATGAATAATAGCCAAAACATGGCAGCAACAAACTTAATGATACCAAATAACCCGGTTGATAAGAGTTTAGCACTTGAGCCAGAAAGACCAATAGACTCAAACACAGTAACGGAGTAATAGGTAACTGCGTTGATACCGGAACCATTCTGAATGACAAAGGTTGAAGTGGAAATCACGAGACGATATAAATATTTCTTTGAAGTGAAGATGGTTTTGAATTGCTTGAAAAGGGTGCCTTCTCCATATAACAGCCTTTTAGCCTCACGACTCTCCTCCATACTGGCAATCTCATATTGAACAAACTCATGTTCTCTCGGTAAGGTGGTGATATATGCCAACTTTTCTTCAGCTTGTTCCCTTCTATATTTACTAACCAACCATCTTGGTGATTCGGGTAAGAATATAACACCAATCCAAAAGATTCCACTTGGTATGATTTGCACTGCGAAAGGAATCATCCACTGTGTACGAGGATTGGAAACGTGCTTTGAAACACCAAGATTAATCCAATAACCTACTAAACCACCAATCTGCCATGCTATTTCCCAAAAACCGGATAAAACACCTCTAATAGAAGCTGGTGAAATCTCAGAGATATAAGAAGGAGTGATACCCGAGCAGAAACCAATACCGATACCAGTTAAAACTCTACCAGCATAAATCGCACCTAAACCACGGGAACTATTTGAAGCTAATGAGATAGCAGCACCAAAAGTCAAGAAAAACCCGGAAAGATTCAGAGATACCCTTCTACCAAAAGTTTCACCGATTGGATAGATTAGCAGAGCACCAAAATACGCACCAACATGGAACACACTGATGATATTAGAGTTGACGTAAGTTCTATGAGCTAAAGTCATTTTATCCAACCCGAACTCTTCCTTGAAGGCATCAAGAGTAACTGTACTCCCGATGAAACCAGTATCATAACCAGAAATAACAGCACCAAAGGCGGCTAGTATGGCAAAGACGTAGGTCCTCAGGTTGTAGATCTCATTAGGGATGGTTATGTTTGGATTATCGATCTCAGCTTTCTGCACCTTCAGTGGGTTTTTAAGATCTTTGAGCTTCATGATTGTAACGCCTTTTTTTCCTGAGATCTTTCCACTTCAGGGATCTCCTTGGATTGGTATAGATGATTCAAAGGTCTACCACCTGCAAGTAAGACGATGTATCGGCTGAATCGTCCCGAGGATCTCTTAACCTTGTGGTGGTAGAGTGATGAAGCTTTTTTTTCAACCAGATTTTCCCAGCTTTTACGTAAGAATCATCATGCAAAATTCATGGGGAAAATTTTTTCTTAAAGCTGAGTCACTTTTCCTTGGGGCGGGTTACATCTGCTATGATCACGGGACAATTGATGGTGGTTGCAATATCAATGGAGTCTCGATCAGCCATTGAAACGGAACAAAGTGGAGAGACAGCAGCTGTTTATAACGATCGCATCTCAAAATTCGGTGCTAAAAATCGCTTTGTCAACTGAACTCATCGTTTTATACAGTTTTAAAAGTGCGCTGAATGCCTTCAATAGCCGAGATCCAAGTTACCCGGCCAATAACGTTTTGCTTCGAAATTGATTACATAATAAATTAGCTAACGTCTGCCATTTCGTATCGGGTAAAATAAGTCCAACTTCCATCATGAAAATATCTGAGTCACCAACCAAAGCTGAAGTTTACTGTTTAAAGGTGCTAAAAGGACAACTTGTTTTGCTCTGTTTCGACATTTTACACGAACGACTATGGCATCCTTCAATTTAGATACACTTGTGAGACCAAACATCCTATCATTAGAACCTTATCGCTGTGCAAGAGAGTACGTCATTCTTATCTAATGCTTGAATTTGAATTTCTATTAACACTATTTTAGTGATTTCACTGAAGGTATTCTTCTAGATGCCAATGAGAATGCACATGGTCCTGCTCTAGCTGACCTACAAGAAGAAGAGGAGTCATATGATTTACATCGTTATCCAGATCCACACCAATTGGCTTTTAAAGACCTACTTGCTGATTTTAGAAACTCTGAGAATAAATTTGACTTGACAAAGGATGAACTATTAACGAATGAGAACTTGTGTCTGGGTGTTGGCTCAGACGAAAGTATCGATGCGTTGATAAGAACTGTTTGTGTTCCTGGTAACGATAAGCTGCTGATCTGTCCTCCAACCTATGGAATGTATCATATCTCTTCAACGATCAATGATGTTGGTATTGTTAAGGTTCCCTTAGATTTCAGCACTTTTGAAATCCAACCAGACCTAATCAATGAACAATTGAACAGCGATCCATCAATCAAGATAGTCTTCATCACTACCCCAGGTAATCCAACTGCTAAAAAAGTTGATTTCACCTTGATTGAGAAGATCCTAAGCAACGATAACTGGAATGGATTGGTTGTTGCTGATGAGGCTTATATTGATTTTGCACCAATTGGTTCATCTTTATCAACTCTAGTGAACAAGTATCCGAATTTGGTGGTCTTCCAAACTTTATCAAAGTCATTCGGTTTGGCTTCTATCCGTCTAGGTATTACCTTTTCAAACAAAAGACTATCAACTATACTGAATGCTTTGAAAGCCCCATATAACATTTCAACTCTGACAGCAAATGTTGCCATTAGATCTGTATCAAAGGAAAGTATTGCATTAATGAGGGAACGTGTTTCTATCCTTAATAGTGAGCGATCCAGACTATTGGATGAGCTTCTAAAAGTTCCAAATGTTGGTAAAAATATTGGTGGATTAGATGCCAACTTCTTGCTGGTTCAAATTGTTGACTCTAATGGCCAACCTGATTCCGTATTAGCCAAAAGAATTTATGAAACTCTAGCTACAGAAAAAGGTGTTGTTGTTAGATATCGTGGTAATGAACCTGGTTGTCCAGGAGCCCTAAGAATCACCGTTGGTACCGAAGAGGAAAACAATGCCTTGATCGAGAGAATCAAGGTTGTTATTCAAGAACTACAATGATCATTAAGTGAAGTTAGAATAGATACAAACGTATACACGATATTTAAAGAACGGATGTAACCTCTGATACTTTTCTCTCTCTCAAAGCTTTTGCAATTGAACGCTGTGCTGAAAGTCTTTTTGAGATATCAGTAACCCTCAGTTGTGCAACACTTCTATTTTCCCATTCATGCTCATCAAAATCCTTTTGTTTGTTGTCATATAGTTTATGCAGTATCTTTTCGTGATTGAGATTCATCTTTGAGATCTCGGATGTCAGAGTCTTGGTTTCAGATGAATAATCTCTAGTCAAGTTACTGATATGAGAGATTAATGAATGCACCGAGTCAGAATTAGGAGCCTCCGCAACGAACAGATTAGCCCTGGCTTTCAATGAAAGTAAGCTCTGTTCAGCTTCTCTCAGTTTTTCAAGAACATCGCCATGGTGTTCCCTCACATTCTTCTGTAATAATAACGACTCAAACGAAAGGTCTCTATTCTTTAGAATGACAGGATCGTTCACCTTCTCAGCTGCTAGTATATTTTCTTTGATTCCTTTCGATTGTTTCTCCAAGGCTTGCAGTTTCTCCTTCAACTGGACAGTACTTTGGAGCTTTTCGGACAGCTCAGAACGAAGCTGGGCAGCAGCAGGTAATTTTCCTTCCACAATCTCCTTCAATAGTTTACTTTCCTCCAGTCTCCACTGATATGGATGGCCTAAAGATTTCTCAGAACGTTTTCTTTCAGGATTCATGTGATCTTCCAAGAATAAACCAATATTTTTAGCATTCTCTTCAACCACTGACAATTCAGCTTCAGTGTCATAGATGATTTTCTCCAACTCTTTTAAGGTTGGGTCAGCACTCAATTGTGGATAGTTAACACCTTTTGATGAAACGTAAGGAGGAACGGATCTCGGAATGGTGAACTCGCCAGCATAAACTTCATCGTCTTCGAATGCTTCAATTGCAATAGACGTACACTTTATTTCTTCTGTTTGGATAGCAGCATTATCAATATGAACATAGTCGTACTGGGTTGAAATTTCTTTGTGAGGAGCTTTTTGGTGTTGGACTCCTTTATCAGCATGTTCAACTTGTTGGTCGGACTTCCCTGTGGAAAGTGGACTCGAACTAGAGTTATCATCCATGACTATGACAGACTTCTGGTTTTCAACTTTATCTTGATTCTTGGCCTGTTCGTATAGCTCATCCTCACTAGTCAACTTCAAAGAGACAGAAGAATCGTCATTATCAAGATCTTCATCTCCTATATCATCATTGCCGACATCAAATTCACCTGATGTACCATCATGCAACTCAGAGTCTAGTTTTTCGTTATCGTCATTATCAATCTCGGAAGAATCACCAATATGTGAGTCGTCAGCAACTGAACTTTCGAATGATTGATCAAATGACTGATCATCTCTTGTCTGATCCTGGTCATTAGATTGTATTGCACTATTTTCAGATAAATCCTTGGAATCATCTTCTTGCTCTTCTTCTTCATCATCTTGTACGTTCTCTCCCTTCGATGTGTCTGATAGAGAAGATTCATCAAATCCATTGAAAGTTTCGTTATCAATCTCTGACTCTATTTCGCTTTCATCTTGGTCGGCCACTTGAGTTGATGGTGATTCCTTGTTCTCCACCTTTGAATCTTCTGTTGAAAAAATATCTTTACCACCAAAAGCCACCTTCTTCTCGGCAAAGGCACCGAATCCAGAACTGCCAACACTGAATGATTGTGAAGTATTTGCCCCAAGTCCACTACTACCAGACGTACTTTGTAAAGCTGGCTTTCCGAAACCAGTGGATCCAAATGCAGTGCTTCCAAAAACGTTGGATGAACCAAATCCACTGGCACTTGAACTAGATAATGGGTTTCCAAATGATGTTGGACCAGTTGGAAATGAAGTTGGACCTGAAGTAGTTAATGATGGTGTGCTATCAGATTGGCTATGAGATTGTTCAACATTTGAACTAGATTGATCACTGTCTTCTTCTTCGCTGTCTTCATTTTCATCATCGTCATTGTCATCTTCATCTTCATCTTCTTCCCCGCCATCTTCCCTTAAGATATCATCCTTCTTCTTAGTAACTCCGTCAAGAAACGAATCAAACTGTAGTGATTTTTCTTTCTTGTCTTGTTGAGATCCGAACAAACTTGAAGATGGTGATGATCCAATGCCACTGAATGGTGATGATGTTGAATCTGCTTTAGCAAGATTACCAAATGGCGAGTCAGTTTTTGGAACAGCTGAGCCAAAAGGAGAAGCGCTTGTTGTTTTATTGAACAGGGCAAATGGGCTTTCGTTTCCCTTGGAAACTGCTGATGGTCCGCCAAAGGGGTTATCAACTTTAGTGTCTTCTCCGCGAGACGTACCAAATACGGATCCCTTCTTTGATGCAAAACTAGCAAATCCAGAGGTTGCATTAGGGGCAACAGTACTAAATGGTGAAGCATTACTGGAAGAGCCGAATGATGATGAACCAAAAGATGGCGCAGCTGTGCTTGGTTTAGCACCGAACCCAGATGAGCCAAAAGTGTTGTTTGGGGAACCGAAAGCTGTATTACCAGTACTTCCAAAAGATGTTGATCCAAAAGTTAGAGGCTTGTTTTCCGGCTTGTTTGATATGGTACTTGATGTTGAGGCAGCACCTCCAAATGCGGAAGACCCAAATGCTGGTGCTTTTGTACCAAATGAAGCTGACCCAAATGCTGGCGCGGTAGACCCGAAAGATGTTGATCCAAAGGCTGGTGCATTAGAACCAAGAGAAGTTGACCCAAATGCTGGTGCAGTAGATCCCAAAGAAGTTGACCCAAAAGCTGGCGTTGTACTCACAGGAGCCGTACTTCCTGAAGCTGTTGATCCAAAAGCAGAAGTACTGGTGGTTTTTGGTGCGGAAGATTCATATTCATCAGTCGGGCTGGTTTTGGCTTCCTTACCTGTGCTGGTTTCTTGTGCGAGAGTGGCAACAGCTGATGATCCAGCTTTGGCATGTTCCCAAAGGTCATCTTCATATGATCTAATACGATCTGGTACAAAGTTTTTCTGCTTCAAGTCATGGATGTGGAAAATATTCCAAGATTGAATCCTACCATCATCACCTAAAGCCCATATGGTTGGCAACCATTCTGCACGAGAAATTCCAGCACAAGGTTCTATAACCTCTCCGCCTAATCTCGTATCATATATCAAACCTGTAGAAAACACATCACTCTGATCATCTTCTCTCATTGGATATGCGGCTCTGTTGAAATCATTTAGTGGTTCAAGTTGTGTTTCCGGAGTCAATGCAGAAATCTCAACAGATAAAGCAGATGCCAAGATAGTCAACGATGGTAGTGATTCTGAGAGGTTGTTCAAAAGTACTGAGTATACTTGGGGTTTTCTCCAAACTGAACTAAAGGTTGGGATTGCGTCAAATGTTTCTCTGAAATGGGTAGAGCCTTGCTTGGAATCATGCTCGATCAAGAAAGCTTTGAAATCGTTGTAGTCGGGTTCACTTTCAGGATCAGGTGTGAGTTCGTCACCTATCAGGACAAAGAACAGTTTTGTTGATAGCCATGTCAATGATAGAGGTAGACCATCTATATCTTCTGGAACTGTGAAATTAGCGGCTTCAGTGCCATCCAAGCGAAGCTGCTTTATAGATCTGTCATCTTTCGACACAGCAATCTGTTTTCCCTTTGGGGACCAACTAAAATCTAAAACACCTTCAGATATCTTTGTTACTGACTTTTCGGATAGTTTGACGAAACTCAATGATTTATCCAATGATAGCACAGCAACCAGGTTACCATTTGAGGGACATGGACATATTGCATCGATCTCAACTGGGAGAGACAGTGATTCAAAACTTGATGCAGTAATATTATGATAGTCCGATGTATTGATAGGAACAAATTTCAGTTCATTCTTGAGTGAGTATATCAGGTTTAGTTCATCCGAAGAGAAATAAATACTGTTAGCACCTGCGATCTCTAAAGTATGTGCACCAGTTTCATATTGTGCTTTGCCTTCATCAATGTCCGATCTCAGGTCTTTTAAAGTTCCTATGACTAAACTCGTTGGTCCTATAGCAGCAAACAGTCCAGAATGAGGAGCATAGGCAAGGTTGTTCAGCCTCTTGTACGGAAGTTTTTCATTAAAATCTGCAACTAGTTGGATTGACCCTCCAATTGCACTGAAACCAAAATCCTGAACAAAATGATGTTAGTATTGAGCTTGAAGTTTGGCTTAGGATTCAGAAAACATACATTACTGGTATCAGAAGGAAACTCTTCAGTCAACTCACTCATCTTGTAAGTGATTGAGGGATAATTGGTATACTAGCTAGTTTATATCGTTAGACTGTGCAAGTCTTGCTGATATTGAGAAGAGTAAACAAAAAAAAAGTAGATCAACTTCTAGCGCCGGGTAACTCAAATATAGGAAGTTCTGGGAAACTGTTGATGAGCACTCTACGCAATGAGAATCTACAGACTTGATACAGTATATCTTGTTCTCTATTAGAAATCAAGGAGTAGTCTAAATATCGCTTATTACCTCATTTCTTAAGCAGAGAAAGATAATGACCAACCTAATTGGTGGACTGGTTCAGCTAATTTCAAAGCGTCAAATGAGATACCTAGACCTAATTTAACACCTGGTCTCAAGACTTGTTGGTAAGATAAAGCAGTTAAACCGGAGTCAGCAACTTTAGCTTTGACAAAAGCAGTTTCATCCAAGACGTATTTGGTAGCAAATTCAATACCAACGGCTTTACCAGCAGCAGCATCGGCTTTTGAATCCCAGGTAGCTTTGGCACCAGCTTCAACTAATGGAGAAACTTTGTGGTAGTAAGCAGCAGAGAAGACTGACAAGTTATTGGTGGCAGAAACAGAGACGTTGTAAACTGGTTGAGCGTAACCAACAGCAGCAGAGTAACGAGTAACTTTGGCGGAAGAGATATCGTAACCAACTTCAGCACCTGCGGTGAAACCATCATGACCGACAGTGGCATCACCGGTGAATAATGGACCTTTGGTCAAGTCAAAGAAAGCTCTGGCAGTAACAGATGGTTGAGTGAAGTAAAGGTTCAATTTGGCACCTTTGGAACCAGTTGGGACTAATGAAGTCAATAACTCAGCTTTTAAACCTGGGGTCAACAATTCAGCTAATTCAACTTTGGTGTCCAAAACATTCGCAGTGTTCCAGCCTTGAGTTAAGGTCAAACCAGTGGCTTTATCAGAGAATTTAGCATCTAAGTTACCAGCCAAGGTGTTGTTCTTGGAAGCTTTACCTTTAACGGTGAAAGCGACACCATTTGGGGCTTTGGTTGAGATATCAATAGCAGCTGGAGCAGCGTGGAAGAAATCTTTGTTCAACAAACCGTTTTGGTTTTTGGAGATATCAGAGTAAACAGGTGGAGCCACTGAAAATAACGAGTTAGTTAGTATATCATTGATCAAATCAAAACAAAAGAATGGAGATCCCAATGGAACCGCTGTACAAAGAACAAGTGAAGAATAACTTGACCATACCCGAGAACTTGGTGAATCTGGGTGACATATACTGGATTTCACTGGATCAATTGTGTAAATACGCACTTTTTGTAAAGTATTGAGGAAGTTGGATAACTAGTTAAACACCTGAAAAGGGGCAAAGAAGTAGTGGACCTGGTGCAATTTTGTGTGTTTTTTTTTTCATACTCGTGGTGGTGATGATGTTTCCCGAACCAGTGAAATCTCAACAAAAAACGTCGAATCGCACGTGAAAGTTCAAAAAGAACCAGCCGAGTAAGCCATTAGATCCAGTGTTGTGCAATTGCCCTTCGAGTGAGGTGATGGCATTGGGGATCGGCCCACCGTGGGGTGCTAGTAAAAACGTTAGTTTGCTTCCACAGGCTATAAGTTTACCCAACCTCGTGCCCTCACTCCATCTGGCCAATCAGAAGGCCTTATTTCCCCGAGAACGAAGACTCATTTCGCGGGGTTAGTAGTTAGTCGACGTCGTCGTCGACGTACTTAGTGCTACAAGCTGCTGCTAGTACTACTACATTGGTACAGCTGGTAGTAATACACGGAGCTGTCTGATACAATCATCTCAAACATTTTGATCATCATAAGTACATTTTTTAAACCTAATAAACTAGAATATCCATAAAGCTCTCCAATCAATGAAGAGTATCCCATACAAATTCAGACGATTTATTCCAAAAGCTTCTTGACTTTTAATCTGACAGCTTTGATTTGGGTATAGTTATCAAGAGCTTCAGCACCCATTTCTCTACCAACACCAGATTCTTTGTAACCACCGAATGGAACAGAAGCATGGAAATCGTTGTAAGTGTTGACCCAGATAATACCAGCTTCCAATCTGTTGGAAACATCAATGGCTCTGTTGACATCGCTGGTGTGAATACCGGCAGCTAAACCATATTCAGAGTCATTAGCTCTACGGATCAAATCATCAATAGTTTTGAACTTAGCAACAACAGCAACTGGACCAAAGATCTCTTCTTTCAACACAGCGAAATCATCACCGACATCAGTGAAGACAGTTGGTCTAACAAAGTAACCTCTGGTACCCACTCTTTCACCACCAGTCAATAAAGTGGCACCTTCTTCCTTACCCTTTTTGATGTAATCTAGAACAGTTTGGAATTGATCTGGAGTGGTTTGAGCACCTTGATAGTTTGATTCATCAAATGGATCACCAACTTTCAATTTTTCAATCTCAGCCTTGAAAACTGGGATGATCTTATCGTAGATACCTTCTTGAATGTAAATTCTTGAACCAGCACAACAAACTTCACCACCATTGAAGAAGATACCAGTGATCAAGTTTTGGACAGTGGATGGGATATCAGCATCATCGAAAACAATGTTTGGAGATTTACCACCTAATTCTAAAGTGACTTTTTTAATGTTAGATTCAGCAGCTGCAATCATAACGTCTCTACCGATAGCAGTGGAACCAGTGAAAGCAATCTTTTTGATCAATGGATGTCTCAAGATAGCATCACCACATGTTCTACCAGCACCTGGGACAATGTTGATAACACCAGCTGGGATACCAGCTTGAACAGCAAATGAGGTAGCATAAAGGGCAGATAATGGAGTAGCAGAGGCTGGTTTCAAAACAACAGTGTTACCAGTGGCTAAAGCTGGACCAATTTTCCAAGCCCACATCAAGATTGGGAAATTCCATGGAATAATTTGACCACAGACACCTAATGGTTCTCTTTTGGTATAGTTGAAGTATCCATCACCGGTGTCGATGGTTCTACCATCAACTTTATCAGCGAAACCAGCAGCAGATCTCAAATATTCAATGACAACACGAACATCGTGTCTGGCACAGTGCAAAGCCTTACCGTTATCTAATGATTCAACAGATGCTAAGGTTTCTTTGTTTTCGTCCAATAAATCGGCCAATTTGTATAGAGCTCTACCTCTGACAGATGGTTCAACACTTGACCAAGATTTGAAAGCTTTGTAAGCGTGTTGAGTGGCAACCTCGACATCTTCACGACCGGCTTCATATAGATCGACGATCAATTCTTCAGTAGCTGGGTTGACAACTTTGAATTTTTTACCACTGATGGATGGAACCCATTCATTGTTGATGAATAGACCAGTTGGTTGTTCGTAAGTGATACCGTTTGGTAAGTTGATTGTAACTGAAGGAGCTGACATTTTGATAAACTTTCTAGTGAAAAAGTGAAAGATCTACTTTAGTTGAAGTTGGGGAATCATCATTTATATAGATGAAAATAGCACGTCCATGGAAATCCGTTTCAAAGAGCAAGACCCGAGCCTGGGTTTCTCTCTCTGCATCGAGCGGGTCATCTATAATTCTAGATGTTGGGTATAATTATTAATCGTAGCCCGTAGGACTCCATGTTCAGTTGGTACTTAACAGCGAGACTAATGTTTTACTTTTTTTCAGGGACTCGCCGTCAGCCCGTCACTACTTTGTTGGGCAAGAATCAGAAGGAGGGACCGTCTTGGGGTACGCGACAATCGCCGAGCTTGCTTATAAACGCTGGTGGGATTTGGCGGTGGTGCAGCTAGGGCCATGGTCCCTCGAGAATCTAAGAGGGCGTCGGCGTCTCTAGTCTTCAATCGAAGAATTGTACCGAATGATAGAATTAGAGCTCCATCATATCCGTAGTATTGCTGGTAGTAAGCAATTAGTGGTCCCGCAATTGGCGAGCTGTTGACAAGCACCCCAGACAGCAGCTTAAGCAAAAAGGGAATTCCCCACGATCAGGCTGAAGTAAACACCCACTTTCACAATCCGATCTGCTGATTGTTGTTGCTCAGCCATACTCAGCTATTGATCAGTCTAGCGTATTTGGGACTTAAGAGTTAAGACCTTTGTAGAATTCGCAGTAGCGCTACTATTTTTCTGACCCTGCAAATCTGGGGTAAACGGGAGGGGCTCCGCTGGCTCTAACGCCGAGTTATGGGATTGAAGGAATTATAGCTGGGTTGAAAGGGAAGATGATGGGAAGATGATGGGATGATATCATCCAAAGACACCTGATTGCTTCAAAGGAGTAATGGATTACCTCTATGTGGTCATCTATCATCGAGAAAGGTGCTGTTACAAATAGCTGGGCCAAGTGGTACGTCTTTCCAGTTTCCCGTTAATGTCAGTAGTGGTCGCAGAACGTCGCACTAAAAATACATATCTCGGTAATCGGTCGCGCCGGTAGCAACGAAGATTCCCAGCTGCTGGAGTCATCGAAGTTTGATCGCTTCTTCGACGACCCAGGGACTAGACACAGAACTTACAAGGGTTCATTTCGAGTCTTGAGCCCTTGTGTTGTTATCTAATACACGTAGCAGATGATTACTGATTAGAGATGTCTGTATTCGTGATCTCTATAGCGTGTTCGGTAAATCTCGACGTCGGAGTTTAAAGCCAAATTAACCACAGAGTTCAACTCAAGAAACCCTAATGGTTTTCTGCTGTGATCTGGCACATGAAATCGCCATTCCTTTCACACTCAGACCTCTAGAATCGTCGGCTCTCTGTTGTCCGTCAGGTTATTTCAACCTCCAGAGTGCTAGACATGAGTTAAGCGGAGACTACAGAGTCTCAGCGTGAGTCTCCAACATTGGTCCGATTCCCTTATGCCACGGCTATAGAAACCAAGCTTTGACGTCTCCGATGAATAGCTATTAGCTATCCGACGTACTTCTGGCGTTGGTGATTTGTAACCACTAATCACTCGGTACTTATCACAGCTCACATGTTGATTAATCATCAGGCTGAATCGCTTGGTTTCCGTGAAAAGATTACTGCAACAGAGAATTTTGACCGTTCGGTTAGTTCTTCTATATACCAACTATTTTCCCGCCCCTGCTCGATTGATGGGTTTTGCACCTCGAGTACTGATTCTCTTCTTTCAATAAGTACATCACTCTTTCTCGTATAACTCGTGATCAATAACGTCCTGTTCATGTCATCACTTGTCATATACTAGAAGCTTCGCAGCTTAGCTTTCAGACCTACGTTGTCAAGAGTAGGAACTCCAAATAACTCAGCATGATGATTGTTCATTAAACTCACACACGTAGCTCAACTGAATGATTGATGACACAATTACAAAGTTTCTAATTCTAAGATTTTTTGGCTTCTGCAATCTGCTTTCTCAACTCAGCAATCTCCTCTTGCTTCTGCTTCAGATACTGTTCCAGTATCTTCACCTGACTTTCAACTGTGTCTATATCATCAGATACATTAGATAGACTTGTTCCAGACTTACTTGCTTCAACGAGTTGTTTCTGTTTATAAGCCAAAAGTTGTTCCAATTCTCTTCTAATCAATAACGTTCTGTTAGTTGTGTTTGAAGATTGACCATTGAGGACAGACGATCTTTCATTCTTCTTGCGTTCATTTTCTGCCTCAGCAGCAGCAATTTTCTGCTCCAGGTCAGCTAGTTCTCTTTTCAATCTAACTTCTTCCCAATCTGTGTCTTTAGTCGATGAAAAATCAGTACCTTTAGCATTATTGGATAAACTACCTCCAAGTCTTTCTAGGTAATTTTCAGCAAATGTATGTTTTGTAGCAGGCCTAGAAGGGTTGATATTTGCTTGATGTGAGTCCAAAGAATATTCAGGAACTTCTTTTGAGAATGTAGCTCTCAATGAAGGTGGGACACCTCTTGGAATCTTCTTTCCATTTTGACGCTGGTTCAGCATATGCAAGAAAACAAGTGCTTGATCTTTATCGATTGTTTCTGACGATCTTGGGTTAACCAAATTCCACGCAAATCTGGCATCTGTTTCAGGAACATTAGTCAATGTACTAAAGAGTCCATTCAAAGAATCATATGTTATTCTTCCAAATCTGTCACTGGCCGAGGAATATATTTGTTCATAAGTTGACTTGTCAGCAGGTGAAATGTACCAATCGAATTGACCATCTGAACCATCTTCATCATCTTCTGAGTCGGAGTATCCTCGTTGCCCGGATAGAGCTTGTTTTGCTTGGATCAAATGAACCTTGGAGGAGGGCACTAGCCATTCAGGCAATTGACCAGGTAAACTTGAAACAGTTCCATTAACCAAATCAAAGATCAGTCTCATACAAATACAGAACTCCTCGAAATCCAAACTACCATCTTGATCTATATCAGCTAGGTCCCAGATCTTTGATAAGTTGTCATCACTTAGTTTTGAGTTCTTCAAAACAGGAGAAACCTGATCACCAGATAACTTGTTATTAACTGGATGTAACCCGTTGAAAATCTCCCAGTATTTCTTGATTTCCCATTCTTCTAGTTTCGGAGCCATTGTTTATGTTTGTATCGCAATTGCAAGAGTACTTGATTGATATTTTATGCGATTGTATTTACCAATTCGTTTATCGGTGATGTTTCCATTAATTCCACATTTCAGTCGCTAAAGTGGGTTACTAGTTACCCTCTCTTAGAAATATCACGTGACTAATATGTTATGTGCCCGGAGCTCTCATCAGCATTTGCTGTGAGGCCTAATGTAGTAGAAGTCATTATCATCCACTTTCCTAGTGAGTTTGCACACTTTGCAGTCCAATAACAGTCCCAAACTCATTTATGAAGCATTAAAGTATATGCTTGATATTAATACTGTTTATTTTGCTCATAAGTGCTCGTTGAGACAGTGATCTAATGGTTCAGAGCTTCAAGCTGCTATCCAGAAATCGTATCCAAATATTGAAGACTGAATATATGGCACTGCTAAACTATAAAGGCAAACACTGACGCGCGCACCATGTGTATCTCTTCAGCTTAAGCCCAACTTAAACCCAAAATGGATCCACAAGAGTGTTCCTCATTTCTCAATGCGGTTCATTTCATTTCCTAAAAGGGCCTGACGCGAAACAGGTGATGTTCGGATGTCTAAAATTTCATAATGAAACGCGTTAATATTTTGTTGAAAGGAGCTATAACGTGCAGCTTCAAGACGCGTTTTGGTGTTTATATTTTGGTGTTTTGTGCGTCTAAATTCAAGGAAGAGCATCAAAATGTACACATTTAACCCTTTGAGCTTCTGAAAGGTACACAAAAGGTCGATTAATGTAGGAATGTTTTTCAATGATGGGAAAGGTTAGGGAAGGGTCTGTGTGTGATGAGATCTATCAAAAGTTTCACGTTTCCTCCCTCCTTCTTCCCTCGAAGTTCAACTATCAAGCCCAGTTATTGTTTAATCGTCACTCATTTTAACCACTTGGTATAGTCAACCTCAATCACACAATGAGGACTCTTTCATATCTATCGATACTTACATCACTAGTGACATTGGTCACTTCAACGCCATATGAAGGATTTCCTTTCAACGAACAACTACCAACCGTTGCAAGGGTTGATGAACCATATTCCTTCCAGATCTCTAATGAAACATACCTATCATCAGTTGGCACTGTCACCTATACTGCTGAAGACCTTCCTAACTGGTTAAGCTTTGACTCTGACTCAAGAACTCTATCAGGAACACCATCGAGTTCAGATGTTTCCACCAACGTCACATTCACCTTGATCGGTACAGACTCAGAATCATCTTTGAACGTCACACAAAACCTAGTTGTTTCTGACTCAACAGGGCCTACAACCTCAGATGTCTACACTGTTTTATCACAGCTCGCTGACTTTGGTCAGACAAATGGATTGAATGGTCTTGTTCTATCACCAGGGGAGGTTTTCAACATCACTTTTGACTCACGAACTTTCACTTCAGATGATTCAATTGTTGCTTACTACGGCAGATCATCTGATAGAACTCCTTTACCAAATTGGTTATTCTTTGATTCTTCAAACTTAAGATTTTCCGGTGTTGCTCCAGCTGTTAATTCTGAAATTGCACCAGGTTTCTCATATAGTTTTATTCTGGTCGCATCTGATTATGCTGGATTTTCAGGTGAAGACGTTGAATTTTACATCATTGTTGGTGCTCATGAGTTAACCACGACTTTGAAAGATACCATTCATATCAATGGATCTGCTGGTGATGTCTTAGATTATGAACTTCCTCTTGAGAGTGTTTACTCTGATGGTCAGGAGATTTCATCTGCTAATATTTCTAATATTGCTTTGAATGGTGCTCCAGATTGGTTGAGCTTAGAGAATTATGCTCTTGTCGGTACTGTTCCAGATGATTATACTTCAAGTAATACCACTTTCAATGTTACTATCTATGATCTATATTCCAACTCAGTTACTCTATTTTTTGAAATTCAATCAATCAGCTCACTATTCTCCATTTCATCTTACAGAGATGCCAATGCAACAAGAGGTGACTATTTCCAATACTACTTCTTACCATCTGACTTCACTGATTATAGTTCAACCAATATTTCAGTTGAAATTGATGATAGTAATGACTGGTTAACCTTTCACAAAAGTAACTTAACAATCAATGGTGAAACTCCTGAGGATTTTGATGAAGCTAAAATTACTGTCATTGCGTCTTCTTCTAAATTGGAAAATGAGCTTTCATTTGAAATCTATGGTGTTGATCCAATCACAACTTCATCATCCAGTTCCCATAGCTCATCTCATAGTTCTCATAGTTCTCACAGTTCCGGGTCTTCATCTACGGGTAGTTCTTCTTCTTCATTGGCAACTGCAACATCTTCTTCTTCTGCTATTGCCACTTCAACTACCACTACAACAAACAAAACCTCGGGATCTAGCAGCAACAAATCCCTAGCAATCGGTCTTGGAGTGGGTATTCCTGTTTTTGCCTTGCTAGTTGCTGGTATCCTATTATTCTTGTGTTGCTTCAAAAGACGTAAGAACACCGTTGATGATGAAAAAGATGAGAAAGAAGGCTATACCCCAAAGATTTCCAAACCTATTTTGGGAAACCCAGCCAATGGACCAAATAGTAGATCACCAAATGGCTTCCAAACACCATCAGGACAATCACCTGAAAAGAATGGAGATTGGACTGAACCACAGAGACTGAGTGCTTTGAACGTTTTGAAATTAGATGAAAAAGATTACTTTGATTCTGATTCTGATGGTTCTTCTTCAACAAATGTTGGTTCATTTGATAGTCTTCATGATGATACTCATTCATCTTTGTACCAAGATGCATTACAAGCACAAAGCACAGACATGTTAATGACCAATACTGCTTCAAGAGATCCGATTCCAAAAAGATCATGGAGACAGACGATTGATTCAAAAATCAACAGAGAATCATTGAATTCTCTGGCAACCGTCTCAACAAATGAACTCTTGAGTATCAGACTCGCTGAAGATGATGATATTTATAGGGATCCAAGAAAATCAAGTTTGGGATTCAGAGATTCAGTATTTTTAGGATCAACTGCTTCGTCGATCTTGACCAGAGATGATAGCGGTAATCTCCAGAAATTGGATAGTGATGGTAATATTGCTGGTACAGCCAGAGACACTCGTCAAAGAGTGTCAAGAGCTACAGATTTAGACATCTTACAGGAAGAACTTTCACCTCGTTTACCACAAGGTATCGATCATGATACTTCTTTCTCATCAGCAAACACATCAGGTGGTGAAGAATTCTTCCCAGTGAATACAGAGAGTGGAACCGTTCAATGGAAACAGCAAGAAAGATCAAAGTTCACATTCGAGAGTGATCCCGATAAGAATACCATAACGCAACACAAGAATAATTCCAAAGCTAGATTAATGGATTTCACTGATAGAGCTCGTGCTGATACAAGTAATGATATCACACAATCAACTGGTGAGACTGCTGAGATTGAATCGCTGTGATATTTGTGCTCTTCTTCGCATGTTGATCATATCATTACGTTACGAGTTTTATGAGTTTGCTTTTCTTGGTGTTGTTTGTTTTGCTCTTTCTGCTTCTATCGTTTTTACATTTTCTTCTTTTTATATGGACTGTTCTTTCTGGATAATATTAATAATTTATGTATTCTAGTCATGATTTGTAGTTTGTTTGAACTCGGATAAGTTTATATTGAATAGCAAATAGGATGGTGTAGGTAAACTAGCTTACTTCTTACTTTTCAGTTGTTGAGCATAACGAGCTGTTTCTTGTGCTCTTCTTCTACCCTCAACGAATTCAATCATTTCAGAGTATGTTTCTGGGATGACTGATGAGTAACCTGGATCATTTTGACCATCCTCAGTTGATTCTTTTGGAACAAAGTATGAATAAATAAATGAACCTGATGGTGTCTCTTTGGTATCGTTCAAGTCTCTAACTGAAGTATCCACTTTGACTTGTACTAAAGTCCCTGGTCTGTTTAAGAAATCATCCGGATCATTGGTCAATCTATTAGCAGCGTGAGAGCCGAAATGTAAGAATCCATCAAAATCATCACCACTTTCTTTATCAGGCAGAGCACTTTTAACATCAGACTCATGGACATGCTCGGTATAAACAACAGTGGATTTCATGTAAAGTACTGATCCCACAGGAACTGGAGCTCTGAAAGTTGTAGAATCTAGAGAGACAAATCTTGGAAAGGCTCTTGAAAATGAGGCTGCTGTACAATAAGCTAACTCGAATGTCTGTCTCATTAGATAACCACCGAAAATCATATATGAGTGTCTGTTTCTATATTGAGGCTGCATGAATGAGGTTGAGTGAGTGACTGTATCTTTCATATAGGTGATGCTTTTTGGTAAATCTTTATAATTTTCTAGTTTCTTGGATTCCAAGTACATTGAGTGGATGATGGAGGATTCTTCGGCAGTTGGTGGTTTTTGACTTAGATTCTCTTGTTTGGCAATGACTTTTTTGGCAGCATTATGAGACTCAGCACGTCTAAAATCAATCCACTCTTTTTCAGTAACAGGTAATAGTCTGTTGACAGGGAATGACTTGTGAGTTTCAGGATTCCTTGCAACGAATGTGAAACTAGCTGTTAAGAAAACGTCTTCTTCTTTAATATCTTCTTCTTTCAAGTCTTTCTTAACAGCTTCTTCGGTCGTTGAGGCTTTGATAAGAATCTCCATTGATGATCTACCAGTCCATATGACAGAACCTGAAAGGATGAAGTTTCTGTTTTGAATATCATCAACCCTCTTCAACATGTAAATACGATCGACGCTTGCAGTAACAATGATTGGAGCAGCTGGTAAACAATGACGATAACTGATTCTACCAGCCAAAGCATCTAGATCTTGGAATAGTTGACCCATACGTAATCTTCCAGCAGCACTTGCATAGAAATCAGTTAACCATGGATCTTCTTTGAAAGGAAGGACCAAGAAACTGAAAGACTCAGATCTTGTTTTATCAGCAACACTTGGTACTTGAGGAGTATTATACGAATAGGAATCAATGACTTTACCCTGGGCCAACTGGCGCTTTCTTTCAGCCAAGGCGGTTAACCAAGTGGCTCTGTCTTTGTTTTCTAAGTTCATTGCGACTCTGGTGGCGTCTCGTCTATCAGCCAGCACAGAGGCAGTGGCATCTTCAGCAGCACTGGCATCGATTGAACCAGACGCGTTCTTGTTCAGGGACGAGTTGAGACGGTACAAGGCTCTTGGTGCCCTGGAGAAGGCCAGTGAGCTGGATCTTCTTGAAATGGCCAACATTGGTCAATTGTTCTTTATATTTTTGTTGTTGTTGTTGTTGAAGGAAGGCAAACAGGGTTTAAGATATTTTATACAAATAAGTTTTTTATACGGTGAGATTTCAAAGTGCGTTTTTAGTCGGATAATCAGTCGGTCTTTGTCTCTGTGTATTCTCTGGCTGAAGGCTCAAACTCCAACGGCCATCCGTTTTCTAACGTTAGATCTTCTCCTCTGTGGAGTCTCCACTTCTTTAACAGAGGCAGCCCAAATTCTGTTATCGCACTATCAGCTGGTGCCTAGCACAGCTCGCTCAGCTTCTCAACCCGTCTTTTCTCTTCCGGTAGGGCTGTTTTGTCGTTGTACTAGGCATAGTTCCGTGAAATTCCGGGTGGAGCGTTCCCTCTCCGACTCTCCTCAGCAATACCCGGCCCCGCCTGGTGCCTCCGGTGCTGAATCGCTGATACACTAGTGAGGTTAACCTCAGATCTCACAACTCGGTATCTACTCGCATTTCGAACATAAATCAGCCGTCACAATATTGAGTACAGACTACAGTCACTCCCTTTTCAATCTCGAATACTTGAAGAAGACCTGTTGATTATAGGTGTCGATTACAGGTCACATTGACCAGTGCTCCATCACTGATTCGTGAGGTTGTCTAGACGTACAGCGTACTCGGTGCTCTACGACAAGATCAATGGATACGGTGTGACTTGTGTCAATATCACAATCTGTTAGTAATACCATCACGGATCATCTTAATCAATACCTCCAAAATAGATCCAACTTCATCTCATTTTGGTACCTTTCCACCAGTACGTCGTTTGAGCTTGACTGAAATTGACACAAAAGACAGAAGGGCCATGAAATCTTCAGCACTACCACAATGTGTCCTATACCAGTAATTAGTCACGTGAAGTTGCGAGAAACACGTGACATGTAGCAATATCTGACAGGGTGATTGTGGTTGGGGCCACAGAGCTGTGGTTGAGTTTATCCTTTGGCAAAAAAAACTGTGGAATGAAAATGAATATATTAACAACAACAGGAAACCCACATTCATCTTTCTTGTAGTTTCAGGTTAGCTAGTTGCTTCACAGAGTGACCAGATTCATAAATAATTAGAGAGCTTTTGGGAAGAAGGCTCTGACTCTGAAGTTACACCAAGAGAAGGCCATAGAACAAAATGAATCACGATAACAGTCTCACTTCAGCTGCTTTGTTGGAACAGTTAGTTTACGTTGACACGTTCATGCCTGAAATAGACGACCCATCCCAACTTGATGATATATTAGCCGCTGAACTATCTGCTTTTGCTGATGATTCTTTTGTGTTCCCTGATGAAGAAAAACCAACCAACAGCAGCAACAACAATAATAATGGTGATGAGGATTCAAATGGTCACAATAATGGAGATCATGACGCTATGATTGATAGATTCAATCAAATTAATGGCAGTTTCAGCCAGTTGACGAACAATAACCAAGATTCCAATCAAAATAACAACCTCGGTTCAAGACCGGGGGTCAAGACTTTCAGTACGTTACAGCAAAGTTCGTTCAATACAGGGATTTCCAATATCCTTTCACCATTAAGCACCTTGACCAACAACCACAGCTCTCATCCATCTTTATCAGAATCATTGCAACAACATCAAATCCCACAACAGTCACAACAACAATCATTAGGTTCAGGAAATGATTTGTTGACAAATCTACCAAAAGTTCCAGTCCCTCCAGGTGCACAATCTTCCTTAATAGCGGCAGGACTCTCACAAACACAAATCGATGCCTTGGCTGCATTGATTGCTCAACATCAAGCTCCTGAATCCGGCTCTACGACAGTAGGAACACCATCACAGCAGATAAATACGTCAAACATAACCACCACTTCTCTAGCACAATTGGATCAGTTGGTAAAGAGAGAGAATGTTCCGGGCGGACTAAGTCTTGGTAGCAATAATAATAATGGATCATCCTTCAGAACAAATAGTATCTCAACCAGTCAATTGAACAAAACTGAGAACACCTCTCCGTTGTCATCTAGTAACAATACCCCAGCAGCTAATGGTAATTCTGGCAGAAGAGGCTCAGCTAGACATGAATCATCCGGATCAGGAGGCGAGGTTGATATTGATAAGCGTAAGAGAAATACGGAAGCTTCTGCCAGATTCAGAATCAAGAAGAAATTGAAAGAACAAGAATTGGAAAGAAGTGTCAGAGAATTAAATGAGTTAACAATAACTTTGGAGAAAAAAATCCAAACCTTGGAGATGGAGAACAAGTTATTAAGAAACTTGGTTGTTGAGAAAGGCGAACAGAGAAACAATGATGAGTTGGAACAGTTGAGAAAAAGAGCAAAAACTAATAATCAAGGAAATAATGGTTCTTTCGAAGAATTCCGTGAAGTTTGATTAATATTTTTGTTACCTCAGTTCAAGCATCTTATATTATTGGATAACTCAGAATCCTCAGAACGGCCTTTGATTGATTGAAATGTTTGCTTTTATACTAATTACGAATTGAACGTGTCTATTGTGATCTATCGGTATCGGTGTATTGTCATTTTCATCTCGTTTGCTTTTCCTTAAGTACTTATCAGGATTGAGGTTCACATGCTAACACTAGGGCTTTGTACTAATTTAACCATCCGTACTCTGTACCTGATACTGAATTTAGCTTCGAATTGCATGTCTGTCCGAATATTAATCGATAAGTTGGTACAAATGCGCAATATCATCATTCCAGCTATCTTATCAGCTTTGTTGAGCTAATCGGTCAGCTATCTCCCTTTATCTATATCGCAGCTAGTGGACACTGAACACTGTCAACTTCTCTAGCATAATAGAACTTTCACAATTAGCGCTCTTGATTGTCCAACTTTGTACTCTTATTGTGTTTGCCTATTGTACAGCTTACTGCTGCTGATGGCTGATTGATGACCCAGTACCTACTACCCACTAAATTCCCCTTTCCCCATATCTCCAACGGTATTGGTCTATCACGGTTCAACGTCGAAGTTTTTAATGATAGACATAAGCAGTCACTTAATTAGAATCACGTACTAGTAATCTCCTGCTCAATTAATCAAGGCATTACACAGGCTGGGCGGCTACTGGCTAGACAGACGTCATTACTCCTTAGTTGATACTGATACTACCGACTAAAGAATAGACGAATGCCAACATCAAGGGAAAACTTTGGAGGAAGCTGCAGCGGAAGTAGAGCACTGGCTAGAACGTCCATATCCGTCGTTCCGTTATAAGCTGCACTGCTTCCAGAAGTCCATCAGAATTTATGGATTTCCACTAACTTGCGAGAGATAGCTGGCTCGCACAGCTCCAGTCTCCACAAATCAATTCAAGAGTATGATGCTGATTTGCTGGTGAAATATATCCAATCTTGATTTGCGGCTTCATGTGATAGTGTATATCTAGTGCACCTGCTACACCTAGCATATACAGATACATTGCGGGACGAAGTTGATATATACAGCTATTTCAAGGTATTACCCTACAGACTCTAGATAGTATTACCTTTAGCTGTTTGATAAAGCGTTACTCAAATAGAGTATTCTCAGTTGTTGTCGACGTATCAGACAGCTGAAGAGGATCAAGCAAATATTGGAATATCCCTTAGTTTCACCATCTGCATACAATCATCAGTCGTACATAACTACGTAAATGAAGCTTCGATATCATTATCATATAAAATTGTCATTTCTTAGTCGTTATAGTAAAAATGGAAACCCACATATAATCATATAGTATCAAACTCATGTGTCAAATATTCGTGGGAAAAGATGAATAATTGGCACATCTCTCTTTCTCTCTCTCTCTCTCTCTCTCTCCCTCTTTCTCTTTCACTCTATCTAAATCTAAAAATCACAAAGACCAAACACCATAATATAGAAACAAAATAGTAAACTTCATGAACTCAAAATCAAAAAAAACACATGGGATCATTACGATATAGAACACACACATGTGAACAAACATATTAGTGTCCTCTTCATTCCTCTTCATCTTCTTTCAATTTGAAGCGGTTGATGAATTTGAAGATAATCTTCTCCATCTAAACTTACCAGCCAATTTCTTCAGTCCAATAGATGCCTCACTGACGGAATTCTTGGTTTTCGATGAATTAGAGAATGAACGATCTTTCTTAGCAACATTTCCATTGCCATCAATGATATCAAACTCTGACGAATTTGAGCTCTGATTATAATAAGTGTTGTTTGTTGAGGTTGGGATATCAATAGCTTCTCCCTCTTTCAACTCAGAATTCGATAATGGAGATACACATCTTGACGAAGCTGATGGATCTAGTGGAGAACAACACTCGCTAAACCTTCTGTTAGCGTTACTGTTTGATGATGAATTGCTAGGGAAATGCTTTGGTAATGGGGAATGGATCTCGTCAGTGGGAGTAGGCAATAATGAGTAATGTTCATTGATCTTATCGTTGAAACTCATCTGCTCTTTTCTGACTGATCGTATGAATTGCATATAGCCATCTCTTAGCAACTCCTTGATAGAGTTCATTGTATCTTCGATCAACTGGATTGGCGGTAGCGAATCGTTTTCGAAATGCTGAGTGAGATCCGATCTAAGGTCATGTGGAATATTAACTTCTTTCAATGAATCAGGAGAGATATAGTTCGCATATATCAATAACCATAATTGTCGAACTTCGTGGTCGTAATCATTGTGAATCTCGTTGAATCGTATCAGATATTGGTTGGAGTTCAATAAGAAGTCCAAATTTTCTGAACAGTGAATCCTCTTCAGGAAATTAGAAAATGCAACTCTTGAATATGGCGCTTTGGAAGTCCCTGATAGAATCGATTCGAAGGAAGGTGGTTGAAGGTTATCAAAAGAATGAATATGAGATTCTTCACAATGTGGTGATAATGGAGTGGTTATTGATTTATAATGCTGTTGTGGCTGATCACTAGGATATTGACTCTGTGAATTCCCAGTGTTTATTACCATCGTAGTGGAGCTATAATATGCCATAACCTATGAACAATAACACTTCCTGGTGGGTCTTGTCTGTATCTGAAGAACTTTTGAAGAGGTTGGTTAGAAGTAAAAGAAGAGAAATCGATTATGGGTTTTTTTGAAATGTATTTATGAGGGAAACCTGCAAACCAAATTGTGTTTTTTTTTTTTTTTTTTAACTTTATTAGACCTTGTGCACAAGTCAAAATAACCTTTTTGTAGCTGTTTTTTATCGAATAAACCGTTTTTTGTGCAAATCTAGCTGTCTTTTGTCGTGAGTACGAAACGGCCGTTATGGCCAGATTGGGGTATTATTGCATATTTCCGCAGTGAGTAGCTCATCAAAAAGTGGTGGGACTTGGGACATGTGCAAGACATGCTTGTCCCATCTCCAACTTCCCAGATTTTTCCAGGGGGTTCTCCAACTTTTCCACTCGCTGATTGGCCAACTTCGAATTTGTCTAATTGGCTGACTAGACTTCGCACTTCCAACTATATTTGTCCCGTTTCTTGTACAAGTTCAACGGCGGCCAGTTAAGGCTTTGATTCACATCTCACTGAATTTATGAGTGAGAGACACAAACGTCAAGTGTCAAGACTCAAGTGTCAACTATAAGGTTCTTCGAAACCACATTCTCAGGTGTTACCATTTCCTTGGAACAAAGAACAAAATGAAAAGAGATATGATTTGAGATGGTGCGCTGGGTCATGATTCGTTAGTCATTACATGTTTTTCTTATAAACGTACGACGTTTAGCGGCACAGCTAGGTGTTAGTTGCTAACTAGTACTATGCTATCAACAATATTTTCTGTATTAATCATGATTGCTTCGGCAATCGGCTGTTAATTCTTAAATCAGATTGAAGAGTCCGGTCCACAGTCTGCACTACTCACAAGCGTCTCGCTTTATAGTTGTATAAGACTATAAGACAGTACTCATTACAGCTAGCCTGTGCCTCCACCGGCCCAGAACATATGAGTCTACAATTTATGGCACTAGTTTTTTCAAAACTCAGAGACTACTGAGAAGAGATGTTAATTGACATAGCTTGCAAGGATGACGTTCTCGAACAAAGACAAAGTGATTACTACTTGAAATTAGTACCGTAAAGTAATACGATCTGGTAGCAATTCATAATTGTACTTCGTAGGACATGAGATAAAATCTAGTGGGACTAGGCGGTGCTACTAATCAAGCGACGCAGGCAGCCTCGCTAAGCCGCGCTCCACCGCCCGCCGCCCACCAGAAGTCAGTGACAGAAAGCAGCTATAGCTAAGCGTACCTTGCTCGCGTAATTTGATGCTGTTGAGTTGTCAGTTGTCACTTAACACTTGTCCGTGTCACTTTCCGCTTGCCAGTTGTCACTCACTTGTTAGTTGTTACTAACAGCAGCTTCGTTGCCTATACATGAATCAGGTTGTAATTAGCATATAATTATGATCAACGTAGATATTGTCGATAACCATTAAATATTTATTAATTTATAATCATAAGATGATGAGCAAATATATATGAAATATCATAAGACGTTGCCTGCTCAATCTTGATTAATAATATTATAATCAGTATTCAGCTGTAATATAACATGAGCTAGATTATTATATTGTTGAGCTGTACTACTACTAGCTTCCGCCTAATAATTTATCGCTTCTAGTGAATTATATCAGATATACGTCGACGACGTTAAGCACGGCGGGTATTTTCAGCTGTCAATTAGTGCCAATATTTTCGTCGCCAGTATCATTAATCATATTGTTATACTTATAAATTAGTAGTACTACTAGCTGTATAATAATTGAGTAGATATAATTGACGTCGACGAGAGACATTTATCCCATTATAATATATAAGCTGCGTCAAATGTCAATTGCATAATTTCGACAACAACGTCGTCTATAACGTACAATATAATTTATAGGATCAAGCGCCTCACCAACAAATTTATAAAAACAACCAGCCGATCAGCTGATCAGTCGCTGTGTGACAGACAGCGCCTGCTAGCTGCCGAAAGCATAAAGCATAATATAGTATGTAATTTGACAGTAAACAACGTCGTGTAATTAAAGCTTTAATACCAATCATTGTAAGCTTAAACGTCCATTATAAGCCCGCTAGTTAAGATAATATAAATATTCAGTTTTATATAATCAGCTAGTATAATTATTGAAAGAAGTTGCAAGAATTAGTGAAGAAATTAGACAGATCATACTGCAGGCCGTAGATTAAATTAGATGCTGTCTGACGAGTTGGCACCTCTGTATCACAAATATAATTTATCGAGTACTGAATTACAGGCGCTTGTCAACCGAAGTTGTAACACGTATTTAAATTTGAGTACTAGGTTTGTCATTAATATTCTAAATATTGTCATTATAAAAATATCTCATAGCTGAAGCTAGAAGTGTAACTGGATCTGCTTAACTATAATATCATATCATTAATCAGCCAATTCCCCAATGTTAATATAGCTAGTACTACTTAATTAGTGGAGCAAATGGACGGTGGGGAGAAGAAATTAGATGTTAAAATCATGCAGATTGAGACGATTACAGTAATTAGTAATTATAGCTTGTAACTGATTAATAATATGGATTTGAGGTTCAATTAATATTGCTCAATAATACAATATTTATGACTAACGGTGAACTAACGGCAAAAAAGTCATCATAATTTTTGATCATGATTCGATTGTAAACGTGATCCCCTTTCAATAATATTTGCTGAGATAAGATTATGGAAGAGGGGTTACACAATAAGAAATTCCACTAGTCAGCTTTTAGATAAGCGACGAAGTTGCACATGTGTCTTTCTAGCTGCTAAATTACACGTACTCCGACCGTTCGCTATCGCTCAACCACAGCCGCCCAACTTTCTACACAACGATCAAGTAAGAAGACCATCTTCTATTTATAATTTAGTTTGATAAACACTCCTCTTCAAAGAGATCCACGATTTGAATAGCACCCAGCTATCTCTCCTCTGTTAAATTCTATAATTTTAAGTCCAATAACATGTCACAAAAGCCCTTTGGTATACACATTGATAACGCTCTATTCGCAAACCAGAACCGGCTGTAATTTGAGAATGTATGAGTTATCTTCCATTTGGCAGATCACGCCTGAAAGCACGAAAAGCCAGTTTCTTTCAACAGTAGACAAGTTGATGAAGCAGATTTCAATCACAACATGTCCCACTGCAAATCTTCGATTGATGACATTACTCATCCATACTTAAGATTGGATTCTCTGATTTATTGAGATTTTTGGTTTGATCTGGCATTAGTGTAAGACGCAGACAATCTGTCGACACTTGATTGAACACCAGTACGACTTTTGCTTAATGGACCATGTTGGATAGCAGAAACTCTGTATTCCGCAAAAGATTTGAAAGAGTTCCCAGATGATGGGACTTTCAACTGGTTTAAAGCAGATGGGTTCAAGGCAATAGCAGATTTTCTTGTGGAGTCTTCAAAGTTTCTCAACACAGTTGATGAGAATGATCTGATTGATGAAGTTCTGGATGAGGCTCTGATGATTGATGACATTGTAATTGTGACTGTGTAATTAGTGGTGATAAGCTAGATGGATCAGATGAAAGTGCAAAGGAAGGAAAATTTGATGCTTTATATACCAGCGAGCAGAAGCGGGTGAACTCCTGCTGAAGGAGATTATTAATGACATCGAACAGACGGATAAGGTGGCACCATTTCGCAATACAGAAGTGTTAGCCTATCAAGTTTGCACCACAGCGCTAATCAGCTGGAAAGTTTCTCATTACAGAAAAAAAGAATGACCTTTTTTTCAGCCGATTACGTAACCCCACTATAAAAATTTTGAAAAAATGCGGTCCGCGAACCGCGAAATCACACCTTTTTTTATTAGTTTGAGCAGCACACAGCGAGATCTTACCTTGTTTGATTCGGTTTGGGCTTCACCAAAGAGCGCAGACATATATAAGAGGAAAGGCTGTTCCTTCTGTTCCTCTCTGTGATTTGTTGTATTGGTAGACGGGTAGTGCGTCCTCGGTGTTATGAGCAGCTTGACCGTTTCAATAGCAGCAGTTTGAACTTATCCACGGCCTAGAGATGTAGCTGGATGACGTTGTAGCGTGTTTACACTTTACAGGTTGGCTTGACATATGACCCCGCGGCAGAAACGTCGTTGGTGATATATCTTATTTGTGTCATGATTCATTATCTCGTGATTTTTAGCACCATTTAACGTACTGACTAGAATAGCGGAGTTTGACATTGGTAAAGCGAGCTGTGTACTACAGTACTAGTCAAACGTCGTAAGCTTTAATCTCTCAATTGTCACCTGTTTTCTTACCCAAAATAACGCGTTAGATGACCACTAGTCACTGATCATGTTAATGAATATTCTGTTAATTCAACAGCTAGCTGAGATGATTAACCAAGTTGATCATCTTACGCGACCTGTCCTTCGTCTGCGCTTGGTACCAATTAGGAGCTGGCACCACTACAGACATTGTAAGGTAAGCGTAATGTTGCATGCCACAATATGATAGGAATCAACAAACTAATTACAGTTTAGTAATTCCCTTTGGTGTGCTCACTGCTCAGCTTATAACTGGAGTGTTCCCGCTATAAATCGACAAAACACGCTTACAGTGATATTCAGAGTCAAGCAGAAGAGCCACTTGAAACTGACTCCAGCTTTCACCAACTGTACAAAATTTGACTCCCCCTGAAAGTGTTGACCCTTTCCAGTCCTCTATTTTCAAGTTTTTGCCCAAAACTCTTAAAATTCCCCAAAATGAGACTTTTGCCGGTCGAAAGATAAAAAACCAGGATTAGGAAGATCTATTGTTTCCCACTACTTAAGACTGTTTCATCCTTCTTGTTTCTTCAAAGAGTCCGCTCAATTGTTGCTGTATTCAACACAAACAATTAACAATCATGTCCTCCGCTGTCAAACCTGTCGTTCTTAGACTTGGTGAGGTTTACTACGCTCAACAAGCATGGAAAGAATTGGAGAAAATCGCAACTGTCCTTGTCTCAGATGCCAAAACTCGTGAAGAATTCTATCAAGATCTGAAAGGTAAATATGCCAATGTTCAATACATAACAAGAACTTTTGGTTCTGCCAATGAGGTTGGTGTCTTTGATGAAGATTTAATCAACCATTTACCATCTTCTGTGAAAACTGTTAGTCATTGTGGGGCTGGTTATGATCAAGTCGATACAACAGCTTTAACAAAGAAGAAAATTCAACTCTCAAACGTCCCTTCAATCGTTGATGATGCCACTGCTGACACTCATGTGTTTTTGTTATTAGGTGCTTTGAGAAACTTTAATGCGGGTCATCAGGCTTTATTAAGAGGTGATTGGATTAAGCCAGAATTCCCAAAAGCTGCTGGTGCAGCTGTTGCTCATGATCCAGCTGGGAAAGTTGTTGGTATTGTGGGCCTAGGAGGAATTGGTCGTAATATTCTAAACAAGCTAAAACCTTTCGGATTCAAGAAGTTTATATATTATAACAGACGTAAATTACCTGAAGAACTGGAGAATGGTGCTGAATATGTTTCATTTGATGAATTATTGGCACAATCAGATATTATTTCTATCAATGTCCCATTAAACAAAAACACAACTAATCTATTCAATGAAGAAGTTTTCCAAAAAGTCAAAAAAGGTGTTGTTATTGTTAATACTGCTAGAGGTGGTGTTATTGATGAAACTGCCTTGATAAAGTATTTGAAAAATGGAACTATTAGATCTGCTGGTTTAGATGTTCTGCAAAATGAACCAGATGTCAATTTGGAACTGGTAAACTTACCAAATGTCTTAGCATTACCTCATATGGGTACTCATACAGTTGAAACTATTCAGCGCATGGAGGAGTTCGTTGTCGAAAATGTCAAGAATGCTATAGCTACTGGGAAAGTTCTTTCTTTGGTTCCTGAGCAAGTCGATGTTGAGTTTTGAATGTCACTTAAACACCTTTGAATTATGCTAGATTTTTTTAGGCAATAGAAATCCAGGTTATAGAGTGGATTGTTGATCAGTCCTTTCATACAATATATTAATTCTATTTGAACTTCCTTCTTGATTTCTCAAGGGTGTTTGCGTGACACATTCATAGTCCTTGATGATCGAATTGAGTCATGTCAACAGCGGTCATCAAGCAATGAGCATTGTAGCCAATGCCCGATCTGATAAGATATGGGTGTTTAGCCTCAACATCACGTGCAGCAAATGATTCTTCGTTATTGGCTATAGCTGTATGACTGACGTGCAGCTGTTTTTTTTTTTATCTAGAATGTCAGTACTTCCAAGCACTTCTCGAGGAATAAATACCATCTTCACTTCCCATCCATGCATTATCTTTCCAATCAGTTGGTAACTAACTGCCTCATAAGCCAAACTACTGAGATCACGTTGTCATCGAGGTTCTGGCCCGTCTGCGATTAATAAGATAATTACATAATCAGAGAGCCCTCGCAAAACAGCCGAACTCGGAAAAATACTGACCAGAGCAAAAAAATTAAAAAAGTCACTGAAAAAAAAAGCCAGAAAACCGTTGAAGTATCTTTCCCATATCGGTTGTTTGTTGTTCTTAATCTAGTCTGTGTTGTTTTGTGTGGGATTGCTTCCTATTATATTCATCATCATACCCATCATAGAGAGTTCAACTGTTCAACAATTCGTACTCTTCCCCAAATCATTACCTTGCTCTATACCCATTCACCATCAATCATACTCCCCATATATTTATTGTTTGCTTCAAATTATTACTTCACTTTTAGCAGTACAACTTCTGAGAACATTACCTCCAAGAAATAGATGACAATCCAAAAAGAGATTCCTCCATTGTTTTCAATGCCACCATCATCAACTACTCAGCATACTACAGAGATGATAGCAGAACCTACAACATCACCAACCATCACAACTATACAATCCACATCACTACCGCATGCTCAACCGGGCCATGACTCAGTTGAGATTGATTACGAAGCATTGCCAGAAAGTGCAACAATACAGGCACAATTATTAGCTGGTGCATTTGCTGGAATAATGGAACATTCAGTGATGTTCCCAATCGATGCTATTAAAACAAGAATGCAAAGTTTGAACACCAAGAATGTATATACTGGTGTGTTGAACGCAATAACGAAGATCAGTTCCACAGAAGGTTCATTTGCCCTTTTCAAAGGTTTGAATTCAATGATTTTAGGAGCCGGGCCTGCTCATGCGGTTTATTTCGGAACTTATGAGTTTGTTAAGAGGAAATTGATTGATGATTCTTCAAATCCAAAAGAATTTCATACTTTTAAGACTGCAATTGCTGGGAGTTGTGCCACTATTGCAGCCGATGCATTGATGAATCCATTTGACACAATCAAACAAAGAATGCAATTGGGTTCTAATAAATTACCAATGCTCAAATTGGCTAATCACATGTACAAGACAGAAGGTTTTAGAAGTTTTTATACTTCATATCCAACTACTCTTAGTATGACTGTCCCATTTGCTGCATTAAATTTCACAATCTATGAAACTTCAACAAAGATCTTGAATCCTACAAATGCTTATGATCCAATCATTCATTGTTTCTGTGGTGGTTTATCAGGTGCCACGTGCGCTGCCATCACCACACCATTGGATTGTATCAAGACACTTTTACAAATCAGAGGGGAGTCCAAAACCCAAGAGATTAGAAATATATCAGGCCCTGTTGAAGGTGCGAAGACGATATACAAATTATACGGTTGGAAGGGATTTTGGAGAGGTGTGAAACCAAGAGTCATTGCTAATGTACCTGCTGCTGCTATATCTTGGACATCGTATGAAATGGCCAAACACTTCTTGTTGGACTGAGCTGCTATGGAATCCATCAAGAAATAATTCTTTTCCATGCTAGAAGTTACAGTTTTTGCATTAAAGTTCATCTCCATGCATTGTCATTTTATCAAGCATCACTTTCGATCTCTCTGTTTCTTTCCTCATTTATATGGGAAGTTACAGAGGCAGATATTCATGTCACGCCCTTTTGTCATCTACTTCTTTGTTTTCCATTATGTCTTCCTGTTACCCTTCATGCCTACTATACTGTTTATTCTTTTTTTTTTGATACTTTTGGAGTTACATTACACAAGAAGCTCAGGACAATACCCTATCTACATACAAGTTATCCTCAGAAACGTATATATATTAGAGGAATGGGGACTCTCTAAAATCACTAGCTGGTTCATTTGTTCCTTTGCTGCTGTCCGATGGTTTGTTATGTTCTGACCTTTGTTCTTCTGGTCCTTGATGTTAATGATGAATCTTATTACAACTTCTTTTATAGTTTTCATAGTTTCATACATCACAACTGAAGAAATGTAAACTGATCTCCGAGATTGAATGAGCTGTAGCATCTCAGGAAAGTATAGTCATCTCTAGTATACTGTTAAATTGTTGAGAGATTGCTTATATGAGCACACCGAGCAGTATAACGAAGTCATTGTGTGATGGCATTGGACAATGCTAGAGCCTTTGCAGTTCTTGCCAGCTCTCTCGGCTGTTTAGCTAGTTTTTGAGCAACGAATGAGAACAAAACACAAGAACCAAGAAATCCCAAAAGGTTGAAGAACTACCGTTTTTGATTAGTCTCTATTCACACAACCTAATATAAGGAAACTTACAGCTTTTCTTGAGTACGATTTTTCTTCCTCTTCAGTTCTGAATGAGGAAAAGATCCTTCTGATACTGCTGAGGAGCATGATTGTATCTTGTCTGGCTTACAGGACTTGGTTTAGGCGTTGTGGTTTGGCACAATTTTTTTTCTCGGTAAATATTTCAATGGCAGACGATGGATGTCGATAAAAATGCCCTAGTAAGTACTAGAAATATTATAGTAGCAACAGGGACACCAGGCTGCTAGTCAATCAAGTCAAGCCAAACTTTACCAATAGCACTAGAATAACCTCCAAAATCTACCAATTTTGGACCTGATTCGAACTTCCAATCTCCTACAAAAAAAAAAAATATGAGTTGAAGTGGGTTGTCCCACCAAAATGATCGGTATCGGGTTACGCGTAGAAGGAAGCTCCTTCTAGCGCTCTGTATATTGCACTCAACAGCCCCAAAGCTTCCTTCTGGACGCAAAGGGACCAACTGCCCGTGGCGCCTCCCATAACAGTTTGACCTGTTGAAGTTTCTTATGGCGACCACCCTAGCGTCTCCACGCTTGGCATCTCTCACGAGACTCAGAAGGACAAGTCCTTCCAAGGACCAAGGAAAAGTTCCCTGGTGGGCAGAGCGATTCACCGAATTTCCCACCTGCGAATACTGAGGAAGTCCGCCGGGGACTCCTCCTTTTGTAGGCAGGTAAAACACAGACTTTGGAGGGAACACACTGGCTGCTCCCAACCTGGCCAAAGGCCAAGAGGTCGCGCGAATTTAAGTAGCTTTTCGCCCAAGAGCTGTGCGTTGCGACCGGGTAACACTAAATTACGTAAAAATTGTTCTGCAGTGCAGCAAAGTTCAATTGGCACCTTCTTTTGTTTCCCCTTCATCAAGTCAGTTTCAATCAGTTGAGGGAAGTTAGTTATGAAAGGGCTGCCATATTTCGCATCAATTGAAGAGCAGTGTCTTGATGAGAAATCCGTTTTCTCCGGTTCGAGACGTCAAGCAAGACGTAGCATTAAGGTCTGGTTTCCTTTCTTAGCCGCTATTCTAATCACTCTACCAACCTTGTCATTGCTGAGATTTGACCTCTTAGCTCACAAATGTCATGATCCTGAGATTGCCAGTCTTGAATATGACTACGCTGCAGTAGGTACCAGCGATAATGCTACAGAGGCTTTTGAATTGCTATTACCTATCCTTTACAAGAATCTAGTCCATGAGGAAGAAGTCTTACATCATACCTTTGGCAACTCTTGGGGTATTCCAGCAAAATCAACTTTCACTCCACCTAAAAACCAAACGTTCAATAGAGTTGTGTTGAGGTTAAATACAACAGTGGATGGGGTTCAATACGATAGATTGGCACATGTTTTCATTGATGATGTACCAGTTTGGAGAACTTCAACTGCTGAGCCTGGTAATCATTTGACATTTTCATCAACAACTAAGGATATCACCAAATACCTACCATTATTCCTGAATACCGATGATGAAGTTGAAGTCACATTAAAACTGGATAACCTTGTTCGTGGGAGATTAACAGGTGCTTTTGAAACAAGCCTGAGCGTTCAGTACTATTATGAAGCTGAAGAGAAAGAGAAAGAACCTTCAAAAGTGCCTAATGACGTCTCATCTTACTTTACAGTCACTAGTAAACCATCACAAAGGATAACACGGCTGCTGGACTCGTCAAATAATAGATCTCCATTGTTGTACTACCCAACTGATGAATTATCATTTGAAATACCCAAGATCAATTCAAACACTACAAATTTAAAATTAGCATTATACGCATCAGGTAATGCAGCAGAAGAATTTTGGTACTCAAATGTCCTAGACAAAAATCAGGATATATTTGAGTCCAAGGGCCACTCGTTTTTAGGCCATGGCCCAGTACGTGTTATAAATGTGTATGTTGATGGGATCCTGATCTCCTCGGTTGCTCCACCACCTGTTATCTTCACTGGTGGGATCTCGCCTGCTCTATGGAGACCTATAGTTGGTGTCAATGCTTTCGATATCAAGCCAATTGAGATCGATTTGACAGTGGTCTTGCCAATTTTATGGAAGAAAGCTTCAAAGTTGGATATCGAAATTTTGAATGGTGACTATAAGGATAATCAAATTGGTCAGAATTGGATCATTGGTGCTAACCTGTTACATTGGGAATCTAATAGTATTCAGTCAAGTTTTGGTGAGATTGAAGATTTTAAAAACAGTTCATACTATAGTTCTTTCAGTATCTCAACTGCAACAGATAATCTATACCAAACAGTGGTCTCAAATCATACCGTTGACATCTTTTCCAACTTGACATATAACCTATACAATGGATCTCAAATCCCATTGAAGATTCATTCCTCAACTGATTCAAGATTCTCCAATTTTCAAGAATACTCAAACTTTGGTGATTCTCAATTCCTGAGCACCGTGATCTCAATTTCTCACTCTTCAAAAATATATCATCAAGGTGAGAAGGTTGGTGATCTAAAAACCAATAAAGTTTATCCATTAGTTATCTCAATTGAGACTGAACCGATTGATAAGAAATTAAGAGAAGTCACATATGATACAAACATCACAAATGTCTATGGCTCAAATATTTTGATCAATGACGTTGAGGTTTTTGCTTTAGAGTCACGTCATTTAGGGACCTCGACTTTCACATTAAGTCCAAATGGAAACCATGGGTTCGGTACAGCCTATGTTAACTTAGCTGCTGAATTACAATATCCATTCCCAGTCTTGAAAGTTGATGAGGTTGCTGAAGCTGTCAATGGAACAGTCACAAAACGTGAGTCTGCAAATGACGCCGCTTCATCTGATGCTATTTTTGACTTGAGTCAATTCAACCATGTTCAGATGCAGGCTTTGAAAGTCCATCTTGAATCTTTGATTGAAAGAAACGCAATAAGTGAAAGTGTTGTCTATGAGTTCTTGAAAGATTGGACTTTGTCAAATGATCATTTTGAAAAGCAACAACTCAATAAAAATGGTCAAGTTTCACCCGAATCTTTGAAGCATCCACACAACATAATCTCATTGAGACCACTGGATGGTTAGATTAATCCCAAGCCCTTTTATGAACCATTAATAAAATACATTTTATAATATGATGACCAAAAGCAGTAATATTCGTGAGTAGACCTCGATCAGCTGCAGCATCTTAACATAGAAAATTATAAAAGGCATGAAAAGAAGGTGGATTTTTGGCCCAAACGCAGTGATTCCACAGAGAAAAAACCCTTCAAGATGATCTCTCGTCTTGCTGTGAGGTCTCTGAGATCCACAACGATGTGCTGCAGTACTCGCTGCTACTCAACGCCGAAACGTCATCTCCAATCCATCGATGACATCCTCAAAGAGGTGGTCAAAGACAGCTCGAAAGATGAGATGGAGGTGTTGAAACAAAGAGCTCAGACAGCACCACATACACACAACAGAACCAACTATAAGCCGAAATCAGGCCAGTCCAAGGACTATCCAGACCAGAGAAGGGACAGAAATCTCAGTAAATCATCAAGAAACCCACCGCTTAACAACAGGGGAAACAATCATCATTCTAATACTTCCAAGCCAAAGAAATTCTCACCAAAGTCAAAGCAGTCTATGAATCCATTGAATCTATTGACTGAGACTGGATATGATCCTGAGTCTTTCAAATGGACAGAGAGCCAAAGCACTCTGGAAAATGAATACATCACTGCAAAGATTAAAGAGGTTCATGGTGTGAATCCATCTTTCAAAATCATATATTATTCAGATGAGGGTGTTAAGCAAGACAAATTACGAAACCTGATAAGATCTTTGGACTCCACTGAGCTGTTCGATGTCGTTAATGTTCAAAAGATTGACAATATTGATTATCCTTTCTTGAGAATCACAAATAAAGAAGCTACACTAAAGAACTATAATGAGAAGCTTGCTGAAGAAAAAACCAAGTTATTTGGTAGAACAAAGGAAAAGAGAAGAGAGTCTGGTATCAAGTATCTTAAGGTCTCGTGGAACATTTCTTTCTCAGATCTTGAGAACCAAAAGACCAATGAAATTGTTTCTTTGTTGAAGAAGGATCAGAAAGTTGTTATAATTGTTGATGCTAAAGAAAACTTGAACAAACAAGTATCACAACTATTAGAAGATAGCAAACCATCTGTTGAAAATAAGCTAAATGAGCTTGAAGCCTTGAGAAGAGAGAAAATTTTGAATTACATCAAAGAGTTAGACGTTGGTAACATTGACATTACAGGGAAAATAACTCAAAAATGCATCATTACTATAACTCCAAAGGGTAAAAATGGACCTTCATCCGAAGAGAAGAAAGCCAGATTGAATGAAAAGAAGTCGGAAAGACAAATGAAGCAAAAACAACGTGAAGAGGAGAAGAGAGCCAAAGCTGCAGCAAAAGCACAAGAATTCAGTGAAATTGTATCCAAATTGTAAATAGAACTGTACAGAAAAAAACCGATACCTTTCATATCTCAAAGTTCATGAATAATAACTCTTCCTGTAAGTTTTGCACCATCTTCATACAATTCAGTAAATCCAAACTGTGGTTCTCCAATGATCATCGTAGTTCCAATGATCTCGAACGATTCTCCGTATCCTGTATACACCCCCATTGAATTTGCAACAACGAGATCATCAACGATCAATTTCGCACCTCTGGTGTTTAATATCTCACCAATATTGGCTCTGAATATTGCACCACCAGTGTTATATCCTGGAGCAGATACATATAAATGATCACCATTGATAATACCAGACCAACCAAATCTACTGAATGTATTGCCGAATTGCAATGATAGCTTTGTATGAAACTGAATTCCACTGTTATTGATGAGATAGACATAGACGGCACCACATGACGGGCAGAAAGTATCGTCATCCCTGTGAGCACCAACAAACAGATAATCAATACCTTTGTAAGTCCCAGCTAGTAACCATTTTGCACCAAATCTTTGTGACTCTTTTGAGGATCTTCTGACTGAAGTAAAATCATCAATGACTTCCTGACGAATGACATGTTTTAGGTCACCATTATGAGAGAGTGCAAACACCACTCCATGACCGTTTGATGTGGTGTATATGTGCTCATTATCAATCGCAATAGCTGATCCAAATTGTTCATAACCGTTGCTCAGTTGGAACTTCTCTGGACAGCTAAAATCTCGCTCTTTCAAATATCTAACATCAACAGTCTTTTCACCACTACCTCTTAGTAACAAGAATGCTATCTTTTTACCTGATAGGATTGTGACTTTCCCTCTTTGCGGAACTCCTTGGACGTCATCGTATTGAGAACCAAGAATGATATTAGGTATACTATCTGAACCAACCTCAGACACGACAACAGAATTGAATGATTGCTTTATTCCTTTGGATCCATATTTAGTATTAGCAGAGAAATCAACAATGGTTAAAATCTTGTCATTCCCTGAATAGAGATATATCGATGATGTTCCTGGTTCGGTGACCAGCAGAAACTCCTGTCCCATCAAACTATACCGTACAACTTTGGAACCGAACCTAGGAGGGAACCCAAAATCAGCTTTGTTGATCAGTTTGAGTGCAGTTATACCTGTTGATTGAAATTCACGAAGTGATAAAAAGTATACAGATCCCTTGTTTTCTTCATAATTAGCACCAATGGCAATTGAAGGTTCTTTGAGAAAATCCCCCACTGCAATTGAATGTCCAAAATGTCCATGGGGAATAAAAGGTGATATTGTAGTATCCTCTTTTGAGATTTCAGTCTTGAGCTGACCTAGTCCATCAGTATATTGATCCTGATATGAATGAACAATAGCACCGCATACGTTCCAAGCACGTGAAGTTGGTCCTTCTTCGAACCACTGATTAAGATTGGGCAGACATGATATGATAGAGTTCGTGATATCTTGGAGTCCACCAAGGTAATACGATTCCAAAACATCATCCAATAAAGGAGAAGCTTGTGCGTTGACAGGACCAAGTATGTTTCTCATTCTGATTTCACTCCTCAAAGCAGCTTCACCTCTTGAAGTACAATATAGTAAAGCTGATGGGGATATGTCAAAATTAACATCATGCAACAGACCCACCAGATCCTCCACGTTTGGCACCAAAAACTCAGTACCATAGAATTTCACGTTGAGGATTTTGGACAGTTGTAAGAAATCACCAGCTGTATCTAAGAATGAATGAGCATAGCTGACATCACCATTGAAATCCATATTTGCCAACATCTCCAACAATCCTTGTTCCAGACCTAAAGAGTGCCAGGATGCATCAGATATCTGATGTGTGAAGATCCCATATAAAAATGCCTTGAACTTCAACCTCTCTTGATCATCTTTGTCGAAAGCCTGTCTGTAATGCTTAACTGCTTGAGATAAGAATGGAGGCCAATGGATGTACTCACTGGCATTTTCATTGCCACATGTGTAGAAGGCGTCAGGGAAGAAAGCACCTGCTAAGAGGTATGGGTACAGCTCTGGTTCTTTGATATCATCGGAGAGGAACTGGTGCACTCGTGAAACTAAAGTGGTGTGTATACTGGGGTTATACATGGTTAGTTCTTGCTCAGAAAGGGTGGGATCACCGAGACATACATACCCAACGCCAGCGCTAGCAGTGAGCTGGTACAGTAAGCACCAAAGAAGAGCAATAGAGAGCAGTTTCATTGCGTCTACTGGTCATTCTTTGAATGGACTTTCAAGGATTAAATTTTGGAGTAGATTGCACTTTTCATTAGAGGAGTTTCTATAAAATAGCAGAGATGACGTTGACCGCGAAACTTCCAGCTTCTGCTTATCAAACTAATTTCATTTCACAAATTATGATGAATTCAGCTGTGTTTGATCATTCTATGGTTACATAACAGCCAGTGACAGCTCCAGGAGCCATTAAGGACATCATGTTTTCGTCCATAAAGATCGTTTTTCTTTCATAACCCCGGGCTATCAAAGTTCTGTAATCCAATCCAATCAACAGGACACAAACAATTGAACAAAAGTCCTTTGGTCTTGAATGGAGGTAAGCACTTACCCTTGATTTCAGCACTCCTGATAGCCTGCTATACAAAACAATGTTCCACTCTGAGAAGAGGATCTTGGAACAGATGCATGACTGTTGAATACTTAAAATTTTATCATGAATGGTTTCCAGAGTGTCATATGTTTCAATCATTGGAAGGTTGTTCAGGTTCAAAATCTCCCTTCTTAATATCCAGCTGTTTCTAAGACCATATGAATCAGCATCATTTTTGTCTAATATGATTTCATGATCCCTTTTCCAGATGTTATGATAGGACCGTGATATGGCTTCTTCCGGATAAAACTCCAATCCCTCAATATTTGGTTGATCAAGAGACTTCTTTCCTCTGTGTGTAATGGATAAGTCATCTTCTTCAATCACAGTTTGCTTGCCTTCATTTTTCTTCAATCTTCCAGAACTACTCTTTCCTTGTTGGGATTCAAGAGCACCAATTTTCAGTTCTTGGAGATGTGTCTTCAACTCAGCAATGCTTGTCTCATGTACTCTCAGTGATTGTTTTAAGAGCTCTTTGACCTCCTGCATCTCCTTCTTAAAACTCTCATAGTCATCCTTCAGGACAATTCGATTTGCAACTTCCTTACTGAGATAGTTGAGACTTTGATGATTGGATTCCCACTCTTGTGTGGTGGACTCAGCAGACATCTTGAAAGCCAACGGATGGGAAATAGCAGCCAATATAGATGGGTGGATAGAAAGCTTCAATCACAAAGATATCTATGAGTTCTGGTGCCTTCCCTGTTTCCTATGGTATATGGGTACCCCAGACTATTGGACAACGCACAATAACAGCAATAGGTGGTGGATTCGCTCCCAAACAAACTTATATAAGCTCAAACCAGGTCCAATTGTTCTTTCAGTACGCACAAACTAGCTGAACTGTAGGAAAGCCTTGCGAATCAACCAAAACAGCCAACATTCCTTTGTTCTTCAAGCACTATCAAAAGTGTGGTGCCTACCGCTAAGAAGACCCCAAAACGATAGGCAGAACACAAAATTTGGATTGGGCTCTTTAAAGAAAGTGATTTTAGGCTGGAAAAGCAGCCACAACTGGGAGAAAGCTCACAGAATGGCTGAACCATTGCTGCCAAAGTACGTAATGCTTGATGGTTGAGCGTTCTTGAATATCCACTAACAGCATGCCAGATCCATCGTTCGGTTATGTGGCCTCTGCAGTGCGATAGCAACTGTTATATCTTTGATTGGCATCCATCTCCAGCTTTTGAACTACAGGAAACCATTCCAGCAGAGGCTGATCATAAGGATCCAACTGATGATACCGTTATATGCCATGAGCTGCTTTGTTTCTCTTCGATGGTTCCCATTGTCCAAGTTTTTCGAACCAGTTAGAGAGATCTATGAGGCTTTTGTTATTTATACATTCTTTTCACTGCTGACGCATTTGTTGGGTGGTGAAAGAAACATTGTGATATTGGCGTCTGGTAGAGAACCTGTCAGTCATCCTTATCCTTTCAAGAACATTCTCCCCAAAGTCGATATCTCAGATCCTTTCACTTTGTTGACTATAAAGAGAGGGATCTTGCAATATGTTTGGCTCAAACCGATAATATGTGGGTTGACTATCCTCTCAGAGGCATTTGATTTGAACAACAAATACAATGCATACTTTTTCATCAACCTCATTTACAATCTGAGCGTTTCGATCTCATTATACGAACTAGCACTTTTTTGGAAATGTCTTTACGGAGACCTAAGGCCGTTCAATCCATGGGGGAAGTTCCTGTGTGTTAAGTTGATTATATTTGCAAGTTACTGGCAAGGTGTTATTCTTGGAATATTAAGTTGGTTTGGTGTTTTAAAGAATGAGAAGTCCAGTGATGAAAACACTTTGGGGTTTGCCATTCAAAATGCACTTATGTGTGTTGAACTAATTGGATTCGCAATCGGTCACTGGCATTCTTTTTCATGGACTGAGTATGGCGTACAAACATTACCAGGATGTGCTAGATTATCTTACATGACTGCTCTACGAGATACTTTTGGTATTGGTGATTTGGTATATGACTTCAAAGCAACACTTTCCGGGGGTTCATATGATTACAGACAGTTTGATTCTGTCGAGGCATTGATTGCACATCCTTCTTCACATTCAAGAATGGCAAGATTCAATGATGGTTTGAGATTTACAGATTCAGGAAGACAAAAGTATTGGTTACCGACCTCGAAATATGGATCTTTGCCAACCGGTGTACATGGTTCCAGTTCCAAACAACAATCAAAGAAAAGAGCCAATTCGATTACTTCGTCACATGCATCTGTTAGAGCGGTATATGCTAACTCAATACTGACTGTCGATTCTAAAGATGATCAAGAATCAATCATTCATCCAAATCAATACCCAAACCCAATAGATGAAGAGGCTGAAGCTGACGAATTAGACTTGTCGGATTATGTGATGGATCCAGCAATCTATGCCAAAGTTAAACGTGAGAGGCCATTCGGTGACAAAAATTGTCCCATTATTTATGATACTGAGGCTTATACTCATTCTCCAGCTCTTCAAAGGATGAGAGAAGAGGCGATGGCTCGTCAACAGCTTCTAGCCTGAAAAAGATGACCTGCTGCTGAAACTCTATTGAAATACTCTGATGGTGAAACAACAATGCTGACGACTACTTCTCATCTGCTGATACAAAAGACTTCTATAAGCTCTGTAGATCTACTCGAAGACATCCAAACACCATATTCCAGAATTTATCGGAAAATATTTGACATGAAAACATCATCAAAAGTCGAAACTGATATCGCGTCGACAGATCACTTGGAAGGATATTACCAAGATGGATGATGCTGAGTTGAACGCGATTAGAGCAGCCCGTTTACAGGAATTACAAAAAAATGCTGGTCAAGGAAACTCTGATCAACAATCCTCGTAAGTGGAAGTCATGACGTTTCTGTTATTTTCACGTTTTCAATGGCATCAAGGACTAACTGGCAATACAAAGACAAGCTGCTGGGTTAAGCTCAGCGTTGGATCAAGTACTTGAACCATCAGCCAGAGAACGACTATCAAGAGTGAACCTCGTGAGACCAGAGAGAGCTAAAGCCGTTGAACAGTATATTATTAGACTCGCACAAAGTGGTCAGATTAGAAGAAAGTTGGGTGAAGATGATATCGTGGAGATCCTAAATGGTATCGCTAGAGATGAACAGAAGAAGAATGAGACTAAGATAGTGGTAAGTATTCTCTCAGAATATTTGAATTGTTGTTCGACAGCGTTACTAACATGAGTTCTTACAGTTTTCGAGAAAACAAGTCATTGACGATGAAGATGAGGATGATTTCTTTGACTGATTTACTATGAATGAGTGTACTGTCACAAAGATGTTCCCAATACTAATGCCTGCTCGACCTACCTAATGTGGAAGTCTGTAGTATCGTCTCTATTCATTTGAGTAGCTCAGTACGAAGTATTATTATTAATTCTGGTTAGTCATCTTGATAAACAAATGGCCCCATAATGAAAACCTCCGCAGTAGTAAGCGGATATAGTTAATTAGTTACTAATGCTCCCTGCGAAACCAACCGCCCTCCGCCCAGCACCAGCTCAGAGCACCAAGCGCAATCCGTCTGAGGCGGTTGGTGTCGACTAACCGAATGCAGCAGGTTCAGTAGCACTTTCTTGTCTTGGACCTTCCTAATCGGGACATCCGCCATGGACAAACTTAAGAGGGACACGCCTATCAAGAAAAGAGATTTATGAAAGAGAGAAACATGCGCTGACGACTATATAAACACTGCTAAATGTCCCTCTGCTGCTCCACTGAAACAGCCTTTCAATTCGGCCGTTTATCCGTTTAGTGGACTCATATCAACAATGCCATCTATCCATCCTTTTGACTCCATCACCGATAGTGAGATCAGAATCACCACCAAGCTGATTAAAGACTTGAACGGGTCTGCTAAAGTTCATTTCACACAACTAGACAGACTAGATCCTCCTAAAAATGATATGATCAAATACTTGGACATCGAGAGATACGGTGGCTCCAAACTCCCAGAGATATCAAGAAGAACTTATGCCTACTACTATCTGAACGATAAAATGCCATTATATAGAGCTTTGGTAAATGTCACTTATGGTCATGTCATCACCAATGTTGCTGTCAAAGACGCTTCAGCTGGTCCTCTATTACCAGAAGATTTGGTTGCTGTTGAAGAGATTGTCACAAAACATCCAATCACAAAAGCTGAAATTGAAAAATTGAAACTACCAAGTCATATCAAAGTCCAGGTTGATCCATGGATGTACGGTACTGATTCTGATGATGTTGACGAACCATTAATCCAATGTTATGTCTATTTGAAAGTCGATCATCCAGATGCCAATCATTATTCCATCCCTGTTAAATTTTCACCAGTTTTCAAGTTGTTAACTAGAGAGTTTGTCAGAATGGATTACTTACCAGCTGGATTTGATGAAAAAACAATCGCTACTCAACCTTGGATTGAAGTTCCTGCTGTTGAATACCATCCAGATCTAAATGGTGAAAAAGTCTTGAGGGATCTTAAACCACTAATTGTTCAACAGCCAGAAGGTGCTTCATTTACCGTTGATGGTGGTAAGATTACATGGCAAGGATGGGAGTTTAGAGCTGCCACCAATGTTAGAGAAGGTGTTGTTTTATACGATGTCCATTTTAAAGGTCGTTCTCTATTCTACAGAATTGCCTTAAATGAAATGACAGTTCCATATGGTGATCCAAGAGCTCCGTACCATAGAAAACAAGCTTTTGATTTAGGTGATTGTGGTTTTGGTGTCAATGCCAATCAATTAAACTTGGGTTGTGATTGTCTTGGTGTCATTAAATACTTGGACACATTGAGAATCAACGACAATGGTGAACCAATCAAGTTGACAAACACCATTTGTATGCATGAGCAAGACTACGGTATCCTATTCAAACATATGAATTACAGAAATGCTCATGCTATTGTGACCAGAAGAAGAGAATTTGTCGTTCAAACTATTGCTACTGTTGGTAACTATGAATATATTGTCAATTTTGTCTTTGATCAAGTTGGAGCTATCACTGTTCAAGTTAGAGCCACTGGTATTTTATCAACCATGCCAATTGATGAAGGTGTCGTTGTCCCATGGGGTACAAACATTGGTCCAGGTGTTATGGCTGCCTATCATCAACATTTGTTGTCTTTTAGATTTGATGCCAGATTGGATGGTGATAAGAACACTGTTTGTTATGATGATTACGTTCCAATGGAAGAGGATACAACTTTAAACCCATACAATGTTGGATATGTTGGTAAAAGAACTATTGTTGAAAACTCTGGTTATGTTGATCAATCTCCATTCACCAACAGAACTTATAAAGTTATCAATGAAAATGTTATTAATAAAGTCACTGGTAAACCTGTTGCTTATAAGTTTGAAATGCCAGCTAAACAAATGATGATTGCTAGTCCACATGCTTACAATAGCAAAAGAGCTACTTTTGCTACCAAACAATTCTGGGTTACCAAATATCATGATGATCAACTATACGCTGCAGGGGAATTCACCAATCAATCTACAAAAGATACAGGTTTAGCTAAATGGGCCAATGGGGAAGAGAGTGTGAGAAACACAAACGTTGTTATCTGGCCAACTTTAGCCTTGACACACCCTCCATCAACTGAACAATTCCCTGTCATGCCATCTGATTTCATGCAATTCCAAGTCTCTCCAGCTTCATTCTTTGAAAGAAATCCAGCTCTAGATGTCCCATTGGCTAACAACAAATTCAATAAATCCAAATACTATGAAGATGCTAATCCTAGTGGTGCTTCCATCGCTTCACAAAGTGCTAGTGCTTCCTGCTGCAAGACAAACCTCTGATGTAATATCAATCCTAGCTGATTGAAGCTGTTTTAGTATTTATTAGGGATAATTGGGAAAAAACTTTGGGCTTATATAGTGTATAATGGGATTCATCTATAATCGAGTTATAGTTACAGGCATCTAACGAGATGAGAAGTAGTTGCTTTTATCGCCGTAGGAGCACAGTGATGGTGTTACTTGTAATTACCTTTTTGGGATTGCAATAGCGCGAGCGATTTGAGTTTACAAAACAAAAACAAACAAAAATCAAAACAAAGGGAATTTTCTCGTTCTTTCTTTCTTCCTCTATTTTTCTTCAATCCGCTAGTAATTCAGTCAAAATGTTGTGTGTTTCGAGATCCCAGTTAGGCTTGAGGCTCTCAGCTTTCCCAGTTGCACGTGCTGCTTTTTCAAGCACAGTTTTGGCTTTTAAGAGCGCCCCAGCAAAGAAAGTGAAAACACAGGAAACCCCAAAGAAGGCCAAATTGCCTTGTGAGTTGCGAATTGCTAAATGAATGCGTCTCTTTGATGAGGCTCACTACTTCTGCTATAATCTTACTAACAACCTGATGATTTTTTAGACAAGAGAAGTGTGAATGCTTATGCGCTATTCAACAAGGAGTACCATGCCAGCCACCAAGAAGAATTGAAAGGTGTTGGTATTGCTGAAAGATCAAAGAAGCTTTCTTCAATCTGGAACAATCTTGACTCTACTGAGAAACAAAAATACTACTCTGCTGAAGAAGCTGATAAAGCAAGATATTTCGAAGAAAAAGCCGCATATGAAAAAACATTGCCTCCAAAAAGACCAGTTACCAGTTACATCAGATTCTACAATGAAATTAGACCTAAACTATCAGCTGAAAACCCAACAGCAAGTGTTTCTGACTTGGGTAGACTTGCCGGTGAAAGATGGAGAGGTTTATCTGATGCTGAAAAAGCTCAATACAAAGATGCGTCGGCCAAAGAATTGGAAGCATGGAAAGAAGCTTACGGTCCTAAGAAATGAAACTGAAGCCGTTTTTTGAACATTATGCATTCAATGATCCATGTTATGCTTCTCCTATTGCTGGTATACACCCTCTTGATGATTGGTGTTATTTTTATACAGTGGCTCGCCTCTACCAGTTACTCAAAATTTCAATGAAATCTTAATCTTGGCTTTACGTAAGTTAATTGTTATCTATTTTTCTATGACCCTATATAAAATCCAACAAGACAATTCTCTAGCATTCGTTCATAGTTGACCCACGCATGATACTTTATAAAGAGTGATGTACCATCCTTCCCAGCACATTTCATAATCTCATCGACCCCACCGGGATGAAACTTGATATATGGAGTAATATTGTATACTTTTCCTCCAAGAACGGTCCAACAATCATCTTTTGTCTTATGCTGTTTTAAAATCTCATTCGTAACTCTTACTGGAAATTCAGATGGATGAATTCCTCTTAAATTTGAACCACTTGAATTCAATCTAGCCCAATCTAAAGGGGAACAACCAGGTTCTAGATGGACTTTCTTCCTGTCCTTCAGCCCACCATCCCCACTGCTGGATCTTTGAGACGAATTCAGACTTGGGAATAGAGGTGCTTGTACGGATGGAGCTCGAAGACTATTGACAGTTGATGTAGATGATGATGAAGGAAGACGAGCATTGATGCCTATTTTTGGAGGTTGGCTTACAGGGTGACTTGCGGTATTTCCACGCCTCTGCGTTTCCAGCCTTGTTTCTATTGGGTTCTTGAGTATCCTCTGGTCCATGTTCATGCTAAGCTGTGATCCTTGAGACAGTAGAGGCGAATCATATCATTCTGATTAATATTGCTACTAACAGGCTTTTAGCATTCAACACCACAACACCATCTTCTTTTTATCACGTGACTGGACCCTTTTCCCGAGGAAGCAACCTCGGATGTTCATTTGCCCCTTTGTGGGCTGTGGTGGAGCTAGGCGGGGGGTCTCCGCGTGGGGTGCGGCGGAGGACTTGCCTAGCAGCTCCGTCCGGCAAGGTCCTCCAATGAGAGGACGGCGGCTAAATTCTCAGGCGAGAAATGAGAAACGTCGTTTGAAATGAATAAACAAAGCACCAGACAAAATCATTTTATTGGAAAACGATTCAATTTTGCTTATTCATTTTCTAATTATCTGCGGTGATTGGTCTTTTAGCTTCAAGTGACTTTCACCGGTTGCTTCTTCTATGTCCAGTTCCTTCATTGATACTCTGTTATTGAAGGTAACCACCAGTCCAATCGTCACTAAGAAAGTAAGGATCTCAAGAGACGACTATATCTCTTCAATATCAAAGAACATCTGGCACTTCCTGTACCTCAAATACTGGAAATTCACCAACTTTAATCAGAGATTACGCATGCTTCTTGGGGTTTCATTGACATTTCTTTCCGTTTACGTTATTTCACCTACAGTCACCTACTATTTCAAATCACCAGAACAAAGAGCCAAGATGTTTAGTTCCAAAAGACTGGACAAGTACACCACCGGTCTAATCAACACAAGAAATGACTGTTTTGCAAATGCGTCAATCCAAGCTTTTGCTTCGTTGCCAGGCTTGAACTTATATCTGAATGAAATTTTAAAACAATATAGCGTGTTGACTTCATTAGCATTGAACAAAAATGATGAGAATGATCCTCTACCAACATTACCATTACATCAAGGTTTGGCAACTATCTTAAAACAATTGCAAGTCCCAATAACGACGTCCAAATACATATCTGTTTGGCCATTCTTGCAAGTCATTGAGAAGATTTTCAACTCCAAGATCTCAACTAATCAAAACGACGCTCATGAATTGGTTCAATTAATTTTGGAAACTCTTGACAATGAGACAACCAAGTTCAAGAAATATATCAAAAAGCACAACCTGAATTTGTCAGTACCCGACCTTCCATTCAATGGGTTAGTTGCTGATCAATTGACATGTTTATCATGTTTAAACTCTTCAAAACCAACATTTCATCCATTCTCAGTACTATCATTACCTGTTCCTGAAGCAAACACTGCATCTCTAGCCGATATGATTAAGAACAGTGAAGTGGAAACCATTAGTGGGTACAACTGTTTAAGATGTAAACTTAGAGCCATTTTAACTGTGGAAAATGATAAAATTGCTGAAGGGGTTCAATTGAGCGAAGAAGAGGCTCAAATCATTTCAAAACTTAAAATTATGGAACCGAACTTGACAATCAACGATGATCTGGAAGAACACTTGGAAAAGTTCATCAAGAATTACTCTTATAAAGGGTTCACATCAAGCTCTGTGATATCCACAATTGTCAAGAAAACTCTATTGGTCAGAGCACCTGATCTTTTAACTGTTCATTTATCAAGATCGTTATTCACCGCCAATCATATTGTGAGAAACGGTTGTAAAGTTGAGTTTGATGATATTTTGGACATTGATATCGATGAAAACTTGGCTTCAGCTTATGAAGAGAAACTGAAAGAGGCAAGAAGAGCAAAGAAGATGAAGAACAGAGGAGAACCTTCCATTCTTTCTGATGTTCAATCTTCACTGCATAACGGTCGTAACAATGGTAATTTTCAGCCAGATGGTGAAGAAGATGATCTAGATGACGATGACCCTGCACTTGATGGTTATGATGAAGATAGACATGAGCCAGTCCATTTGGCAAAAATCCATTCAAAGATTTTAGCAAGTCATGAAGAACAAGTCGAAGAACCATCACATCAAGAAGATGTCACGAACGTGACTTCTGACTTAGAAGATTGGTCAAGATCTGATAAAGTCCATTCTGACTCTACAGATGTAACCAGCTTAGACAATGAGTTGGAGGAAGATATTGATGGTGAATCTATTCATAGTGTTTTGTCAGAGGATTTGAATATATCAAAAGAGAATGCTAAGTATAAACTTCGTGGTATCATTAGACATCAAGGAACACATAACGCTGGTCATTATGAGTGTTTCCGTCATAAGCCACTATTGGTGAAGGATATTAGACTGGATAAAGTCGTTAACCTTACCCCAGTGATCCAGTATGATCCAGAAATTGAGGAACAACAACAGAAGGGTAAAGTTCCTGAAGAACCAACACCAAAGATCTCAGTTACACCACCTACATCAAGTTCCAAGAACAGTTCTAAAAAAGCACCATCACCATCACCAACACCTTCAAATAGTGGTAGCGTATCACGAAACTCCGATGTTTTGGATTCCCCAGATGGTGATGAAACGGGAGGTTTCTCCAAATTCAGAAGCAAGCTTGGAAGTTTTGTATCCCGCCGTTCTTCTGGAGGTCAATCAACTGCACAATCTCGTCGTGCTTCCATCGCTGTTGTTCCAAACCATGCCCTACAAAATGTGACTGAGGACAATTCTGTTACTGAAATTACTGCGGATCTACAGAATTTTGAACTGAATCAAGACAGTAAGACCTCAAAGGACAAGAAATATAAGAAAATCTCATCAGTTGCCAAATACCCATATTGGAGAATTTCTGATACTATAATGAGTGAGGTAAGAAAAGAGGACGTTCTTAGAGAGAAACCGGGTGTGTATATGATCTATTACGAGAGGATCAGAGAACATTGAGAATACCATGTGAATCTTATAGAATAATTTGTAAATATTCTACACTGTGAATCATCAATTATCGTTAAACTCTTATTAATCTAATTAGTATTGTACAAAACGTCATTATAAATCTGATTGGGATCATTGTATGACAACAACCAAATCACCAGCATCAACCATATCACCATTAACATGGACTATCTTCAAAACTTTACCTCCTCTGGTAGCGTTTACAACCATCTCAGTTTTCATTGCTTCCACCACAACTAAACCTTGACCGGCTTCAACTTCATCGCCAACTTGGACTAATGGTTTCCAGAATCTACCACTATATTCAGAGTAGACTAATTCAGCATCTTCTGGGAAAGTCTCATCTGCACCCAATTTTGATCCTTCACTGTTAGCCAAGTCGGCATTAGCAACTTGGATCAATTTAGCAAATTCTGCAGATTTTTCACCATCTCTTTTAGCTTCAAACTCTTGGATTGATTCTAAGTTATCCTCAATCCATTCCAAATACTTACCATGGTCAAAAACACTCTCCTCAACATCTATCTTGAAATGACCATGCATGGCATCATCAGTAAACTTGTCTAATTCTTCTTCACTGACTGGGTAGAATTCAATTTGATCAAATGGTGTCAACAACCATGGATGTTGTGCACTATGAGCACCTAATTTCAGTTTATCCCAGATTGGAATGGTACGACCAACTAATTGATAACCACCTGGGGAACCGTCAAGTAAAGTGTAGATACACATGTACATACCACCAATACCAACAGCACCATTAACGGTGTAAGTTCTTGATGGATTATACTTGGTTCCTAGTAATCTATGACGTGGATCTAATGGAACGGCACATGGAGCACCCAAGAAAACATCACCCAAACCCAAGACTAAGAATTTCGCAGTGTATAACATGTCTCTAACATCCTCACGTTTAATATCATTGACCTCAGCGATGAAATCAACATTGTTTGGTAACCATGGGGCATCAGAACGAATAGTTTCTTGATAACGTTTAACACTGTCTAATGTTTTTTGATCTTCGAAAGCCATTGGTAATTTGAAGACTTTAGATTTGATTTTCCATTTGTTGTCAAAGACAATTTCACGTTCATAAGCAATCAAGGTTTCAATCAAATCAGATTGACTGATCTGGTAACCATCAAACTCAATCAAGATAGATCTAACACCTTGGGACATTTCAACGATACCGACGGTTTGATGACTTGCGACAACTTCAATCAAGCGATTGATTCTGTAAGCGACATTCAAATCCATCTTAGCAGCACCATATTCCAATAAGATATAGCGATCACCAGCTTGACGATAAACAACGGATGGAGCTAAACCAGAACCTTTGAAAGTAGCTAAGACTGGGTCTTGGTCAGCAATAGGAGCAGCGGTAACATCTTCAATCTGAGGGTATTTGGCGCTGAACTCATTGACAGTAGCATCTTGTTTGATTTTCAAGTCTCTGGCAGTTTCATAAGAAACTGGGACAAATTGAATAGAGTCACCAGGTTTAACTTGGCCAATTTTCCACATTTCAGCCTCAACAACAACAGCCTGACAAACGAACCCACCTAATGAAGGACCATCACAAGTTAAGATAACTGGCTCGTCACCAGTAAAATTGATGGCACCAATGGAGTAGACGTAATCATGTTGATTTGAAGGATGTAAACCAGCTTCACCACCATCCAATCTTGCCCATTTTGGCTTTGGACCAATCAATCTAACACCAAATCTATTGGAGTTATAATGAACTTTCCATTTTGAAGCGAAAAATTCTTCAATTGATTCAGTAGTGAAGAAATCTGGAGCACCATGAGGACCAAATGTAACACCCACAGTCCAATCTTTATCAGCAATAACCGGAACAATTTCTTTTGGAATAGAAACTGGTTCAGAAATTGGGGCAGGTAAAGTGTTTCCTGGCAAGTATGGTTGACCCAAAAATAAAACATCACCCAACTTCAAAACTCTACCGTTGTAACCACCCATGTTACCTAATGCAAAAGTGGATCTTGAACCCAAGTATTCACTAACATCAATACCACCTCTGATAGCCAAGTATGATCTACAACCGGAAGTTAACTTGCCAATGGCTAGCTTATCACCTCTTTTCAAAGTGATTGGTTCATTTTGTTTGACGATAACATCATTCACTTTCACTTCAACTTCACCACCGGTGATACCAATAACAGCCTCAGTATGGAAAAGAATAGTTGGACCGGTCAATGTGATCTCAATAGCTGGAGCTGCATCAGCATTACCAACAATCTTGTTAGCCAGTCTGAATGAGAAACTATCCATTGGACCGGATGGTGGGACACCAATTCTCCAATAACCAGTTCTACCAGGGTAATCTTGAACGGTAGTGTAAGCACCAGGAGACAAGATTTCAAAAGCATTCGCTTTGTAGTCATAAGTGTCCAAAATTTTAGTATGCATCTCAGCAGCTTCAAACATTTTGGAGTTAGCAACTGATCTCAAATAATCTAAATTGGTAACGACACCATAGATGACGGTTTCATCAAGAGCTTTTTGCAACAATCTCAAAGCATCAGCACGATCCTTACCATGGACAATGATCTTAGCTAGAGTTGGATCGTATTCAGCAGAAACAACAGTACCTTTGTTGATCCAGGTATCAACTCTGGCCCAGCTTGGGAATGAAACATCGGTCAATTGACCTGGGGATGGTCTGAAATCTTTGACAGGATTCTCAGCGTATAATCTAGCTTCCATAGAGGCACCAGTGACTTCAATAACTTGAGAGTCAAAATCTGGGGCTTGGTTGGCAGCAATCTTCAACATCCATTCAACAAGATCCAAACCTGTGACAGATTCTGTAATTGGATGTTCAACCTGAAGACGAGCATTGACCTCTAAAAAGAAATATTCATCTCTTTTCTCATCGTATATGAATTCAACAGTACCAGCACATTTGTAATTCATGGAGCTACCAAGTTGTTCAGCCGATTTTCTCATTGCTTGTCTAGTTGTCTCAGGTAAGTTAGGAGCTGGTGTCTCTTCAATGATCTTTTGGTTACGACGTTGTAAAGAACAATCACGTTCACCAACGGCAATAGCTTTACCAAAACCATCACCAAACATTTGAATCTCAACATGTCTAGCATTCTCAACGAATCTTTCTAAAAAGACACCTGAATCACCAAAATAAGCTTGACCTTGATGCTTGACAGTCTCAAAGACTTTTGGCAGTTCTGATAAAAGATCAACTTTTTGTAAACCAATACCACCACCACCAGCAGTGGACTTCAACATGACTTTGACCGAAGTATTTGGATCATCAGAAAGACCCATTTTGGTGGCAAACTCAATAGCTTCATTAACATCTGAGATCAAACCAGAACCTGGAACCAATGGAACACCAGCTTTTTCAGCAATCTCTCTAGCAGAATGTTTCAAACCTAACTTTCTGATAGAATCCCCAGATGGTCCAACAAATACAATGCCTTCTTTTTCACATCTATCAGCAAAGTCAGCGTTCTCTGAAAGGAAACCATAACCAGGAATAATAGCTTCAGCACCACTATCTTTGATGGCTTTGATGATCTTATCAACATTGATATAAGTTTCCGCAGCAGTGGTACCGTGTAATGGTACGGCAACATCAGCATCTAAAACATGTTGAGCGTACTTATCTGGATCAGAATAAACTGAAATAGCCTTGATTCCCAGTTTCTTCAATGTCTTGATGATACGGACAGCAATTTCACCTCTGTTTGCAACCAAGACTGCATTGAAAGGTTTTTTAGGGGTACTGGCAGTTGTAGCTTCAATATAAGCTCTCCATCCACCATACGAGGTGATATCTTGAGTTCCCTTTTGGGTGTAACCAAATTCTTCACAGATAAAAGATTTAACCCATTCACCACTTTCTAATTCAACTGAGCCAATTCCTAGTGGTTCTGGAACCATGGCAATGAAAGCACCAAAGTTTTCAATCGGAACAGAGTAAACTTCTAGAGCAATCTTCGAGCCTGATTCTTCTACTCTTCTCAAACCTGGTTTGGCAACTGGTCCAGTTTTTGGCAAGGCATAAAGTTTGTAGTTCTCTGAAGTGTTAGTGGCTTCTAATAGAGTAGCATTGACTTTCTCTAATTGCCAATGTAAAGCCATTCCAGTCAAATGAGCCCCTACAACAGCCAATTTGATAGAGTTTGACAAATCAGGTTTTGGACCTGGAACTTCATCTCCCAATAATGATTTAGCAGTAGTGGCACCCAAGGTTCTATTGTTTGGTGGGAATGCAACTTTCAAGAAACGACTAGCTAGTTCCATCAAAGCGTAATCAGTGAATTTTTGACCAATCAAAGTGATACCTTGTGGTAATCCATCTGGTCTGTAACCAGCTGGAACAGACAAAGCAGATAAATCAGCCAAGTTGACAAAGTTGGTCCAAGTACCTTGTTGAGAATTGACTAGAATTGGTTCTTTTTCCAAATCTTCAAATGTTGGGTTCAATGGTGCAGTTGGAACGGCTAAAACATCAATATCTTTCAAAACTTGACGAACTTTTTGCAAGATTCCTTGTCTTTTGTATTCATAAGTGAATGCATCAGATGCGTCAAATTTGGTTGCAGTCTTGATGATTTTGATGACAGTTGGATCCAAAGTATCTTCAGGTGGGTTTGTGCCCAAGAAGTCTCTTGTAGCAGCGTATCTTTCAGCGACCCAAGCACCTTCATAAAGACATTTAGCTAGATCTAATAGGTCAGAGAAATCAATAGCAACAATTTCGGCACCAGTTTTGGCAAGATCAGAAACGGCCTTTTGATATATTTTTGGATTCTCAGTTTCACCATACCATTCTAAATGGGTTGGAATGGCAATCTTTGGCTTTTTACCATACTTGATTAGTGGGTTTGGTGGTAATGGTCTTGAATATTCATATTGATCCAAATCAGGTTGTGCAAGAACGTCAAAGACGGTTTGAGCATCACTCAGATCTAAAGTGAAGATACCAACACAGTCCAATGATTTACAAGCTGGAACAACACCTTTACATGAAAATAAACCTAAGGATGGTTTGACACCAATCAAATTGTTTAGAGCAGCTGGAACTCTGGTACTACCGGCAGTATCAGTGGTCAAAGCGAAAGGAACGATACCTCTTGCAACAACACTGGCAGAACCTGAACTTGAACCACCAGAAACGTGTTTATCACTGAAGGCGGATGGGACTCTACCGTATGGGGATCTAACACCGACTAAACCAGTAGCGAATTGATCCAGGTTGGTCTTACCAAGAACAATGGCACCTTGTTCTTTCAATAACTTCACGACTGTAGAGTCGACTTCTGGGGTATATGCAAAAGATGGACAAGCAGCGGTTGTATTGAAGCCTTTGGCATCGATGTTATCTTTGATGGCGACTGGGACCCCGAAAAGGGCCAATTCTTTCTTGTTCTTCTTAGACTGTATTATCTTCCATTGATGGGCCAGTTCTTGTTCTGAGGCCAGTGAGATCCAAGCAGGGTCTTGAGGGGCGATTTTCTGTGTCTTCAACAAAGCCAACAAGGTATCGAAGGATTCAGCAGGAGTGCATTTGTGGTGGAAGTCTATCCAGTCCTTGATGGTCCAGCCAATAGTGGATGTTGTCATTGCTTGTTGATTGGGAGAATGGGAAGGGAATAGTTGGTTTAGACGAGGAAATTGGGGGAATTGCGTGCAGCTTTATATCAAGGACCCCCTACAAAATCAGGAACTCATCGCAACTTCTTTGTTGATGCGTAAAAAGTGACATAAACGGTGCGAACTCTGATCTTATCACAATCTCCCAGCCAATGATTCGCTCACAAAGTGCTGCCTTTCGCGTGGTGTTGGTGCGCTGGCCTTTGGCGAAACGCTGCCAACTGGCTAGTGGCACGCCCAGAATTGGCAGACAGGCCATCTCGCCGAAGCCCGCTGCGTCTCGATTCGCACTTCGCAGTGCTCCAACGGTGGGCTCTGTAGTGATCGCAGTGAAGAAGGAACAAGAGCTTGAAAGGGTTGATACTGTTGTTGTTCTACGTTGCTCACACTCGCCATCCAACACTTTACTTCACGAGACACACTCACTGAGAGAGGGTCAACATAGCAAGAGAGTGAAGGAACACCTTCAAGCTCAGGGTAACTCCCCGCTTGGGGATCTCAAGAGATTGTGGCCCGTACCTGGTGCTGAATTCCGTTTGTTTGTTTTGTGGCCGCCGACGGCCGAAGGCATCTTTGTCTGTTTCTGAGACGCTCCACTAGTACAAAAGGCATCGAATTTCACCAAAAAGGCAAATGTGTCGAATAGGTTGATGTCATTGTTGACGAGCATGATTAACGAGATGAGTTGGTGATCACCGATTTAAGTGGAAGAACTGGTCTTTGCAGGGCTGATTCCTTTGCCTTGTTTCTTCGTTCACGTTATTACTGTGGTCGCCGTTTTCGTTACAATAAAGGAAGGTGCACTCTTAAGAAAGCCACGCCTGCTAGGCACCTGTCTCATTTATAACTACAAGTGGCCCTTCATCCTAGACATCACCAAATAATCTGAAAAGGATTCACATTTGTATGAAGTGGACAATATATCATGACCCACAAGCCGGTAAAATCCAGCAGTCGCTCCACTAATTATTGGCTGACTACCCAATGGTCCGACCGCTATTTGAATAACCATCTCGTATATATACTGAGCTAACTCGACGTCACTGATCTCGACTACAGCTAGTCACTTACACCATATTCAGAAAGTAATCGCGTTCGGTTACGTGCATACGAATATATCGTGTTAAAAATATAGGCAAGTGAAAACATGGGTCAATTGACCTGACTTATGATCATAGCTGGATAAATTTTCGAATCATGAAAGTCTGATCATCTCGTATTCTCGAGCTGGCCGGCAAGCAGTTATAGCTATTATATTATGATTAATGATTTTCAAGCTGTAATTTCCAGTGATATTTATAATAAAGTTATACTCCACAACGTCTAGCTGTGAGTAGTGAGATCTGCTGCAGGCGCAGCTGGCGTACTAATTAATTATGGATCAAGAAATAAGAAGTTAAAATATACTAGCTAGTGTGTGATTAATATTGATGGAAGCGCTGATCGACAGGCTGTATATTCAGCTGTAGCTGTACTAGCTTTTAATATAATTTTGAGTAGCTGTACTTATAATATTCACAACAATTAACAGCGCCTAAAAAGAATTCAGCTGTAATTTTGACCTGCAGCTGCTCAGTTTATATTAATCATTTACAGCTTATATTGAATAATTTTAATAATAATATTGATCAGCTTATATATAATTATTTGACACATATTGTTGTAATACATTTTCTGATTTTCATCTAATCAATATTAATCGATTTCTCCAGCTCTAGTTATATATTACGCTTGAAAACGAATCATGTCGACATAGCTGCGCCTAAATATTAGAAGAATATTTCGGCCGAGATCACACTATAAGCGCCTACGTCGTCAAAATAACGTCGCGAGCTGCTAATCTGGGGTAATTAGAGAAAGCTAAACAAAGTTCAATCATGATTCCTGCTTTCAAGAGCCACCAAGCACGCTAGAGTATACGGCAACGTATAATTGTCAGCGAATTGACTTGACTGTACCACGTGAATCATGCGGTTAACGTCGTCCTTCTTGTAATTTGATTATCTAAGCAGCCGGCCCGCTCTCTATCGTTATATGTACTAAATTGCGTCTTATGCTCAAACTTGGATTACAATTGCTAGAAGATGTTTATCTAGAGCCGAACACCAGCACTCTTAGCGCAAAAACGCTGATATTATAGGCCATTTCAATCTCCACCAGTTGAATTATCTAGGCGCTAACGCTTGCCTCTGTGGGATTCGGAGTTCCATATGGGGTTTGGATTATGGAACTCCGAATCCCACCGTCCAACAATCAATTTCAACACTCCATCAATCATTCCATATTGGGATAAAGAGTTTCACAAACCTCGACTTTATTCTTTACTAACCTAATCTAGGGGCGCTTAGGAAAAGAGCAATCATAAGACGAGGAGTCGATTGCCGGAATACGGTGGACAACGCTTGCTGGTGGTCCTTTCTTACAAATAGCCTATTGAGTACCGGCCTGTGGATGGTTCCCTTTACTCCGTGTTACCTCGCACCAGTTCCCAGTCAACCTTCCGCGACTGGTACAGTATCAGACTCAGTATTGTAAGTCAGTAATCAGTAGTCCGTGGCTCAGTGCCATTGGAACAACGTTAGAACCTCTCGCCATTTGATTCCCATTCCAGCCTATTTCCTACAGTTTATTTACCCAGAAGGCGAAATTCCGCCGATAGCCGCGTCTTCAGCCAAACCCGGTGGTTACAATTGCCGAAATTGCCTCTTTTGGAAATAATTCCTTCACAGTTACCCAATCGGGGTGACAGAAATCTTAGTAATCCTTATGAAAAGTAAAAAAAATAATTACAAGAGGAACGAAAAGAAACGAGAAGAAAAATTAAAGCGAAAAACAAGCCATTTCATAACTCTATTTGTATTTCCACCTCCTTCCCATTCTAAAGATTCAATTGCTGCTCATTTGCTTTGCTGAGAATTATGGTTTCTGATCGTGAAATAGACCCTATACAAACAGTGACCTCTTCAGAGTCACTAGAAGAAGATGCTTCTACTCCAGTTGTGTTTGAAGGTGCCCCTGCTCATCGAACCGGAACTAACAGAAGTTCATTTTCAAGACTTCCAAGACCAAGAGCGAGCAGTATCAGAGAGATAATAAGAAGTTCTGATGATGGGATTGATGAATCCACTGCTGAAAACTATAAGGAAGACCGTATCTATCAGGATCTGGATCAAGAACAAATTGACCTAAGAAGAACTCAATCAAGAATGACAATTATCAATACATTGGAAGCTCGTTTAGCAGAGGAAAACTCCATCTTAGAGAATGAAAATACAGATCTTGCAGATGTTGAACTTGGATTGTCAAAGACTAAATCGAGATATACCAATGCTGATAGAGAGGAAAATTTACCTACTGCTAATGATGGTATAGAATTTCAAGAAGTTGATCCAGAATTAGTTACATGGGATGGTGATGATGATCCAAAAAACCCTAGAAATTGGAGTCTGAAAAGAAAATGGAGAAGTGTTACCATTGTTGCTCTATATACCCTTCTTTCACCATTTGCATCAACAATGTTATCACCTGCTGTTTCTGTTATTTCTGTCGATTTTGGAATTACAAATGTTAGTGTTTCTGCATTGATGGTTTCTATTTATATTTTAGCATGGGCCATTTTCCCACCTTTTGTTGCACCTCTATCAGAAATGTATGGTAGAAAAATTGTCTTGGATATTTCAGTTTGGATCTTATTTTTTTTCAACATTGGTTGTGCTGTGAGTCAAACTACAACTCAAATGGTTGTTTGTAGATTGTTTGCAGGTCTTGGTGGTTGTGCTCCAGTTTGTATTGGTGCTGGTGTTTTAAGTGATGTCTTTAACAACAAACAAATTGGATTTGCAATGTCATTATATTCCTTAGGTCCAACCATTGGTCCTTGTGTTTCTGCTTTGATTGCTGGTTTTATTGTGGAAAATATTTCATGGAGATGGTGTTTTTGGGTCTTGGTTATCCTCAATGGTGTTATTGCCCTTGCTGGTAATCTATTACTTGAGGAGACTTATGTTCCAACTCTTTTGACTAGAAAAGCTGCAAAATTAAGAAAAGCCACTGGTAATAAAAACTTACATTCTTTATATGAGATTGCCACTGGTGAAACCACTGCTGAGAAATTCTATTTGAATTTGACAAGACCACTTGGTATGTTATGTCAACATCCTATGGTTTTCGGATTGGGTACTTTCATGGCTATTTGTTATGGTTGTTTGTATATCCTTATTACCAGTTTCCCAGCTGTTTGGGCTAATGTTTATGGGTTTTCGAAAGGTTCAACTGGGTTGATGTACATTGCATTCTTGATTGGTTACTTATTGGGGACAGCTGCAACACAACAAATATCTGATAGGATTTATAATAGACTTACAGCCAATAATGGAGGTGTTCCAAAACCTGAATTTAGATTACCTTTATTGTTACAAAGTGGTGCTTTGATTGCCGTTGGATTATTCTGGTTCGGATGGGGTGCTGAAAAACATATGAATTATGGATTCACTGCTGTTGGTGCTGGTATTTTTGGTTATGGTTTAATTGCAGTTTTCTATACCATTCAAAACTATTTGATTGAGATGAATCCAAGATTTGCCGCTAGTTCAATTGCAGCTGCTTCTATTTTCAGATCATTTTTTGGATTTGCATTCCCATTGTTTGCAACTCAAATGTTTGATAGAGTTGGATATGGTTGGGGTTGTTCAATCTTTGCATTTATTGCACTTGCCACTGGTATTCCATTCCCATTGTTTGTTATTCTTTACGGTGAAAGACTAAGACTATGGGCTAATAGAAGAACAGAAAGAACTCAAGCCAAGAGAGACGCTAAGTATCTTGCAAGACTGAAAAAACAAGCTGAACAAGCACAATTGAATGAGAAGGAGAAAGATTCAACCACCTCATCATCCACATAAACATCCACATGTCCGGATTCCTGATTCATAATAACCATTGATATCAACTCAACGTTCTCCTAATATCTCATTATTTAAGGTCTACTGATCAATATTATTAGATTATTGAACAATCAGTATACTGCTGTCTAACACAACGTTTCACGTTGACATTCATTGGCAATTCAGTCTATAGATTACATTCAACATGCATATAAGAAAAAAATCGTTTTTCGTAGGAGTAATGCTACGCATGTATTCATCAAAGGGTATAATATATATGTTTCATTAATGCTTACTCAGCCATGAAACCAAACCAGCTTTTCTGCGTCAAAGTATAAAAGAAAGATAAGTTTCTAGGAAGGAGGCCTCTTAGATCAATAAGACGGCAGCGGCAATGGCAGCGACACCGGCACCAACTTGGACTGGAGCAGCAGCGTTTTCAGATTGGACAGCGACAGTGGCAGAGGTGGTGGCTTGGACTTGACCATCGGTGATTTGGGAAACAACGGCGACGGTTGAAGTGGCAGCAGCGGTGGAAGTGGTAGCTTGGATTTGACCGTCAGTGATTTGAGAGACAACAGCAACAGTTGAGGCTTCAGTGGCAGTAGTGGCTTGGATTTGACCATCGGAGATTTGGGAGATGACTTGGGCCATGGAGGCGGAGGCTAAGCCTAAAGCGATTAAGACGGATGAGTATTGCATTGTTAAGGGGTATAAGCGATTGTGATAGATCCTCTGATGTTTTGTTCTAGGAGAGTCGAGGTCAGTGGCCAAAAAGTGGGCAAACTCTGGCTATTTATACCGTGAATTTAACCACACCACTGGAGCAGACTGCCGAGCAATGACGAATCTCTGCAGTGGCCAGTGCCTTTAATAAGAGAAGGGATAAATCGCGCCCCAGAAGTGACAGCTGATTTTGGGCTTGGAGCAGGGGAGTTTGGGGGAGCCTTTTCTTTGCATTCCACGAGGGGACAGCCTGGGACACTGCAAACAACTGCTCTTTATTCAACCACCAATACGCTCTTGTAGCTCTGTTCCAGAGCCTTTTCGTTGTGGACGGGCCGCTGCTATTTTTAGCCTGTGTGCAGAATAATAATAAAAACCCCCCTGTGATTTGCGAAGTGGGTAACGAGCGGTTCCGGGACAACAATAAGCAACAACAATTAACAGCTGACTGGGAGTGTTTTGTGAGCCTGGAAAAGGGAGAAAAGGAAGATGGGCCAGCAGCGAGATTAATGAACAATTACTGGTGGTCTTTACTTGCTGTGTTTCTCAGTGTGCCCCCATTTCGTGAGGCCTATTTCTGACGATTATCTCATCATTCAGAACTAATACTGCGAGATTACCGTATTGGGACAGGATCCAGGATCTCCCGAGAGTTGCTGCCGTCATCGAAGGCTCTGGACATCTCCAGCTATAATAGTAGTGACTACTGAGAAATACACATCAGCATTGGTCTACAATTCACAAATGTAAACAACGGTTATTTTCTAAATAGCTCTGCCATAACCATGAGACCGTCTCTAACGGGATACATATAAAACCTGCTCAATCTTTACCAACTAGCAACGATAATACAGGATCAATCAACACTTTCTGAACTCTTGATCTTGTCTCGCCCCTAGCCTCTTTGAGATCTTGCAATTCCTGTAAGTAGGTTCTTTCATGTTCTTCAATCTCAGCAAGACCTGAAACCAAATCAACCTCTTCAGGTTTTTTCAAATGGGTTCGTTTCAACAACTTCCAACCAATAAATAATCCAACATCAACAAATATAACCAAATAATTGAACAAGAAAGTATCAGTTGCCCAATTCCCCTTGATAAACACAGCATACCCATTACACCACATCATTATAAATGAACAAATTAATCCAAAGATAGCAGTATATGGTTGAAACCAACTCTTGAAAGTGAATTGACTTCTATCAATACCTTGAGCCAACACTGCTCTTCGAAATGCTAGATATGTCAAACACATGACACAGAAGTTGAACAATTGAGAAACTGTAATCAAATTGATCAACCAATTCAAAACAACAGCTGAATTGTTGTTCAGTTGTAAAAAAGCTAATAATGCCCAACATAATGAAACTATAACTGCCAAAATTGGAACACCTTGTTTGTTACAATAGGCAAAAATAAAAGGAGCTTTTCTTGCCAACGCTAAACCATATAACGTTCTACTTGAACAATATGTATAGGCATTACCAGCACTAAAAGCTGAAACAATCAAAGCACCATTGACTATATGTGGTAAAACAGTAATTTTCAAATTGTCCATTGCAATAACATATGGACTTGATCCAGCACCTGGTCTACTTTCATTGATAGCAGCAGTCAATTGAGGATCATTATTAGCCACTAATGTACCAACACAGAACGCACCACCGATAAATAAAAAAGTCAATCTGTAAAAAATCTGTTTGAATGCTCTTGGTAATGTTGATGATTTAGGTAATATAGTTTCACCTGCAACCATTGATAAATAATCTGGACCTGCAATTGTATAGGATGCTTGTGAAAGACATGCAAAGAATGCTCTAAAATAACCTAAAGATCCTGACGATACATATTCTTTGAAAGCACCAGGAGTTTTCCAGTATCTAAAACCATATGCATCATGTACTGGATTCCCACCACACATTGTAACAATGGTAAATATGATCAATCCAACTGCAAGGATAACTTTCCCAATAGCCAACCAAAACTCAGCCTCACCATAAACACGAACTGCAAAAATTGCAATTAGAAAATACAAGAAAGCTTGAATTGAAATCGTTATAGCTGGCGAATAATCATCTCTCCAATAATGAATTATTGTGTTGACTCCAACAATCTCATATGGGATCTGAACGCATTCTAAAAACCAGAAATTCCATCCAGCCATAAACTCAAAAGCATCATCAATACAACGACCTGACATTCGAATGAATGGAGAACTTATAGGTAGATAACAAACCATTTCAGCAGTGGAGACAGTGATACAAAGAATAGGAATACACCATAAAGTGAATCCAATTAAAAGAAACCCTGCACCACTTTTGAATAGAGCACCACCAATAGCAACGAACAAACCGACACCAATGACACCAGAGATCCCGATCAGTTGAACATGTCTGTTTTTCAATCTTCGTTGGGTTTGAGGGACTAGCGTTGATGCATCACTCAGTGAAGCAGCAGTACTCTCAGCCTCGTAGTCTTTTGATTCAGACAACTTACCTTTGTTTGAAGAAGTGACATTGTACTCTAAGTCAGTTTGATATCGATGCTGGGATTTCGAAGGTGGCAATGGTACGAATGTATCTTTCAAGAGTTGGCCAAATGATGTTGTCGGCATTGTAATGAACCCTTATGAGAATTTTTTTTTGTGGAGAAGCAGAAACTGTCAAACGTCAGACAAAAAAGTGTGTGTAGTACTGTACGTGTATAACCCCTAATGAGTGAATTGCGCAGCGTCAAACAGTGGAACAGCAAGAAGAAGGAGAGTCAATACCCAGATCTGAGAGAACAATAAGAAACTGTATTTTCATTATTCGGTTTCTTTTTTTTCTTGACTTCTCTCTCTTTAAAAATGATGAAGTCATTTTCCAATTGGCAGAAAAACTTCCTTTCCAACGAGAAATTTGCTGGAAATGGCGTATTTCCCAATCGGGGTGTTTCTGAAAACATGTGGTGGTAATTATGTAATCAGAAATAATAGTAAAGGGCCATCGCAGCATAACCACATATATCTTACTACATATTTGGTTCTATTCAAAGCTGCATAAAAGCAGTACAAATCAATTCAAGTCTATGTACATATAACTCCTAAAAAACAACAACAATAGTATCAGAGAAAACAGTAAAAGCAGAAACCAAGATATAACCCAGTATATTATAACCAATGAAATCAAATTTAACACAACAACAGAAAAAGAAGATATAACCAACAAGTTCAAAAGTGTATAACCATCCATACTACAACCGAGCAGATGGTGGATTGAATGGGCAAAAAAGTGAGTGAGCGAGTGAATGAATGATATGATATGATGCAACAAAAACCAACAGATAAGTAACCGATAACTTAACACCAGAAAACCAAAATATAGCACAATAGTAGAACAATCAATTCTTTAAAAAAAATTGAATTGATCATCAGAAAATGAGATACCAGTACCAACCATCTCACTAGCCATACCAGTTTGAATAGCTCTTCTTTTCAAAGCTCTAATCATGAAATTCTTTGGGTTTCTTGGTCCTAATTTTGATCTGAAATTCTTTGAATTTGATGATGGATCATATCTGATTGGGAATGTAGAAACATCAGTGAAGGCAAGATTATGTCTTTCATCGTGTCTGTATTGTAAGAATTTTGGTTTTTGACTGGAGTTAGAATTGGCTGTGGTAGTTGTATTGATTAATGAAGAATTCAATTCTTCATTTGATAAATAATCAACAAAATCGTCAATTGATGAAGAAGATGAGATGGAGTTGTAAGTATCAGTTGATAATGGTTCAACAACATCTTTTGAGATTGTTGGGGATTCCAATTTCTTATTCTCATCAATGATTCTTTGGAAATTCTCCTCTAATGATTTCAATTCAACAAAGTTAAAATTGGTATTGATTGGTGAATTTGAATCAGAGTTTGAATTTATTGATGAATCAGAGTTGTTCTCACCATCATCAGCACTGTCAAATAGATTTTCAGAGTCTAAGGTTAAAAGTGATGATTGTGAAAGTGGATGAGCTGTGGTGTTTTTTTGAACAAATGTGTTGGAGTAATATCTTGAGGTTGGGAAAGAGTTGGATTTAGATTTGGAACTATCTGATTCATAATCTGATAGAGCACTATAGTACTCTTCGTCTTCAGAATTGAAAATGTTTTCTTCATCAGTAGTACCAAATATTTCATCTTCAATATCACTATCGTTATCAATTTTGAAATCATAGGAGCTGACATTGAAATTTGGTTTGTAATCTTCTTCTTCGTCATCATCCTGTTCTTCAACTTCTTGTTCTTTATCCTTTTTGGTATCTTCAGTTAATGAGGATTGATCATTGTTGAGTCTTCTCTTTTTGAAATTTATGTTATTATAGGTATTTTCATCTTCATCAATAGTACTGATAGATCTTAGAATTGGTTTCTTTGTGATTGATTCTTCTAATTGTTTAGCTTTGGTTGTAGGAAAACGAACACGGGTAGACTTACGAGTTTGCACCATTATAGTGGTATATTTAGTAAATTTGTTGGTGATGAATTCGGGGGGTGTCTGTTGATGGGGAGGGATTCTCTCTTTTCTTCTCTTCTCTTTTCTGACAATGCACAACTATATATGATTTATGTATCGTATGTAGTTATGTATTATATGTGGGTGGTGGGAGGGACAGTAGCACACAGTTGGGTATTGAAAAACGTAGTTGATGGAGGGGGAAATACAAAATTATTTGTAAAAAGGCCAATTCCTAAAGTATATAAATTCCCCTGATGCTCATCTCATTTTTCTTTCCCATACGAAATTTTTTCTTTTCTTTTTTTTTTTTTCTTTCTGATAAAAAAAATTTCAGGCCAAAAATTGAAAACAAGCCAAAAAAATTTCTTTTTAAATCCGACGGTCTCTGCAGAAAGTTGCAGATGAAAGGTTACCCGGTTTATACCCCTCTCCTCCGTGCGTGCGGATACCAACTAGCCCACTACTCCATTCCATACCCCCACTAGAATTGTAGGCGGCGCCAGAAGGAGGGACCCTTTGGCGGGAGAGGCGAAAGGCGAATTTTTTTCAGCGGGACACTTCGAAAAAGCAGAGCCGTTGGGCAAAAAAAGTGCAGATTTTTGCATTTAGTCTGTTGTTAATACAAAGAAAGTTAAAATTTTTTGTTCCAATTTGACCAATCATTTTTTGGTATTTTTAAGCAGGTTAGTCGTTTGGGTAACTAACACCTCATCGTATAAGCGACGTTGTTGTTTATGGATCCCGCAACGTCTTTCATCACTACGGAGATGACTTGCTTGTTTGCATTCAAAGGTTGTTAATGTCCTCTTTCGTTGATGAACACTGCTTGGTGTAAAAGTACAGTCATAATGATTCACTAATTGAGTGAAGATGATCATATTCACATTAGTTGTGGCCTTAGACTAATGGTTACCTAAAATATTCAGCTGGTACGGTGCCAGTGTTTGACCTGACGAGCTATAGTTCCAATTTCCAAGTTCCTGGTCATATTGCTGATCAATTTTCTTCATGCTCCAGCTCCACTTCATCCAATGATTCATCACTCAGCGTCAGCCAAAAGACAATTGGATCATAGCTTCTTATACTTCATACCAGACTCTTCATCCTGTCATATATGTTAGAAATACTTGAGCTTGTGTGCGGTATGCACATAAAGATTGATAACTGAGGGATCACATTTCATGAAACTGGTGATTGATCCAGCTCAACATCCTCTTTGATTGCACGCTATGCAGGGAGCATGGTCTAAAGGACAGGATTGGAAGACATGTGGTAATTGAAGCTAGATGTTCTCATGATAGGGTCACGTTGTTGATACAACTTAGGTTTTATGTTCCAGGTTAGGACCTCATCTTGTGTCAGCCTAGTAGAATGACCGCTAGATTCCAGATCAATATTACTTTTTGTGTCAAAATATTTGGAGTGATGATTCTTGGGATTTGGGTATTGGTGATACGAACCGGTTGATATATACATCATAACTAAGCTGTGTCATCAGGTTTTCACTCATCAGTCTCTTTAGGTTTATGAATATCATTATGGTATGATTAATGCTATATTTCCAGTTCATTGATAGGTTCTGACTCTTTTACTAAAACATCATCTGCCCACTAGAGTACGTCGAATCGTGAGGTTTCCAAGAACTGAAAAAAGAAGTATTGATATGATGTACTTCGTACCAAACTGAAACTGGGATTTACTGATAATATTTCCTCTCATATCTAACAACATTGATTAAGATCCTGTTCAAAGATACACCTGCAGGAATGTTCAAGCTTGTTCAAACTCTCAAAATCTAAATCGAGGCCGACCTTAATCAAAACTGCATGATTACGGAGGGTACACTAGATTAGAAAGGAGCATGATCCTTATCTGATAATCTCTCAAAATTGGGGCCAATGGAACACACATGTTCTCTATCTTGGTTGGCCTGAGATATCATCATCTGTACTTCAATAAGTTATGTAATGTTCCAGGTATTATCAATAATCTCGAACTCACGTGGTTTGAAGATCTAAGATTCTGCAGTTTGGAGAAGCATCACTCAAAGTTGACACTAATTTCAACTGACATGTTTATGCATATCGATGTTGAGCTACTTGATGGTTAGTTATTTAAAACCAAGGCTGGAGGTACTGAAATTGTTATGAATAATACGGGGAAAGAAGTTATCTTCGGTGATGCAGGAGTTTTAGCACCTTGGCTGATCCTTGTTGAAAGAAGTTCACAATGATGATTCTGTGTATGGAGATGCAAACGTTGATGCGTTCAGGTGCTAGATACTTCTCAACCTACTAGCGGGTCGTTCAGATATAATGAAATTACACAGTTAATATCATCCTTGACTCAACTACGCCCTTTGGCCAATGGCAGTCTGTGGCCTGTGCTGTTAGGGCATCCAGATGGGCAAAGAAGCTAGTGAATATCGTGAGACCTTCTTGGTACCAAAATCAACAGTACAAGCTTCTTGATGAGTCGAAAGCTACCTATCCTGCAAGAATCTTTGGGGAACGAAATCAAAGATATGGCAGCTTCCACAAGCTCACCTAATAAAGCTGCCAGTTCTGAAGTTAGCTTTAATTGTAGTTTAGAACGATGTATGATCTAAGGCCTGAAATTAGGATATGAAATTAGTAAAAGGGCTTGATTCTATGCATACTCAGTAGTGACTAGTCAGGTTTCCATACATACTCTCCAGCCGTATGGCATTGATCAGGTTTCATGGATTGATGTGAAATTCTCACGGCCAGCCACTAGTTTTTGGCCTAAGAAACTAATACTAAACACTAAAGCTAGAGAATAACAAGGAGTAAAAAAGTAGACTGTTGATTGAGCTATGAACGTACAGCGATGAGTTGATTAGAAGGAGTTACCATTAGTTCAGCTTAGTCACGCAATAGTATGGTTCCTGACATCCCTCAAAATAACCCACTAGTTGGCTAGTGCTGTGCTAGTAATCAGGTAAACTGATTAAGCGCTGAACGTCAGCTAGTTTGATCCCTTGATCCACGTTCCTTGGTGCCTACTGCCTAGTGTGTTGCTGAGCATTAAGCAGTTGGCAGTTGGCAGTGGGACTGGGCAGTGGGCACGGGGCACCCCAATATCCAAGCCCTGGCCCTAACAGGTAGCAAGATTTAGTCGCACTAGTGGACGTTATCTATGCGCTGACGTAAAGAGTAGCTGTGTATCGATGAGCAAGAAGAGGCAAAGATAGCAAATTCAGTTGATACAGCTCCACACTCTCAATCTAGCTGCCATATCGCTTCCGCTATTCGCTATCAACAATCAATTGCTATCGAATTAGGGGTAGCTGTCTTGATGGGTATCTCCATGGAGAATACTTCTATGATCAAGATAAGCTGATCACATAGATTAACCGAAAGGGGGCAATGGTGCAGCTAATTGCCCATCAAAAGACTATCAAGGGTGCTGCATGCCCATAATGTGGAGATCAACATCATCGATACTCCAGAGCTTAGCACATCCTATACCAAATTGGTGCGATAGCACGGACGTAATCCGATAGAGTTGGAGACATCTATTTTATCAGAATCACGCACTGCAACCTGTCAAAGCAGTCTGTAACACCGCCTTCTAGAAGTCGACGTCAGCCCCATAGGTAAGAACTGTCATATTCTCTGACTGCGAATTAATAACTCAATTGCCTGTCACACTCATGACTCATTCAGCAGTCACACTTAGTTAATTAGAGACGTGACGGTTCTATCTTCTCCAACGTTTTATTCTTCATCATGATTACGTTGTATAACAAACACCGTCATCGCCAACGCTTAGTATAGACAGTATCACGAGGTTTAGTACAAAAGTCACTAGGTGCGAGAGATAACGATCGATCGACGTGTAGATTATAGATTACTAGATCCAGAGTCATCGCATCCACTAGTCATAGATCATGAACTAATCATTGCTATGTATTTATAAGTGATTGGAGCTACACCACAGCTATATTGCTATCGACGTGATGACTTATAATATCGAATCAACGATACTATGACGTACTCTAACTGTATTGTCGGAAACTCAAGGCAAGCTATCTGAAAGTCGAGCTGTACGAATAACTTTAGTCAACGTGTTTAAGATTCCATGAAAATGAAAATCTTTGCCTATTCGAGCAGTTCTTATTCAGACTTCAAACATGTCAACTAATGGCGACGGTGATTCACTTCTATCAGTGGTTTTCATAATCATTTCAAGGGTACGTCCCTTCGCGTCAATAGTCCATATGCCACACTAACTCTATCTAATCAGTAACCTGTGATAGGCATATTTTGATAGCAAAGCGAAGGCACGACACCGGAATAGGAATGACACTAAAACAGCTTTATGCATCGCTTCTTAAATGTTGCTATCCAACATCAACAACAATTACTCTTTCCTCATACATTGGGAAGATGTCTCCCATACAAACTCTGAAACTGGAGATTGACGCTGATCAGAAACCTCCAATCCACCAATGACATTGTGCGATTCTTTCCGACAATCAGATCGCCTCGTTATCAACAGACTGATATGCCCATCATCTCTCAAGTGCCAGGCACTATCTGTGGATCTGATATCAAATATCAATACTCACAGACTATTCCTTGCCCTAATTGCTGATCTGATATTCCGAGGGGAGTGTCATCACGTGAGACACCACCGGAAGGGTGTTCAACTCCCAACCAAAAATCGCATAGGAAAGAGAAAATTTTTCATTTCGACTTCTTCCTTGTGGTGTTCAACTATCTTGAAACGAAGTCCAAATCGTGATCATCATAGACAAATTCAAGAATGAGTTTGTAGTTGATGGGAGTGATTTGGATTCACTACAAAAAGGTAAGTTTTGCAAAAAGTAAAGAAAATGGGACTTGTATGTTTTGATGAATTGTCAGCTATGATTAATGTGCAACCATTACCAATTGTTCCAACTGAATGTCTATATGTCGACAATTGCTCTATCGTTAAGTTTCAGCCTTGTATGAGCCCAATTCACTCTTAACAAACAGTTTCTCTTTCATTTCTAGCCACTTTTGCATTGAATTATAAGACTAACAATCAATTGATAGTATGTTTTGCCTCCTTGAATAGAAAACAAGAACCATTATGATTATTTCCCATTTCTGCTTTTCAATCTTCTAATAGATTTGATGATTGACATTTGATGATTATACTTATCGACCGGGCGGACTTACTTTGACTCATCACCAATTTATTTGGTAGTCGCATTCTTTGTGTACATTTTTAAGGATGTTGATGAGTCGATTGTGGTGATTGGTTGTTTTAAATGAAACTCTGTCAAAATCTGTTGATATCTGAAGGTTGAAACTCAGTGGACTTTGATGGAGGGGAATATTCTTAAGGTTATTTGTCGAGATGATTTGGAAATGGTATACTAACAACCCATTATTGAAGATGTAAGTTTTGAAATACACTCAATGGGGAAATTTCATAATGAAATCTTGAGATGAGATTTTGATATGCAGAATGCTTGTCAAAGCAAATGTACTTTATGATGATTCAAATATTCACACTGTCTTAGTGGGAGCTTTCTGGCTCCTCGGTGATTATCAAACTACAAAAACTGATTTAATGACTCTGATAACTATTATCTCTTCATATCAATTTTTCTTTTCCAGTTTTTCATGGTGTTTTCCTTGGATTTCTTGCTGGAAGCAGATCAACTAACAATGATTCTAGGAAGTACTGTTTTATCTTCTTCATACACGTTAAATACCCACTAAAATCATAGACATGTAGTTTTCTGCTTCAGAGCTTTCGGCCGAGAACAAGACAATCGATTCGACGCGGTGATATTTTTTTTTTATAGCAAGAAATAACTGAAAATGAAAACATCGGTCTTTTGTTTGAACTTCCAATAAAAAAACAGACGGCCACTTCCTGAACTGAACAATTTTACAGCGATGAGAACTCACTGGCTCACGAGCATTGCCATCATCTCCAAGCGCTACAAAAGACTCGCGTTGTTTGTGCTGTTTGTCGGGTTTCTATTCCTCTTCACGTCGCAGGCTTACGACTATGATCATCAAGACCTATTGTCAATCTTCAACAACGATGATCAAGACATTCTGAAACACATTGCAAACTCAGACGTCGATGTGCACGAGGATTCTTCGTCCAAGATCAAAGACCACATAGATGTCAGTGCAAATGTCAAATCCCAGAGTTTCTTCACTGATTTCATTGATAAATTACATTCATTCCGAGAAGATATACCAACTTTGAAACTGATCAAATCATCAGAATATGAACGGGATCAACTATTGAGTAAACCTAAACTCCTGGAATTTCTAGCAATGGAGAACGACACAGTAGCAGCACTAAACAAAGTCCATCAGAAAGTGTTGGATTTGATCCCAAAAGAATTTCCAAGCAACCTATATCAGAAAGATGGTATTGTTTTCATCGGTGGTGGTCAGTATTCCTGGTTATCACTATTATCAATCAAATCACTCAGATCATTCGGTTGTAAACTACCTATTGAGATGATTATCCCAACTGAAGAAGAATATGAACATGATTTATGTGAAGAGATTTTACCTGCATTGAATGGGAAATGTGTCTTACTACATAATGTTTTAGGAAAAGAAACAATGTCAAAAGTCGAATTCAGCGGATATCAATATAAATCATTGGCTTTGATCGCATCAAGTTTTGATAACGTTTTGCTGTTGGATAGTGACAATATTGTCATTTCAAACCCAGAGTCATTTTTTAAAAGTGAGGTATTCAAGAAGACCGGTATGGTTGTATGGCCAGATTATTGGGAGAGAACTACTTCCCCATATTTCTATGAGATTGTTGGTGTTGCTGTTAATGATTCTTTAAGAGTTAGAGATGGGAAATGGGAATTACCTACTCCTTTACCAGTTGAAGATCTATCAAAAGTCAGATATCATGATTTAAAAGGAACAATACCTGACTTATCAAGTGAATCTGGACAAGTTTTGATTCGTAAATCAGATCATGTCAAGACGATTTTATTATCGTTCTTCTATAATCTATATGGTCCTGGATTCTTCTATACACTACTGGGACAAGGTAACAGTGGGGAAGGCGATAAAGATACTTTCATTGCAGGTGCACTTGTTGGTGGTGAATCTTTTTATCAAGTTAAGAGTTCTATCAAGACATTTGGTTGGTTCAATGCTAAACAGGACAAGTTTGAAGGTGTCTGTATGGGTCAAAAGAATCCAATTGAAGATTACGAAGAATTTAAGAAGATGATGGTGGCAGGTGGTAATCCTGACTCATTCAAAGAGGATGAGGTTTCAATATTCACAATTCATGCCAATTATCCAAAATTGAATCCATATTTATTATACACTGAGAAGAAATTGATTAATGAAGAAGGAAATGAGTTTAGAATGTATTCTGATATCTCCAATTTCTTGGGTGATGAAATTGATGATTTTGAATACATTCAATTCAAAAGAATGGAATTTTTGTTATGTGATATGAATGTTTCTTTGAAATATTTCAACAAGATTAGCAGAGATGAAATTTGTGAGTTTATTGGTAATCATTTAAAATTTTTAAAGGAAAATCCTGTCATATAGATACTTTCAATGGGACGTTTTCAAAACTTAAAAAGAAGACATGTAATTTATTTAATCTAGACGCTAGTCACTTGATTTTCTGTTCAGTATCCAACTTATCATAATCTTCTTTCTCCAACTGTCTTAACTCAATTATAGCATCTTCTCCGAGTGATTCTTCTTGTTCTAAAGCTTCTTCGGGAGTCCAAGGAACAGTCTTCCAGAAGCCTTCTTTTTTCTTTAGATATTCAATATATCCACCAAAAATTGCCAAAAAGAAACTGGCAATACTGAAAACTGCACATGCAATATTCCCTTTTGTAACGTATGGTTGATCTTGAGTTGGGAAGAGGAAAATTGGAACAAATGAACTGAAAGCAAAACAAAAAGCATTCATGGTAGCCGTAACAAAAGCTCGTTTAGCAGGATCACCTAATGTTGCTTCATTAACCCAAGTCCATTGTTGAGCACCATTAGCATAAACACCAATAAGTATATATGCCGCAAATCTTTTAGATCGATCATGTACAGGATGAACAGGTAATATAGCTAAAGCAACACAAATACCAAACATCCATAACGAGTTGAAAGCAATAACGATCCAACGACGACCTTTGAACAAACCATCAGAGAGAAATCCCATCACTATAGTCATGAAGATTCTCACTGCATATAAAGTTGCTGAATAGTTGTTGATCTGTGGAACAGTATATATTTTCGGGTAACTTTTGAACCAATATGACATTGAACTTGAAGGTAATCCTGCCAAACCTTCAAGAATGAAAGTCAAACTGAAAAAATAAACATGCCATGTTGAAATCCAACCTTTGATATCTGACCATTTGAAAGTTGCATAGATCTTGGCTTCTTGTGGCACCCTTTTACGAGCTAATACCAGTTCTTTTTCTTTAAAGACCCAATTTGGACGTTGTGTTCTTGGAACATCTGGTAGTAAGACGAAAACAAGTATTGATAGAGGTAGAGATATAATACCATCAACAATAAACAACCATCTCCAGCCGCTTCTTCCTGAAACTCCATTCAGCCCAGTATACGCAGCACTTTGTAAAAATGAGGAAATCAAAGGCCCCGTTGATGTATTGAATTGAATGATTGATATCCTTTTCGACAACTCATCTTTCCTATACCATGAAGCAGCAATGTACATGACAGCAGGGAAATGTCCAGCTTCAAAGACTCCAACTAAGAATCTGATACTGTGGGATATTATGTTAGTAGTGTGGTCACGTCTATAAAATTGAGTCAGCTTCTTTTTCTTTCAACTTACCCATACATTGAGCCAGGACCAGAAAATAACGATGAACAAAACGTTAAAACGGACCATGAAATTTCCAGAAAAGCAAGATAATAATGAGGGTTTTCTAGCTTTGATAGTAACAAATTTGAAGGTATTTGAGCCACTGCATACCCAATATAAAAGCAAGTATTGGCATAGTTCAACTCATTTCCATATAATGACAATTCTTCTTTCATACCACTAACGAATGCATTGTTGATATTGGCTTGGTCAAGGTATCTTAAGAAAACGCCCGTACTAGCAATGAACAGTAAAGTGATATCCAATTTGAACAACAACCAGCGTTCTTCTTTTGGTTTATCCCATGAATCCCAGATATAACCTTTCCAGGAATGGGTTCCAGATGGCACATAAACTGACTTGTCATATCCACTATCATCATCCAAGGATGGACCAGTGGAATGAATGCTAGTCACGGTTGCTAGTTTTTCAGCCATAGCTCTATTCGTTTGATAAGTCCTAGAAAGACATGATTCCCAGTTGTGAGTGATAGTGTCCTGAATATATAGCTAGGACCCTTCATGAGGATAAAGAACTCATTTTAGATCGATTCGTCATCTGTGGTTGGCAGTCTTCCATCGCTGAATGGCCATAGTTCACAATTGTACCTGGAAGCTGCCCTTGAAGTTGGAACAGCTTAAACCACTTCTGTATCCTGCACTGGCTGACAGTTGAAAGGCGAGAGCCACTGTTTTCCATATCATATCATCTCTTAATTGTACTTTTCAGTAATCTTTGCGCAACAGTTGAATTAATTACCATTCCTTAAAGGGTTCAACGCTTTAATCCTTGATGCTCAGTCCAGTCATCCTTTGTCCAGAAGTACAAGGTCTTTCAACTCAACGCTAATACTGAGTAATTGGTTAACAAATACCCAGCAAGAAATATCTTATACATTACGTAATATTTTTTCGGAACGGGGAACGGAGCAGTGCGGAGCAGTGCGGAGAGTTCGCATTACCTAATCAAAGAAAGATAGATGACATAATACATTATGTAACCAGTACGCCCCAAAGCGGAGAAGTCCAAACTTCTCCAATAAGTTGTCAAGCTATAAAAAGGCATTGGATTTTCTTTCTGTCACGGTGAATGATGCTCCTCTTCTTCTTCTTCAGAGAGGGAGCTCAACGATTGCTCAGTGGCTGCTGCTGTGATGTCCACGGTGATAAACTCCTCCACAGTCTCGACTTTGCCCAGCTCGACTTCGAACAAGAGATCGCTGCAAGAATTCCAGTCTTTTGATTCGACACTAAAAGAAGTACAGGTGCTCTTCAAGAAACCAAAGGTTGAAGAGCCAGTGTTCCACACTAAATCGCTCTTTAATCATTCCACCGCCACACCAGTCTCAGACAACAACTATAAGCGGTATTTGGATCAAGCAAAAACGGTAAAGAAACTGATTGATTTCTATGTGCTCCATGAGACCAGCTCTGTCAAAGTAAACCAGTCAGATCTTAGGTATAATGAGGATGGTCTTTCATTAAGCAATGAGGGTATCACCAACAATCTAATCAATATCATCCAATCAAATAGAACTAGTTAGACAAAAAAAAACAATATCGGCTATTAATCACATTGGAAAATGATATTGAACAATAATGATAATGAATATTGCATGGGATATGATATAGTGGGCTTGATAGAATTCTATCAATTTAGAGGTAACTTGGGTGTTTTTGTTTGTCTTTCTTTCTAATGGCATATAGGGGATTTGTTTTTTCAAGGGATCGTCGTGGGTAGCAATGATTTAATAGTAATAAGGGAACTTCTTGGAGAAGCTCTTGATAGTTTCATACCATCTGTAGCGAGAGGCATTTATGCCATCATGAAGTTATCAATCCATTCTTTCCCATCTTTTCCAATAATATCAATAACATTATTACCACTTTCAAAAATCCTGTTATTCATTCTGTTTACATCATTTGAGTAGTTTGAGTTTTTTAGCTTTTTGATGATGTATACCTGTTTGCTCTTTGACAAGGTTTTATATATCCACCATCCATTCTTGGTTCTAGTTAATGATTCTTTCTCCTCTTCATTGATGTTTTTGTAATCAGCTCTGAAATTCTTGATGATTTCCTTGTGAATGATCCTCGATTGGGTTTGTGATACTGATAAATCATTAAAGTACTTATGATCACTCACTTTATCGAAATCATTTTCATCCTTATTGATGGGTGGAATGTTGGGTACATTGGATTCTATGGTTGAGTTTTGTCTATTAACTCCAATGTAATAAAATGATTTTGGTGGTGATATCTGGTTCATCAATGGATTAAGATGTAATTCACAAATCTTGACCAGATCTTTTGATAATTCTCCATAGTAACTCACTTCATTCAATGTATTGATATTGAAATCATAAATTAAAACAATGAGAAAGTCAAAATATTTGAATATAACGAGTCTATTCAGTTTTCCCCCCACTTCATTCTGAAACTCAAGATAAAGGTTTTTATAAGAAATCATACTCTCTTCATCATCATTCTTACCAATCAGAAAGTTGTAATCCCTTTTAGGCCTAGAAGAAGAATCATTGCTATCTTGGACTGTTCCTGCACTGGTTAGCTTGTTGTTGTACCATGGCATATAGCTATTTATTGCTGTGAATCCGTTGCTCACAGTATTGACTCCCGTGGTTAATCCTGTGATTTTTGAGACATCCGTTATCGTATTATAGACGAGTTTGAAAGGATCATAAACAAATTCATCATTGTGAACTTGTGGAGAGCCATCATTATGAAGCTCATCCCCGTCAGTTTTGCTGTTTTTCTTGATGATGTTTGAGGATACTAGATTATCAGTATTCAACCCAAAATAATTCACAGTTTGGATCCAGTTCAGTAGACTTTTCTTGGACTCCAAGGATAAAGTCTTGTTATATTCATAGACGAGTCCATTGTTTTCATCATCGTTGAGCTTCAATATCAAAAACTCTTTAAAATTATGATTGCTTCTTAAGGCATCGACAATATATATCAGTTCACTATCGATCCTCAAACTTGATTTCCTCACACTGTCAAAAATCTTGAGACTTCCATTTTCTATCATCTGTAATTCAAAGTTTTTAAACCAGACGCTCCACCACTTATTCAAATATGCTATGAATTCGGTCTTATCCATTGACTCAAATAGGGATTTAATGGTTCCATTATGAAGTTTGAATTCATCATAACCTTCCTTGATCAATACTTTCAATAACTGCGAGGGAGAAATATCACTTGTAGAGTATTCAATTTGGTCTTGATCTTCAATCTTAGTTGAATTGACGGCTAGTATAAAATTATATCTCTCTTCAAACTGAATGGTTACAACTTCGCCATTATCCAGTTCTATAACATCCAACTCGTCCTTATCATTGCCATCATCAAAGTTTCTCGTGAACTCCTTGATTCCTTGAATTAGCCCAATCTTTCGTAGTTTCTCATTATCACTCAATTCCTGCCCATCGTTGGTGAAGAACAACAGTAACTCCTCGATGGTATCAACCTCACTTGTACTTAATGCTGGATCGTAAACGGCAAAGTAACTCAGAGAGGCTGGTGTCACAACAGAGTCCGTTTTGGTATGGAAAAAGTCCATTCTTCACATCCAATTTCAAGGCACTCTACTGGTAATTGGACACCGCACGCGGTTTCTAAAGTGGTTCTATGTTGGGCATTGGCTTTTGTATTGTTTTTGCTATACATGCAGGGAATTTTTAGTCATGTGACATTCACGTGTAATATCACATGACTGAATATCCGGGTAAGCTCTCTCTCGCCTCGAAATCATCGACAACTAATTTATCTGATATAAACGTCTCGTGGATGTTTTGCGTCACCATTCCAGTTCAAAAGTATTCAACTCGATCATGGTGTTGGCTGATCTTGGGAAGAAGATCAATGATGCCGTCACAGGTGCCATCAAATCGCAAGATGTGGAGAGTGCGATCGATGTGATGTTGAAGGAAATATGTAATGCATTATTAGAATCAGATGTCAACATTAAACTGGTTGCAAAACTAAGAAAAGATATCAAAGCTAAGCTTTCAACATCTGACGACAAACCAAATGTTAACAAGAAGAGATTAATTCAAAAGGTTGTTTTTGATGAGCTTTGTGCATTGGTTGATACCAAAACAGAACCATACAAACCAAAAAAAGGTAAAACGAATGTCATAATGTTTGTTGGTCTACAAGGTGCTGGTAAAACAACTTCATGTACCAAACTAGCTGTTTACTACCAAAGAAGAGGTTTCAAAGTTGGTTTAGTCTGTGCTGATACTTTCAGAGCGGGTGCTTTTGATCAGTTGAAACAAAATGCAACTAAAGCTAAAATTCCATATTATGGTTCATATACAGAAACAAATCCAGTCAAGGTATCAAAAGATGGGGTTGATAAATTTAAGAAAGAAAAATTTGATATAATTATTGTCGATACGTCTGGTAGACATAGACAAGAAGAGGATTTATTTCAAGAAATGATTGAAATTGGGGAAGCTGTTAAACCAAATCAAACTATAATGGTTCTTGATGCATCAATTGGTCAAGCTGCAGAATCACAATCAAAGGCTTTCAAAGAGAGTTCCAACTTTGGGTCTATAATATTAACAAAACTTGATGGTCATGCTAAAGGTGGTGGTGCTATTTCCGCCGTTGCTGCTACTAATACACCAATTGTTTTCATTGGTACCGGTGAACATGTTCAAGATTTTGAAACTTTCTCACCAAGAAGTTTCATATCGAAACTTTTAGGGATTGGTGATATCCAAGGATTAATGGAGCATGTTCAATCATTAGATTTAGATCATAAAGATACAATGAAGAATTTCCAAGAAGGAAAGTTCACATTGAATGATTTTCAAAAACAGATGCAAAATATCTTAAAGATGGGCCCACTGTCACAAATTGCTGGTATGATTCCAGGTATGGGTTCAATGTTGGGACAAATTGGAGAAGACGAAGCATCAAATAGACTGAAAAGAATGGTTTATGTTATGGATTCAATGACTAAAAAAGAACTAGATAGTGATGGTCAAATTTTCATTGATCAGCCAGAAAGGATCATTAGAGTTGCAAGAGGTTCAGGTACTTCGGCAACTGAAGTTGAAATGATTTTATTCCAACAGAGAATGATGGCCACAATGGCCCAAAGAACCAAGAGCATGATGGATGGACAGAGAGCTGGGGGTGCCCCAGGGGGTATTCCAGGACTACCTGGTATGGGAGGATTGAACCAGTCGCAAATACAAAGAGGTATGCAGCAGCTACAACAGAATCCAGGGATGATGAACAAGATGATGCAGATGATGGGTGGTGGAGGAGCAGGAGGAGGCATGCCGGATATGAACCAGATGATGCAAATGATGGGAGGTGCCGGTGGAATGCCAGACATGAGTCAGATGATGAACAACCCGCAGATGCAACAGATGATGAAGTCGTTTGGGCTCGGTTGAAGAGAATCTGTGTATTTTATATAGCATAGTAAAAGAAGTCTGAGAGTGACATTTCCTTACGTAATTTTCTTCAACATTCTTTGTTTACCTTTTTCTTTGAAGGCTCGTAAATGTCGAAAGAATTGTAAACAAAGGAAAAGTTTGAAGCACGAAGATTTGCCTCTTTCTGTTGTGCTCTGGATCTTCAATTAGGACCAGCTGATCCGTTGTTAGCATCAAATCCTGTCTTCTCTTCCCTGTAAAAGGTATCGTCCCTAAACAGAGAAAACTTTTTTCATTTTTTTCACTGTGCGCAAGACGTCTTGGTGTTCACTTCAATTCTTGACATCAACAACACATTCTCTTTACAATCAATACAGTCAAGACCACACGAGCAAAGAGGGAACTCCAGAAGTGCCACAGATCCGTATAACTGCTACTACAGCATCAACAATGTCAGGGTCAACATCAGGCGAGAATTGCGATCTCAAGGTGGACAACTCATCGCCCATCAGATCTACTCCACAGAGAACATCTCAAAACATCTTCAACAATGATTCTCCTTTGAAAACATCCGAACCACTGGCAATGAACACTCCAAGGAAAGGTGCGTCTAGTAGGGTCATCGAATCTCTCCATGGGGAGATTGATGAATTGAAGTCCGAGATTGCTAAAGTCAAGAACGCTAATGAAGAGTTCAAAAAGACTAATGAAGTGTTGAAGAAAAGAAGAGACCAGCTGATGGAACAACTATCAAATGTCAAACATGAAAATGACACCATAAACTCTCTATTACAAAGAAAACAAAGAAGGATAACTGACCTTGAAGAGCAGTTGAGTGAATCGATAGGCTCTACTGATGATCTTAAATTTAAAATGTCCAATCTGCAAGCTAGATATAACGCTCTAGAAGAAAATCAAAACTCATTAACTTCTGAGCTTGAAAGACTAAAGATCTCGTACGAAACTATTGTCACCAGTCAAAAAGAGTACAGAAGTCATTATGCCACAGAAATCAAACAGTTGAAGGAGAGGTTACATGCTTTCACCAAAGAGAAACAAGCTGAAATTACCAAAAATATGGGATTGATAAATAAGAGTGATGCCACTATATACAGATCTATCAAATCAATCACTCTTAGATCAATCGAGTTGGAAAACAAATATGCTAAACGTGATGAGGAATTGACTCAAAAGTTGACGTCCTTGAAGGAACTTCATGAAAAGAATGACTACGATGTTAATGAGTTGCTACATCTTGCTCAATCAATCTTTGGTGAGATTTCCACAAGATTGGGTCTTGATAGTAATGAGTTACTACAAGAGTTTCTGAAGAAACCTATAGAGTCCAAACCAGTAGTTTCCAAAGAGGAAGATCATGTTGAATTAGGTTCATTACCAACTCCAGTCTCAACACCACTTCCAATCTCAAATGCCTCTGAGGAAACTATTGGTGATAACACAAAAACAACTCCTGTAATCACCCCTGCACAATCGTCTGCCACCGAAAAAGAATCCCCATCACAGATAACCGTCCTTAAAAGACAAGAAAAGGCAACTTCAATACCATCAGCATCATCATCAGAGAACATCACAAAAGCTAGCGTTGAAGAAAGAATAACATCAACGAGTAGGGAACTGAACGATCTGATTCCACCTACAGACAGGAAAACAAGTATTGATGGGAGTCTCATAGCAAAGGGTAAGACAGTCAAATCGTCACCAAAAAATGTTTCCAATACAGCTGCTTCTGCAACTTCAAGAATTAGTTCCAAGAATAGTTCGAGAAGATCTTCAAAGATATTTGACACCGTCAATGACCTTGGTGAAACTGGTCCAACCACAAGAAACCCATCACTTAATGGGTGTGATGTTAACGTTGGGAACTCTGAAGAATTGACAGAAACAGCTGGTTCAACACCTTCAACTAGACGTAAGAGAAAGAGAAATAGAAAACGTAAAGGTAAGAAGGCTACATCTACCACTGACGAAGTTGTTGATCAATCATTCGATGCTGATTCTGGAAACGAGAGTCATTGAGGTCATACCAATCCTTTTCAATTGTTCATAAGTTCCTTCTTTTGCATTCATTATTTAAGTTAGTTGTCAGTCATATAAATAAGTTCACACAAAGATAAAAGTATAGATCAAGCTATATAGCAGTTATCCAGTGAATGTAGAAAACTGTAAGGTCTGATCAAAGATCTGAATAAACCATTATAGTACCATCGTCATACCCTATTGCCAGAAAGTTTGTAGTTAGAACTTTCAAGTCACGTCTGTGTATGAACTTCTTCATCTCATCTGGTACGCTCTCTTTCTTCATGAAAATTAATGTATTTGGTTTAGTGATTCTATCATTCTTCAGATTGTTATTCCCATCATCATTGAGATTCCCAATTGTGTTCAAATCACCTGCTATTGAACCTTTGGGTTTTTTGAAGCTTGAAACATATGTCAAATTCAATGAATTTTTGTCAAGTTGGAAGAACTTGATATACCCATTCCAGGATGAAAAAACGTAGAGATCGTTCATACTAGCTATTGATGATATCTTGCCGAATTTCTGTCCGAGTGATACGGGTGTCTTCTTTTCAGTATCAACGTCATGTATAATCACTTCACTTTTGATTGAACTGGAGACAACAACGTTGTTTGTTGAATCATAAGACAATGATAGCACAGGATTTGGAAAATGATGTGAACTAATGGAATGTATAGTGAAAGTTGTTTCTCTGAAATTGATATTCAATCCAATGACATGACCAGATTCATATCCAATAAATAACAGAGTTTTTGATATCCATAGTAATCTCATGATTATCCCAAATTTCTCCTCTCTATTAACATCATCAGTATCAGAATTTCTCTTTAGTGTAAACTCTTTCAATTCAATCCCATTGTCCTGAATCCTTTGGAAAACGTTGACTGAGTTGAATAATCTCTTCAATCTCCCATCATCTTTATCTTGGTATTCATTACTCAAGAACTCAATATCATAGATATCAAAAAAGTTCGAATTCAAAGTATTGGGCGAAACCAAATAGTTATCAATGACATCAATATTACTAAAATTTAATGCATTCACTGGCAATTCATAAATCAGTTTCATCTCTTTATGAAATTGACCTGACTGATCAAATACTGACCAAAACTTTATAATATGATCTCTTCCATGAGTTAAAACAATTCCAAAGAATTTGGGATCTGTAATCTCATCATTATCGTTCAATCCCAGTTGTTTGACAGTCATTATCTGAGAAGAGTGTGCCTTGATATCTATAATTGGTCTATGTGTAACCATATCCCATACTAATAACCTCCCATTCTCATCGGATGAAGCTAGAAAAGGCTTCAGTATGAAATTGTTAATGCTATTATCACCATTTGTTAATGCTTTGCTCTGTAATAGTGTGGGCACTCTGATTATCCCAAGAGACGTTATAGGCACTGAATGTTTCCTCAGTGTAAATGAAGGGAATGACGATTGATTAACTAAAGCCATTCTCAATGAGAAACACAATCAAAAAACATCAATCACACCAAATTCTAAAAGTCAAAGGCTCATAATAAAATCAGTTACCCAGCCAAATCCAGTAATTTTCGTGACATTACATAATCAACAATCGATGACTAAGCTGGTCCGCGAAAATTACCCCATTAGGAATTGTGTTTACTTACGCGCTTTTAAAAGCTTTAATTAAAGAAGGCGTAAATAAACAACGATTGACTTTCTCTTTATGGATTAAACATGTCAATAAAGTCTCTGAATAATGAGGACGTTCATAGATTAACCTCTGGTCAGGTGATCATTGATCTTCCCAGTGTCCTCAAAGAGTTGATTGAGAACAGTTTGGATGCTCATGCTACAAAAATTGAGATTTGTTTTAACGACTATGGTTTGAATTCAATAGAGGTTGTTGATAATGGTGATGGTATTGATAAGTCAGATTTCAAGACTATTGCATTGAATCATCATACTTCAAAACTATCAACGTTTGAAGATGTCTCAAATGTGAAAACTTTGGGATTTAGAGGTGAAGCCATCAGTTCATTATGTGCCATCTCAAATCTAACAATCATCACTACAAACTCACCACCAAAAGCATCAACTCTCACTTTCAATAAGTTTGGCGAGTTGATGAATGAGAAAATCTGCTCAAGACCCAAAGGGACTACAGTTTCAATCACTGATCTTTTCCATAATTTACCAGTGAGACGGAAAGATTTGATCAAAAACATCAAAAGAGAATTTTCCAAAACTTTATCATTGATCACAAACTATATCATAATTTCAGAAGGTGTAAAGTTTACGGTTACAAACATCAATAAGAAAGGTAAGAAACAAACTTTACTAAACTCTCAAGGCTCAAATTCATTGAAAGATAACCTATTGGATGTTTTCGGATCAAATGCACTATTTGGACTGATACCAATGGATCTCATTCTAGATTTAAATGATAGGAAACAAAAATTGAAAGTTGGCAATCATAATACTGATTATTCAATCAAAATCAGTGGGTTAATATCAAAATCTTCATTTGGGTTTGGTAGACCCATAAATGTTAGACAGTTTTGGTTCATTAACAAAAGACCTGTTTCTTTACCTAAGTTTTCTAAGCTGGTGAATGAGGTATATAAAACTTACAATCACCTACAATTTCCTGACCTTGTTTTGAATCTTGAAATGAATACTGAATTTCTAGATGTTAATGTGACCCCTGATAAAAGAACAATATTGATACATAATGAATCGGATGTGATTGAGGAATTTAGGGAGAGATTGGTTGAATTTTTTGATAGTTTGGATTTGAGTATTCCAAGGAGTGATACTACTCAAAGAGGAATTGATACTTTCACAAAGAAAAGGAAGATGGATGTGGAAGAAGAAGAAGAAGTTAGACCTTCGTTGAAAAAGAGAGGATTTGCATATAATGAGAATAATGATAATGACAATGACAATGAAGAAATTGATGATGATGAAAAGGAGGAAGATGATAACGTTGAAAAAAATGTTGAACCAGAAGATTTAGGAGATGATGATGCTGTTGACGTTGAAGATACACATGAAAGTGATCGCGATGATGATCAGTTGGAAGAGAGCGTAGTGCCTCAGTCAATAAGACAAAGCTCAACAATACCCACATCCATAGATGATGATGACCGGTCAGATAGACAATCATTATTCAGTCAGTTGTCTGAAGAGGATGAGGAAGGGGTTGAAGTTGATGAACCAGAAATTACACCAAAACCTCGTCCTGCAATCCGTCAAACCAGGTCAAAACTAATCAATCTAAGAGACCTATCGTCATTTGCAAATGGGGCCTCTCAACTGAATTCATCACCTCCTTCTAAGAAAATGACACAACCAACACTGGAGCGTGTTGTTATGAGAATTGGTGGTAAAGAGGTTTCTCATGAAGCCTATATGAGAAATGAATCTTTATCGTTTGATAAATGCCACTGTGATGATGATGCTCATGATCATGAAAAACCAAATGATCAAGATCTTGAGGAAGAAGGAGAAGAACGAGTATCGAATGGTGAAGAGGAAGGCGAAGAACAAGTATCAAACGTTGAAGACGAGGTTATAAACTTGGATCAAACTGATTCCTCTCTAAATTATGAAACAACCATGAAGATTCCAACAAAGTTTTCAATTCCACTGACGTCAACTTCTCAAACTGATGATACAAAGATTAAATTTGATAATATTGAAGATCAAGATGAATCTGAGCAACTTTTAACCCTTACTGTTTCCAAGAATGATTTCAATAAGATGCGGATAATTGGACAATTCAATCTTGGTTTTATTCTTGTCATGCGAGATGGGAAAGATCTTTTCATTGTTGATCAACATGCATCAGATGAGAAATACAATTTTGAGGATCTACAAAAAAACACAGTGATTGAGAGTCAAAAATTAATCAGCATGTATCATACTGACTTGAGTCCTATGGATGAATTGGTAGTGTTGGATAATATCCCCACATTTGAGAAGAGTGGGTTCAAGTTGTTTATCAATGAGGATTCAATGGAGGGCTTAAGAGTATCAATAGAAGCATTACCAATGTCCAAAAAAACAATATTCGATGTCTCTGATTTCTATGAATTTGTTCATCTTGTCAAAGAAAACCCAAACAATCCAAATGTTAAATGTTCAAAGATAAGATCCATGTTGGCAATGAGAGCATGTCGAAAATCAATCATGGTTGGGAAACCATTAACTATGAAAGCCATGACAAAAGTTGTTAGAAATCTAGGCACTTTGGATAAACCATGGAATTGTCCTCATGGTAGACCAACTATGCGTCATTTGATGGAGCTAAAGAATTGGAAGAATTTTAATGATGATTATGAGATTTAGAAGAATGAAATGAAGCAGAACACTACGTACTATAAAATGAACATTGAAAACAACAAATTGATGTAACTTATCATTTTCATTCTTACCGTATGTACAACTCAAGGTGGGTTCTCAAAGAAAACCTCACTTATTTCTATATGAAACTTTTTACAAAATTCTTTAATCCTCCTAAAACACCACTTTCAAGAACAACAGGATTTTTACGTTCAATCAATGTACTAAATCCTCTTCTTTCAATCTTATTCAATTTTCTAGCAGTCTTTGCATTTGTTCTAGTACGTTGACCACGAACAGGTAAACCTAAAGCATGTCTCATACCAGCATATGAACCAATACTTTTCTTTAAAGCAATGTTTGAACGTATAATGGCTCTAGCATCACCTTCTATTGTTAATTCGGATAGTTCTTTAGTTATCCCAAGGATTTGTTGTTCTGATAGTTGATGCATTCTCATTCTTGGATAAAACCCTAATTTGGAACATATTTTAATAACGTCTTGTTTGGAGATCCCATAGAATTTTGATTTTAAACCAATCTAATGATGGTTTCATGTTAGTGAATTTTGTACCAGGGATATACCTTCTATGCGAGGGGAAGATTATTTGAAATATGGTAAAGACTTACGGTGATCAGTTCTTTAGCACGGAATGGCTTACCGAGAATAGTCGTGACCATCTCAACTTATTTGATTCTAAACGAGGAATAGATTGAATATCAACGTCTGAATTTTAAGCGTTCTTTCAACGGGTTTTTTCTATTTATTTTGGTGGAAAAAAAAAAATGAAATCGGTGATGGTGTTGGGATGTTATATAAGCGTTGTAGAGCTGGTTTAATGTCTGACTTCTACGTTGTTATTCCAGTAGATAAAAGTGAGAGTTGCAATTCAAGGATCACCATTGAAGTCATTAAATATGAATGTACTGGGTTATCTCAGCAAACGTTTTCAATTTCGATGTCTTTACCATCATTTTCACCAAGATCAGTTCTTAGTCTTCTGTTGAACAACTCAAACAAGAAGCCAAAACAAGAGGAGGTAATTGCACTATCGTATCTCCCCTTTGATGATTCATCTCTGACAAAAGCATGTTGAGCATCATTCAACTCCATGAATGTGAAGTTGACACCATTGTCTCTTAATGTCTTTCTAATCAAATCACGGCCTTCTGGAGGCACATGATTGTCCAAAGTTCCAAAGATCAAGATCAATTCAAGGTCTTTTCTTGATAATTGTTTAGACTTGCTCAATGAATCATCATTCTGGTTCAATCCAAGGGCATGATCATGTATATCAGTTGGGAAGAATCCAACAACTGCTGAAATTCTCTTATCATATCCTGATCTGAATGCCAAATGACCACCAAGACACATACCAGTAGCACCACATTTCCCACTATAAGTTGGTAAACTCTCGAGATAATCTATAGCCAATTTGTTATCCTCATCATACGATTCTAATGGTTTTAAAATTTTGTAATCATTACCTTTATCAGTGCCTTCAACGTCATAAGCCAATGGTTCTGGACCCATGAAGTTATGATAACTGGATGGTGCAACGACTATGTATCCTTCTGAAGCGATTTTTTTGGCAAATCTAGCCACAGGTCCAGTTACTTGATAAATTTCTGAATAGACAACAACACCTGGGAATTTAGCTCTTGGATAGTTGGGGATTTTGGGATGGAAAGTGTAGAGACGTAGTGATGTGTTGTAAGATGTTTGGACATCGTGGTGGCCTTCAGTGATGAGCATTTTGTCGGGAGATTGATCTGATTTTGGTGTATATTTTGTTTGTTGTAGATATTTGGAGCTGGTTTTTATTAGAGCAGGTGGGCGTGACGCTAATTTTGAGCTAAGGTATTTCCGAAAATGGACACTTTGAAAAAGACAGGTTTTCGGGGGTGGGCAAAAACGTTAATTTGTAGTTAGCGTAACTTCCTGATTAGGATTAGAATGTGTTCCTGGGTAGATGAAAATTTGTAGTGAAGATAAGACGTAAACAAAGCACAACCACGACATTTATAGCAAGTCTACACTGCATGTCTCTATATACACAGTCAGTTGACCTACCTGAAGGATTTGTGATCACAAATGGCATCAATTGAAGGTCCAAAGTACACAAAAGAAGAACATTCATGTTGGCCTCAGAAGTAAGAACTCATTTATTTAAGAAAATCATTTTAATACCGGTCAATCCACGTGACAAGTTTTTTTAATCCGAGTTTCCTATTTCGGCCTTCCCTTAGTTGACCTTAGCTAAGGTCAAACGCTAACCTGGATTTGTCCCGACTTCCTTTTTGAGCGAAAAAATTCGCGATTTTCTTGACCTTAGCTGCTCGAAATTAGCGGGCCGCCCACCTGCTCTATTGGATTCTTTTGATGGAGGACCGCCTAGGCTTTTCGAGCATTATCGGACGGACTTTGAAGGCTCCTCCAGCGCTATATAATAAATTAAATTGAAATTGATGCAAAACTACACAAATTCAAGTCAAATTTGATAGATATTTTGTAATGAGACTCTTCTTCTATATAAATAATGACTTATGACCCTTACCATATTCTAGAAAACTTCGCCATTGAGAATCTATATCACCAATCTATAATGGTTCATTTTGAACAGTCGTCTATATAATAAAAGTCTCAGAAGAAGAGGAAAAGAAGAAGAAGTATAACAAAAAAAAGTAAGATTAATAGTAATGAGAGTAGTATAACAGCAGTTGAAAAGGTGAAAAGAGGTAGAATTATAGGGAAATGAAGGTGGAAGGGAGGTAGATAAAAGGGTCATTGAACAACTCAAACAAAACAGTAGCATAACAAAGCACCAGAAGGTAAGTACATCGACTTTCACTTAAGTCGAAGACAAACAAGACACTTGTCAATCAGACACACATATACGTACATTATCATCTCATGAATTGGAGAAAGATAACCTTTAAACAGATTTCAATGAGTGGAATGACCACGATGATATTTCAACCCATTCAAATTCTTATAACGTTTACCACAAACTTCACATCTATAAGGTTTATCTTGTTCCATTCCATTGCCATCATTTGGATCAATGACAGAATAAGTTCCATCTGCATTCAGATGTAATTTTTGATTCTGATGTCCATGAAGTCTATGATATTTCAACCCATTTTGATTCTTGTATGTCTTGTTACAACCAATAACGGGACAAGTGAATGGTTTTTCAGAACCTTGTGCAACGTATAAGTTACGAGATGGATCATCGATGTAACCTTCATCCATTTCTTCATCAAGATCCATCGCATTATCATCGTCGTTTGAAAGGGACATTGGGAATGGTGTTGAGTGTTGGGATTGAGCATGTGATTGGGATTGAGGTTGATTATGATTCTGCTGTTGGTGTTGAGTATCAGAATGTAGATGTGTGTTATTGTTGAATTGATTGTTTGAAAGTTGGTTGAAATCAAATTGATTATGCTGGTGCGGTATATTGTTTGTTCCGTTATTACTATGACCAAACTGATTACGGAGCTGCTGTTGGATGGTTTGCTGTTGTTGTTGATGGTGTTGGTTAGTTTGCTGTTGTTGGTGATGATGATGATGCTGTTGTGATTGTTGTTGTTGCTGCTGCTGGAACGGACTGTTAAAACCAAACCCATTAGACCTTTGATTTGATTGCTGACGATTGTTATTTGAATTTATAAACACATCAGTTGTTGAAACAGTATCGAAGTTTTGAATTGGTTTAGGTTGATGAGTTGGAGGAGTTGGGGATATATGAGATTCTTCATAGTGTTTCAATAAATCATGCAATGTTGGTAATAATTGACCACAACAACTATAATCTTTACAATAGTTTGCTTCCAGGTCCGGTAGATATGACGATTGATTAGGAGGGGACAAAGATGTTTGAACCGCATTGGTATTTGTATAGTTGTTGAGATTATTATGCATCATGACTTCGTCTTTTAACCAACTTCCAATTGTTAAGGACCCCCAACTTATACCACCAACACCTTGGGAATGCGCTATTGATTCCCTTCTGAGGTTTCTATGATTGTTGATGTTGATTGAATTCGTGGTACCCAGTTGCTGTAGTATATTTTGGTTTAAATTCCCAGCTTGAGTATGAGCATTACCCGATGTAAGAGTGTTTTGCTGGGAGTTATGTGCCATAGTAGATCCAAAAACGGACCCAGATCTCTGATAGGAGATGTCTATTGGCTGCGAAAGAGCAGTGTCTTGCTTTCCAGTGGGTATGCTCATTGCACTTGCTTGGGAATAGAAACTGTTGTTCATATCGGGGTGATTGAGCGATGCGGGATGGTGGTTTAACGGGGTGAAGATGGTTCCACTAGTGCTTTTGAGAGCCGATGAGAGGCAACAAACTAAAGGGAAAAAGGAGGCAGAGAGACGGCCTGTGATGATAGTAGTGGCGATTCCCAGAGTTTGAAGGGAATCCGGCACAGGAGGCAGTGATCAAGTAGCGATGACCAAATCAGTAGAGAAGCTTATAAATCCCAGAGTGAAATATTCCAATGGCCTCTTTCTTTCTCGACTTCAAAGGACGTGGAGAGGCAGAGAAAGGACGTGTGGATATTTTATGAGGACAGTGAGACGGGGAAAGGCTGGGGATCTTCTCGCGGCAGAAATCACTGGTGGACGATCAGCGTTGTTGCAGTTTCACTTTGCCCAAGATTATCATGATGGTGATGTTTTAATGGGAGACCAATGCGACTTGACTTACCAAAGTGCCTCTTGAGATTCGGGGGCCCGGGTAATCGTTGTTGCCACTGTCAGTCCCATATCGGGAAATACTTAAGCACGTGATGGGGTAATACGAGGGTAAGTCATGTGATGCGTGCATAGTTAACGGTGGGTGGATGGACCAATGAGAGCGCACGCAGATTTCCGGTCAGGCGGCGGTGTACGAAAGAGCTTATAGATCCGACCTTGTGCTCTCTCTCTGTTCCACTTCCCAAAGGGGATATGCTATGAGATGCACACATTTCTTTTGCCCATCCTCATTGCTCAGTAGTTAAGCACGTTATAGCTCCGCCGTGGATGTTCCACTTTTTGCTTCTTGGGAAGGGAAGGAAGCAGTTGAAAGGCTTGCGAGGCAGGTTGGTGGAGAGCTGCATCAATTCCATTAGTACCTCTGCTAATCTTGAATTACAAGGTATACGTCCATGCGAAGACAATCTAATTGGTTCTCGATATTCGTGATCATGTCAACGTCGTCAATATTACAAGTATATTAGTCTGTAGAAGAGCTGCCGGTACTCCTCAGTAACGCACCAGAATTATATGATATTTAGATTCCGTACTGATCATCCACCAGTCGACTAGCCAATAGCCACTAGCCATACGTCGCCAGCGTAATGAACATAACAAATAACATCTATGCTTTGAGGAATTAGATAGCTGATTACAACAAGCCCCTCATGCAATCCCCATCTCCCATGAACATTTACTCCCTGCGCAGGTTTCACTAGCTGAGTTTTAAGTGTCGATACATAATCTGGATGCGTCACAGCAGCTGGCTTGAGTAGGATAGAGTCGATTATCAATTACAGTACGCAGACTTATAAGGCCGTCGAGCTGAGCACAGCTCTAGCACCAATTATATTTAATCAAGATATAACTAGCTGGTGCCCAGATATAAAGCTGGGTACTCGAAGCTGCGGTGCAGCAGCTGAAATATATAATTAATTGATAATTTTATTTTATAAATTATAATATTAATTTGCAGGGTATAGCTTAATTATATAAACATTACTAGTGATCACTTGCTCTATCGCAGCCTCCCAGATATTATGAATATTATATTATAATTAATTATAATTCGTCGACGTCAATATTTATAACGTGCAATATATTGATGATCATTATAATGTGCAGCAGTACGTCGTCCCGCAATATTTACTCATAAATGTATCTGAAGTGCCCACCTGTATTTAATTGAATAATTTAGATAAACGGTCATAAGATGCTAAACTTATACGTCTGAAACGGTCCTTAGATAAAATTCCTATTAACTCACGTGACCACTACTGACCCGGCCCAGAATGACAGCGCCATTGCACCTTCTACAAAGTACTGAAATTTTGGTTGCTGTTTGAATAAATTCATTGCCTTCTTTGCTCAATCAATCACAGTTAATCACGCTCAATTGGACACTCGACAACTCATAACTATGGCTTTATACTACAACTTGGTCTTCGGCCTGTTGGTCATCGAGATGGCGCTGTTCACCATCCTTTCTTTGCCATTGCCTTCCAGAATTCGCAGACCTATCATCACATCAATCTCCAAACCATTCAATTCGAAAGAATTCAGTGTTGCTCTTAAATGTATCCTGATCTTCATCTTGATCCTGTTTGTTGATTCAGTGAATAGAGTCAACAGCATCAATGAGGAATTGAGAGGTTTAGGCCAACCTGGTCCTGGTATCACTCAAACCAATTTCATCACTGATCGTTCTGAAGTTCAAGCTAGAAGATTCTATGCTCAGAGAAACTTGTATTTGACTGGGTTCACCTTATTCTTGACTTTGATTGTCTCTAGAACTTACAGTCTGGTTGCTGAATTGTTGACTTTGAAAGAGGAAGTCAGATCAAATCCAGATGCATTACAAACAAATGAAAAATATGTCAAATTACAAGCAGAGTTGAAAGAAAAGGAAGAAAAAATTGAGATACTAAAACAACAAGCTGCTAGTTTAAGAAAAGATTATGATGCTGTTTCAGAAGAAGTTGAAAAGAAACGCAAGATCTCCAAAAAAGCTGATTGAGGCACCGGTTACTAAACTATTGAGGAGATTAATGTGTAGCTCAAATATAGTTTTGAATGTGCATTAAATTTTCTTCTTCATATATGCCATCTCTTATCTATCTAATATTCAGTCTTTTCATATGAACTACTCTTGTGCTTTGGAGTAAACTTGAAGTTATCACCAGCTGGACCCAAGAACATTTCTGAAATCTTGATCCAATCTCTATAATCATTACTACCCAACAATGTCTCCAATTCATTTCTACCTTTCCAATTCTGAGGTCTGTCATTTAACTTGATTGGAATACGTTCCAAAATACCATAAGGTGTATATCTATGGAAGAATGATAAGAATTCACAAACAAATCTTCTGGATAAGGCGATACCGTATTCATCAGTACCCCAATGTTGCATTGCAAAATCAGCATATCTTTTAACAATTTCTAATCTTTCAGTGGCTGATTTATCCAAATATTGTTTAGCTTCAACTTCTTCAAAAATCCAAGGCTTGATTAAAGCACCACGAGCAACCATGACACTATCAATGTATGGATCTTCAATGGCTTTATACCAATCTTCAAAATTGAAACAATCACCATTACCAACGAAATTTATTCTTTGAGTATCTTTTCTATCTTTATCTTCTTCTAATTCAGCTTCAGTTTCTCTAATGACTTTACCAACTTCACTTATATATTCCCAGTTTGCATCTTTGGTATAACGTTGTTGACGGGAACGACCATGTAATGTAATGGCAGCAGACTGAGTTTCTTTAACAATTCTCTTGACTAGATTATGAGCAACTGGATGATTATCCTTTGACCCCATTCTAAGTTTCACAGTTGTTGGGATATCACCTGAACAATAATTCATGGCATTTAAAAGTCTGATCAGTCTAGCAGGTTGTTCTAACAAGGCACTACCAGAACCTTGTCTGTATAACAAATCAATAGGACAACCACTATTCAAATTAATCTCACTAATATTTGGACAGAATTTAGCTAAGGCTTCAGTGGCTTTTGCAGCTTGCCAATGTTTAGATGCGGCTATTTGAACACCAAATCCTGGATATTCCGAACAATGAGCTTTTGGTAGTGCCCATTCTGAGTTTGTTCCTTGAATCAATGGTAAAGTAAGTGCCATTTCAGAATATGTGACATCGGCACCAAGGGTTCTCATAAGTCTTCTGTATGGTAAGTTACCAACAGTTGTTAAAGGTGAAACAATCTTCTTACCTACTAGATCTAATTTTTTCTTTTCTGATGCATAATATCTTGATTCGACATAATTATTTTGATTCTCTTTGGTTTCTTCTTGAGCGTCGTTCGATTCTTCAAGTTTTTCACCTGAAGCTGGTTCATTTTTAGTTTTGTAGTCATCTTGAATGGAATCAATGATCTTAACAACCTGTTCAGTTAACACAAAGTTGAATTTCTTTTTGATTAGTGATGTTTTCTGTTCAGCTGTAGCATGATTCAACTCATGATTCAACAATTTTGCAGATTCATACTTGTTCAAATCTTTAACAAGTTTCCCATCTTCTGTTAGATGTGAATGCAAGAAACGACACTTTAAACCAACTGGACAATGTCCTAAAGCATTGAAAACCGGACACACCCCTTCAATATCTTTCTCTTTTTGTTTCAAGTACATGTCAACATCGTGGACGAAACGACAGTTATCACCAAATGGACAGACTTTACCAGATTCTGGATCAAGTAGAGAGGAACAGATTCTATTTTCTTCACGAGCTTGTTTAATCTCTCTGTTTTTGTTCTGACCTCTGACTTTCTTACCCTTTTGACCGTTCGTAGTATGGATCTCTTTATCTCTACCATCTCCATTAGCTTCAGCTTCCTTGATCTCTTCTTGGGTTTTTGGCTCAACTATAAACTCAGCTTTAACGTAAGCGATACCTTTAGTTCTGTTATCAACTAGCGGTTGAACCTCAGTCTTGCTTCTTTTTGGGTCTGATACATCTTCAGTGACTGCTGCTTCCCTCTTGAGAGACTCTTGAGGTTCTGACATGGTGTACAGGTGGAAAGAAACTAGACAGATATCTCTAGATGTGGGTTTACATCCAAGTGAAAAATTGTGATGAGCATCTGGACGTGCGCTCATAACCCGAGATTTCACCTCGGATATAAAAAACTACACGTGACTAGTCGTTGAATACCGGCAATCGGGGGATATACTTTCCTAATCAGGCGAAAGCGATCAGAATTCTCAAGAAGCAAAATCTTCGAGCTCATCGCATCAAATTAACAAGTTAGACTTTATCTATGTTGTTGCCACATTAGTCATTTTGACATATAACTTTGAAAGGTATAAACACATCCTTTCCCGTCTTTTTCCCCAACCTAGTGCATGCTCATTTGTCCTCATAAAACTATTTATTCATACAACAACTCTATCATATACCCAATAACAAGATTACTATCATCGAGTTCTACAAGAAACATGACCACCTCAGAACTACTACCTAGAAATCCAAACAACAACCCATTAAAGATAATCGAGAGATGTCAGGAAGAAGGTCGTCCAGTATACATTGCTGGTCCTATGGTACGATACTCAAAACTACCTTTTCGTGCTTTGGTGAGAGAATACAAATGTGATATAGTTTATTCACCAATGATACTCGCCAGAGAATTTGTTAGAAATGGGACTGCAAGACTCAGTGATTTCACAACTAATAACTATGATACTCCATTGATTGTTCAAGTGGGGACCAATAATGTTACCGATCTGTTAAGATTTGTTGAGATGATTCATCCTTTCGTTGACGGTATTGGAATCAACTGTGGTTGTCCTATCAAAGAACAGTGCAGAGAAGGTATCGGTGCTGCATTGATGAGTGAACCTGAATTAGTCTCATCAATGGTCAAAGCCGTTAAAGAGAAGTTTGGTGATAAAGTCACTATCGAAACAAAGATAAGGATTCATAAAGATCTAGATGAAACGATAAGTTTCGTTAAAAAAGTTGAAGAAGCTGGTGTTGATTTCATTACAGTTCATGGACGTACCAGAACCACAAGATCGTCACAACCTGCAAACTTTGATGCTATCAAACTAGTAAAAGAAACAGTCAAAGTCCCAGTCATTGCAAATGGTGATTGTTTCAGTCTCAAAGATGCTCACGATATTGCACAATTCACCGGTGCTGATGGTGTAATGGCAGTACGTGGTATACTAGCAAACCCTGGATTATTTGCTGGGTTTGAGAAAGCTCCGTGGGGTTCTATTGAGAAGTTTTGGGAATACTCTACTGCTTATGGATTACCATTCAGATTGATCCAACATCATTTCTCATGTATGTTGGATGGTCAAATATCCAAAAGTCTATATAAAGAAATGATGGACTGTAAGACTCTGTCTCATTTAATTGATTTTTTCGATGAGAATTTCATCCTGAAGAGATCCTATGAAGAAGGATTTGGTACTGAAATTGAAGTTCAATATAGAACACCAAGAAATTTGCATATTTAGATTGGTATTTTTGCTAAATAAATGATTTTTGATCAACTAGGAACATTGACACCCGTGTATGAGCCTTAGAGATTGAATTTGACAGTTTAAATAAGACAACATGAGAAAGAACCCAGAGAATCGTAGGGTTACACGTCTCTGGTACGTGCACTCTCTGTTTTCAGCCCTAAACTTTTTTTTTTGTATAGCGCTTTCTCAGAAAATTTGAAAAACTCTCTGCTTTTGTAATTTCTTCCAACAACTTTATCAGATTTGAGAATACTCACCGGAACAAGGACATCATGGTAAATTGATGGTCTCATTGTAGTAACAAGTATGTGTTGTCTACCTCCACCTCATCAATCATCAATCAAATGAACACAATCATTAAGGGATGAAAAGTTTTATTTTTTTTTGAACCGTATTGAACAAGATCCACGGTGGACCGTTTTGGTTCATTTTCTTGTAATGAATGGTTCCTTTGTCATAGTTACACTGATTTATATGGTATTGTTCATGTTTTGATTGTGATTGAGTTTCTGTGTTTGCAGAAGGTTTTCTTTCCAAGTTCTTGTGCTAACAGTTTTGTGTTTTTGAAGATTATATGAGAAGTCATTTCTTTGATTCTCTATTTTGTTTATACTTTGATACTCTATTCTGTTTATAGCAATTCGATGTCAATTTGATATTCACTTTTGATGTGTAGTGCCTTGTAATATTACACTAATTCCATAATATAATTTACAAGCACATCCCGATGTACTTGTCTTTTCGATACCTGTGGTATTCAACTATTAGGGGAGACTTCACAACTCAGCTACACAAACAAAATGCAAACACTAAAACCGATTATAAAGATACAGAAACCAACTTTAACCCAAAATTAAAAATGACTATTTATTCTTTTGTACATAAGTAGTTAACTTAAGCTTCTTCTTCTTCAACAACAACGGTTTGTAAACCTTTGACTGAGGCAACGTTAACTGGTTCAACATAAGAGTATAATTTTTCAGAAGCATCTTCTTCTTCGTTACGTCTTCTTGAGATTCTGATACGTAATCTGAATGGGACACCTTTGATACCTCTTTTCCAGATTTCTTGGTTTAATTTGGAGTCAATTCTAACATCGCTGGTACCTAATTGTAATTTAGCGAATTTTTTGATTTCTTTAACGGCAGTTGGAGCACGCTTTTTGAATGAAACACCGTGTAACTATGAGTAGTAATGTTAGTATTCGTTCATTGAATTGGTAGACGACGTTGCGAGTTGTCTGAAGAAGTTCAAATAGAGTTGGATGGAATTTTGAAAGTATGGACATGACAGCCAGAGATGAGTTTATTTACCACTGACTTGACAAACTGGGGAGGGCTTTTTTGATCATGATCCAATGATATCCAATACTGTCTCAATTACTGGTGCAGTCCCGTGTGGTATGGTGTATTGTCTTGAATTTGACCAAAGGTATATGATTTATATGAATTGTTCAAGGACGACTCTAGAAGATCCACTGAACCCCATTTAATGAACCACAATCTTCTGAACATTCTTTCTCTTCTTCATTCACATGATATAACACTACAATATCATGATATTCCATACTCTCAATGTGAATTTCCTCTGAACCAATTCGAATCTCGCTTCATGACAAACACAACTTCAAGACTTCTCTTCAAAAATACCTACTCTTTTGTGTAAGTTGATGGTGTATTCACGGGTGACAACGTCTTTCAAAGCTGATCTGTTGCTGGACATTTTTGAATTTTGAATTAATGGGTTTAAAACTCTCTCTTCCTACCAGAGTAAGTAAATTCGACTTTTCAACAAAATTTTGTTTGTTGATGGTACAAAGCGCTGTGTGTCGTTTACCAATGAAATATTGTTAGGTGTGGCGCGAACCGATAGGACCTCTCCCAAAAAAAGAGTTTTCGCGGAAAATTCCAATCTGGAAAGTTTCTGGGTTTTTTTTTTGTTTGGGTGCGCTGTCAGATAATGCTGGGCGTACCGGGGTGAGTTTATGTGAGGTGTTAGGATGTTGGTCACAAAATCACGTGCAATATATTAGGGCTAGACACTGGTGGTTCACTCCTTTTATATTTGACACAAAAGAAAATCATTCATTCAAATGCATACAGTCGGTATGTTTTTTCTCTCCACAATCTCAATAATTGACGTTGAACTTCTTTGAATGAAGGGTCAAGATCTTCTGATCTATAAGAATTTAGTATATCGTCACCTTCATTATCTCTCAGTTCAATCTCAAAAGAAGCACATAATGAACACAGTATTCTTCCTGTGATCAGCTGATCCTTCACTAGCTCGAATAGGTCATCCACGGTGACCTCTGAATGGTCCAATTTAATCTTTTCCGTCTCTGGTTTAGGTTGTGGTTCATGTGTTGATAAAACTTTCTTGTCTAGGACTGGACTGATTGTGTTCAAGAGATGTACTAGTTGATCCAGGATTGGTTTTATGTTCTCAATCTCACTGAATCTGATTGATGCATTATCAGCATCGCCAATTAATAGTAAGACCAGAGTATTCACTAGGAGGATCCTATCTTTGAAATCTTTATGATGTCTGGATTTATTTTTCATACAGCTCATATAAGTTTCAATCACATTATCTGCATTATTCAGATAACTAAAGTATTTCCTCTTTGCAATCAATGAACTTGAAATCCCCCAAAATAAAACACTTATAAGTTTCTCAGCTGTTTCTTTCTTCTCTGGGAAGTTCAGATAGATGAATCTGGTTGCCCATAATTGTGTTAAATATTCTTCATCAACCAGTTTTCCTGGCCCAATGGAACGAAGTCTAATTATCAGTAATCGTAGACTATAGTGAAGGTTATTGGGGAACACAGAATACTGCAACGGTTTTTCTATATCTGATGTTAATTTAGGTAACAACTCATCAATTTTCTCACTCAATCTCTTTGATTCAGATTGAGCTATTGACAATTCATTGGCGAATAACAAGGAACTTAGACGGATTTCCCAGAATTGGTAAAGCTCCAACACAGACGTTTCTGAAGCCAACTCAAGAGATAAAATGCAAGACTTTGACAATTCCGCTATATGAATGAACTGACGGTATGATTCTCTTTGCGATATCGTTGATGATGATTCGAGTGCAATTGTAAGTAACTTGGAGATCTCATTGATTGAAGGTTGTAATTGTGCCGTTTCGAGGGGTGTTTCCAACAGTGGAGTTGGCAGAAATAACGAGTCGCTTTTCAATGACTGGAGCAGTTCAATTGGCATTATTGTATTAAGTAGAGGGGGTTCAACACTTTATAAGTTGTTATCTCAATAATTTGTGCTGGTTGTGTCATTTCCAAAACTTCACCTTCACAAAATTAATCGAGGAAACAAAAAAATGTACAACTAATCAACAAACATAAACAAAAGCCTGTTCAATATCGTCCCTAATCAAACCACCACCTTCAAGTCGACATACAATGTCTGATCCTCAACGCCCCACTCTTCCTTCTGTACTGGATAGTTCCCAACCTCACTCCTCTGGTAATGACATTAATAACTTTCCCAAACCACCAACCTCTTCAGGGATAAAACTTCCACCAATTTCATTCCTATCAAACATATCGAACTTGCCACCTTCTTCATCCAACCAGCAATCAAGCCCTGCGTCATCCCAATTGGGAGGAGGTTCTGTCTCCAGGCTATTGAATAGTTCTCAACATGATAGTCAACCTTCGTTCCAGTCACTATTGAACAACAACAATAACAACAACAGCGATAATGATAAAAGGAGTATGCTGGGAAGTGCTTTTGGTAACCATAGTTCCATTCCCCTACTGTCAAGACTCATGAATTCCACTGGTGATGATAACCATAGTGCCAATCTATCCAAAAAGCCTCCTAATAAACTGAAGGAGGCGTTCAATTCATCCCCAGTATCTCTAACCAGCCTCATGAGTTCCACTGATGGATTGGCTCTTCCACCCGTAAAATTGAAAGAGGAGATCACTAAACCTGATATAGAAGAAGAGTCAGATGAGGCTATAATCAAGTATTATGAAGATAAATATTCTATCAATGATTTTACAGATGAAGAGAAGCATGATATCTTACAACATGAAAAAAGGGCCAGAATTGAAAAAGCCAAGAATAAAGACTACAAGACTTATTTGTGTTATTCAATCATCAAGAGATTGAATACTGTGCCGGTGAAGAAACCAGTTGAAGCTGTGAAGAAACCAGAAAAAGAATCAAATAAAGCTCAAGATACAATAAAGTTTAAAAGAAGAGAGATCATAATAAATAACGAAGAAGTTTTAGCAACAGCTTCCAAATTCCCAAGAAAACATCTCGGATCAATACTATACACCACCAGTCCCACAGTTGAGACATACAGACAACTAGCCATATATCCATCACCTGAGCCTGAACCTTTCAACAAATCACAAACATTCAATATCACACATGATCGAAAACTCCCACTATTACCAGACCTTACACAATACATCAACTCAATAATAACAGTTAGAATTCCATCATATTTTATAACGGACCTCAATAATAACATAAATTTTCAGAATAGAAGCTTGTGGGGTACAGATGTCTACACTGATGATTCTGATGTCTTGTTAATTTTGAAACATTGTGGATGGTTACCATTGGGAGAAGGTGAGATAGAGACATCACTTGATTCTGATGGCACCAAGAAACTTACACCTGCAAATCTAAAGAATCCAAGTAACGTTGTTCAAACGGTGAATAACTTTAGACAGTTTGTTAATATCATTGGAGGGGATATTCATGTTGATTTGTTGATATTACCAGCGCTTAAGAAATATGAAGGCGTCTATAGAAACGGGCTGAACAGTAGAAGCTGGAATGCTAAGCATGACGGTGTCAGTATCAGTTTGTATGGGGTTCGCTATGGCGAAAAGGGAAGTGCTGTTGAAGGCATCAATTCGGCGGAGATTCGAAAGAGGAAACTAGATGAGCTTCGCTCTGTGGATTTCAAGAGCGACTTCAAGATCAACAAAGAGGCGTGGGAGAATGCCAAAAGGAGCCTGGCAGAGTCAGAGAAGAAGGAATAGGCAGTAAATAAACAAAGTTGTGTGTATTTTGGCTGTTGTAATTCTGTATTAGCTAATCAGCCGTCATTAAAAACTTGCAAAAAGAAATGGCAACCCAAAAGCTGTCAAATCTGTATTCAAAAACCACCAAAAAGGGGCAGATTCTGGTGGTTATCTGCTGAGAGACTGCCTTCTGGGGATTTGTGCTGGCCTCGTTCAACATTCATCAACACTGTCCTTTGAATAACCCGTTTACTATTTGCAAATGTCACAAGAACTGAAGAGACAATCAACCAAAGAATCAAGAAAGGAAAATAACACATCGCATAGAAAAACCATACTGAAATCGATAAGAAATCTCTTTATCAAGGCATCCATCAACTTATCCCTCGCTGCTTCAAGACTGAAAAACTTTGCTGAAGAGTCGCTATCATCCGACGAAGTCATCAACGAGCTGTTCCTTATCAGTTCGTCTTCCTCCATTTCATCATCTTTGCTCGAAGATAACATCAATAACACCAACACCATCAACAACAACATGACAGTGGACCAACCTGAGGAGTCTAATGAACAGACGTCCAATGAGCTGATAAAATTCACGTCGACGAGGGACACGTTGCCGACATTCCAGGAATTCGATGCTGTTGCAGAGGCTAACCTTCTCAGAGAACCGGGCAAACCATTCATAGAAGGTGAGAAGATATGGTCAAAGAGAAGATCTATATGGTTGAATGCTACATCTGAACAGAAACTCAAAGCCCAGAAGAAGATCCTGGAGAACGGGAGTCTGAATGGAATCTCTAAAGACAACTATCCAATCATATACAACACTCTGATTGAGAAACAAAAGACGTTGAAGAAGCCCATGAACCTGAAAGACGCTATCAAGGTGATCAATGCTGGTTGGGTTGCCTCAAAGAAGTGGGAAAGAGCGGCGCAAGGTCTTGCATAGACATCTAATAACGATTACACAGCACCCACCCTCCCAGGTCTAATGAAGTTGCTTAATATATTTATTCTCATCTTAGTATACTATGTCTCTGTAGTTAGATTCTTGTTCTCTTCTAGCACTTTGATGCATCCTTCCAATACACGTAGTTCTTGATCAATCATCTCAGCGTATGGCTGCACCTTGAGAAGGTTTTTGCCTGTTTTCTGAGTGTTGTTTATGAGCTTGTTGAAGTTTGTTGATATTTTATCAGTCTTCACCAGGGATTGGGAGAGGTTTGCTGATTGGTTGGCGATGATGATGTCGATCTTCTTTATCTGGTGGAGCGTCTGCGTGGAGCTGTTGGGAAGGGCGGCTAGCTGTGCCAGCGATGAGGAGAGCTTCGTGGTTGGCGGCGGCTGATTGGACATTGCTGGATTTGACAATATTTGTGAGGTTTTCAGTTAGTTGATGTGTTTTGAAATTGAGAGATGAAAACATTGTTTATAAGCAAACACCCCACAACATCAACATCAACAAGCAAAAGAAAAAAAAGAGCGGGAAATCACCAGTTATGGCGTCGCCCACAGTCCTGTACAGAACAGATGTCCAGGCGACTCTCCCCTCCTCATTTCAGATATCCACCGCGTTGGTGACCTCCAACAACAACGTCTTGATAGCATCAACAAATGGCACCGTCACAACGCTATCCCCAGAACTCAGTGTCCTCAACTCATCGATGCATCTGATCTCATCCAGCGTCAAGGCACTGCTGCAACTCACGTCCAGCTTCATTGTCTGTCTTTCCCATGATGGGACGGTCAGCGTGTTTGACTTGGTGACTCTGGGTCTCGTTGAGAGTCTGCCTTTCCGCAACGTCATTTCATTAGACGTCTTCAAGAAGAAGCCTTCCCAGAATCAAGAGGAGAAATCTGTATTAGTGATAGTCACTTCAAACAATCAGATTGTGATTTATGAGTTCGATGATGTCTCCAGTACTTTGGAAATGACCCACCAACTGAAGTTGAATGAAAAGATCAACTATGTCAAGTTACTCGATGAAACTCATCTGATATACTCCACACATTCGAACGCTTTCTACTCACTGAAGATCAACGCCAATCAGACCACCAGTGGGACTCATACAAGACTATGTGACTTAGGTAGAAGTGGGTTCTTTGGGAAACAATGCTTAAGGGTACTACAGAACTCTAATACTGCTGATAGTTCAGGCAATCATTTACTAGTATCAAAGGGAAACAGTGCTATGATGTTTGATCAGGACCTCCACATTACTAAACCTATCTTCCAATGGGAATTTTATCCGAGAGACCTAATATATCTGAGTCCATTCCTTCTACTAATCACGAACCATCATATACACATAAAAGACTTCAACACATTAGAGACATATCAAACTCTAGAAGTACTCCCCGGAAAGATACTAAGTGCGTCAATCAATTCTGTTGGAGAACTGATAATCATTTTACAAAATAGTGAAGTACGAAAGTATGCTCTCTCATCGTTTGAGAGCATTCTGGACCAACTGGAAATACGAAGAAGTATTGGGTTATTGAAACAATTACATCATGATCAGATATCCCATAAGTATCTTAGACTTCGTGAGTTGGAAATACTACACGGATTGGATTTATTCAGATCGGGGAACATAAAACCTGCAATTGATACTTTCAGTGACTTTTTATGTCCTCCTTCCATTGTGATTGGCCTGTATCCTGATTGGCTTACTGGTCTGAAAAGTGAGACAATAGTTATCCCAAAAAATCGAGATATTGATCAAGAGAATCAGGAATCGATGGAGGCACAGGTTGATGAAAAAGCGATATACCTCCTGACGTATTACATTGCTGATATCAGAAGAAAGTTGGAGAGAGTCTTGAGAAATCCTGAACATCAGATACAGCTAGAGTATGATGGAACACTGACATTAGATCTTTTTACCAATGATGATATACATTACTTCACGTCACCAAAAGAAACCACTCCCACAGAGAATCTTCCTGATTCACATTATCATGATACTGAATTAACACCTCATACCCAACACACCGTTTCTGAAATTCAAACCCTCCTGGATACAACCTTGTTTCAGTGTTATGCTGAGATCAATCCTGGATTGATTGGGTCTCTTGTTAGAGTTGACAACCATTGTGATGTTCAACTGGTGGAGAGGAAGTTGAAGTCTAAAGGACTCATCAATGAGTTGATTGATTTCTACTTCAAGAGAACTAAACATGAGGAAGCATTGAGGTTACTTTGGAAGTTGATTCTTGAGAAGAACCATGATGATGGAGATCCTGATGCTACCACTGACTCCGCTGAATTGAAAGGTAAAGCTGATCCGCTTCTATTAGTGAGGTATCTACAGAAACTAAACAACGATAATATTGACCTGATTTTAAAATATGGGGATTTATTGATTGACATTGATAGAAACTTTGGCATTGAAATTTTCATTGACTCACCAAACTCTGACACATATGACCGATTGAAGGTGTGGAAATTCCTGAAGCAAAAGTCTGATTTATACATAGAGCGCAAGTACATTGAATATATCATTGTTGACCTGAATGAAGATGCTGTCTTTTATCACACCCGATTGGTTGAGATATATCTGCTGAACTTGGCTGATGATGGGTTCGAAGTGGACTCCATCAATTACAAGAAGCTTTATGGGATTTTACAGACTGGGAATTATGATCTTTCCTCAATTCTACAAAACTTTGACACATTGCCTACGAACAATCACATACTATTGCTGAAGACCTTCATATTATCAAGGCTGAATAGACATGAGGATGTGTTGAAGATCTACGTTAATGAGATTCAGGACTCATTACTTGCTGTCCATTATTTATCCTCCGTATTTGAACACGATGACACCAACGATGGAGTGGATTATTACCTCAAGCTGATCAATATATTCTGGGATCACGGAGAAGATAAGGACTCGATTTTAAAACTCTTGGTACAATCAAAATTAACCTCTAGAATCCCAATAATGAATATCATAAAAGCATTACCGTCATCTGGGAAGGATCGAGAGAAAAGGTTCACTGTCCAGGAATTGGAACAATTTCTAACGAAAAGCTTAAGGGTGCAAAAACAATCTCAGAATCTGGCAAGATTGAAAAGAACTTTATTGACACTGTCCAATATAAAAGATGAAGAGACATTGTTAAATCTTTCCACTTTCAAGTTTGATATTTTGAGAGATGAAGAAAGATGTTTCATGTGTGATGGAGCTTTAGGAAACAGTGTCATAAATTGTATACCATTACATCATGGTGAAAACTCACTAAAGCTTGAGAAGCTTCTTACATCTGGTGGTAAAGTCTTCAAAGGACAGGGTGTAAACCATCATAAAGAGTACGTATTGGTTCATTTTGGTTGTACTAGAAAGTTTGAGAAACTTAAGCAATTAGAAGAAGAAAAAGTAAAGATGAAAACCGTTAAATTGGGTGAATATGTGAGTATGCAAAGGCAACAAAGTTAGAGTCTACAACTAGGCACGGACACTTATATAACGATACTTGTATTGAACAATTTAAGTAATTTTATTATACTGTAGTCAACAAGTTGATGACACCAGAACAATATTTAATGAGACTATCGAAATTGTCAGTTTTTCCTTTATGACATTGATACCATTCATTCAAAGCTTGTTTCAATTCATGGTCTTGACTAATCAATATAACATCACCATGGTTTTTCAACACCATATTCATCCAAGCTTCAACCAATTCAACATCAACATTAGATTTGAAACCTTGAGTCAAAGCTTTGATAAATCTGTTCAATTCAATCAGAGGTTCTTGAGTATTGATGGATTTGATCTCAAGATCAGTGACCGAAGGAGATGCACTGGATAAGAACGTCAAGAATTTAGAGTAATCTGAAGCGTCTGAGCCTTCTCTAAGCAGTTTTGTGAATTCACTTTCAAAAGCCATGGATTGACCAGGTTTCAATTGAACACCATTGAATTCAGTCTTATTGTTGGTTATGATTGATGATTTCTCAGTAGAGACTGCACCTTCTCTCACTGATGCTTCATCGCCAATTTTTTCACCAGTCAACTGTAAAAAGAATGGAGCATTTTCTGGTTTCTTTGGTGCTTCTTTTGGTTTATTACGTTGTTTGATTAAATCCAAATTCAAAAGTGTGTTGAATTTGTTTCTTGGGCCAAGGGATAATGTTATTAGGTCTTTATTGATTTGAGCCATTGATTCATAATGATTGGTGAATACTTCTTCATCTTCGTCATCTCCATCCAAGGCACCTTCCAATATTGTAGAAGAACCTTCACCAGATGCATTTGGTAATAACAGTTCTTTGAACTCTTCTTCTTCAATATGTCTGGTGGAGATAGGTTTGAACTGAGCACGATTGGTCCACAAACTGATACCAACTTGAGACACATGAGTAGTAGCCAAGTAATCACCCAATGGTGAAAATTTGACGTTAGTCACAACATTTCCAACTTTGACACCATCGATACAAGAACCAGTTGGTAGATCCCATGTTCTGATAGTAGAGTCCAATGAACTTGAGACGATCCAACGACCATCTGGACTGAAATCTAAAGATGTGATACGATTTGTATGACCATATAACATACGCACAACTTTTTGTGTGACTGAATCAACAACAACAATTGAAAGATCATCCAAGGCTAATGCCACTAGATCTGAGGATCTATGATATTTGAGTAATGTGATCGGAGAATCTAGTTGTAACTTGCCTAGATATTTAGATTGACTGAAGTCATAAAACCCAACGATACCATCCAAACCTGATGAAACCATTTTTCTGTTCATACCGTCTAATGCAATCCCACTGACAGCTTTTTTATGTAATTGATATTTCTTACGAAGTATACCACTCTGTAAGTTATACACACCGATACCACCATTCGAAGAACCAACAAACCCAAAATTACCACATTGAGAGATTGCAACGGTTTTAACAATACCTTGATCTATGGTTTTTAATAGATGTTTACCGGCTCTCTTGTTTCTGGAGTCCCAAGTTCTAGCAAATTGTTCTTCCTTGTGAGCAGTTAAGACGTTCTCCCATTCGCCTTCTCTGGCACTTTCAATTGCAATATCAATAATCTCTGGGAATTTGACTCTAGTAGTTGGTCCACCTTTTGCACTGGAGCCCTTTGCAGGTTTTTGGGATAATTCCTGTGATTGAGCATCTTTTCTTAGTGAAAAACTCCAAAATGAGCGATCTCTTGAAGCACTGAGGATGAAGTGGGAGTTCTCATCTGCGAATTGAATGGAGGAAGGAGGAGCTGAATGACCACCTCTGGATCTTAATTGACGAGGAGCTGAAACAATTGAAGCAGCATTAGATGTTGATAAGGATGGATCGAACACGAATTCTTTCAAGTGATTGTCACCACCTGTTGTGACCAAGATTGGTTGACCATTCAGGAATGCAACTCTTTTGATCCCACCAAATGACTCTTCATGTGCTTGAGATAAAGTATGGATTGTTTTGGCATGATTGTCTAAATCGTAGAAAACTAAATCACCATTATTCAAACCAGCAACTAAATGGGATGACCCATCAGTTCTGAAAGAAATGGATGTTATAGAGGCTTCTTCATGGACATTGATTGTACGGATGATTTTACCCTTTTTCAAGTTGTATAGATGAACCTCGCCTTTAACGGTACCAACTGCAACTATATCCAAAACTGGGGCAGCTTCTATGGTGGTAACTTGGTTGAGGAAGGTTGAAGATGTGTACAATAACTTTCCTGAATGAACATTGAAGATCAACAAGTTTGTGGTGGTAGCAACAACAATTTTGTTCAAGTAAGTTGGTGGATGAATGACATCCAAAACTTCACCATCCAATGTATTGTTAACTGAAAGCTTGGTATAGAACTCAGTAGCGACTTTCAAACCGTTTGATTTCTTGTAAACGAAAACTGATGACTTAGAAACAGCAATCAGATATTCACCAAATACCATGACTTTTCTCAATAGTTCGCTAGAATTGGTTTCAAGCGTATGTTCTAGTTTACCTCTTTTGTAGATTCCAATTTTATCACCATAAGTGACATAGACGTAATGGAAATGAGCGTGAAGGGATGTGATCTTCGACTCAGTCTGGGATTGCGAGACAAACAAGAGATGCAAAGTATTGGCGTCATAAATCTGGAAAGATTGGCCGACACTGGTGACGATGTAGAAGGTTGAGCCTAGAGTACCAACAGCGAATGGAACATCGTTTGAGACGTTACCAATGACCCTGAACGGTGAAAAGATCTTGGAAGAACGGGTCTTTTTCGCAGCAGAGGCGTCATCCACCTTTCTTCTCTTGGTGAGCTCAGCAGTGGTCATCTTGAAGCGAAGAAACTCTCGATCAGCCAAACTAAACTTGAGTGATTGAGCTCATCGCCAGCGCCTGAAAAGTTTATCATCAAAAAATTTGTGAAGGGTTTCGCGGAAACACCGGGTAACGGGAACGTTTCTGAGAAAAAGTGCAAGATGGACACGATAAAGATGACAATTTCATAGGTTTTAGTGGGTTTAATACCAGTTGGCAGAGTCTTTTAGCACCATGACGAAACCGATAGAGATCGAGAACAAGCCCAAAGTGTCACAGCCGGTCTCCCCGCTCGTTTTGAGCGCAAACTCGAGCAGCAGCACTGCGATGGCCTCCATTGCGCCAATCCTGGAAGGCTTCACCCCAAAGACCTCCTCCAGCGAGAACAACAGCTCCATGCAACTGCCTCCTGCTGCTATTGTCGATCCTGGCTCAACAAACTCGAGTCCACCCAGAAAGTCGTCAAACACCTCTCTCAAGTTGAAGCTCCCAAAGATTGGGAAGATTGGTGTTTGTGCTATGGACGCTAAGGTCTTGAGTAAACCATGCAGACATATTTTGAACAGATTGATTGAGAATGGTGAATTCGAGACGGTCATCTTTGGTGATAAGGTAATTCTTGATGAGGCTGTTGAGAACTGGCCAACTTGTGACTTCTTGATCAGTTTTTTCTCCAAAGGTTTCCCTCTTGATAAGGCTATTGAATACGTCAAGTTACGTAAACCATACATTATCAACGATCTAGTTATGCAAAAGGCTCTATGGGATAGAAGATTATGTTTGTGGTTGCTGGACGCCGCTGGTGTTCCGACTCCCGAAAGATTGGAGATCTCAAGAGATGGTGGTCCAAGAGTCAATGACGAACTGAAACAAAAATTGGCTGAGCAAGGTGTCATTGTTGAAAAAGTAGCTGAGCCATCTTGGAGAATGGTTGACGAAGATACTATTGAAGTTGACGGTAAAAGACTCTCAAAACCATATGTTGAGAAACCGGTTGATGGTGAAGATCATAATGTTTACATTTACTATTCCTCAAAAGAAGGCGGTGGTGGTAGAAGACTGTTCCGTAAAGTTGGCAACAAATCCTCTGAGTTTGATCCAAAACTATCAACCCCAAGAACCTCAGGATCATATGTTTATGAGAAGTTCATGGATACCAACAACTTTGAAGATGTTAAAGCCTATACTGTTGGTCCTAATTTCTGCCATGCTGAAACCAGAAAATCACCAGTTGTTGATGGTATCGTTAGAAGAAACACACATGGGAAAGAAATTAGGTATATAACTGAGCTGTCAGATGAAGAGAAAAGAATCGCTACTGCTGTTTCTAGAATTTTCCAACAAACTATCTGTGGGTTTGATTTGCTAAGGGTTGGTGGTAAAAGTTATGTTATTGATGTCAATGGATTCTCATTCGTCAAAGACAATACCGCATACTATGACAATTCTGCAAAGATACTACGTGATATGTTCTATGAAGCCAAAAAAATTAGAGACGTTCGCAAATTAATTACTCATGAGGCTCCTTCTGAAGAGAAGTCACAAAAGTGGATTCTCAAAGGTTTGGTTCAAGTTATCCGTCATGCTGATAGAACACCTAAGCAAAAATTCAAGTACTCTTTTAGATCAGAGATATTCATTTCATTATTGAAAGGTTACAAAGAAGAAGTCATCATCAGAGAAGTCTCCGACTTGAAGATAGTTTTGAAAGCCATAAAGATAGCTCAAGAGCAGAAACTGGAAGACGCAAATAAATTGGACATTTTGGCAAATACTTTGGAAAAGAAACTCGAGTTTCCAGGTACTAAGATTCAATTGAAGCCAGTATTGACTGAGGAAGGTGAAGTTGAGAAGGTTCAGTTCATTCTAAAATGGGGTGGTGAAGCTACTCATTCTGCTCGTTATCAAGCCAGCGACTTGGGAGAACAATCAAGACAAGACATCAGTTTGTTAAATAAGGAAATCTTGGAGAATGTTCAGGTTTTCTCTTCGTCTGAAAGAAGAGTACTACTTACTGCTAACTTGTGGTCGAATTCCTTATTTGAAGATCCGATCAGTGATAACTTCATTCAAATCAGGAAAGACTTACTAGATGATAGCAATGCTGCCAAAGACCTTATGGACAAAGTCAAGAAGAAGTTGAAACCATTACTGAGAGAGGGTAAGGAAGCACCTTCTCAATTCACGTGGCCGCAGAAAATGCCAGAACCATACGTTGTCATCAAACGAGTTGTCGATCTAATGAATTACCATGAAAAAATTATGAAACATAACTACAAGAGTGCCAAAAGTCTCAATATTGAATGGTGCTCCGGTGAAGATCCAGATTTATTTGTCGAGAGATGGAACAAGCTATTCAAAGAGTTTACCACTTTAGAAAAAGTCGACCCTTCCAAAATTTCCGAGTTGTACGATACAATGAAGTTTGATGCCTTGCATAATAGAGTTTTCTTGGAAAAGATCTTTTCTCCAGTCGATGAGATTCAAGCTCCAACTGATTCCTTGTTGATTGAAAAATATCCAGAACATCTAAAGCTTTTCAAAGCACCTACTACTACAAACCATTTTCTATTTGATGATCATATCTTCAAATATCTAAGAGAATTGTATAAACTTTCACAGGTTCTATTTGATTTCATTTGTCCTCAAGAATATGGTATAACACAAAGTGAGAAACTTGACATTGGTCTTTTAACATCTGTTCCTTTGGCTAAAAAGATCATTCAAGATTTGAATTCCATGATAGAAAACGATAAGCCTGGTTTGTTTGCTTATTTCACCAAAGAGAGTCATATGTACACATTGTTGAACATCTTATATGAAGGAAACATCCAGTTCTATATCAACAGAAACGATCTTCCAGAGTTGGACTACTTGTCACAGATTATTTTTGAGTTGTACGAGGACAGCTCTGGTAAAAATCATTCTATCAGATTCAAACTTTCTCCTGGTTGTCACACGCAAGATCCACTAGATGTTGAATTGGATGATAAGCATTACATCTCCTGTATTCCAAAGATCAGTCTGACCAAGCATTTAGATTTTGATTTGGTTACTCAAAGATTGAAATCGAAGTTCAAAAAGGTTTCTTTACCAAAAAAATTCACAGCTGTTAGTATCTCAAGTCCGTTGTCCGAACCAAAACACATATAGAGTAATTCTGAAATATAAAAGGAAAAAACGTGCCAATGGACGTGGATTTTGGAGCTACACTTGTAAGGTTATTGTACCGATATTCTATTTTATAAACAACGAAAAAAAAACTAATTTGAATTACCTTATGGATTATATGACTTTTTACGGGGTTTTGATGAACAAGTTAGCAATCAACATCGAATCTCCTCTCTGCCCACTATAGAGCAATTGAATCAAATAAAACTGATATACTCTCACCGTAATGATCACGACGGATACATTCGGCAAAGATAGGAGCAACATCAATGGTGGTCAATTTTGGTATTTTCTTCTTCTCTTCAGTTAATGGATAAGTGTTAGTGACGACAATTTGATCGATGTATGGAGAGGCATTCAACTCTTGCAAACAGTCATCAATAAATAAACCATGAGTAGCCACAACGTAGACTTTCTTGGCACCACAATTTAGACGACAATGCTCGGCAGCAGCAATGAATGATCCTGGTCTATCGATCATGTCATCTAAGATGATTACTGAACGATCCTTGACATTACCGACTAAAGTGATCAGTTTCTCTTCGGAGTAAGCAGTTGGTTCATCTTCATCAGAATCAGCAGCATCATAAGTACCTCCTAGAGCATAAGAAGTTTGATCCCCAATAAGTTCTTCTGAAATGACAGATTCATTGTCAACAGACTCAGAGATATAGTCATCATCAACAACATGACCTTGAATAACACGTGCAGTTTGTAGGCCGTTAGAGAGTATGATATTTTCTTCTTCATCTTCATCTTCGACTATTTGTTTAGCACTAGATCTTCTTCTGGTGGTGGTACTTTGTCTTCTGGTCTTGAGTTGGTTTTTTTGTTTGGTAGCGTAGGCATCAGCAGTACGACGACGATCTGTATGAATCATGGCAAAATTTATCTTCAAGGCATCAGCTAGAGCAGTGACTCTTTTAGTACCACCTGGATTCTTGGATACAACAACGGCGTTCTCATAATCATCAACGTTGTCTTTAATCCATCTACCCAAACTTGGGGCACCATAAAGATTATCAACAGGTTTTGAGAAGAAACCTTGCATTTGGGAAGCATGTAAATCCATGGAGATGATATGATCAGCACCTGCCATGATCAACAAGTTGGCTAACATTCTAGCAGTGATAGCACCTCTATGTCTTTTCATTTTAGATTGTTTGGAGTATGGGAATTGTGGGATTACTACGGTGATCTTCTTAGCTGAACCACCTCTGCAAGCAGAAACTAAGATCAACATCTCCATGATATGATCATTGATATCACCAGAGCCACTTTGGATAACGTAGACGTCTTCGTCACGGATGGACACACCAATCTGAACAGAAGTTTCACCATTGGAGAACTTCTTTAATGTACATGGAGCAGGTTCGACCCCAAGCTTAGCGCAAATAAGTTGACCCAACTCTGGATGCGAGTTACCAACAAAGACTTTGCACTTGCGCATACTTGACAGTAGATGATTTGAGTTGACAGGAGTGCCTTCTGAGGGCTGAAACGGGGTTGATGAAGACAATATGAATGGATTTAGCAGAATATTTAGATGAGATTCTGGTCAAAAAGGAACTTGGAAGGCTCTTCTTTTCGACAAGACACTCGGATAAATGGACGGGGATTGCACTAAAACGACGGGTTTGGCGTTTCCAGAGGCAGCGTGTGGGTCGTTCAGGAGATAAGACCAGGTCAGACAGCACGCCAATCGCTCAGTCTTGTGCTTTCTCTTTTGATGCTTTTTCGCCTTGATAAATTTTTTTGGAGAACCGGGGGAACCCTTCTTTCCGGGAAAGAAAAGGTCATGTGACTCTGATGCAAAACCCAATCTATCTGGACCAATACCTCAGATATTGGGAATCGGACTTCAAAGGATGAGCTACGAGGAATCACTAGTCAACATTGCCTAGTTTCTACCAGCTACGGTCTGTTTTACTGCTGAATTGTACCATCATTTGCAATATTCCAACTACCGTCGGGTTCTAGTTAGGGTGATGAGCTGTTGCGCCTACCGCTAAAATTCTACTTCATACCGATGGGTTTTGATTCGATAACTGATTACGCTGGATTTATGCGGGATGGCTCAAGTGTGGAGCGACTGGGTGGTTCCTTGCAATGTCTGATTTCGTCAAAGTGAAGGGAAGAAAGAAAGTCGTTGGCGTAGTGAGTGCGGATGACACATCGAAACAGTCTCTGGAAGGGTTCAAGAAGACATTAAAAGTCAAGAAATCGATACTGAAAGAATCCAAGTTCTATAATGCAATCCTCGAAGCTTTTAAAGGAACCAAGTTTGTGAGAATAAGGTGTCTTGCACTGGGATCTCCTGCTCAAGAAGTACAAGCTCTCTACCAACTTGCTCTACTCGTGCTTCTTGTTGATGATCTGCAGTTAGACCCTTCAAATGTTTCACTATACGATCCAGTGTTTGCTCCTCTGGATACAGTATTCTTAGAGTCTGAAGGGTACATGATTGAAAAAGACTATGTGCAGATAGATAGAGATACGATTCTGTACTTTCTTCCTCATGCACCATTGAGCTTGACTAATCACATCTTCTCATCAGAGAGCCCAAACTATATCCTAGCGAATAATATCCAGAATCATACTTCAAGACTTCTGGAATCTGACCTGTTCAACCAATATCCTCTCCTCTCCAAAATTGTCAGTCAATTACTACCGCAGGATACACCTAAGGATGATTTCCAACCAGTCATAAAGAAGAAAAACAGAAAAAAGAAGAATCAACTAGACTCCAAACCAAACCTTGATTACGATAGTATAGAGGCTTACTTCACAGCAGTTAGTGTCACCAGTTTCCAAGACTTAGAATTGGATGGTCCATGGCTCAACTCATTCACTGATCTTGCATTCCATAAACTCATTTAGCATCTTGAACTAGTCAATACATTGCTACTTCAAAAATCTAAAAAACACAAATTGTAAGTTCAATTAATTGTATGTAAAAGCTATCCTATGAACAAATAATGAAAAAAATTAAACCAATAAACTAAACCCTTGAGATAGAAGAGAATGCAAGTGATTATTTGCTCAAATAATCAAAAAAAGATTACCAAACTTCATCATATCAACACCACACTAATATTTCAGAAGTTTGAAATCATAAAAGTTCATCTATTGTTGATATTTTTCCCAGTTGTCAAGGACGTCTTTGATCTTATCAGAGTTTGTTAATCTGTAAACGTCTTCAAAGTACTCTTTAGTAACTTCAAATGGTTTGGCAGTCAAGTTTGGAATGTATCTACCAATCAATTTATCGGTTTTAACATTTTCTTTTAGAATGTTCTTTTCCAAGAAGGCTTTGAATGGTTTGACACCATTTCTCAAATAGCTGGAATGGAAAGGAACGGAGATACCACGTAATGGGATTGTAGCGAAACCTCTTTCCAACTCAATTGGTTGTGGTTTGGCCAATGATTTTTTAGAAACTTCATCAATGATCTCATTCAAATGTTCTTCAACTTTTTCCAGTGATAGTTGTTCAAGCAGTTTAACAATATCTAGTTTTTGTAATTTGATGAAATTCAAAACGTTGGTGAGAGTATCTAAAGCACGTAAGTCACCAGCAGCAACATATTGTTGGTTCTCAACATTGTAGTTGACGATTTCACATAACCATGTGGTTTGTTTGTCAATGGTCTTGACAACGAACTGTAGAGCTTCTTGAGTGAAGGTAGCAGAAATTCTGCTTGGATTGACAGCAATCATACCATAATTGGATCTTCCTGCTTCATCTCTTGGGACAGCAACTTGCATGGTCATACCTCTGTAAAAGACAACTTCAACTAATGATTCAACAGACATGACTTCAGCTAATGATGCCAATGAGGCATATTCACCTAAAGAGTGACCGGCAAAGATACAATCAGCAGGGATCAAACCTTTAGCTTTCAAATCTTCAAATGAGGCTTTTTCCATCAAGGTTAAAGCTGGTTGAGTGAATTGAGTAGCAGAAATTAAACCACCTGGGTTCTTGAATGTGTATGATAAGGTTTTGTCGGTTACTTCCTTGAAGATCTTTTCAGATTTTATTTTACCGTCAATAACAGTTTCAAAAGTCATCAAGGTATAGTTGTCTCTGATCTTTCTACCTTTTTCACCACCGAAGTGAACTGTCAATTCACTTGGATTGTTTTTAACAATATCAATGATGGAGAAACCGTAGGTATTCAAGAAATGGCTATCAGCTCTATCCCAAACTTCACGAGCAACTTCAGATTTAGCATATAAGTCCATACCCATACCTTGTTCTTGAGAACCTTGACCAGTGAAAACAAATGTAGAGACTGGTTGATCAATCTCAGCTTCACCAGATAAGACAACAGCCTCCAGTTCGTTCCGTGTTTCAACTTTGATGATCTTTCTACCATTGATCATACCAACATGTTCTAAATGGGTAGTCAATTTTTCATTTGGTAGAACCATACCAACAAATTGGACAGAGAAAGCACGAACCCTTGAGGATACTGAATCAGCGGCCCAACTCTCAACTAAAGCACGAATAGAAGCACTTGAGTACATACCATGGGTAATGGTACCTGGTAGGTTGGCGTATCTTGAAAAGACACGGGAAACATGGATTGGGTTGAAATCTCCAGAGACAACAGCATATGGTTCATTGGTACCTGGAGTACGTGACTCTAGAGTAGCAATTGGAATGTTGTTTTCGAATTTGACACTTTCTTCAATTGAGGATCCATTTCTAGTCAAGTAATCAATGACTGGGTTACCATGGGATTCACCAGCTTCATAGTCAACAGTACCAACTTGAATGATTTCCTTAGTTGGTAATTCTAATAGCACCTTACCAGTGGATTTGACAGAGTTGAAAACAGTCTTGTTCTTGTAGGTTAGCTCAGTTTCAGTTTCAAAAGTCAAGGTTTGATTCAATAGATCAATTTGTTTATCTAATGAGAACCATTCCTTGGATCTTAGAACAGCAAGATCTTTGGCAGATTTGATGTGTAGTTTGAATGGAGCTTCAGTGATTTTGGAGAAAGTGTTTTCAAAATCATCATATTGGCCACGGTAAAAGAATGAGGATGAGACTTCCAAAACTGGTTTACCTTCTCTGGAAACAACACCAACAACTTCAACAACTTTACCAGATTCTTGATTCAAGACTGATCTGATTTCAGCAGTAGAAGAAACAACATCATCTTTAGCTAATGGTGCAGCACCAGGATACATCTTGTAACCATTTGACAAGTGGACCAATCTCAACAAGTCACCATCAACGGTTTTTGGGAAAATCGCTTTGATGATAGCTTTCCAACCAACAACAATAGCGAAATCCATTGGAGCCAATTGTTTTCTACCAGGTCTTGAAACGAAATCTTCAGATTTGTTACCAATAGCATGAGTGAATTCAGCAATTTTCTGGCCAGTGATGGTGATTTCTTCGCCCTGGATTGGTTTATGAACATCAATATCCAAATCAAAAGGTTCAGTGAACCAAACTTTCCAGTAAAACTCCTTGATACGTTCGTTACGGTTTTCAGTGATTTCTAAGATTGGAGCAAAGCCATCTTCTGGGTTGAATTTGTATAACAATGGCAAAGCAACGGCTTCCTTGGAGATGGTTCTGTGCTCAATCAAAGACAACTCGATTGTGTTGGAGTTTAGAGCTTTCAAGACAACAACTGGTTTGATATCACCTTGAATTGGTTCAAAAACGGTCAAAACTGTCTTAGATGGTTCTTCTGGGTATTCGATTTCAACCACAACACCTTTAGCTGGAGCTAAAACTTGTCTAGCTGGATTGGAGACGAAGTTAGAACCTTGGATGACACGTTTGGTTGAGATGAAAGCATGTCTCCAGGAACGTTTTGGCCCTGCTAATAGTTTAAACCATTCTTCGTCATCAGTATCTTCAGAAGCCTGGTAGATAACCTTGTTACCAGATGCAGCAGAGTCATATTTGACAGCAACTGGTTCTTCACCTCCAAAGTATTCAACAACTGGGATTTTGGATTCATCTGAGCCATATTGATCTTTCAACAACTTAGCGATATGACCATCATGAATACCATCCAAGATGTCACCAACTGGTTCATCAACAACGTTGGTGAATTGAGCAGCAACTGGACCGTGCAAGATACAAGTTCTCTGAACATCTTGATCAACAACTGCTTCTAAATCTTCTGATTGCCATAGAGAATCCTTCTTGAAGTAGAATTCAAATTTGGAGTCTAAAACTGGAACAAATGGAACTGGTTTCTGGCTTGGGTTTTGACATTCTAATAAGAAGTAATCGATATCTTGTTGGTTGATCAATTGGGTTTTAGCTAATGGATAAGCATCGAAGATAGCTTGAACGGCAGAATCTGGTTGTTCTAATGCGTTGAACGATGATAGCACTGAAGTAGTTGGTTTTTCGGTGAAACGTTCTTCAACACGTAATAAGAATCTACCAACAAAGTTTCTCAAACTGGTATCAATCCATCTTTTGGAGCCTCTGACATATAGCAATTCGACCAATCTTTTGGCGATTTGTTCATAGGTCAATTCGTGAAGATCATAAACTTTACCGTCAACAGTAGCTAACCATGGTTTTTGGAAATCAGCATTCAACTTGGAGATGATGTAATCCTTCTTCTTATCAAGAGCTTCTTGTAATTTGTTCTTTGGCAAGTTGAAGATGGTGTCATCCAATTCTTTCCATAAAATAACACCACGAGTGGCCAATTTGTGGATTGGTTCTCCCATTTCAGATCTAACCGTTAAGATACCACCAGTTGGTTTCTTGTATGTCTTCTCCCATTCAGCATCAGGGACACCTGGAGCAGCAGCGATAGCTTTTTTAGCATCTGGAGAAGTAAAAGCTTCTTTAGCAACCATAACTCTTGAACCGGTCAAGATACCATCGAATGGCATTGGTGGATAGTTGAATTTGGTAGACCATTCACCAGTCAAATATGGATAAGTATCTTCAGCAGAACCGAACCCTGAACCAGCAATCAAAGAAATGTTTGAATGTCTTCTGATCTTAGAGTACATTTGCAAGATTGGGGCATGGAAATCTTCGAAAGAATGATGACCACCACCACGACCACCAGTCCATTGCAAAACAATTGGGAAATCTGGATGAGCTTTGGCGATGGAGATAGCTTGAGAAATGGAGTCAACTGAACCAGGTTTCAAACCTAAGTGAGTCAAACCTAGAGTTTCAATATATTCAGTGGCAACTTCTAATGATGGAACACCTGCACCGATAGTCAATGATTGAATAGGGAAACCTTTTTCTCTCAAATCTCTGATCAATGGAATACCCCACTGCAACATCTTTGGACTAACATATATCAGGTTGATACCAATACCAGTACCTGGTCTAACTTGTTCAACAACTCTTTCCAAAGCTTTGGTGAAAGTAGCTGGGTTGAAGTAACCACCACCGGCAATTTCGATATGGTAACCAGCATTCAATGTAGCAGCAACAAAATCTGGATGAACGGTAGTTGGAGTCATACCTGGAACGATAACAGGAGCTCTTCCCAATAATCTTGAGAATTTGGTATCAACATACACTTTACCACCAGTAGTTTTAACCAATTTTGGTTGATATTCCAATAACCAGTTCTGAGCGTATTTGACGTTGTCATTCAAGTCAAATAGTTCTTGCTTGAAACCAAATTCGTCATCAATGGAGTTATCTAAGACACCAGCGATGATAACACGAACACCGGTACCATCTTTGTTACGATGAGTCAACACGCCTAAACCTGAAGCACCACCTGGACCAAAGTCTAAGATATGGGTGGCTTGGAATTGAGTAGCTTTCTCCCAGTTGACTGGTAATTTAGTAATCAACAAGTTCAATCTTTCAATAACAGAACCTTGGTATTCACGTAAATCTTTACCGTCATAAGTGTCATAAACAGGAATCTTCAAATCAGATTGTTTATATTCCAAGCCCTCGTTCTTCAAATCTTCATTGACAAGTTCGAAAGCTTCTTGCAATAAATGAGAGTGGAAAGGGGAAGTGATTGGTAAAAATCTGTTTGAAAATTTCAACTTTCTTTCAGAGAATGGAATTCTAGCTTGATCCAAACCAGATGGAGCTTTGGCTTTTCTCAAAGTTAAGTTGAAACCGTACAAAGATTGTGGTGGCCCACTAACAACCAGGTTTCTAGCACCATTGATCAAAGAAATTGAGATGTGTTTTTCTTTTGGTAAATGAGCATTGGTCTGATCAATGAAACCTTGAACTTGTTCTTGTGATAAGTCTCTAACAGATAACATTGGGTATGGGTTACCTTCACCATTTTCAATGGAATCTTGCAAGATTGATGGTGGCAAAGCAGTGTTTGGATAAACTTGAGAACAACGAACACCGATATAGAATAAGAAAGTGACTGACTTGTTCAATGATGTGAAAAAAGATTCCCAAGAATCAGCTTCAGCAACAGCTAAAGCAGTGGTTAAACCTTGAGAGTGACCAGTGGCACCGGATAAATAACCTCTGAATTCACCTGGAGTTAAACCCAAGATTCTAGCAGTGACAGCATAATGAGCCAATTGGATAACACAAATCAACGGACATGAAACAGGAATAGATAATAAATATTCAGTAGATGGGGTTTTCTCTTCATCTTCTAACCAACTGATCAAATCAAAACCTTGGGTATAGATTTTCTCGGTATGAGCTGTAGATCTGACCAAAGCATTCAATTTATCAGCAGCTGACTTGATAACATCTGAAACTAAGCCATTGTAGATCTTGTATAGTTCTCTTAATTCTTCAAAGTAGTCATCAGTGTTCCCTTGACCACCAAAGATGGCAACCAAACTAGCTTCATCGTTTAAAACAGATCTCAATAGAGCAGAGTCGTATTTTTTGAATGGTTTGTTGCCGACAATTCTGGCATTGAAATAATCTTTGACAACCAGCTTGGCTTTTTCTAGAGTAGTTGGATAATCTTCATTTTGCAATAATTTTGAGGCGACAGTGTGTATGTCATTACCATTCAAATAAGCACCTTCAAATTCACTCAAGACTAGTAACAAGACTTGATCGAACTGACCTGTTAGATTTGGATCAATCAAATTTGAAATGAAACCTAGAAATCTAGCCAATAGTTCGGTTGGAGAACTTGGTTCATTTTCACCAGCAAAACCATCAGTAACATCTGGAAGCTGTTTCTGGAATTGTTCCTTTAGTTCAGAGGCAACAAACAACAAGTTTGTTGGGACTAGTAAAGTGTACTCGATTGAACCGTGGGTCAAAGTCAATGGTCTCAATGAAGAGTTGTTATGATTAGGAGTATAGGCGCCAGTCATAATTTATTGATTAAACTTCTCAAGAGCTGTTAGTAGAACTTCAAAAGGATGTGTGAAGAAGGTATGCTTACTAGTTGTGAGTGAACTCAGGAGGATGTGTTGGATATAGTGGGATGTGCAAATGGGTTAACTGATAGAAGATTGGAGTAAACCTTAACAAATTAGATGAGAGAGCTGTATTGTGGTGTAGAATATTGCAGCTCAGTCTTCTTGCAGGGAGAATTAAATCAAGCAGTCAGCTGTTATAAGTATTTGGATAACGCTCTCCTATTCTATGATTGAACGTAGTAGAATGAGACTGGAAATGGAAAGAATGCGTAGTCCCAGACCAGAATCAGAATCAGAATGGAGATGAGTTGGGCAATTGATCAACAGCGGCGGCTAATTGTTGAAACTCGGGGCGGAATGAGAGTGGTGTATTCCAAGTAACAGCAGCACAGCAAGACGTGAATCAATGGGAAACGAGCAGAGTTATAGTGAAGAGACAGAGATAAATTTACGTTGGTTTTTCCATTTTTTTGTTGATGGTTGGAAACTCAAACAAAAATAAAAATCAAAAGCGCTGCTGGTACGCGCAGCACGTTCTCTGGCCTTGTTGGGCCTGTTGGGGGCTCCATAGTTAATCACGTGAGCTTGATCCCTTTTAATACGCTTCGCGCACTACACTTCCTGAGCTGCAGATTTGTTTAGGGGTAATCTTGTGGCGAATGAAGTTGTTTGAAATAGCCAGCGTGGATCCCTCTCACTCGTGCTTTTCCCAACTCCCACAATTGAACGAATTGTTGGTAGCACAAATAAATTTGTCTTTTTTTTTAGTGTCAATGTCAAAAAATATCAACAGCGCCTCACTTAGTCAGGTGACTTAGGTCGCTCAATATCTCCATATTAGGAATTTAGCTGTTCCGGGAAATGGTTACGCAGTCCTGCTCTTTCTGGGAGAACATTCGAGATTTGGACGGGTAACTCCAGTTCTCTTTCTCAATTAGATTATCGTCACCAATCAGCCTATATAAGCCAAAAAGCATCAATCATCCCAGCTTGACACAATCTTATCGCACATCAACAAAAGAAATACCGAACAACACTGATCACAAAATGGCCGGTGGTATCTTAAAGAACAAACTAGATGAAGGGGACAAATCAAGCCTCAAAGTCGCTGAGTCCACCAAGGAGTTTAGAGAGCAAGTTCTAAAGAATACCAAATTGAATGCCTTGTTAAAAAAAGATTTCGATCCTAATTCACTAAATGAAGAAGAGCTAGAAGAGTTGATCAAGAACAAGGATCTCACGACAGAAGAAAGGGAGAGATTGAAATGGAATCAAAAAAATTTGAGTGAGAATGCAATATTACAGAAACAAATCATGGAGAATCTAACGGAAACTATAGATGAGCCCAAGACTCCATTCCAAAAAGCTGCTGACCCTCAGTTGAATGAATATTATCAAAGTGATAATGAAGAGCTGGATGATTTCTCCCTGGGTGAACCAGAGTACAAAGTTGATGAATTAGATCTACTTGAAAAACAAGCGGAGGAGGAAGAAGAAGAAGAAGAAGAAGAAGAAGAAGAAGAAGCACCAAAACCAAAGAAATCATTTGACGAACTGAGAAAACAACATTATCATCATGAACATGTTCCTGTTGTGCGTAATGATGATGACGAAGATTGAACTTCGCGCTATATTCATTGAACATATCTCTGTGTGCATATGTTGTTCTACGATATAATGAGTTTTATGGGCTATGTAAGTTATTAATGACAAAAGACTTGATATTCTTTCTACAGCTTCGTGAGTAACATCAAATCTATCGTAAATTTCATAAACATTAGGTGAATTAGCACCATTCATATCTCTAAACATAAGCAGAGCATCAAGTGTAAATCCAAATGAAACCTTCATTTGAGTAGGTCACTTGGGGTTTTCTACTTCTCTATTCAGTGATCCTTCTTTCCAAAGAACCAATCTGCAATGAACTTCAAAGTAACATCTTCATTGTGATACTGTAAGTCATTGTTGCTTTGTTTTCTTGGGAACTCATCATAAAAATTCCTAACTTTGACATCGTGATCATTCTGCTTGATCTCAATGAATTTCTCTTTGGATAAATAAGAGTCGATGAGCTTCTTTGAGTTGGTTCTGAGTTGTTCAAGTCGTACTGGCTTGACAACACTGGAATAGTCCCTGAGGTTCAGCTCATCTAGCTGATACTTCTCCAGGTTTTTATCTAGTAAACAGTAATCTTGAAACGTCATGATGTGAACTTCTCCAATGCGACCCCTCTCGGTGCTGTAAGAATTTTCCAGGCAGATCTTATGAAATCTCAAATAAACCCCCAACTAGTTCAAGATTGTCTCTTCTGATACCAAATGAACAGGCAGGACAATCGTAGAGACGACTTTGCACAAACAAGGAGTATCAAGTTGTTCAACACCCTTTTTATCATAATACAAAGGAATTTCTCGTTAATTCTCTCTGTACGTGATCACGTCTGAAAGTGCTCCGGGACCGGACCCGTGGGAGAAAATCATTATGTAATGAAAACAAACAAAAGCCAGGGCTTCGGGATTCGGGAGGCCAGTTTGACACAAAAACTTGAAGCAGTCTCTACAAACGTCGATGAAACCGGCCCAAGAGAGGCAGCTCTATTGGCGAGTACGGTATTTGGAAAAGTTCCGTCAATCAAAGGTTATAGTAATACACTGTTGATAGGTCACAATTTCTGCCTCACAATAAGCACCCTGTAGCAAACTACCATACTCCGATATTGTAGATTCTATTAGCCATCACTGGCAACGTCAAAGGCTCCTCTTCGCCCACCTTCGCACACCTAAAGAAACCGTATACAGTTCTGAGGTGTGCCTTATGCAGGTTCAGATACCACAAACCTTATTCTCTGATCCATGAACCACAAACACGAGAATGAAGCAAGTCCACATAAACACGCAGAATCCTTTCCATTTGTTTTTGTGTTCTTTTCCATCAGAAATCATGATCTCTTAATTTCCCAATCTTTCGAACCTTCTTTGTGTACATCCCATCCTTTATGGAATCCATCATCAGTCATTTATCATCTATGTCAGTCTTCTCTGCTGACCATCATTCTTGTGAGCTTATAAACTTTCTATCTTCAGCTGCAATTCCTACTCCAAGGGTCATACTAACATGCATCATAAGCCTTTTGACTTAGGCGACTGTTGATCTGTTAGAATCATACTGCTGTTTGCTGAAGTGTGTTTCGTTTGCGTCCATTCCAACTCATATCTCACCCAGTTTCAGAAGAAAGAGTTTCATCGGTTTCCCCACCACTTCATCACCGCTTGATTATCAGCTTTGCGAATTGTTCACATATGATGGTAGTATTGGTCAACCTCAACCGATCACTTGACATTCATCAGGCTTCTTGCAACTTCATTGGCAGTGATTCAGCATGATGTATTGTCTGGATTGGAGTTTCTGCTTCATTAGTGCCTCCCCAACGCTAATACCGGTGCTAGCTTGTTCTTTGGATCGTTCATCCTGAGCCCTCCCCAGCAAGACATTTGACATTCACTGTTCGAGCAGCATTCAATCAGATCTATCTCCCTCCATGAACATAATACCCACCCTATTCACTCCTATTCCAGGAATCACATCAACATTCATCATAAGCCATTTGATTCAACTGAATTGGGGTTACTTCAATCATCATTGTCGTTCAATTGTATGGTTCTGCTTGATTCTTCCTCTGCTTCATTTTCACGCAGCTCTTATTCAGTTCCATTCTTCCAGGAGCACTTGTTGGTTTGGCTTCCCCACCATTTCATCATCATTTGATTATCAGCTGTACGGATTGTTCATATTTGAAGGTAGGATTGGTCAACCTCACCCGATCTCTTGACATTCAACAGTGCCACAGTCGTCAGGCTTCTTGGAACTTCATTGGGACTGCTGCAGCATCATGTTTTGTCGGGCTTGGAGTTTCTGCTTCATTAGTGTCTCCCCAACGCTAATACCGGTGCTAGCTTGTTCTTTGGATCGTTCATTTGAGCCCTCTCCAGCAAGACATCTGACATTCACTGTTCGAGCAGCATTCAATCTGAAGTCTGAACTATCCTCCCCAAAAACACACAGAACTTTGAGCATTCACCTTTTGGACTCTCAGTCAAAGGGTTATATTAGCCGTACTAACATCTATAATAGGGCCTTCAGTTCAGTTGATTCTTGGATTGCTTCGTTCATCGTTGTCATTCCATTGTGTGATGTCGTTTGATTCTTCTCTTCGCTTGATTTCCATAAACATTTCATGCAGTTTCTTTTCCTCAAAAGCACTTGTTTGTTTGGCTTCCCCACCATTTCATCACCACGAGATTATCAGCTGTACGGATTGTTCATAGTTGAAGGTAGGCCTGGTGATCCTCACCCGATCTCTTGACATTCATCAGTGTGACAATCTTCAGACTTCTTGGAACTGCTTTTTTGAAACTTCATTGGAATTGTTGCACCATCTGAAACACTGGACTTCATCTTTGATTAGTGTTTCCCCTGCACTGACACCAATGTTAGTTTGTTCTTTGAATCCTTCATTTCGTTGAGCCCTCCCCATCAAGACACTTGACATTCACTGTTCGAACAACATTCAGTCCACAAGAGTATTCTGAAATGGAGTCACTAACCAATCGACCAAGGTTCTGTTTTGGCCCGTTCTGTTGGCTTGGTTAGGTCTGGATCATCCCCCACCCAGAATTGATTGTGAATGTTGAAGGTTCTTATGTGAATCTTGGAACGGATTGTTTCTCTCCCCAACATTTCCCATATGGGATTCCTAAGCTTTCATCATATTCCATCAAGTCGATTTCTGGAGAGCTACCTAACGATGTGCACTGACTGGATTTCAAATTTGGTTGTTTCACGTTTGAAGGTCCTCCCCAATCTTCACTCTGGAACTTCCTTGTTGGTTCCAATCTGCCATCTTTTGACCTCTCTTAGTGACATAGGGTGGGAAGTGACAATGATGTCTGTTTGATTTCACTCCAGCAACGATCTTACAAGGTTACCCCATCAACCAAGATCCATATTTCCCCAAACATAATTCTCATTTTGCTCATCATCAAAAACAAACATCCCCAGAAACCTGATCAGAGGCAGCGGACGGGCCAGCAGAACATACTAACAAGCATCGCAGGACCTGATTTCCTTTATTCGTTGAGTTATCAACGTTTAAAGGAAATTTTTTAAAAAAACTCATTTGGAGCCCATCTGTGTCCAATTTTTCGTAGTGATCTGCAGTTTATAGTGTGGGGACAAATATCGATCTAACTCCATGCATCTTCAACAATTCAGTTCTTTCTCACAAGCATATGATAGTTGTTCATGAGAAGTATCTTCCCATATTCTCAGATCCTGTTTATCTTGACTGATTGATGAGTTATGTTTACTTTTATAAATCTCCCATCTGGCTGGGGAAAATGTGTCCTGTACCGTGAAAATGGTCACCTGATACATCACATGATATCATGTGACATGTGTCTCCTAACAATAAAAAAACCTTCTACCTCAAACGCGGAATTTGAAATGCTAATAACTTTTTCAGTTGAAGGTCATATAAAATGTACTGAGAGTTGGCAGATTCTCCTACGTCTGATGTTTTTACAGGATCTTTCAGATTCCAATTTGGACCACAGGATACTGAGTTATTGAGGAATATCCTTATGTATGTGTTACGTAATTATTTCGCGGAATCTCGATATTCAGCAGCAGCAGCAGCTGCTGCTGCTGCTGCTTCAAGATCTTGAAGGCTCAGCGAGCTTTTAGCATCACTACGAGGCAAAATAGCTGTATCAAATGTCCAGTATTATGTTGAAGAGTGTCAAATAGAAGAAAATGCAAAGAAAGGAAGCACGATTGAAGATTCGAGCTTCAACAAGAAAAGAACGAACTTAAAAATCTAAGCTGAAAAAGAATTGAATTAGAATGAGGTTTTGCTCATGTTGTCTGCGAGCAGCTGCTGTGGCATAGTCCAGATATTGCTGTTGTGGGCATTCCTGATGGGTTCAATTCTTTGTTTACAGTCACGTCATACTCGATTTTTTTGACAAGCCAAGATCGGTATACTCCATAATGAATCATCCAAATGTATGCACTCTAGTGGATCATAGTCACTACCGGTATTCGCAGCACCAGGACTTTCTTTCAAAAAGTCTAGAAGGTCAACACTTTCATCACTGATCCCCTTCTTGAGCTGCATTGCAGGGGTATTGTTTTCATCTTCATTGATGCTTGATAGTGTCTCTGTTGATGATTCGCCATCTTTCTCCTCCATAATGATTTCCTCGTTGAATTGTCCAAAAGGATGCTTCCTGAAACTAATTGCACATCCCAGACGTGGCTTCAGTGGTCTAGCCGCGACGTCTAAATCAATCAATGGTACAATAGGAGCAGAGGTCTGGATGTCTGGAATATCGTTCTCATCTGATGGAATGCCGAAGTGAACGGCAGAACTCTTTCTTCTAGGTGAAACCGCTGGATCTGATTGTTCTAGTTTAAAATCTAGCTTCCTGTTTATTGAAGGAGGTGTGACATCTGACTGAACACTTGATATTCTTGATGAAGAGCTAACTCCATTATTAACACCCTGACCTGGTGTTGTTGTTCCAACTTCACTGAAGATGGAGTCCGTACTTGATTCCGAGAGTGGTGTTGATCTCCTATGTGAACTTCTTCTTGGAGATTGTGAGCTGGAATTGTAATGGAATGAGTGTGATTTTGGAGTTGTTGGAGAAGTTGGTGTAACTGGAGAGTCTAGTGAAGGCACAGAACTTTGGGAATCATAATACACTGAATGTCCATGATGGTCCTTGGCTCTGGGTGGAAACCTGTAAGCAGATAGCTGTTCATAGAATGATTTCTCATTTTGAAATTTGCTTCTTGAGGCCACGAGCAAGCTTTGATCAACTGGCCTTGTATTTACCTTGTCTTTTGGCGAAACTGAATCGAACTCGTGAAGATAATAGGTATCAAGAGTCATCATCTGTTGGGTTGAATGATGGTGTTTCTTCTTTGATAGCTTTTCTATTGGTGTGTTGAAAAATGAGAGCTTATTGGTTTATTGTTGAGAAACTTGTAATGAATGAGATTTCAATGTGAAAAGTGAAATGCAGAGCAGAGATAAGTGTGTTACTGAGGTCTGTCACACAACAGTTGAAGTATTGCAGGCCCTATGAAGAGATATGGGTGACTTTTGAAGAAGAAAATTGTTTCTTTATATATTTTCTTCCATTCAAATGTCCGTGAAAAGTTATGACAATGCATTATCTGGCTATCTTGATCTATTATTCTACACGTTCCGGTCCTTCTGCATGTGATTGCTTTTCTTCTTAGCAAGCTTTAGAGTTTTCTGTTATAGAGCTCAACAACTGGAGAAAAAAAAGAATCTTCATTGCTGCCCATAACCAAAGTGTTCTGTTTCAATCAAACCATCTTAATCTTCAAACTTCCAAAGTACCTGGCCAATACCAAAAAAAAAGACTATTATCAGCTGTCAAAACCTTATTGTTCTCCTTTCTTGATCTCAGATTTTGGAGTGAGTTTTTGAACCTTTTCCAGCCGTGTGCCTCACTACTGGCGCTCGTCAATATGCAATATTTCAATAAAGAACTATACATCATGATATTGATGGGGCCTTCGATACCCTAACACGGGTGCTACGAACCTGGCACAGCCACATAATTTAAGTTTAGTTCGTCTGAGTTAACCTTCTATGCCTCGTGGCAGTTTTCTAGGTTACCATCTACACAGATATAGTGGACACCATTAACTGCATCAGCGGTTATGATACTCAAGTCTGTGTACGAATGTGTTGGGTAGGTCAAATTTCAGAGATCATTTTTTAAGCCACTGTTATCCTCGGCTGTTTCTCCTCATCATTTTAAATCGACTGGCTAATAATGTGCAGAATATCTGTTGCTGCTGAAAGACAGCCAATTAGGGTTTGGTACAGTGCACACCAAAGCTAATGAGTGGTCTTGGGTCGTGCGCCCATTCTTGTGGAGGATGCTCTCGTAACCATCTTTGAAATTGGTTGTGGAAGCATTCTATCGTAATGTCAATCAAAAATACGGATGTTAGTTTGTGTTGGCTTCTGAGCTTAAGCTGATACGCATCACTGTGCTCTCAGGAACATCTACATCTGCAAAGGAACAATCACAATTTTGCATACAAATCTCTAAAGTAGCACCCACACACCCATACTGCCAGTTCTCTGGCGTCTAGAAGAGAGAATGACAGTTAGTGTACAGCTTTACGAAGATGGCGCTGCACTACACGTATGGAAACACCAGGAGAAGACCTGTCACCACTCACCACTCAGCCAGGCTCAAGAGGGTTCTGCTACAACCACGCTTCCTCCAGCTACCCGCAAATTCCACAGCTCACGCTCTTTGTGCAAAAGGTAGTCTGGATCAGTTTGATTTCCATATTAGGGCAATAAATATATGGTACGGTTGCCCAGCAACGTAATGCGCAAAATTAAACTAGTGTTGTGGGGAGCGGACTGATATTAAGTGGTCGGCACAGTTTATAATGCTAATTGCTCACCACACCTTGGTAGCAACGTCAAGATAGCCTTTGGTTTCAGGCAGTAGCAAATTTTTCCTGCTAAAAGTCCACATTGATTGATGTTTGGATTGTATAAAGCGTAAACTTTAAAATTGCTTATCAGTGCTTAGTGTAGGCCAGCTAATCATCTGATCCTCGTTATTAGGCCCTAACTTTAGCTGTTGTAGCTCGAATATGTAATCTAAAGCACTCTATACATGGCACAACAAGTACTGCGAGTACCAATTAGAGCCAAGATTAGGAGAGACCATATTGCATGAGCTGAACACTGAAGAGGAATTGATCATTAATGATGAATATGGCTAGGACGTCTCGTTGATGTTCTCATATAAACTGGGCTATCTCATTGAATCATACGGAGGTGGCCGTACTCGCGATAGCTTATAGACAGATGTACTTCTAGCGATATGGTACACTGCACGTCAACTGAGATTCGTATTCAGTAAAGCTGCTCATCAGTGAGCTTCGTAATGTTATCATACTTATCACCACTGAATTTATTGCTTGGTGGTTTTGGAAGATAAAGCTAGCTCATGTATCGAGACTCTTACTGTTCAATCAAAGATTTATCGTGTGATCGACGTCCTTATAGAATGATGTTAATATTGTTGAAAATGATCATGTAGATCATCAAATCAGTGACCTTCCATACTAATGTACCACATATTGGTACTACATAAGAACAAACTTTTAATAACAAATACTGATATAACTATTAGTCTGACTAAACAGTTAAAAATGCACATACCCAATGTCTAAATCCTAAAAATACAAAACAAACAAACAACTCTTCTATGATATAATTTTGTAGACCCTGATTGAAAGTGCGATGAATGAATCACAACATGGCTTTGATGTATGTGTCCATCCATCAACAATCTTTCTTGTTTTTGAAACCCGATTTATAGAAACACCCAATAACAAATAAAATGAAATCAAAAAAATTATGTTGATAACCAATAAAACAATTTGATTGAAAATAGAAAAGTGGTTTGAAATTAACCCAAGCAGATAAACTGAACAAAATAATCTTTCCTTTACTTTATGACTCTTTTCTAACAATACAATAGAAAAGACTGACAGTGTCTTTTTCCCCCAAAAAACTCATTATGAGACAACTCTTCAAAAAATAGAAGAAGAGATGCCATGGAAAACTCATTTCTTTTGAAATGAATGCAAGAACAAATTTTTGAAAAAAAAAACACCAACATGATAATGATAATAAAAAACAGCATAACAATGGTCACACTCTTTGAGAAGCTTCCTTCAATAAAGAAGAAGCACCCAAACAAATGACAACAATTAGAAAAGACATAAAAGGAACCTTTCGTTCATTCTCTGATGAAACACCCAATGATTGAGACTTTGACTGTGCAGTGATAAACAAAAAACAATTAACAAAAATAGCTATGGTATAGAAAAATGTATAGCAAATTGAAGCAATAAAAATGATGAAAACAACTCAAAAACACACCATCAAATCAAAAAGGAATGCCACAATCTTATATGTATTAGCAAAAGACGCCCCTTTGATTGAAGGGTTTTATCTGAGTTGTGAATCACCACCAACTGTTGTTGGCAGATGATGAGGATGGGTTACCGTAGCTTGATTGGTAAGAAGAAAATGAGGCACCAGTTCCAGCATTAGAACGTGAGTTCCCGTATCCAGAACCACCGTATGATGAACTACCATAAGATGAACCACCAGTTGAACCACCAAGGGCACCACCATTGTTGAAACGACGGAAATCTCTGGTGTTGTTGTTACGACCAGATCCACGAGATCCACCACGACCACCACGGCCTGAACCAGCTTCTCTTGCGATGGTGTTCAAGAATTGTGGAACTTCTTGGTTAGCCTCAGTTAAGATTTCAATGAAGTCCTTGATGATATTTCTGTTACCTCTGTTGAAGAAAGCAGTGGCAACACCGGTGTTACCAGCACGACCAGTACGACCGATACGATGAACATAGTCATCAATATCAGATGGTAAATCGTAGTTGATAACATGGGTGACGTTTGGAATATCCAAACCTCTAGCAGCAACAGCAGTAGCAACTAACACTGGAGCTTTACCAGTTCTGAAGTATTCTAAAGCACGTTCACGTTCTTGTTGAGTACGATCACCATGAATAGAAGTAGCTGGAAGACCTTGAGTGATCAAGAAATCAGATAGGGAATCAGCCATTCTTTTGGTTTCAACGAAGATCAAAGTCAAACCGTCTTTATCAGCAGATAGTAAATCTAACAAAACAGATCTCTTTTCTTCATCTTCAACATATAGAACTTTTTGGGTGATGTTTTCAGAAGTTGAACCAACTTTACCAACAGACAAGAAGATATAATCTTTCAAGAAATCACGAGCCAACATTTGGATATCAGTTGGGAAAGTAGCTGAAAACATAAGGGTTTGACGGTCTTCAACTGGTGGCATATCACAATCTTGAACAATGTGTCTGATTTGAGGTTCGAAACCCATATCTAACATTCTATCAGCTTCATCTAAAACCAAGTATTTGATATTAGCCAAAGAGATACGGCCACGTTCTAATAGATCGTTCAAACGACCTGGAGTAGCCACTAATAAATCACAACCTCTTTCAATTTCTCTCAATTGAGAACCGATATCAGCACCACCATAAGCAACACATGGACGAACCCATGATCTGTAGGTGAATTTTTTAGCTTCTTCGTAAATCTGGGAAACTAATTCTCTGGTTGGAGCCAACACTAGAGCAGTTGGGTAAGCTTTAGTTCTAGAGAATTGTGAAGTTGGGGCTGGAGTTGGAGATGGACCAGTTTGGAAAGATTCTGATAAGATTGGGAATAAGAAACCACCAGTTTTACCGGAACCAGTTTGAGCACAAGCCATCAAATCTCTTTTAGCAGCAACGATTGGAACAGAGTATTTTTGAACTGGGGTTGGTTTAGTGAAACGAGCTAATTCAATGTTTTCTAATAATAAAGGTTCTAATGGAGGAGCAGTGAAAGTGGTGATTGGTTCTGGGACACCATCACCTGAAGCTTCAACTGGGATATCATCATAGTTATCAAAATTGATACCAGAAGATTGGAAACTTGGGTCACTGGCTTCACCGAATAACTCTTTCTCCAAAGCTGGGTTACGTGGGGCTGGGACATGTTTACCATCGACAAAAGAACCAGCGTTTGGACTACCAAAACCACGACCACCACCGTAACCGTTGGATCTACCACCTCTACGGTTGTTGTAACCTGAGCCTGAGTAACCATTGTTGCCGAAGCCTCTGTCGTTGCCGAAACCACTTCTGCTGTAGCCACCTCTGCTGTAGCCTGAGCCACTGTTGTCATAACCTTGACCACCATAGCCTCTACCGCCATTGCCTTCAGGACGCGATCTGATATGAGGAGGACGGTATCCACCACGACCGCCTTGTCTTTGAGCGCCATCGTTGACGCTTAAGTTTTCTAGTTGATTTGTAAGTTCTCCACTCATTTTGTAATATAACTTGATTAACAAAAATTTATCTTGATAAAGGGAAAATTTATAAGTTCTTTTGAATCTTTTTTATATAGCAAGAAGCTCTTTTTTTCTCTGTTTTTTTCTTTTGTTGGAAAAAAAAAAATTTTTTTCCGACTGTTCGCCACTCACACAATCGACACTTCCCAAATAGGCAGTTTGCTTTCACGTGATAGTCGGCTACCCTCGGAATTGGAGCGCGTTTTTTCTATTCGGTGATTACGTAACGATTTCGAAGTGTAAACTTCTCTTTATATGAGATCTTTATCTTATAGTTGTTCGTTTTCTGCTTGAGTTTGAGCAGTTATGAGATACACATCGCGACAGAAAACGTCTCGGCATGGAGTCTATAAGAAGATGGGAAAACTCCAAATCTTTTTGATCGTTCCCTCTTCATTTCCTCTTCACTTATCAATCAGTTAATCCCAGATGTCTCAATCCAAAGATGACATTGAACTCCCAAGTTTAACTTCTAAATCGAATTCAACAGTCAATTCCACAAGCAACTCATCAGAAGGTGGGAAGCTTTTCAGGGCTCCAACCAATACTACCGCATCAGCTGGCGTCATCTTAATACCAAGAAAGAAAGGTACTATCGAATTATGTTGGGATTCATTTAAGAGGAAACAAGAAACCGAACCTAGAATTGATCCAGAATCTCAACTAGAGATTCAGCAAGAAGGTAGTAACGGTATTGGTCCACGTCATGTTTATGCCATTGCTATCGGTGGTGGGTTAGGTACCGGTCTTTTTGTCGCACTAGGTGGTGCCATCACCGTTGGTGGTCCTGTCGGTTTAATCGTTGCATTCTTACTTATCTCCTCAATGTTATTCCCAACTATGAGAGGTGCTGGTGAATTAGCAGTTGCCTATTCTGCTGTTGCTGGTGGCTTCAATGCATATGCCTCAAAGTTGGTTGACCCATCTTTAGGGTTTGCAGTCTCTTGGAATTATGCCATAAATTGGTTTACGGTATTACCTTTAGAGATGGTTACTGCTAGTATGACCATCAAGTATTGGAATACAGACCTAAACTCTGACATTTTTGTTGCAATCTTCTTACCTTTTGTTGTCATTTTGAACTTGATTGGAGCAAGTGGTTATGCAGAGTTTGAATTTGTTGCAAATATCTGCAAAGCATTAATGATGATTGGGTTTGTCATATTAGGTCTATTAATCGATACAGGTGTCGCTGGTAATTTGGGCCATGTTGGTCTTTCAAACTTTACCGATCATCCAGCTTTTGCTAATGGGTTCAAAGGTGTTTGTGCTACACTTGTTGTTGCTGCTTTCTCACTTGGTGGTACTGAAGCCATTGCATTGACAGCAGCAGATCAAAGAAATCCAAGAAAGGCTATTCCATCAGCCGTCAAACAAGTCTTCTACAGATTAGTTTTTTTCTACTTCCTATCTATTTTTGTTGTCTGTTTATTGGTCTCTTCTGATTCTCCAGACTTGATGGGTTCTGGACAAAACAATGGTGCTCCAGTTTCACCATTTGTTTTGGCTGTTGAGACCGCTGGTATCAAGGTTGTTCCCCACATCTTCAACTCTGTGATCTTGTTTGCAGTTATCTCAGTTGGTAATTCAGCTTCATATGCATCATCCCGTACATTTTACTCATTGGCTCAGCAAGGTTATGCGCCAAAATGGTTTGATTACGTTGATACTCAAAACAGACCACTCAGAGCTATCTTGTTATCTGTGATATTTGGTCTATTCAGTTTTATAGCTGCTTATGAAAATCAAGAGGCTATCTTCAAGTGGTTGTTATCTCTTTCTGGTTTAGCTATCATCTTCACTTGGTCAACCATTTGTATCAGTCATATCAGATTCAGAAGTGCATTGAAGGCCCAGGGTATTAGTACCGATACACTAGGTTACCATGCTGGTAGCATCTTCTTTTCATGGTATGCTCTTATCTTGAATCTTTTAGTCTTGGCTGCACAATTTTGGATCTCATTATTCCCATTCAACAACGGTGGTAAAGCAGATGTTGTATCATTTTTCCAAGGTTTTATGGGTATTTTTTCATTTTTAATCTTATACATTGGTCATAAGATATATTTACGTTTTTGGGATAGAACCAACTTGGTATTCCCATTCATCAAAGCTGAAAATATTGACTTAAACACAGATAGAAAGATTTTTACTGCTGAGGATTTACAATTGGAAAATGATGAACTTAAGGAGGGTTTGAAGAATGGACCATTCTATAAGAAAGTCTTGGAATTTTTGTTCTAATCATCTAATTCCACCAAGGGATGAAGAAGTCTCAATATTTTTATTTTTACTATTTACTTAAATTTGCATTACTGAAACTTTTCAACGTAGTCTACAAATCTTGTCTACAATAAACACAAGTAGGCATCGTATCTTGTTCATGAAAATAGCAGCCATTATCTATTTCTTTAACTTATCTAAGGTCAACTGAGTTAATTCAAAGTCTCTACTCTTGAGTCTTGGACTCAGAACGGGTGTACTCTGATGTGATTGCCTTACGGGTGGTGTTTCCACACCTTGGCCTGGAGGTGGGGTAAAATAAGTTGACAGGTCAGTGTCATCTATATCAACAGGAGATTCATTGGCAAGTAATTCATCAATATCTTCACTTTGCTCCTCGGCCTCTTCATCTGATTCAACTGCACAGAAATTGAATTTTGGCTTTTGCAGTTGATTTTGCTCATATGTTTTCTTGTTCTTATTCGATAACAAATGAACAAATGGTTTTTGCTGTTCTCTAATATTCCAATTCAGTGTCCTACTAACATTTTCAAAATATTCTTGTGGTGAGGACATAACTGTCGGGAACGAAAAGGGACTAGCAGCTATGGTCACATAATCACCTTTCTTTAATTCAACTCTTGATCTACCATCAAATGAAGCCCATGCTGTTGATCGACTTCTTTTAGGTACTTTAACTTTCAATATCATACTATCAGGTAGTAATATAGGTCTAAATGATAAAGTATGTGGACAAATTGGTGTCACCGAGATCACATTAACGGTGGGGTGAACCAATGAACCACCTGCCGACAGTGAATAAGCAGTTGAACCAGTTGGTGTTGCCAATATTAGTCCATCTGCTTGTGCAACCGTCAATAATGAACCATCTCCATACAATTCTAGCATCGACACAAATGGGGAAGGGCCTCTATCTACTGTCAATTCATTCAAAACTTGTTGTTCACATACTAGACTTCCATCAGATCTATGCACTCGACATGATAATCTCATACGAAGATTACTTCTAATACCTCTCCCCAAAACAACACTTAAAACTTCTCTAAACTCCTCAAATTGGAAATTCGTTAAGAATCCCAGTGATCCTAAGCTGAATGCAATCACTGGTGGTACAGATCTTTGAAACAATGAAGAAACATATAAAACTGTGCCATCACCACCTAATGTTATGATCAGATCTATTATTGAGGATTTCTCTCTAACAAAGGCGCGATCCCAGTATTTCAAGTCACTCTTAGCACTTGGTATCTCTTTCAACAGCCCTTCAGCATTGAACCTTGGCGATTTCTCAAGATTATGATCAACGTACACCGTTAGACCTTTATGATTAGTAAACAGCCAATCCGTCAACTCTCTAGTCAGGTAAACCAGTGAGTTGTCTCTTGCCTTGGTCACTATCAGCACATGTTTGGCATCCAGTTGAACAGTGGTCTTACTCAAGTTCTTGGACAGCAGTCGAACACCATGTGCAGTCTCAGCCAATTTTGCATGAGATTTACTCTGTTTAAGGTTATCTGAACTTGTTGATAGTTTCCGAAGCATTCGAGCAGTATCTTCTTCATTGTGCTTTGAGTGCGAGGACTTCTGGCGAGTCATTCCAGGGAGGCTCCTGTTGGCCATTGATCTCTGCTTGGTGTGGGAAAGGAGCACAATTGGATGGGTTTATGGAGTGTTTACAGAAAGAAGGTGGACTATCCTATGCAGCTTTCTTGGAGATTGATGGAGTGCGAGATCCGGGGTACTTTGATAATCACGTGCCAGTCACGCTTCTTCTCGGAATAACGATACATTTAGAACCAATAGCTTTTCTACCTTCCGGTAAATCTACTAGATCAAAGGTATTGTTCTCCTTCAATTGGTTTTCCGTTAGAACCTGCGTGGAAGTTTCGTTCTATCAGACCATTCGATTCCTTGTCACCGACTTGTGCATATGTATAAGAAAAAGAGAGCGAGTACATTCTCAAATTGGCGAATGTTTGTTGTGCTGTATCTCTGCCTGATTTACTTTCATAAGTAAATCCAGAGTTCTAGTTCAAACTCTGAGGCTTCTTTTGTCAATTAGATCACTCATAGCAGTTCCTTATAGCACGCATAAGATACTTGTGCTCATATCTTGAACTTGATTAGCATCTGTATCAAATGATGAAGCATACCAACTGTCATTCCGAGTCGATGGAGAACAATATGAATGAAAAACACTCCTTCAAGAGTCATCTTCTTTGTTAATCCATCAGTGAATACAAACAATTTCCCCCTCCAACTTAAACTCTCAAAATCTACAGCGTAAAATCCTACAACGATGAACCTAAACCTCTATAGAGACGTATTTCGAATGAAACTTAATATGTAAACCAAATTGTCTACCAGCTCAATCAAGGTGAAACTTCCTTGACGCGACATTTCCAACCAGATTTTTTATCTAGCAAAGGCAATGAAGCACCAAGACACCAACCTAATTCATTATTTGCAATCTTCTTAGCAGTTCTTAATTCTCTATGTAATGGGATATCATAACCAGTATGTAATAAAGCAACTTGGAATGATAAATCCAAACACCATTGTGGTTCTTCTTTTAAGTTTTTGATTGAGTCCTCAATGTATGAAAATGCTTGAGTCCATAGAGTTTCTCCATTACAAACAATTTTTGCTAATTCTGATAATTCTTGTAATGTGAATGAAGATGGCATACCCAATGGATTTGTTCTATCATAGAAATATGAGAAGATAAACAAGTCTGAAGTCTCTTTGAAAGTTCTAACTAATGAGGGTTGATGAACACCATTGAAAGAACATGGAGGTTTTGAACATTCAGCATCTTTTTGCAAAATTGATTCAGCCAAGAATCTACATTGTGCACCTGATGCAACTTCAGCACCTTTCAAATCAACAGTATACTCATCCTTATTGTCTAAAGTGACTTCAACATCTTGAACGGATTGACCAGGTGGGATACATGGAGATTCTAAAACTATCTTTTGAGAAGATCCACCTTTTGGTAATTTACCTTCTTTGATCGCGTTTGAAACGATTAATCCATTGATTTTATTTCTACCAGCCATTAAACCATAACCTAAATGACTGAATTGATATAAGGTAAAATCTCTATCACCAAAATTAATTTCATATTTATGTTCACCATCAATCATCTTCTCACCATTTTTGAAATCTGGTTCAAAGACAATTTGAGTGGAACCACCACCAAGATCAAATACAGCAGCAGTTGGATATTTTTCAGATGATCCAATGTTACCTAATAGATAATTAGCAGTAATCCAAGCATAAACACCTTCATCATCACCACTCATGATTGAAACACCATCACCATCAACGACAGCAAATGGATAATCTTTTTCTAAATGATCACGAACACCTTTCAAGATGTTTTTGGATTTCTCCTCACCTAATAAACGTAAACCTGCAGTGGCTTTAACTGCAATTGGAGTACAACCTCTCTTGTCAGCTGGAACAGTCTTTAGAGCTAAATCTAATAATGGATCTAAAGATTTGGCAGCACCACTAACGTCTGTATCAAATGAACTTAACCCAGGTTTCAACATATCAAAAACCTCGTTATTTAATTTAGGTGGAGAATAACAAACATCAAACTCATAGATATGAACTCTTGAACCTGTGGAACCAGCATCAACCATAACAACATATTCTGGATCCTTTTTACAATCAGCAACAGAAACTTGTTTCGCACTACTTGAACTTGAGGAGGTCTTCCCGTTGATGGCATTATCTAGTGGATCTTCTTCGTTTGAGTTACTGTTATTTTCAGGGACACCTTGATATATCTTGTTTGAATCCTTGATAGCTTCAAAAGAACCCTTGTTTGAGCCGGATCCAGTGTTCAGACTTGAGGAACCTTGAGGTTTTGGTGCCTCTTTGATTGGGGTATCTTTATCAACAGATTTTGGATCTTGAGCTTGACCATTATTTGTGTTTTCATTTGATTTCTTGGAATCATCAGCAAATTGTGGTGACGTGTTTGAGTCTGATTCTTGTTTGTTGTTTGTTTTGGTATCTTCAGTGAACTGAGAGCCTGAACCGCCAACTTTGATAGCTTGTTCAGAAGAAGAAGATGATGATGACTTGCTGTCTTGGATATCGCTATTGGAAGACACCTGAGATGGTGAGCTCAATAAGAACAGCACTATAGAAAAGATGGCAAATGCACCCAGAACATAGCGGTAATGGCGCACTTTTTTCGATGATAAGTTGATTTGAGCCATCTTCGAAATCTGACAAGACTTGACAACGAGCTTAAATGCACACTATACCACTCAACTTGTTTGTAAAAGACAAGAAATGTGCTGGAAGAGCAGAAATTTTAGAAGTTTTCTATAATTATCGCGTTTCTCTTTCGCGAATCTGTTCTGTGATTCTTGTAAAAAGAAACGCCCATACTAGATCATCATCAAAAGTTTCAATTACATCATCACTCATAATGAAATCACATCAATCACTCATTTCTGTGTGTGAAATCTCGCCAGATATATCAGCAGAGGCACAAGGATGTCCAGAAACAGTGACAGAGCCAACACGGTGCTTTTCAGGCTCCAAGAACAACGAGCAGAAGCGAATGGTTATATTGACTACAATTCTACACAGAGACCAAGAAATGTCAAACAAGTAAAGAGTCTGAAAGATTGTGAGAACTGGAGGAAGCAGGTACTCAAAGAGATCAATGAGAAACTGATAAAGATTCAAGATGAAAAACTCTCAGACTACCAAGTACGGGATCTTAATGATGAGTTGAACAAACTGATGAAAGAAAGATTATCATGGGAATATCGTATCAAAGAACTTGGTGGTGTCAACTATCTGATTGGTGGTAAGAAGGGAAATGGTGGGGTTGTTATAAGAGGTTACACATATTTTGGGAGAGCTAAAGAGTTGAAAGGTGTCAAGGAACTTATCTTAAAACAGAAGGAGATGAAGGCGAATAAAGAGAATGATCTAATAGATGAGAGAAAGAAGTTTAACAAGCTGAAAGAATTACAAGAAAGAGTTGGATTGGAATATTATGGATATTATGATGAAGTTGTTGATAATGATAGCGTGATTAAGTCTGGGAAGGAAGTATGGGATCAGGCAAAAGAAATTCTTGGTGATTCAATTGAGGTTGATCAGGACGGTGTTAATGATAGCAATGAAGATGATGAACCCAAACAATTGAGAGATAAATTATTGAAATTCGAAAGAAGAGCCACAAAGAAGAGAATAAAACAACTTCAATCAACGGGATCTACGTCTTCTAAAGATATAATATCAGTCGAGAATTCAATACCTTTGACAAAGCAACAGATATCTGATTATTTGATTCAAAGAAGAAAAGAACAGCTGTTGAACAAATATAACTTAGAATGAGACCTACGAAATCCAGATAGTTTAGTTTAGATAAATTAACGTTAAATCTAACGATTCTTTTTGTTGGATATATACAAACAACCTCATTCTTTTCTTTACACCCTATAGTTGAATGAAGGTACAATCATAGTTGTGGATGATATAAACATGACACAGCAAAAAGGACTTTTTATGAACGAAACTGAAAAGAATCTTGATTTCTATAACCAATTCTATAAGATGAACTTTTCTTTGAATTCCTTCTTGCAATATTCCCAAACACAATCATAATCAATCTTCTTCTTTTAACAGTATAAATCACCACCCCCAATGACTTTTTTCTTCCCACTTCTTCTAAATTAACCATACACTTTCTATAACATTATCTCATAATAATCATCATTAATAAATCAAATGTAAGAAATCTATTTGGTAGCGGCAACCAAGTAAGTAACCAAATCATTTCTATCTTTTTCTTTCTTCAAACCACCAAAGGCCATTTTAGTACCTGGGATATATTTCTTTGGGTTTTCCAAATAGTCAGACATGGTTTGTTCGGTCCAGGTAACAGCTTTCTTGATGTTGGCATCGGTGTATGAATAACCTGGGGCTTGACCAGAGACTCTACCGAAAACACCGTGTAAGTTTGGACCAACTTTGTTGGCACCACCAGCTTCAACGGTGTGACATTGCAGACATCTAGTTTTGAATAGAGTGGCACCTTTTTTTTCTGAACCTTTTTTGAATGGAGCTGGCATTTTGTGATATTTGTTTTGTAGTTTTGATGGAGTTCTTCTTCGAACAACAGAAAGTGATGAAATGGAGGATTTTTTGTTTATTTATAAAAAAAATCATCGATTTTCTGAGTGGCTGGAAAGGAAAAAAAGAAAAAGATTATGAATTCCTGCGTTGTGATTGGCTGGATGGGTGGTAGGGCCAGCATACTCTTACCACTAGTACCTTTGTTGTTTGCCAGTATACTTCAGAGATTTAGTATGGAGAAGGGGATTTCCAGGAGCTGGATGGGGATGGTCTCATAGTGGTTTGATAGCCCTAATGACATGCTACACATCAGCAACTTTTCTCGAAGCACTCCTTGTCATTAATATAGCTGCTAGAGGTTTTTATTTCGCACGTCTGTTAAGTACGATATCCCCGAAATATTTCATGAGCATCGCCAAAGTTCCTTTTGCATCAGCTCAATCGTGCAGTTTCACTGGTCCGTGCCCCGTGGCCAGGCTCTCAAAGCCCAAAACTGGTTGCTCCGTGTCCTCTTTCCCATTCACTGCTCCCACTTATCCAGGTTGACTTGTAATCCAGCAGAGTCCGTATCTCCCTCTAAGTGTACCTTATGCCAATGGTTGCCAAACATCACATGTACTATAACTAGCGTTGCAGAAATCCAATTTGAGCAGTAGAAACACGGTTCAGTGCCCACACTCTCAACCAACATATTCCTCGATCGATAACACTCGGTATGCTCTCGTCAGATTGTTCTTTGAGATGCAATATTATCCCTCTGTACAACTCTGATATCATACAACTCATTCGCGACATAGAAAATCTTCATGATGATATGACGATGATGTGTTGACAAGAATATTTGCTCAGCGATATGGCATAATTACCTCAATCTCTTGAACAGTTTGGACAGAATATGGTCTTGGGTAATTGTTCCGTATGTTCAACAGCACAAGCTAAATACAGGTGTCCCAAATGTCCTATAGTCTACTGTTCTCTGGCTTGTTTCAAATCTCCAGATCATAAACATGAAGTGAAAGAAGAAGGTGATGTGAAGGTTGAGAAACCATCAATAGATTTCTCTAAAGTTGAGGAAATTGATGATGGTTCCAGATTTAAAAAATTGTTGAATGACGAGAGGTTGAAGTATCTGTTGAGTTTCAAATCATTACAGTATCATCTTGTTCAAATCAATGATATTTTTAAGAATAATTCAAATACAAATACTGATAAGATTTATGAATTGGCAAACTTGAAATTGAACAAATTAAGAAATAGTGGTGATGAAGAGAATGAATTAGTAGAGGAATTTTGCCAAAGGGTTACAGAGTTATTGAATCAAAAGAGTTGAAAGAATCTATATTTTATCATGATACAATTGATCTATTCAATGTTTAATTTTGTTCTCAAAATACCTCTATGACCTCTTGCTTTGACTCTAAAAACAGATCCACCTAAATCTTGTGGATTTTCATTCAATTTGGAAACATCGTCTAGATTCAAATTAGCAGAAGTTATAAACATCTCGTCCAAATTTTTACCACCAAAAGCAACACAACTGATTCTTTCTGCAGGAAATTTAAAAAATTCAACCAATTCACCTTTAGGATTGAAATGAGCAACGGTATTGGTACCCCATACAGCTGTAAATAAATGAGATTCTTCAGTTATTGAATGTCCATCTGGTTCAGGACTATTCGATTCAGGATAAACTTCAGCTAATTTAACAAATGGTTGTTGATTTGAAATTTCACCAGTGTTAGAATCATAGTCAAATTTATAGATTGTTAAATCTAATGAAGAGGTCCAATATAAGACTTTTGAATCTTTTGACCAATTGATACCATTTGGTATTAAAACATTTGGAACTTTAATTTCAAATTCCCCATTTCTAATGTTTAATTTATAAAGTTTTCCATTTGGAACAGGACCAACTGGGAAGTCACCCATTAATCCACACCAAATATTCTCACCTGATGGATCAACGTTCCCATCATTAGATCTTAAATTCTCATCACCTTTTGGATATTTCCAAACGTAATTGAATTCAGAAGTCGATAGTTTAAAACTTGCAATACCAGATCTGGCACCAACGTATAATAAATCGTCATTTTTAGTCAAATAAATAACACCAATGGCTTCATTTTCAATTGTATAAACCTTATGTGATGCTCTTAGCTCGGCTAATTCTTCAGGAGTGTATTCATCAGCATCAGTTGTTGGTAAGATAACAGAATGGATCTTTCCAGCAATAATATCAACCCAATATAGAGTGTTGTTTGAAGGGTTATATGTTGGACCTTCAGAGAGACGGCCTTCGTAATTGAACAAAGGTTCTGAAACTGAAGTTGTCTTGACCATTGTTGCCTAAATAGAAATGAGCTAGGGAAGATTTGAGGGTTGAAGAGTGGTGTTTTTTCAATGGAGGACAACGTTGATTTAATATTGGCCGGTTTCTATTTGTCCGAGAATTCATGACGAAATATTCTCCATGATAAAAGAAAAGACACTAAAAGCTTTCTCCAAAGGTTTTCACGAGATTGTTTTTTGAGGTTGCTGCAAGACTATGGGTGCTCACTATCGACGATGGTAGTCTTCTCAAGTTATTGCAGTCTGGTTTAACGGTGCAATCTCTACTCTAGCAAATGAATAATAGTCTATTTTAGCCGGTAGCCGCAGCGTCATCTTTCTGTGGACTGTGGAGCAGGGAGATCCGGTGAAGTCTGGTCGGATCTCACTACATGTGACAAGTAGTATTTGGGTTAAGAGAGCGTTCTGAAGTCTTAGCTGACGTATAGCTTGTGTATATAGACTCGTCTGAATCCATTGATCTAATAAAATGTCCAAAGTTCCATATATTTGGAATTTCAAAAATTAATTTAGAGTTAATATGATTTTTTCACTTTCAATTCAAGAAATTGAGATGCCTAATATGAGAAAAATGTTGTTTGATTCTATTTGTTTTTCACTAAAAGCATGCTGTTGAATGTTATAAACCAATTAACGTATATATACCAGTATTATTTCGCTACTGATATAGCAGTCACTAACAAATTATTCAGATTAAACTGTCTATAGATGACGCACCGTTAAGCGCCACAACGTCACATGATCAGTCACGTGGACAACAAACAAAAAACGTCTGGGAGAAAACGGTACGCAATAGCGGGTCTCAAGTCTCAAGTCTCAACTCTCAAACCGGTCAAGAAACATCGGCTGGCAACGAAGGAACGTAACAGCGTGTGGGCACGGCCAATAAGGAAAGACACTATATAGTATTATCGTACAGTGAGAGGAGATATGGTCCCCTCCGTTCCATGACAATCCACGCTGAATGGTGATTGATGATCTTATAATTGCACGACAACATGGGAACGGTATAACCACTTAAAAAAAAGGCATTTTATTTTTAATACGTACATGGAGGCGAGGGAAAAAGGGGAGACGACTGATGACGAGCACCGTATTTGGTGTTATAACGTAACTGTTGGGGAATGGCGAGTTGCGAGTCGTTGTTGGTCGTTGGGTGTGAGTACAGGGGAATACGGGACAGAAGTGTCTGGCTATAGCTCAGTGAATAGAGATTAGAGAGGAAGAGCTACGAGAGGGTCTGTCGTTGATAACCTTCATGTTTTCACCAGCTGAGAACTGAGAAGGACCCGTAGTAGTTTCTTTTTCTGTGGGCTTTCCTCATTCTAGAATTCCGCTGTAAGATCATAGCCTTTTTCTGCTGCAACTTTTTTTTTTTTTTTTTTTAAATTAATCAATAGTTTAGTCCAAGGTGATTGGAGAAGGCAACGGGCAGGGAGAAGCACAGCTGTGATGTGTGCCATGATTGATGGGCCATAGGTGGTGGTTGACGGTGCTCTCTCGAGCTTCTTGCCCTTTTTATATAAACCCTTCCCACTCTCCTTTTCTCTCCTTCATAATGTCTCAACCACACTCAGAGCAACAAACACTATGATGACCTCCGCCTGCTGTGACGCCTTCTTCACCAAACACATCTTCATACGGTGTGCTTGGAACCTCTACTTCCAGAGAGTTACCAACCAGTCACATCTCAACTACGTTGATTTCTACAATGATTTGAACCTCTTGATATCAACCACAAAGCTGAATGACCAGCTATTGATCCATGTCCTTTACTACTTCTATCTCTTGATGAACAACAAAATCTCACTATCATCAAGAGGTGCCAAAAGAATTTCAAACTCAAAGAAACTCTTAATATCAAGTGATGATTGCAAAACAACTAAAGAATTGTATGAATTGATTGTTATCTTGATGATGATCTCAAACAAGTCAAATGATGATTCATCTTACACCATGAAGACATGGGAAAACCTTACAAACATATCAATATCATTGCTTAAAACCAAAGAAATTATAATATTGAAAAAACTCAACTATAATGTTTTCCTACACAAGAATGATTATTCAAATTGGTGTTTACAGTTATATTCAATCTGTGTTGCTGATGATTTAATCATAGAAAGCATAAGTCCAAGATCCAACCATGTTTACAATATCAACAACATCAACATTGTCAATAAATTCCCAACCTATAACAATTTCTTGATGAATGATAACTATCCACTGACTCCAAACTCACCAATTGTGAATCTTTCTGTATCACTCAAGAGAAATTACCAAGATGTGGATTCTTCTCTGGATTATAACCCAATAAAGAGATACAAACAGACAATTGATGAGACATATCCGACCCCAATAAAGACACTATTTCCAATGATCAACGATCAGTCATCTCTACAGATATTGCCAGCACCCCAATTCCAACAACAACCAGAACAATTCCAACAACAATCACAGCATCCATTGGATTGTAAATGCTGCATTCTCACCAACCTCACCAATTCTTATCATCACTCAATGAGAAACATGGTTAAATTATAACCAGCGCCTTCTTTTTTACCTGAAACGAAAATTTACGACCTAATTGCATCAATCACATCAAATTAATATTTGGAATGGTTCCTTTTGTAGTTACGGTGGTATATTGCTCTCGTCCAGATATACTAAAGAACTAAGAAGTTGTCTCGTGCATATTTCACCGAGTAATACCACTAGTCCACTTCTGAGTCCAGTTTAATCACTACGTCTACGACAGACACTAACAGTTCCCCAATGGCCCAATCCACTCGAAGTCACAAGTCACAAGTCACAAGCCAAGTCCAATCAGTCATGGTCTCATGGAGCATGGCACAGACCACAGTATGGGACCACGTCGTCGGCAGCTTGTACTTTGAATTATGGAAGGATTCCGCAGGCGTTAAATTATGTAATTGGCTTATAATTATGTACGTTAATTATAGCAAGTTTTCACCACCAGTAAAATTTCGAGATACGTGAGTATTCTGAAACATGACATGTTACAAACCTGAAACGGGACCTTTATTAATGCCTGTTCAATCATCAGACCTTAACTCATAGATTACTCGGAGATTGATATTTGCTGAAAGGTGACTGGCTGGCTGGGCAGAGCTGACTGGACCGACAGGCCGTGGGAGGAGCAGTCTAATTAACGGTCTGAATAAAATTGCTGCAGTGCGTTGCTTCTAAAATTAATTAATTGGTGGATGGAAGCCGAGACGAAAAAGGAGAGCACGTGACAGATCATGTGACCAATCATGTGGATTTTCACGTGATCAGAAAACGCTGTTGTTTGTTTTCAAGAAAACTGTCAAAACGACTTTTCTGTTTACTTTGACACTTTGAGATTACAACTCTCTTTGTTTTTTTCTTTGAGATCTGTTGTTTCGTTGAGAAGGAGCTTATGGCCAGTATCGATGTCTTCAGAGGACTTGGGACTGTCACAGCTGGACGTGAACGAGGTGGTGGTGGTGGATCCAGTGGTGAGAAATGCAATTATAAATTCACTATCTATACCGTCGTCGTTTGACGAGACTTCCAAAAAAATCAAGAATCAAGTCGTTTCAGATGCTTCTGTCTTAACGTGTGGCTGCATCATCAGTGAAAGGTTTGCCAAGTCGTTGATTGTTCCTAATTCGTCACATCTGGAGAAGTTCAACTGTCCTTTATGTCATTCCACTACAAAACTCTTGAGTGCTATTGAACCAATGAGACAGATTTTCAAGATATTAGGACTCAAAGACCCTGAGTTTAACTTTGTTAATAAGAGGAAGGATTCTTTGTTGTCGTTGTTTTACTCCATTGCCACGAGTATCAATGAAGAACCGGTACAACCATCAGTTGAACAGCAACAACCACAACAACAACAAGTATTCAAAAGAAGTACTTCAATACCATCAATAGAATCAAACCATACCGTTCCATTAACCACCACTACATTAGCAACATTCATGGATCCCCATGAGACAGTCACATCCTCCTCAAACGCATCAATCTCAAACAAATCAACCAGTATTCTCACACAACCTTCATCAGCATCAACCTTCACACATGCACAACAACAAACACAACAACAATTACCACCATCATTGCATAAATCGTCATCACAATTATCAGCCACCAAATACTCAAATACAACAGATCAATACAAAGAGCATAAAGAATATCTCTTTGCCAAATGTTTCCCAACTTATAGAAGACATTTCCAATATCAGACTCAAAAGAAGTTCTTCAAGACGAAATCCAAAATTTTTTTAAACACTGCAATTTCACCAAGTTGTAAATTTTTTACATTATTAAGCTCAAAGAAATTTGAAGTTTATAAGATCAGTGATGAATCAAGTCTATACCAACCTGAATTATATTGCGTTGGGAATAATCGTGGTGAATATGGTTTAAATTTTGAGAATTTGAAAAAACCTACTACAACAAATGACAACGATGATGATGATGATGTTGAAATAAGAGGGGGTGGTATAAGTCCACAAAATGATCCATTTGAAACGGAATATAAGTCAAAATTATCAAATTTTGAACATCTTTATTGTTCAATGAGTGATGAATTATTAGTCATTTCAGGTACCAATGGAATCATTAGAGTTTTCAATTTGTTAGAATTTGGGAAACCAATTTATATCTATTGTTCAAATTTCCCAATTAGATGTATTGATATTTCATCAAATTCAAAATTAATTGCATATGGTATAACAGGGAAAGATCGTATAAATGGATCAGAACAAGCATTAATAGTGATGCATAGATTGTTTTTCAAGAACTCATCATCTTCATTATTATCATCATCATCGTCAAGTGCCAAAATAGATACAACAACAACAACGACAAATCCTACATCAAACAATCCTAATGTTACTTCAAATTCAAAATCAATAGTTGGATTGAAATTAGAAAAAGTTGATCCAATAACAATAACATTCCCATATTCCGATCCAATCAACTATGTTAGTTTTTCTCAAGATTGCAATTATTTATCATGTTCAACTGCATTAGAATCCCGTTTTTTAACAGTTCTTGTTAAAGATCCATCAAAACCAAGATTAATCATGAAATCGATAAGAACTTTAGATACATCATTGGAAAGTGAAGGTATAACATCGATTAAAATGTTCCCAAACAACAAATATATGATTGTTACATCAGTTTCATTCAATGCATCCCCAATAATCATTGATAATAATATCTCATTGATTAATGGATTACAAACAATTGCCCAACCAAAACTATTATTAAAATTAGATGAAATTGGTTCAAATATTCATAATTCATGTATTTCACCAAGGAATGATTCAATAGTTATGGTTGATAGAGATGGAACGGTTTATTTACTATTCACCACGAAATTGAATCAAGAATCAAAAAGATTGTTTATCTTGGATCAAGTTAGTAATGCATTTAGAGCAAGAGAATCTGCTTCTTTGAGTTTTAGTCCTGATGGTCATAAAATTTTCATTGTTGATAGGAAAGGAATTTTATATGTTAATGATTTTAGTGCTGGTTTGCCTCAAAATCCTGAAATTACAAGATGTAAAGTTGTTAATACTTCATGAAGGTATAATAAATAGTGATTAATTAATAATAATAATGATAATTATGAATAGAAATTACAGAGTCCTTTTGTAGTAGTCAAGAATGAAATAATAAGGTTTAATAATGAATACATAACCAAAATAATCAACAGTGATAGAATCACAAGCGTTGAAAAGGTTTTTGAATGAAATAAAACCAATAAACATAGATTTAAACAGTTGAGATACCTCATGATAACAGATTTGATATATTCATCACGGTCTTCTGTTCATCATCATCATCGTTATCGTCATCTTCAACTTTTCCCTCTTTTTCATTAGCCTCATCTTTATTCAATTGAGCAGATTTCCTCTGTTCAACATCTTCATCATTCTCAACACTATTGTTTCTTATAGTGAGATTTGTAGAAGATGGATACCTTGACAATTGAGCTTCATTTGACTCATTCTCAATTTTAATTGGATTATAAATTGTTGGTTTTGTTGTAGTAGAAGAAGAGGTAAAATTTGGATTTGATTGAATTGAAGAAGGTGGTGGTAATTTTATAGATTCTTGATTCTTGTTGGAGAATGCAAAATTACTCTTGAATAGATTCTTAACATCTGATGAATCTCCTCCTCCTGCTCCTGTAGTTGTTAAATTTGATGAACTTGTATGAATTGAAGATTGTGGTGTCACTTGTGATATATTTAATGGAGTCAAACCTGTTGATGATCCAGAAATAGATCCTCTTTGTGCTGGGAAATTAGGTGATAGATACAACAATGAACCTGAATGAGAATTCTGTCTCTTTGGTTGTTGTTGTTGGGTTGTATGGTATGATGACGATGATGATAAACTGAGGTTTGGGAATAATTCATGTGCCAACGATGATCTTCTTGAAGTGCTGTTTGAATTGAAGGAATTATTACTCCATTCAACTGAAATTGAACTATTTCTTGAGGATCCACCTCTAGAAAATGGGGATGAAGATCCAGCATTGGTGGAAATGATCGTTTGTGCTGAATGCCGTCTTGTTGGTAACATGTTTTGTTCTTCTAATAATCTCTTAACACCAGGTTGATTTTGGAAAACAATGTCTTGAGAAATGCTTGATGATCTTGAATTTGATGATGGTGGGAGCATCTGTTGTTGTTGTTGTTGTTGTTGAAGCTGTTGAGGATGAGGTTGTGAAAGTTGTTGATGTGGTGGCACAGATTGCGGTGGGAGTATTCCTTGTTGTACCATCTGGTGATGATGATGTTGTTGTTGATGTTGATGATGTTGAAGAATGACATTTGGAGGCATTAGTTGACCCCCACCATTGATAAGTCTTGATTCATCCTGAAAGATTGCAGTATTGAAAGAAGGTTGATGGTGGTGTTGGTGATTATGATGAACAGCACCTGAATGACTCATCTCATTAGGGTAAGGTTGAATAGCGTGTTGTATTTGATTCATTGAGCCAGGGTCAACTATATTCTGAGTCGATGCTCTTCTTCTTCTATTAGCCCCACCATTCCACCAGTTCTTGATAGCATTATCAGACCTACCGTTTAAATGCCTTGCAATTTCAGCCCATCTTTTCCCATATCTTGCAACTAACTCCTCAATCAGTTGTCCTTCTTCTGGAGAGATTGGATTTCTGTTCAAAGAAGGTTTCAAATTTTGATGATACCGTTCTCTACACTGTTTTGGGGTTCTTGAACCCAATGCCTGTGATATTTTAACCCAGTTTGAAGGACCAAACAAGTTGATGGATTCCATGAGTTTATGGTCCTCATCTGGTGACCAGGGCCCTCTTCTCAGATTCGTAGAGGATATCGCAGCGATTGTTGTGACTTTTTGCTGTTGATCACTTTTTTGTTGTTGTTGTTGTTGTTGTTGTTGTTGTTGTTGTTGTTGTTGTTGATTCATGTGGACGTTAGCAGGGGCCTGTTGATGGTTCTGGAGAACCGTGGGTATCTGGTGATACTGCTGATTGAGCACTTGCTGGTGAGGGATGGGAAACTCCTGCTTGAGAGGGTGGGCCTGTGGGTGCAGGGATTGTATTGAAGGAAGGTGTTGCGGTTGGACTTGGGCCTCCAGCTTCTGCGCAGGATGGATTTGGTGGTATACCGGTTGCTGGGAGGTGTGCATCTTGAGCAGTGTGAGATGTGAGGTTGCTGGCGACGAGTGTGCTGAGGGCAGTGGGAGAGTAGGTGGGCGTTGAGCACTGTTTGATCAGTTATGTCCTGGTGAAATTCTGGGATTGGGCTGGGAGGAAGGGAATAAATAAACAGTGGTTCCTGAGAGCGGTGGTTCCTGAGAGAGCGGTGGTGAGAGTATCAGTAGGAGCAGGCACCGCTAAATGTGTTGAGCTGAGTGCCAAAGAGAGTCAGAGTCGTTGTTATTATTATTACGGGCTAAATTGGACAATCAGCAAAAGAAAGGCAGAAGAAGCCCTTTAATAAAAAAACGCCCGAAATATACAGAAATGCAATATTATTTATTTATTCCGAGGAATAAGCAGCTAAAACAGTGCGGAATTTTGGTGGAAAAGGTTGAGCAGCTGTTTATAAATGGTTTATTTTGACCAATCACACACAGATAAAACAAACTCTCAGCACCAAACAGCCTATAATTGAATATCCGTTGCGCTTTTAATTGATTCGGCGCTGCTCCGTTGGCTGTTTTTCAACGGCAATTCGCAACGGTTCTTTCTCACGGCGGGAAGCGAATTCCTTCTACACTGCGCTAATGTATTATATAATGAATGTATTCACTTACCGATGCTCTCCCACTCGAGGTTGTATCTCCCTTCAGGAACCTCGTAGTTCTTAATCAGGTCCAGGACTTCATCAGCGGTGTTACCAACTTTGATAATCTCTCCGTTCTTCTCACTGATGAAGCCGTTTTTGATTGAGCTTTTGATGAATTCCAACAATCCATCAAAGAACCCGTCAACGTTGTAGAAGATTATTGGCTTGTTGTGAATACCCAGTTGACTCCATGTGATAACCTCCATAACTTCTTCCAATGTCCCGTATCCACCTGGCAATGCAATGAAAGCATTAGCTTCTTGTCCCATCAATCTTTTTCTAGTGTGCATGTCTGGAACAATTGTAGTTTTCCCATACTCATTGGAAATTGGAGTTATACCTTTATGGTTATCAACGGATTTCTTTAAAGTTTCGTTATATGCCTCAACATTCTCAGTGATTGAACGTTCTTTAGAAACCAATGCGCTTGGGATGATACCATGAACATAAGCACCGTTGTCAGAACACGCTTTGGCAACAGCACCCATCAACCCAGTTGTACCACCACCATAGACTAAACCCCATTGGTTGGAGGCGATTTTAGATCCAAGCTCTGAAGCATGTTGGGAGAAAACTGGGTTGTTACCAAAAGAGGAACCGCAAAAGACACAGACTATTTTTTCGCTCGTCATTGTCATATTATGATTGATTTATTTATTGATTTCTTTATCGATTGGCTGACAGATGATAAGTTGAATTGCAAAACGGGAGGAACAAGAGTCTTTATATACCTGAGATGATACTGCTTTGTTATCTGGACGATTCCTGGAAGTAGCACTCAATTAAAAACACTCTTTCAAACTGGCTCTGCGCTAATCCGTGGGAAGCTTTTTCCCAGTTTCTTTACCTTCGGCCAGTTTATATAGCAAAGGACAGCAGCCAGCAGCCAGAGAGGACCGCCGCGGGTAAGTCACGTGGTGATTGTGGGAAAACACATTGCCTTCGGGAAGGCATTTCTCTCTTCACAACGGGAATTCCACAACTGGCACAGTATCGGTATGTGCTTTTTCGTGGAACTACGGGAAGGTCATGGCTGTCTATATTGGGGTAGCAAGAGATGAAGGATTGCTACTTGAAGTACTGTCTCGTGTTTGCTCTATGTCGTCGGCAGAGGTCGCTTTACCTGAAGTCACGTGATATATAATTCATATTCAAATATGAAGTCACGTGACCCCACTATGAGTTGACTCTTTTCGGCATATCATATAGTGAGATTATGTTTTGTGTCAAAGTGGCAGCTGCGTCAGTTTTTTTTGGCAGTTAAACTATTGCAACAACATCACTGAACATCCCAATATAGCTACTCCTTTAATGACTCACTGGCTGGGAACTGGGAAGTGGAAGAGAGAAAAATGGCACGTGATTAACTATGGGGCCAATTGGTAGGCCCAGCAGCGGAGTCCCAGACTTTTTCCTGCCAAATTATGAATGGCGGAAAGAAACAACAACTACCAAGGTTGTACTATTTATAGTGCTTTATTCAGCTCACAACTTGGTGTGTTGTTCATTATTTTTGCGTACTTAACTCGGTGGAGGTCTGCTGCTGCTTTTCTCCAGGCGTCGAGAGAGAAGATCAATCTGTGTGATGGAAGATGCCTACCTCAAATGACCTCTTCAAGTTCGATCAAGACTCAATAGACAACACACTACAAACGAGCGAACAGTTGAAAACGCTGAATCAGATCGAGAACAATCTACAGAGTTATTCACTGAACGATGTTGCAAAGTCTTCCTCAACTCCTTCATTGTCTACTATATCATCATCATCAATCAATCAATCTACACCTGATTCATTAGATCTTAATAATGGATTTGATGTAAATAATGGGATTATACATGGTCATATCCATAGTTTTGATAACTTTACCTATATCCACGGTCATATCCATACCAATGATCTTTCAATCATTAATCCTCTAGAGTCATCAATCTCATCAAATCCAACCACCAATTCCATTCATACTCTTGACTCAAATGCCATCACATTTACCAAAAACCCCAAGAAGATCCCATATCATCGTCATGTTAATGATTCACACTCATTTGAATTCTCAGATTGTCAACATTTTGAATTCTTAAACTGTCATGATAGTGAGAAAAATCCAATTTTAAACTTTGATGAAAATAATCAGAATGATGGTTCAATAAGATGTAATGAAGATGAAAACTGTAAACCTAAGATTGTGGAGATCTGTTGTGATGATAATCATTTACAATCTAACCATTTCTTACCAAAATTACCACAATGTGCAGATTTCCATCATTCATTAAGCCCTAATACCGATACCTCAACAACTGCTGATGGTAGTGGGACTTCATCACAGACATCCTCCTCTAGTGATATGCACCATGATATTAATCAACTCTTCACAAGCCAGAACAACAACAATAATAAGATTGAGAACTTTGATTGTGTCACATTGGATTGTGGATTAGATACGTGTGACCTTGATGATATTTATTGTAAATTTTGTCGTGATCTTGATGACATTGAAGGAAACAAAGATTTTGATGATAATAAAGCTAAATTGAATGGATTTGAAGTACCCACGGAATCTCACATTCATCATAAAATTATCAAAAGATCAAGAGATGAAGAAGATCAGTCACATACTCCGCCGCCTCAACATTTCCACCATCTTCATCATAATGATCACCATTCAGATACCCACCATCACCATCATCACATTCAATTGCATAACCATCAAACGACAAAAAAACCCAAGACAAGTGTCTCTTCATCAAACGTAATTCCATTTGAATGGAATTTAAAATCAAATTGGAAATGTGAATGGGATGATTGCTCAATGATTATTGATAATCCATTAAATTTATCCCATCATGTATTGGAAACCCATATATTATCAGAATCACCAAATATTGATTTGAATAAAGAAGGGGATTTCGATTGTGAATGGAAAAACTGTGATTTTTACACTAAAGATTTGACAGATTTATTGAATCATATTACATTGCAACATAATTATCAAAATGAGCTGAATTTAAGTGATTTATTGATCAAAAAGGAAATCGAAAATGATATGTTAATGAAATCAGAACCATCAGAAAAAATCATATCAGATTCATTTGTGAAGAGGAAAACTAGTGGGTCGGAAGAAGAAGAAACAACTTGTAAATGGATGGAAAACCCACAAACAGGAGAATTTATCAGTCAATGTAATTTGAAATTCAGCAGTGCATCTGAATTACAAGATCATTTAATTCGAGACCATGTGGGATCAGGTAAATCACAATACCATTGTTGTTGGGAGAATTGTGATCGAAATCATAGAAGTTTCAACCAACGACAAAAAATTATAAGACATCTTCATGTTCACACTCGTTATAAACCATTTGTTTGCTCAATATGTAACCATTCTTTTGCAGTGGAGACAATGCTTGAACAACATATGAGAACACATAGTGGTGAAAAACCATATAGTTGTAAAACTTGTGGGAAACAATTTGCTACTTCAAGTTCATTGTCTATTCATATAAGAACTCATACGGGGGAAAAACCATTGATTTGTAAATATCCTGGTTGTGATAAGAGATTTAGTGAATCATCAAATTTAACTAAACATATGAAGATTCATGAAAAGAATTTTAAATGTGAGTTTTGTTCAAAAAGTTTCATGAAGGAGAAACAATTGTTCAATCATATGAGTAAGTATCACTCTAAAGATTCTTAACTGGGTTGTGCTACGAGTGTTGAACAAGCTATATATCTTGATGAAAAAAATCATTGGTTTATGTACATGTGTAGTCAATATCTCTTTCCTATTCTTTCTCTTATGTATAAGAAATACACTTCCATATCATAGTGTAAAGTATTCCTTGAACAATTCTTGTGTTGGGATTTGTGCTTTTAATCTTGTACATAACAAGAAAACACCACTGAATTTTCTATGAAGACTATAAGTCTCTTCAGGTGGTGGTGTTAATCTTTCTCTTAACATCAATCCCATTTTTTCCTTGACTCTATTAGTCACGTCCTGCGTTGCAAAATCATACAATTTTTCATCATTAGTATGGTCTCTAAATGGTTCACCTAAAGTAATGACCGATTCAACATGAGCTTTTGTCATTTCTTCAGATTCAAATCCTGTTAAATATCCTAATTTTTGAGAATATTCTTGAACTTTGTTGAAATCATTCTTTACGGCAAATTGTAAACAATTGACATAATTTGAAATAAATTCATCACCAAAATGTCTTGATGCTCCAAAATCAATCAATTCAATTTTTTGAGTTTTTGAATTGTACAAGAAATTTGCCCAATTTGGATCGGTTTGCATGAATTTAAACTGTGAGATTTCTTGTAGGCATAATCTCATGATATTTGAAGAAAGCCAATTTGAGGTATCTTGGTCCCAATCACCACGAGTCACTTCAATCCCATTGAAATAATCCATTGTTATGATATTTGAATTGGTTAAATGATCATAAACTTTAGGAACGACAAAAACGTCATCATTTTTTAATAATTGTGCAAATTTCTTTATCGAATCAGCTTCTCTATTGAAATCACATTCCCATTTGAGTTCAGTTCTTGCATTCTTAATAGAACTCTCGGCAAACATACCTTTTGGTAATAGACTTGATGCCGTCAATAACATCAGCAAAGTATCCATATCTGAATCAATAGAGTCCTTGACACCAGGGTATTGAATTTTCACTGCAACTTCTTCACCAGTGATTAATCTAGCTCTATGAACTTGTGAGATTGATGCAGATGCAATTGGAATCTCATCAAACTCAGAGAAATTCTTTGTTTTCCAATCATCACCAAAATTTTCTTTCAAAATTCTATTCAATTGTCTAGGAGTCATAAAATATCCTTGGTTTTGAACGTTTTTCAAAAGATCAGAGATTTCACGAGGTAAGAATGATTCATCTTGAATTGAAAGCATTTGTCCTATTTTCAAAGCAGCTCCTCTCATTTTACGTAATTTATCACTTAATAACGATACGTTTCGTGAAGATAAAGCCATCTCTTTCAATGAAGTTCTTTGGCCTCTAGCAGCAGCTTTCAATCCGTCACTTGCAGCGTTTATACCGATGGATGTGGCTAGTTGACCATAATGAAATAGCCTTTGCAATTTGGACGTTGGGATCTCAGCAAATCTTGATTGATCCTACACAGAATTCTGTTAGTTCAAATTTCTTTATAATATTTGTATTGTGCACTAACTTACTATCTCTTTTTTTTCAGTTTTTGGATTTATTGGTATCCCAATTGGCTTCTGAGGTTTTGATGAGTATTGTCTTCTGCCATCTGGTGTTACCTTCTTAGCGTTAACCGTTGGTCTTTTTTCACCATCGCCAGTCGTCGTTGTTGTTGGTATTGAGCTCATTGGATGCTCCGTTGCTCTCATCTCTTGTGCTTTTGCAGAGAGCTCTTGCCACATTTCATCGTGGACTCTCAGTGGCTTGGTCAAGGAAGATGTCCTGTAGAAGTTGGAGGCACCACTCGCTGCCAAATCCACGGACCCCTTCACAACGCGAGCTGCGCTTCTTACGATTGTCAGTGCCTCAAAAACACACTCTCTGGAGACCATTGTACCCCCTTTTTTATGCCTTTAACCAACAAAAAAGCTCAATCTTTTCTTTCAATATTTAGTTTATTTGGAATAAGTTGTTTTGATTGTTGATTATGAGAATACTCAGATCACGTGACCTCATCGCCATCCCGAAAAAAAAAATAAAAAATTTCATAACGAAAAATTTCCTAGATATTAGCTAAAAGTTGTACTATAACCCATCGATAAAAGTACAATAATACAATATGGCTGACAGTGAGAGACCCAAGAAGAAGTCCAAGATCGTCGAATCATCACACGCGGAAAAAGTCGCTGAAAAAGCCGAAGAAGAACTAAGAATCCACCCTCATCCAAGAGTCGAGGAGCCTCTGGAGTTTCATAACAATGGTGAATTCAAAGATCTTGTGCCAAATCAAACCACAGCTAAACAAGCACAAAAGTTGGAAGATTCAGTCAATAATCCATTCACTGGTAGAAAATTCAGTCAGAAATATTTTGATATCTTGAAAGTTCGTCGTGATTTACCTGTTCATTCACAACGTGATGAATTTTTAAAGATATTCCATTCGACTCAAATCATGGTGTTTGTTGGTGAAACTGGGTCAGGTAAAACCACTCAGATCCCTCAATTTGTGCTATATGACGATTTACCACATTTGAAAGGCACTCAAGTTGCTTGTACTCAACCTCGTCGTGTTGCTGCAATGTCTGTTGCCGCAAGAGTTGCTGATGAGATGGATGTAACGTTGGGTGAAGAGGTTGGTTATAACATCAGATTTGAAAATAGAACTTCAAACAAGACTATCTTGAAATATATGACTGATGGTATGTTATTGAGAGAAGCTATGGAAGATCATGATTTGAAAAAATATTCCGTTATAATATTAGATGAAGCACATGAACGTACTCTAGCTACTGATATATTGATGGGTTTATTAAAACAAATATCATTAAGAAGACCAGATTTGAAAATCATCATCATGTCTGCTACTTTAGATGCTGAAAAATTTCAAAGTTATTTCAATGATGCTCCATTATTGGCCGTCCCAGGTAGAACCCATCCAGTTGAAATCTATTATACACCAGAATATCAAAAAGATTATTTGGATTCATCCATTAGAACTGTTTTACAAATCCATGCAACTGAAGGAGAAGGTGATATTCTATTATTCTTGACTGGTGAAGAAGAAATTGAAGATGCATGTAGGAAGATTTCCCTTGAAGCTGATGAATTGGTTAGAGAACAAGGCTGTGGGCCATTAGTTGTATATCCATTATATGGTTCATTACCACCACATCAACAACAAAGAATTTTTGATCCTGCACCAGAACCATATAATGGTCGTCCAGGAAGAAAAGTTATCATTGCCACAAATATTGCTGAAACTTCATTGACCATTGATGGTATTGTTTATGTCGTTGATCCAGGGTTTTCCAAACAAAAGGTTTATAATCCAAGAATTAGAGTGGAATCATTATTGGTTTCTCCAATTTCAAAAGCTTCAGCACAACAGAGAGCGGGTCGTGCAGGTCGTACAAGACCTGGTAAATGTTTCAGATTATACACTGAAGAGGCATACAAAAAAGAATTGATTGAAACTACATATCCAGAGATTTTGAGATGTAATTTATCATCCGTTGTGTTGCTATTGAAAAAAGTTGGAGTTGATGATTTAGTTCATTTTGATTTTATGGATCCACCTGCACCAGAAACTATGATGAGAGCATTGGAAGAGTTGAATTATTTAGCAGTTTTGGATGATAATGGAGATTTAACCTCATTGGGTAGATTGGCTTCAAATTTCCCATTGGATCCATTATTAGCCGTTATGTTGATTGGATCTGCTGATCATAAAGTTTCTGAAGAGATCCTAACTATTGTAAGTTTATTAAACGTTCCAAATGTTTTTGTTAGACCTGCTAGTGCCAGAAAATATGCAGATGAAGCCAAGTTAGCATTTGCTGATCAAAGTGGGGATTTTGTTACATTATTAAACGTGTTCAACGAATTTTTGAACGCTAAAGAAGAAGGTGGTGTTACTCAATGGTGTCGTGATAATTTTGTGTCTTATAGAACTCTACAACAAGCCATCAACATCAGAAAACAACTGGCCAGAATGATGGAAACATATGACATTCCAATCATATCAACCCCTCAAGAGGACAAGAAATTCAACAAGTACATCACCAGGGCATTACTGGGAGGGTTCTTCATGCAAGTAGCCATCAAGAGTGGTAAGAATTACAAGACCGTTGATGGCCAGGACGTGTTGGTTCATCCATCCACCGTGATACCAACTTCCCCAGAGTTTTTGCTGTACAACGAGCTGGTGTTGACCTCCAAGACGTATGTCAGAACGGTCCATGCCGTCAAAGCAGACGAGTTGAAGGCGTACAGTTTCTTCAGCGACTACAAGTTTTAATAGATGAGTACCGCGAACCACCAGTAGATCCATTTTAATGTGTAGACGTAGCTAATTAATCCCATCGGTGAAAAGCAAAGGAAAAAAAATCGTGAGATTATTTATGCCAGAAAACATCAGCGCCAAAAGCGGGCGTCAACCAATTAATTAACAAAACAAACAAACCCAATTAGCAGCGTCTTTCTGGCCTCAGAAAAGAGAGAAACACACAATGAGAAGAACCCACTCGCGGCCGTCCAGGTCGTCGCCGTTGGCTGCGCTGGACGACGGTTTTGCTGGAGCCGCCGTCAACCAGACGTCACCAGCCCATGACAGCAGCAGTAGCAGCAGCAGTAGCAGTCACAGGAAAGCGTCGCTGGAGCAGCCTGCGCTGCTCTCGAAAGACCACTCAGCTGGCAAAGCGGTGCCCAAAGCTGAGAGACAGCAGGAGCTGCCCAGTCAAGAAGAAGAAGAAGCACCGGCTGTTGTGCCCCAGGAAGTCCAGGAAGACGTGGAGGAGGAGGAGGAGGAGGAGGAGGAGGAGGAGGACGAGGACGTTATCGAGAAGTCAACCATCCCGCCTCAGCTCATGGAGAAACTGTCAAGATTCTCACTCTTCAAGAATGCTCCTATATCTTTCCGCAGAGCCATCGCTGGGAGACTCAGGCTAATGCAGCACCATTCACAGGAATACATTGTGAAATTTGGAGAGCCTGCCAAAGCAATGTACTGGATCTTGAGAGGTAGTGTTGCTGTGACTTCCCCTGACGGTGAAGCTGTTCATGCCGAACTAGTTGCTGGTCAATTCTTCGGTGAGATTGGTATATTGTTCAACAGACCAAGAACTGCAACGGTTATTGCACGAACAAAAGTACTCCTGGCTGTCTTGACTGTTGATAATTTCAATGCAGTTTTACCGGATTTCCCTGCTGTTGAAAGAATGATTAGAGATGAGGCACAAGAGCGATTATCGATGCAAGATAAGAGGAAGAGAAATGGTGTCACCAATATAATACCGAGCTCGAATATTGCCCTTCGATCATCTGGGAAAGATTCAATTGGGACTACCGCTTCGAATATTGCAAATGCAGTTTCAACTTTACCAGGGCCTTCCATTCCACCAAGGTTTGATGATACACATGAATTTGTATATCGTGGTCCGGCTGCTCCAATACTAAGGTTGGGGAGTCTTTCACAGGCGTTACTTTTGGATAATAGTAGGTTTGGACTCCCTCAAATCCATGATAATGTCGATCATTCTATCCCAACTAGGGATTTTCTTAGAAGTTTACCAATGTTTACACTCTTACCTTCTGCTATAATCCATGAATTAGTTTTAGGTGTTGAGCCTAAAAGATTTGAATCTTTTGAATATATTGTCAGAAAAGGTGAAACTGGAAGAGATATTTTCTTCATTGTCAATGGTGAAGTTGAAGTCTTACATCCAAAAAGAATATCATTAGCATATTCTGAAGGTGATAGGGACAAGAAAGTTGATCGTGTTATAGCAAGATTAGGAACTGGTCAATATTTCGGTGAGATGGCTTTCTTACAATCATTATCTGAAGATAAAGATGAGATCAAGATTGAGAGAAGTGCTGATATAAGATCCATAACAACCGTTGATGTTCTTGTTGTTTCTGGTGATCAGTTGGAAAATTTGTATTCTAGATACCCAAGAATTTGTGACGAAATGAAAGAAACTGCAATGAAGAGGTTGAATAGAAATAAAGACACTGAAGAAGTTGACGTTAAAGATGACTCATTTGAGAACTGGAATGGATTCAACACATCAAGAAGAAGTTCTTTGATACGACCAATGAGACCATTATCCCCTCCATTACCACCACCACCGTCTTCTTCCGATGTTGGGCCAACAGACATGAAAATTAAAAGATCTACATCTCCACTATCTACTTTATCTGATCAGTCCTCAATTTTTTCTCATGTTTCCAATAATCGTTCAATATTTAAAGAGTCAACTTCAAGTTCATCAGGTCCACATGAAGAACCATTCAAACATCCTCTCCCAAGGAAAAGATCGATCTCCGCAATATCACCAGCAGGTTCTTCAAAGATTGCAAATCAACCTTTGAATTTAAACATGCCGCCAATGAACCCGGTACTACCATCAATGAACAGCTTTCCTTCCCAACAACGACAACAACAACCATTTCAATATATCAATCATGCAAAGAGATTAAGAATGGCCTCAATAAGTGGTGGCCGTCGTCGGTCTTCTATATTGAGCACAAATACAATACCAGATAGATTATTATTGAAAGTTTTCCAATTCTTGTCCTTACCGGAATTAATGAAGTTGAGAATTATTTGCAGAAGATGGAGACAGTTGTTATACGTTGCTCCAGGTTTTTTTGAAACGTTAGATTTGAGACCATACAATACGTCTATTGATGATAAAGCCTTGACTCAAATAACAGATTTTGTTGGATCAAGACCTAAAATCATTGATATTTCTGATTGTTTCCATGTTACTGATGTTGGATTTTGTTATATGATTAATGAAATTGGTATGAGTGGAGAAATTAAGATTGTCAAAATGAGATCTGTATGGGATGTTAGTGCTATGGCTATAATGGATTTGGCTGTTCCAAGTATTGGTCATCATATTGAAGAATTGGATTTGAGCAACTGCCGTAAAGTGAGAGATGATGTTATTGAGAGAATTATCGGATGGAAAAAAAAGGACAAGATTTTACAGTCATCACAGCAACAGCATCGTCATCATCATCTTCAGTCACAACAGAAAGGAGGTGGATATACATCCTTGGATGAGCCTATTCCAGGAATGGAAGAATTTGATGAAGAGATAGTTGAGCATGGTGCAAATCCTGTTGGATGTTCAAATTTGAAGAAACTAACGCTGGGTTATTGTAAGCATTTGACTGACAGATCAATGTATCATATTGCCTTGCATGCCAGTGAAAGATTAGAATATCTGGATATAACAAGATGTACCACCATTACAGATGCTGGGTTCGCGTTTTGGTCTTATCAACCATTCCCCAATCTAAGACACTTGAAACTTTGTGATTGTACATTCTTGACTGATAAGTCAATTGTTGCCATTGCAAGTTCTGCTCAATTGTTGGAAACTTTGGACCTATCATTTTGTTGTGCATTGACTGATGTTTCTATTGAAGTTTTATGTTTGGGGTGCCCATGTCTAAAACATTTGGATCTTTCATTTTGTGGTAGCGCTGTGAGTGATTCCACATTATTAGCAATCTCCATACATTTAAGAAATTTGGAGTCTTTGGTTATCAAAGGTTGCGTTAGAGTTACAAGAGCTGGTGTTGATGCACTCTTATCCAGTTCCATCCCATTGAAGTATCTGGATATTTCCCAATGTCGGAATGCTCATACCTACAAGAATAGTAATCCAGCTGCTGAAATCAAACCAAGACCAGGATCAAAATCTGCATTTGTCACTACAACTCACGATAAAGTTGTTCAGATTGTTATTTAATGGGCTTATGTAAAGATCAAGAAATTTTAATGACGTCTACGAATTATTTATGACTTGGATAGAATCGTAGTGATACGGTTTTGTAAGTTCAGAGATGTCCAAATTCCTTTATTAAACTGAAAATAAAACACTCAAACAAGATGGTGAGCACATTTTCTTTTCTTCTCCTTCAAATATCTAATCAATAGACAGAGATGTAATTGTTTATACGTTCTTTTTGATTTTGAGCAATACATTCAGCAATCCAAGTGATGTTACGGATTTCTTGTTCTTTTGATTTAACCCAAGCCCAAATGGCACTGAATGTAAATTGTTGAGTGAATGCATCTCTGCATAATTCCATCTCTAGTTTATAAAAATGATCCTCCAACGTCTTACCATTGACGTTATCAAAGAAAGATTTATACTCATAGACATATTCAACAACGGTTCTTATTTGTTCAACGTCTTCTGCTTGAGCTAGATGATCTGTACCAAGGGGATATAATTTACCAAATGCTGGTAATAAAGCTTTTCTCTCTTCTGGTGAGATACCAGAATCAAATGAATTTAGGGAAATGTTGATTGCACGTCTATCAGCTTCAAATTCTAATAGACTTTTCATGATAGTGGCTGATGGTTCTGGTTGTTTTGAACAGAATTGATAGAAATCTTCCAAATATGCTTTGTATAACTTATTTCTAATGATTTCAATGTTTAAATCATCCAAATCATCGGCAGTTAAACAATTTTTGAAATATGGAGCTAATGGGGTATCAACCAATACAGTTTGATATAACGATTCAATATCAGTGGCAACTGATAAAGTAGGTAAGGTTTCAAACCAACCCAATGGATGACATCTTTCCAAAATTTCAGTTTTATCTCTATTGTGAATAGTACCTGTAATCATCAATGCAACGTTATCAATCATGTAACCATAAGTGATATAATCCATGAATTGAGCCAAAGGCTGGACAGCTTGATCTCTAATATAGTTGAACTCAGCGTAAAGCTTCTCAGAAGCTTTATCCTGGATAGTCGATGTTGCTAATGGAGATGGGACGTTCGATAAGAAGTTACCATAATCAGTTGAAGATAGTTGCAATCTCAAATCCTCCAGGTTTTCACATTGTGTCAAGTTGATGTATTGATTGGATGTTATTAAGCCATTTCTGTAGCCACGGACCACTGCCTCGATATAACCGCTATATTACAACTTGTTAGCCAAAACAATGAAACGAATCAGTTAATCTCTGCACATACTTATCAATGTTGAAGAATAATCCCTCCATGTTGTCGTTTTCCCTAGTTCAAAAGCCACTGCAAACTCCTCAATGATTAAGGAAAGCTCAGTTCAATCTTCTTTGATTATCCAGAGCTCAAAGACACTGTGGTTGAAGTGGATGGTTATGTCTGAGGCAGCCCTTTTTCGATGGAAGGAGAGCTTAAATTTCGATTAGAGAAAAATCCCGGATTTGACAGCAGTGATCAGCTGACTTCCGGGTAACCGCGAATTCGGAGCTGCGATCAAACAATTAATTATAAACATGGTACTGGAATCCTCACATTTGAAAACAAACTACTCGGTTGTAGCGCTAGTAGAATGACTGAAGTGGTGTCAGAGAGGCCGTTGATGGACGAGTCTGCGCTGGATGTGCTTTTACAGGAGCTCTCTACAGGAATTCCAGAGGAAATAGCGAGTTTACTGAACGACAGGTTTCTTCATGATGAAATGCTCAAGTATCTGGATGGAATCAGCTCAATCGAGTCTAAAGAATATCTATCATCAGTTCCCCCAACTCCGGCGTTTGACGGTGGTACTGTTGTGGACTCTAGAACTTTGGTCCAAGATATTGCTGAGTTGGAATCAGCTGAGAGGTCAATCGATACTACTTTGAAGAATCTGATTGTCAAGTCTCATGGATCCATCATTGAAAACAAAAATGTGTTGAATCAGGCCACAACACTCTTCCAAGTAGATTTCAATGATAGCTTGAAATCGGTATGGAGATTGTTCAATGAGGATAACCTGAATGATTATGGTGAAGATGATGAAGCAGATCTGCATGAACTAGAAGCAGATTTGGAGAAACAGGAAAATAAAAACACATTCCGCTCAGCTGTTTCGAGGATAAAATCTACTGAGATTAAAGATGAGACCCATCATAAGAATCTGTCGATAGTGTTGGAGAATATGGACAAAATACTGAGTATTTTGGAACTACCAACGTTGACTGGTGCATGTATCAAAGCAGGTTATTATTCAGAAGCTTTAGAGATTAGTTCATACACTAGAAGATTGGCAATTAGGTTTCCAAATAATGATATGATTAAAGGTGTTGAGAAGGGGATCAGTGAAGAGATGTCATACATGTTAACTGGTCTGATTAGATTGTTGAGAACAAACTTGAAACAATCGTCATTGATCAAGACCCTTTCTTATTTGAAGAGAGTTCCTCCATTCAGCCAGTCTAGTGATACTGAAGGTCAATTAAAAAGAATCTTGCTCCATGCCAGATACCAGTTCATAAAATCAGAGCTAGAGTCGCTGGTGCCGTTAAAGGAGAGTGAATTATGGGAGAAATTCTTGAAGAGAAGCATTGAGGTCATCAGAGAGCATTGCTTTGGATCAATCATGACATACAAAAATGTTTTTCCAGATATTGATGATATTGAGCAAGGGAAAGTGACCATCAATCTTGAAAAGCGAATTCAAAAGATAGTGGAACATGTCGCAGAGGAGAATATAGTAAAAGAGTCAGATCAAGTCATTGAAAAATCAGTTGAAGGAGACAAGGCGATAGGAAGTGAGGGAGATCCAGAGGAAAATCAGTCACAAGAAGCTGAGGAGAAGGGGAAAGTTGATGAAGGGAAAGACGCCATAGATAGTCAGGAAAGAGAAGACCCCGAAGATAGCACTCAGTCAGTTGAAGTTGAGAACGAGTCTAGCAAAAAGACCGAAGATGAAGGGGAGGGTAAGGTTGAGGCAAATGAAGAGAAGGTAGAGGAAATTCAAGAAAGCGACAAAAGTCCCGAGGTTCCTGCTCCAACAACCACGGTATATGATGACGAATCGGTTGTTTTAATGAATAACGGAAAAGATAGAAAACCATCAAACTTACTTCTATATGAGTTTGTTGAACAGGTGGTGGAACTTCTTCTACCGGTACTGGACTCTTCTTTGACCAACATCCCACAAGTATCCATCAGGGATGGTTTATACTTACAACTGATATACTGCGCAAAGTCATTAGCCAGAATCGATGAGAACTTTGGAGATTTGATGACGGTTTTGTTCTTGAATCACAAAGTTGGGGATGAGTTTCTAATTGATAGAGATTCTTGGATCAGTTCGATAGAGAAACAGAAAAAACTGGCCAGCAGTCTGAGCAGACATTAATAATAGTAATGAAGAACATCTTATGAATACACACAGGCTCCACGCACCCTGTTATCAAAAGAAAAGCTCGTCAATCGTAGAACAATTCTCTTATATTTACCTATGCGGGCCTTACCGATGTTACCTAAACTAGAGAAATTTCAGTTCGGGCCACACTTCCTTGAATTGCTCAAGGCTTTGGAATAAACAGCTAAAAGAAACAACATCCTCACTGTTTCGTGCTCAGCGGAGGCAATCAAGTCAGCTCAATTTGCCCACAATGAGCAATGTAAGTCGACAATTAGCCAATTCAATGAGGGCCAGTCACTAACGTATCCGCAGACTCAAGCTAAAGGCGATTTCGATTCACCTGATGGGAAAGCTGCTCCTGTGTTGAATAACAAACCAGCAAGCCAACAGCCAAGTGGAGCCAAGGCCGATGGTACGCTCAAACATCAAAATGGTACTGTGAATCAGAACGTGAATGAGGGTGGAAAGCCTGTCAATGGCAAGCCAATTCCTCAAGACACTGCAACGTTCGAGAAAGTTGCTGAGGCGTATCCTTGGGAAAAGATTGGGGCATTCAATGAAGGAAAGAAGTTTGATCGTTCATTCATTGCCAATTCCCATATCATTAAAACATACATCATCGAGACTTTCCATTCTGATCTATACTGGAATACATCCATTGTCGTTGGAACTTGTTTCTTCTCTTGGTTGGTTGCTAGATTAAGATTCGGTATATTTGGATTAGTCTTTGTCCTTTTGAGTACCGCCTCTGTTTATCGTGCTGAATTTCGTCGTTTCAAGAGAAATGTCCGAGATGACATTCAAAGAATTGCGTCTGCTGAAAAGTTGGAGGAATCCTTCGAATCAATGGAATGGTTGAATCAGTTTCTAAAAAAATTCTGGGTCATCTATATGCCAGCTTTATCAGATACAGTCAAAACCATTGCGAATGAGAATTTGAAAGATTTAGCACCAGGTTATGGTATAGATGCGTTGAGTCTGGATGAGTTTACTTTAGGATCAAAATCACCAACCATTGATTCCATCAAATCATTTACCAAAAAAGGTCGTGATGTTGTTGAAATGGATTGGGCGTTTTCATTCACCCCAGATGACGAATCCGATATGACCAAGAAGGAAGTTGAAAGAAGAGTTAGACCAAAAGTTGCACTAGGTGTCACTGTGGGTAAGGCTTTCGTCTCGAAAAAATTGCCAATTTTGGTTGAAAATATGTCTGTTTCTGGTAGAATGAAGATAATTATGACTTTGTCTTTGAACTTCCCCCACATTAAACTGGTTTCAGTCTCTCTTTTAGAACCACCTGTCATTGATTTCAGCTTGAAACCGGTTGGTGGTGATACTTTTGGTTTGGATATCATGACTTTCATTCCTGGGTTATCAACTCTTATCAACACATTGATCAACTCTAATGCTGGTCCTTTGTTATATGCTCCAAATCATCTAGACGTCGATGTTGAAGAAATCATGGCTGGTCAAATTAGTGAAGCTATTGGTGTCATTGCTGTGACCGTCAAAGGTGCCTCAGAACTCAAAGAATCTATCAATCCATATCTTGACATCCATGCAGCAAATGAATCAACCAAGACTATCCGTACTGATGTCAAGGCCGATACAAAAAACCCACGTTGGAATGAAACAAAATATATCATTGTTGACTCTCTAGACCAAAAGTTGATCTTTGATCTTTACAACTTTGATACTTCCAAGAAGAAAGGTTTGCTTTACGGCTCTCATGACTTTGATTTGAGTGATTTACTTCAACAGGATGCCAGTATCGATGTTAAAAAGCCATTGACTACTTCAGGTAAAAAGAAAGGTGTTCTCAATTATGATATCCGTTGGTTCCCAGTTCTCAACAATAAGAAGGTTGGAGCAGGTAGTGATGACGGTTCTGAAATTCCAGACTCTGAAGTTGGTATCTTCAAATTCAAATTACATCAGGCTAAAGGTTTAGATAACACAGTTTCACTGATTGGACAGTTGAATCCAAAAGCTGAGGTCTACATCAATGATGAATTAAGTCATACTTTTAGAACCTTGAAACGCTCAAATGAACCATCATGGGAAGAAGGTTTTGAGTTACTGGTCACTCAAAAATCAGCAACTACCATCAAACTTGTCATTTCCGAAGGTGGTTCTCTCCCTGGTGTTATTGGTACTATAACTGAATCTTTGGACACATTGGTTTTCAACGTTGCCAACGGTGACGATATTTTCCCATTGACTCCGCAAGGTAACGTTCGTCTATCTGCTGAATGGAAACCAGTTTCTTTAAGTGGTGTTGATGCAGGTGTTAACTATGTGTCACCAATCGGTGTCGCTAGAGTTCATATCCAAAGAGGCCATGACTTGGTCAATTTGGAAACTGTTGGTAAAGTTGATCCATATGTCAGGGTTTTATTGAACAACAGAAAGAAGTATACTACTGCATTCCATCCGGACACTTGTGATCCAAACTTCAATGAGGTTGTCTTCTTACCTATTGCATCTGAATCAGAACATGTCACATTCGAAGTTTGGGATGATCAGAATTTAGGTAAGGATCGTCCTTTAGGATCCACTTCATTCTCCATCTCCAAATTCATTAAAAAGAATGCTGATGGTTCATTGTTGTTTTACGATGGGTCTCAAAAGGTTCTTACAGCAAACTTACAACGAAAGAATAAGAAACCTAAAGGCCAACTCACATTCACAGTTTCATTCTTACCTGCAATCCCAGTCTATTCAAATGCTGAGTTGGAAGAACTGGAACAAAAGAAGGCAGTTTTAAAAGCCAAAAAGATCAAAGAAGAGGAGGAGTTGAAAGAATGGGAAGAGTTATATAAGAAGAGTCCAAATGATTATGAATGGGTTGAAGTTGAAGATGACGATGAAGAAATGATACTCGGAAACAAAGAAACATTGACATTAGAACAACTATTGACTTACAGATCTGGTACTTTGGCCATGTACATACTTGGTGGTACAGTTAAGAAAGCTGATTCATATGTTCAAATTTTGTTCGATAACTATGCTCCACCATCATTCACAACTGTGAGATCCAGCTCTCGTGATGTTCTGCCTGAAGTCGGTGATGCTTTTATTCGTGATCTACCGAATAGTATAATTGTTTTCAGAAACACCAAAAAAGCTGTTGTCAAAAATGTTGATCAAGTTATCGATGAAGCGCAATTCAAAACCATTGATTTATTACAAAAAGGTTTCAAAGATGGTACAACTGTTAAATTTGGATCATCTCAAGTTAAGATCAGATTTGAATTCTTCCCATCTGCTATCAAATTACCACCTGCTGAAACTGTTTTGGATACCGGTATTGCACAAATTGAATTCCTGGATGCTGATAACTTGGCCCCAGCTGATCGTAACGGTAAAGCTGATCCATATGTGACCTTAGAGGCTGGAGATCTCGAAGTATTCAAGTCTGCCATTGTCAAGAAAACATTATCTCCAGTCTGGAATGAAAGCACAACAATACCTATCATTTCTAGATTCAGACCAAATCTGGATCTTAAGGTTTACGATTGGGATAGAACTGGTAAAAATGAACTAATTGGTTCAACTACATTTGATATCTCAGGAGTTCCACCATCAATTTCTGAGATTGTTACATTCCAATTAAAACCTCAAGGTACTGTTCGCGCTAGAATTTCTTTCAAACCAGAATATATTCGTCCAAAGGTTGGTGCAGCTGAGTTCGGATTAGGTTTCGCATCATTAGCTGGTGCCCCACTAAAAGGTGTTGGTGCAGCTGCTGATTTAGCCACTGGTGTTGTTGGGGGTGGTGTTGGTGCTGCTGGAGGTGCACTTGCTGGAGGTGCTAGCATTGCAGGCGGTGCTGTTGGCAAAAGTGGTTCATTGTTCAAGAGTGTCCTAGGTGGTGGTAAAAAATCCAAGAAATCTATGGATCAACCAAGAGGTTCTCTCGACAGATATGGTAATGATGCCCAATCTTCAAAATCAGGAAAATCAAAAACACATCTAGATGAGAGTTATAACGCTCCAAGATCTTCAACATCATCTGAGAAACCTAAGTCTAAAGCCGACCCTGCAGTCACTGAACTTGCACCTGGTGTTACCAGTGTTGCAGGTGATCCATCTGGTGCGTTCAAACAAAAACAGCATACTAGAGCAGCCTCAAGATTCTCCAATTTCACAGCTGCTCCTGGTAACGAGAAGAAATTTACTCAGGGTACAGTCATTGTTCGTTCTGGTTCTAACATAGGGAACAGTGCACAGTTGAAGATTTCCTTGGCTATCAACGGTAAATTGAAGGAGATCCATCACACAAAGACAGTCAAGAGTTCAAGTGGTACTGTTACCTGGGATGAAGAGTTCTCATTCGAAGCCCCAACAGATGCCGAAATGGTTTTCGGTGGTATCGTGCATCATAGACTATCAAAGGATCAAGAACTGGGAACCGCTAAAGTGAAACTAGGAGAAGTCGTCGATAACCCTCGTGATGTTGAGTTATCTCTAGGCCAAGGTACAATCATTGTTAGTTTCAGATATAGTCCTGAACCAGAGCATGCATCTGCACCACCTCCTGCGGACTGGTGATTCTATCTCACAATCGTGTGACGATTATTAATGATCAAATATCTTATTCAAGAAGTGACAATACAATCATATCAATGTTTCCTCTTAGTTGTAGAGCAGATCAGCCATAACCATGTACTTTCCCGGGGTTAACATCCAGACACCTCTATTTGTTACACGTTCGCGGATTCGAGATTCTCCGCGAACTTGTACTGTGAAGAGAACTCCCTGAAGCTGTGACTGTTATTTTCGCGAAGTGAAGTTTGTTCAGCGCCATACACTAAGTTTTTCATGCTGAAAGTTACACACTGCAATTTCACTATATAGTGCGTTGATGGTAAAATTGAGAACGACATTAAGCAGAGGGTAGAGACATCCAAACACCAGACTCTCTGGTGGTTTCGATCAATATTGAATCTACCCATACTGATACTAATAACCAAGCAAAAGTTGAAGTCGTTAACGTCAACAGAACATTAAATATATCAAAATGAGCGCCCAATTAGTGAGTCAGAGTGAAAGCAGGAAGTGTTGATTATTGAATATCCAGAAAGATACATGGTCAGAGGTCATTTTAAAGATTTATAAGACTCAAGATTTTCCATATTGAAATAGAAAGAGAAGCTCAAACTGGGTGGAATGAATGAGAATGAAGAGGAAATATGATGCTCAGGGAGACCACACATACTCGTATTGCATAGATTACGGTTTCTAAAGAGAGGTTTCAATATGTTTCTGTTCTATGGCAACTATACCAGAACAATTCTGAACGAGAACTCACAATGAGTGTACTGGAGGTATAAATCTCATCTTTTTTCAATCGTCCATACGAAACAAAGGCTTCTATTCAGGGTATTCAATAAGCAACACGTTCTAGCATGATATTCAGAGCTACTGAACATTCATACTAACAACATAATTCTAGGCTCCAAAATGGTATCCAGCTGAAGATGCTCCAGTCGCCAAAAAAACCAGAAAAACTGCTCAACCACAAAAATTACGTGCCTCATTAGTTCCAGGTACCGTTTTAATCTTGTTGGCTGGTCGTTTCCGTGGTAAAAGAGTTGTTTACTTGAAACACTTGGAAGATAACACTCTTTTAGTCTCTGGTCCATTCAAAGTTAACGGTGTTCCATTGAGAAGAGTCAATGCCAGATATGTCATTGCTACTTCCACCAAAGTTGATGTTTCTTCTGTCGATGTTTCCAAATTCAACGTTGCCTACTTTGCCAGAGAAAAATCATCAAAATCATCAAAAGGTGAAGCTGAATTCTTTGGTGAAGAACAACCAAAGAAAGAAGTCAAATCTGAACGTGTCGCTGACCAAAAAACCGTTGATGCTGCTTTATTATCTGAAATCAAGAAAACTCCTTTACTAAAACAATACTTGGCTTCCTCATTCAGCCTAAAATCTGGTGACAGACCACATCTATTAAAATTCTAAATTTGATCAGCTATATAAAGTTGGCATTAGAATTTTGAAAACACAATCTTGTATAATTTTCGGGTAATGAAAAGATGGAATATATTCCTTTGTTATGTTGAATAGATGTTGTAGAGCATGAGTTTTGTCCAGTGCTGGGAGTCATGGTGCCATTGCAAAAGCGTAGCCTAACGATACCTGCGCCTCTGAACCCCATCAAAGCGAGTGTCCAGAGAGTCCTGGTGTGAAGACATGTCCAGACACTCCACACTTAAAACACCAGCTCAGAACGTGCTTCCCATCATCAACAAAGATCGGTATATATTTGTGTTGCCCTGACAACTGTTTATTGTAATCTGGCCGAATTTGGCAGAAATCAAAAGAAATTTTCGCGTGTGCAAAAAAAAAAAATTTAAAAATTTTAAACGTCAAATTATAAAAAGCATCTCTTCTCATTTCTATTTGCTTTGCACCCATTTAATCACTTAAAGAACAAGAACAATGTCCTCTTTACTACCTTTAGCCTCCTACAACTTGGCCTTGACCCCATTCGTCCCAACTCAGGCAATTGAGAATGACTTGCCGGTCACCGTCCGTATCACTCTAGCTGCCATCGACCCAACTGGTGCCATTGATGATGATGAAGAGCCATCCACTTTAAGAATCTTGAAATCTTCTGTTTTCAGCCAAGTCAATGGCGACAGTGATTCTGAAGATGAAGATGATGAACTAGATGAAGATGAAGAAGATGCTGAATTGAACGAAGAACAATCTGATGAAGATGAAGACGTTGAAGATGCTGAAGAAGGTGAAAAAGATGATTCTGATGATGACGATGAAGAACATGACGATGAAGATGATGTTGAAGAATATGTTGTCTGTACACTTTCACCAAAATCCCAATTCCAACAAACCCTAGATATAACCATCTCACCAGATGAAGAAGTTTACTTTGTTGTTACTGGTTCATACCCAATCCATATCAGTGGTAACTATGTTGAACATCCATATGATGCTGATGAAGATGAATACGACTCTGAAGATGACTCTGAAGATGACTCAGAATTTGATGAAGATGAGTACGATCTCACACCAGATGAAGATGAATTAGCTGACTTTGATATCGATGACTTGGACAATGAAGCTGATGTCGAAGGTAAAATCGAAGAATTGATTGAAGAAGAAGAAGCTAAAAATGAAGCCAAGAATGAAGCTAAGAAAGAATCCAAGAAAGAAGACAAAAAGGAATCAAAGAAAGATAACAAGAAACGTGCTGCTGAAGAACCAGTGGAAGAAGCTAAAGAAGAACCAAAATTGACTAAGAAACAAAAGAAAGAATTAGCTAAGAAACAACAAGAAGAGAAAAAAGAAGAAGAAAAGAAAAACGTTCAATTCAAAAAAGACCTAGAACAAGGTCCAACCAAGTCTACAAAGAAGCCAACCACCCAAACTTTAGCTGGTGGTATTGTTATTGAAGATAGAACTGTTGGTAACGGTCCAGTTGCCAAGAACGGATCCAGAGTTGGTGTCAGATATATTGGTAAATTGAAGAATGGTAATGTTTTCGACAAAAACACCAGTGGTAAACCATTCAACTTCAACTTGGGTAAAGGTGAAGTCATCAAAGGTTGGGATATTGGTGTTGCCGGTATGGCTGTTGGTGGTGAACGTCGTATCGTCATTCCAGCTCCATATGCTTACGGTAAACAAAAATTGCCAGGTATTCCATCAAACTCTGAATTGACCTTCGATGTCAAACTAGTCACTTTGAAATAATCCTAACATTCCCAGTATAATTGCCCTTAAAATAGACTGTCATTAACTAATCGTAACCCGTTCTTGATCCCCATCTGTATTATCCGTTTTAGGTAATGTTCGCGAATCTTATGTAATTATTTTTTTTTTGCTTTGTGGTCGTTTAGCGAAAAGAAAAAATCGAGCATAAAGAAGCCTCCTCCAAAACTGCTACTTTGTCGCCTCATAACCCTTGAAAAGCGTGCTTTGAGGAGCACTGAAGCATCCAATCTACAACCGTTACTGCTCTACAAGCACCTGTGTTTTTCCCTCATCGAAAACAGTGCGGTCCTTCGATTTTCCAACGGCATTCTTCCCATTTGTCTTTTTTTTTGATATTCTTGTTGTTTGGTCTTCATTTCGTGTTGTTTTTAAAATAAAATGAGCAATTCCACGCTGAACAAGCCGTTCAGAGTGCTCTCTACGGCATTGGCCTGGATCGGGAAACTTTCTGCACTTCACCCCATTCACACGGTGGTGATAACCTCGTTGTTCGCGTCTTTTGCATATCTTGCCTTGGTTGATGAGTATATGGGAGCTGAAGGATTCAAGGATGGTGAGTCTGATGGGCTCATCAGTTACTACCGATCTGCAGGCAGTGAGTCATGGAGTCAATTAAATGACTTGTCCAAAATCTCCGCTGATGTTGACCATTATAATGTCATTCCATTTCAGTTCAAGAGGGTTGGTGATTTTCAAGTCCCTGAAGTTGCTGACTCCATTGCTGACGAAGCTGATGATCTGTTGAAATTTGTTGTTGTGAAAGATACTGAGAGTGATCAAATTGCTAAACAGCTTGTATCCAGTGATGGTACTGTTTGGAGATTTAGAAACTATCATTCCAAATTAGGTAAATACTCAGACATCGTTTTGAAAGGTTACAACAAGGTTCTCAATCTAATTAAAGGTGCTGAAACATTAGACATTGCACTGGTTACAATTGCATACATTGCCATGTACTACACATTTATTGCACTGTTCCTTGATATGAAAAGAATTGGCTCTAAGTTCACATTGGCTTTCGCAACATTGGTTTCCTCATTCTTTGCCTTTTTGTTTGCCCTATATGTCACCAATAAGAAATTAGGTTTGGAAATCCCTGTATTAAGTTTGTCTGAAGGTGTCCCTTTTTTCGTAGCCACCATTGGCTTCAAACATAAAGTTCTGTTGACTCAAAAAGTTTTGACTCAATACTCAACCAAAGAATTTGTCAAGAGAGGTTCTCCAAATGTCTTGTACTATGCTTTGAAGGATCAATGTACTTATTTATTGCGTGATGATGTTCTGGTTATTGCTGCATTTCTTGGGTGTTCGTCTTATGCCTCTCATCTAGAAGGTTTACACAATTTTTGCATTTTTTCAGCTTTGATTTTAGCATTTGATCTCCTTACAACTGTTACATTCTTATCAGCAGTTTTATCACTGAAGTTGGAGATAAATATCATCCACAGAGCCACCGTTCTGAAGCAAGCATTGCAAGAAGATGGGTTGACACAAGACAAGATTGATGACATTTTGCAATCAAATAGTCTTATTGGCGGTAAAGCCTTCCATGACTCTGCAAACAATACTCTTGTTACGGCTGTTAAAGTGGGCGCTATTGTTGTATTTTTTGGTTTCCATTTCTTTGGTTTCAGTAGAGTTTGGTTGTCAGACCTCAAAGCTAACTCTGAATATAAAGATAATGTCGTCCTTGGTGAGACCTTGTTAAAGAACATTCCCTTGAGCGCAACGGAGACTCTAGTCACTTTATACCCAGCAAGATTCTTCTTGCCATCTGGACTTTCAGTTCAACTTGAAGACAGTATTTTATCAACTATTGGCTATGTCAGTGCTGCCATTCGTGACAAGTATATCTCCAAGTTTGTTTTGTTCGCATTTGCTATTAGTGTTTTCATCAATGGTTATTTACTAAATGCAGCTCGTATCCATAGTTCATCTCTTGATAAAGATATAGAGTTGAGAACCCCTTCATTGACCCACAAAAAATCCAAATCCACTACAACCAATACTGTTGATGTCAAAACTAATGATGAAGAGGTCACCAAGTCATCTGAAATATTACCAAACTCTGATAGTGAAAGTGAAGAGCCACCTCGTCCACTGGAAACATTGATTGAGCTATACAAGGATGGTAAAGTGAAATCATTGTACAATGATGAAGTTGTTTCTTTAGTCACTGCTGGGAAGCTTCCACTATATGCTTTGGAGAAACAATTAGGAGACAACACTCGTGCTGTTGCTGTTCGTCGTAAAGCCATTGCAAAGCTTGCTGATGCTCCAGTTCTTGAGACCGATAAATTGCCATACTTACATTATGATTACGATCGTGTTTTTGGTGCATGCTGTGAAAACGTTATTGGTTATGTTCCGTTGCCTGTCGGTATTGCTGGTCCATTGATTATTGATGGTAAGCCATATCATATCCCAATGGCTACAACTGAAGGTTGTTTAGTTGCTTCTGCTATGCGTGGTTGTAAGGCTATTAACCTAGGAGGTGGTGTTTCCACGGTTTTGACCAAAGATGGTATGACTCGTGGACCATGCGTTTCCTTCCCATCCTTAGCTAGAGCTGGTGCTTGTAAAATCTGGTTGGATTCTGAAGAAGGTCAAAACTTGGTCAAGAAAGCCTTCAACTCAACCTCAAGATTTGCTCGTCTACAACATATTCAAACTGCTTTAGCTGGAGATTTATTGTTTATCCGTTTCCGTACAACTACCGGTGATGCTATGGGTATGAATATGATTTCTAAAGGTGTCGAGTTTGCATTGAAACAAATGGTTGAAGAATTTGGCTGGGATGATATGATTGTTATTTCTGTTTCTGGTAACTACTGTACTGATAAAAAACCTGCCGCAATTAATTGGATTGAAGGTCGTGGTAAATCTGTTGTCGCTGAATCCATTATCAATAAAGATGACGTTCTCAAAGTTTTGAAAACCGATGTTAAAACTTTAGTTCAATTGAACATTAATAAGAATTTGATTGGTTCAGCAATGGCTGGTGCCATTGGTGGGTTCAATGCTCAAGCTGCTAACTTGTTAACTTCTGTCTTTTTGGCATGTGGTCAAGATCCAGCTCAAAATGTTGAAAGTTCAAACTGTATTACATTGATGAGAGAAACTGCTAATGGTGATTTACAAATCTCTGTGTCCATGCCTTCTATTGAAGTCGGAACTATCGGTGGTGGTACCATCTTAGATCCACAAGGAGCAATGCTTGAACTCTTGGGTGTCAGAGGCCCTGCCGAAGTTCCTGGAGAGAATGCTCGCCAACTAGCCAAGATTATTGCATCCATAGTGTTGGCTGGTGAACTGTCTTTGTGTTCTGCTTTAGCTGCTGGACATTTGGTTCAAAGTCATATGGCATTGAACAGAGCCCCAAAAAAATGATCAAAAAAAGAACGAGGTGAAGAAAATTTAAGAAAGGGATAAGGGAGATCCACAGAGAAAATATCTCATTACATTAATGTCTATTATTTATGATGTCTCATGGCTAGATAGTTGCAAAACTCAATAAAAGTTTGTCATAATTTTTGATTGATCTGATCAATTGGGTATGGGCACGTCGGCAATTGGTCGGACATTCTTACGTAAGATTATCATCTTGTGCTGGCCGAACCGATCTCGGTGATTTTCTTTCTTTTTGGGCAATATGAAAAAAGAAAATGATTTAAACGAAAAGGCTGACAACAAAGTCCCCCAACAACTTGCATTTTCGCTGCTGAAGAGCTTTTATTGTGGTTATTTTGATTGTGGAAATATCCTTGGACGTACATATTGGTTGGTATCATCTTCAAAGAACGGGGTTTCCACTCATCAGACATTGGAAGACGCGCTGGTAGATTTTTAGATTGTTTACACCACACCGAGAGTCATATATTAGGTCTACACCACTTTATCTATCTCATGGCAGATTAAGCACGGGATATCCATTATTTTTGCATCATCAAGTTATAGAACTGTTAAGTGAACAGGTGCCCATATAATCAACACACATATCAATAAAAAATGGGGACTCCGTCTCCCATCATCAAGGAAGATGGAGGGTCAAAGAAGAAGAACTCCAAGAGAAGAGCTGTTGCTTGTAAATCTTGTCACTCTCTCAAAGTCAAATGTATCCCATCCGATCCAAATGATTTGAGCTCGCCTTGCGTTAGGTGTCTAAAGACCAAGAAACAATGTGAAATAGATCTAAACCATTCAAGAAAGAGGAAAAAACCAGAAGATAGAGTCACTGAATTAGAAATGAGAGTCGAGAAGTTATCACATCAGTTACAACAACAAACTGAAACAAATTCTCCAATGTCTACATCAAGCGAGAGTACAAGAACGCATAACTTCACACCTGAAAGAAGTTTCAGTACTCTTACTCCTCAATTTTATCAAAACTCATCTGAAGCACCAACACAACCAGCAGCAGCATTGACCAGCAATTCTGTAAATAACAAGAATTTCCCAGGAACTTTGAAATTTGTTAGTGAGAATGATCAATTTGCTAATGGTACAAATGGTGGGAATCCTCCACCTTCAAAGAAACAGAAGAAACCACTGACGAAAGAACAACAGATTGATGAACTATTTGGATCAAATATCCTTAGTGAGATTTCAACATCTGTCACAGCAAATGCTGATGCAAGATTCCATAAAGTCTACAAACCTGCAACTGACATCATTGATGCTGGGCTTCTGACGTTAGAAGAAGCCAAGAAAAGACTAGAGACTTACCATAGAGATATATACGCCAAGTATCCATTCATAAAAGTGAGTGAGAATTTTGAGGAATTGAGAAAAAATGAACCAATGTTGTTCAATGCCGTTATGACTGTTGTTGGAATTCAAGAGAAATCTTCAAATGCTGCCGATTTTGATAGAGATCTAGATATTGCATTGATTGCGTTAAAAGAGAGCCTCAATGACTTTATGATTGTTGGTAACAAAACCATCGAACTGTTAAAATGCTTGTTATTGTTATCAATTTGGTATAACTCTCCTGAATTATTCCATCATCGTCGTTATCATCTGTTGAGTTCAATATGTATCACCATGGTACAAGACTTAGGACTGACTGGTCGTCCATATTATGTTGTTAATAAAACTGAAGGATCTTTTAAAAGGTCAGCTGTGCTGGAGGATCCACAAAAGGATGAGTATAGATGTTTGGTGTTGGGAGTTTATACCTCAAATATTGCATTTTGTTTGTTTTTAAGAAGAAGATTACAGGTGACTTGGTCACCGTATATGGAAGAATCGTATCAACATTTGAGAAATGGAACAGATGAGAAGTACAAGACAGTTGCTAATATAGCTAAAATATCATCAATTCTTGAAAGAATTCATCTTCGTGTTGATATGAAAGATCAAGATGACCCACTTCTGGTTGAGTATCTTCTTCAAGAGATTGAAATGTTCAAGACAGAATCACATACCATGCCAAGTAATGTTGTATCGAGTTTCATTAGTTCAATAGAGGCCTATCTCTACTCAAGATTTACTGCTCCTGAATACTGCTTTAAATGTCTTAATGCTTGTGGGAACGCATTAAGTTATTTCTCCAAAGTTGAAGTTAGCGAAATGGCTGCTGTTCCTTTGATTCTCTTTGGAAGACTGATGTATTGTTTTGCTTTGATGTTAAAGACTACAAATTACCTAAGGTTAGAATTTGACTTTGAGTCAATTAGAGAACTGATGTCAACGCTGAAGACTTGTTCTGTTCAATATCCCAAGAATTTCATGCTAGTTAAAGTTAGGTTGTTGTTTTATTTCTACTTGACCACGTTTGCAAAAAATGAGGACACATTCAACAACTTGAACGATGTTCCATCTGATACACTAGCTCAGAAAGTCGCACGTGAACATAATGCAAACCATCCTGTTGCAGTGCCTATACTTCCAGGTTCCATGTCAGCTCAGAACCTAGAGCTCCCTTCAAGAAGCCAGAGGCTTTCGTTTTCCCTTGGACAAAGCTCGAATTTGTGGAACAACATGGCGCATCCACAAAGTGGGAGATCTAGTGAACCAACACAGCCCACCAATTCACTTGGAGGATTCCAACATTCTCAACAGGACAACATCACTTTCAATAATAACTGGGCCGGGTTTGCGGGTACCCAACAACCAAATGCCAACTATGACAACCAACTTAATCCTGAATTGAACAATGAACCCATATATTCACGATTGGATATGTTATCCGACGCCACGGTGAAAGGGTTCAGTGAACTGAATGTTGGTGAGTTCCTGAATAACGAAAACGACTTCTGGAAAAACTTTGACTACAAAGATGATCAGTTCTTCTTATGAAAAATTATACACACTTTGTCTAATAAATAATAGAACAATATTCGGATTGTAATATACCTTCGTAATAGATGTTTCTCATGAATATTCCGACCCGATGATATGATCTCGATTTTGGAGTGGGAAATCACATCATCATAAATTACGCCAGAGTGGTGGATATTGGATCTCACGTATAAATACTGTCAGGTTGAAGCAGAAGATGGAGTCGATGATGAGGGGTTATTACTGTCATTCGTATAACCACTTGAAGAAACCAGAATGTCAGCACAGTTCAGCATAAACTCCGTCGCCATCATCGGTGGTGGCCCAGCAGGTCTTGTCACTCTAAATGAGTTCTTACACACCACGAGAGACGGAGCCTCTACCATCAACACTGGAGGCAAACTGCCAGCCAATCCAGCTTTCACCAAGGTTGTCGTTTTTGAGCAGAAGGATAAAGTTGGGGGTGTTTGGGCTACTTCTGTCGATAAAGCAGACTACATCCCTGAAGAGATTTGGAAAACTGGGAAACAAAACCATCTTGAGGTTATCCATCCACCAGTGCCAACTCCAAAAGAATTGAGTACTGGTGATTTCACCGTTGAAGAACCATTCATCACTGAAGCTGCCGATGACGAACTACAATGGAAACGCTCCGGTGTTTACCCAGGTCTTTATACCAACGTTCCAAGAAGATTCTTGAGATTCAGCACTATTGAACACAAAAAACCAAAGGCTTCAAGAGTCATTGATCCATTAATCACTTATCAAGAAGTGACTGCAGTATTGGAAGGATTCGCTAAAGATAATGACCTGTACAAGCATATTAGATTAAACACCCAAGTTGAGAACGTTGAGAAAACTAAAGATGGGAAATGGGTCTTGACTTTGAGACGTTTAAACAGACACACTGGGAAGAATGAATGGTATAAAGAGACATTTGATGCTGTTGTTGTATCAAGTGGTCATTATTCTGTTCCATATATTCCAAAGATTGAGGGTATCGAAACTGCTGAACCAGGCTCTTTGATCCATTCTAAATCTTTTAGAAATGCGGATGATTATAAAGATAAGAACGTTTTAATTGTTGGCTCCTCCTTAAGTGGGATTGATATCGTTCAATACATCTATCCAGTTGCTAAATCGCTGACTATATCACGTACTCCTGGAAAAGATGAGATTTTCCCATGGATTACAAAAGCAGCTCAAACTTTTAACAATAAACCAAGAATCAAGAAAATTGATGGTAAGACTGTTATCTTTGAGGATGATAGTGAGTTGAAAGAGGTTGATAAGATCATTTTCGCTACTGGTTATCATTGGAGTTATCCATACTTGGCCAATAATCTGATCCAACTGACCAAGTCAGGTATTGATGATCAACCAACTAGTAGTTCAAGAGTCAAAGGATTATACTTGGATACGTTCAACACAAGTGATCCTACTTTAGGTTTTGTCGGTATCAACTTAACATCAATCAAATTCCACACTTTGGAGACGTCAGCCATTGCATTGGCCGGTGTTTGGACCAATTACAAAAAATTACCATCTGTTGAAGATCAACAAAAATGGGAACAGGAAAGATTAGCCGCTACTGCTGATAATGTGCTATTCCATTATTATCCTTGGAATATCACCAAAGAGGAATGGGTTGATAAAATCTTTGTGTATGCACCAAAAGATCGTAAGAACCCATTGGAAGGTGAAGAGATTTTTGGAGAATATGAAAAAGCTTTGGAAGCTGCGGAAAGGGTCTTTTATGATTTGAAAGATGAAAAGATCAAGTATGAGGACACCATCTGGAATGGAGAGAGAACGTAGAGACCATTATAATCGTAGAAATATATAGCACATTTGATTGAAAGTTCATATATTTCATTACGTAAGCCACACTTCTCGTATTATTCCGAGGACAAAACAAACAAACACGTGATTAATCCCCTCGTATTTTACTCTTTTAGGCAGTAATGTCTTAACTTTTGATCGACCTGGCAGAAAAAAACATCGAACAAAAAGAAAACATCAAAGTGTCTCGTTTTTTCTGGCTCTTGTTTCAGTTGGAGTGCTTTTTAATTGTGTGTCTGCAAGTCATTTTCTACTTTCCCCGTCGCCTTAATTTCGTCGTCTTTGGGTCTTTTTTTCTTGGAATCTAATAGTCTTGATCCACAATTCTGCATTGGTTTATAAATAACATTCTCATTGTTTTTGTTTTCTCACTTCTCATCTGATCCCATCATAAAGTAATATCCAAGAGTACACACACTGCACAATCACTGATACGAGATGGTATACGTTGACAAGGACATTGAGTCTAATCTGAAGTACTCACCAAGAAGGTCCTCCAATCTCAATACAATCAAGAATCTTTTGATCCAATATAAAAAACTGGTGATCTTGGCCCTATCTATAGTCTTCCTATCGTTGTTTACCAATGTTCCTTTGATTCCACACTTCAGACTAACAGGACCAAAAGTAGTCATCATATTAGCTGCCAATGAAGGTGGTGGTGTTCTGAAATGGAAAGGGGCTCAAGAGTGGTCTATTGAAAGGTCATCAATTGCAAATAAAAAAGACTATGCCAAAAGACATGGATATGGCTTAGCCATCAAAGATATGACAATGAAGAAGAGATATAGTCATGAATGGAGAGAGAGTTGGGAGAAGGTTGATATTTTAAAACAGACTTTCAGACAATACCCACATGCTGAATGGTTTTGGTGGTTAGACCTACATACATATATCATGGAGCCACAAATTTCACTGGAAGATCAAATCTTTAACAGACTTGATAACATCACTGCTAGACAGTTGATTGAATTCAACCCACTAGATATCCCTGTTGACTCGCCGTTTGTTGATTACTCCAACCCTATAGATCTGTTGATCACTCAAGATTGTGGTGGGTTCAACTTGGGTTCGTTCTTGATTAGAAGATCTGATTGGTCTGAGACCTTGTTAGATACATGGTGGGACCCAGTTTTTTATGAACAGATGCACATGAGCTGGGAACATAAAGAACAGGATGCCCTTGAGACATTATACACTTATCAACCATGGATCAGAGAACGCGTTGGATTCATTCCTCTGAGATCGATCAACTCGTTTCCTCCAGGAGCGTGTTCTGAACAGGCAAATGATCCGAGATTCTTCTACAGCGAGAAGGATCGTGATTTTGTTGTTAATATGGCTGGATGTGATTGGGGCAGAGACTGCTGGACTGAGATGGAACATTATAAATCTCTGAGTAAAAAACTTCAGGAAAAGTGGTACAAATTCTGGTGAATTCTGTCTTCTTTTATTTAATCTCATTATAGAACATTATTTCTTCACTTTAACAGCTAGATTAAATATTCTGTAGAAATACGATTAATTTCTTTCGGCAGGGGTCTCGCTAAAGATAAACACAAGAAAAAAAAAAAACATTTAAATAAATTTGATAGGCGTCTCTTTGATAAACAATCTTCTGGTCAAATTTCCACATTGTTTTGTTATTTTTCTTATTTTGAAGGTGAAATAACTGTATTTGTCGAGTGTCATTGCTTAAGTTCTTTTTTTGTGGCATTTTACTGCTTTTTCTGTCTCTTATTTGTTCAGTTTTAGACATATCCCAAAGTCCCCATCATACAGCCTCAAAGAAGCCTCAATCATCACCAATCCAGAGCATGGTCTCCTCCAGCTTGCGGCGTCGAGTGTTGGCAGAGAGTCGGGACGTCAGTATCCAGAGAGCAGACAGGGAGTACGCAGATCGTCCACCGCCAACGCCCTCCCCAACGTCGTCAGAGTTCCAGGAATACCAGCAAGCAATCAGCAACGGGCCCTCCTCACCCAACAGTAGGGAGCTCTACAATCCCATCCCATATAACCTGACGTACCTCTCCAGCATCATCAGCAGCACGGGCGAGACAGTGCCCACATACGACGAGACAATCAACAGGGACCTGAACAGGCCCTCAACAACCTCCTTAGCGGAATCCCCCATCCACATTCCAAGACCTTCACCATCCCCACAGCACAACATCAACAGCAACAGTGACAACAACAACGATTCCAATGGCAATGAAGCACAGAGCTTGAAAGTTCTTGGGCTGAATTTCCTCAATGCTAGACAGCATCTAGCTCTGGCATCTTGCAGAGACTTAGTCCTTTTCCCGCCTTTATATCATGGTCTAATATGTTTCAAAAAGGCATTCGATCACCATATACCATTGCAGCCATTGACTGTCGCAGATCAGATCCAACAAATCATCATGCCTGCCTCGTCTGAACATTTCATCGCTGGAATTTGGTGTCTTGTTGCTGCGTATCTTTCATTTTCAGTAGTTGACGGATTGATGGTTAGATGGATCGTGACTTATCAAACCACCGCTGCTATTGTTAGAGTTCTATCCATGACTTTACTCCTGATAACTATGGAACAGGCTGCTTTGGCTATCCTCAGTCCGGACGGATTATATTCATTGCATACTTGGATTCTGATCTCGTGTATCTTGACAGGTGCTTATATCCTGCAGAATTTTGTCACTAGTAATCTGGATTTGAAGAATGATCGGAAACCAAGAAGGGTGGACTATTATAACATCATGGTTTATGCTGTTGTACCCGTTGGGCTTGCTAGTTTTGTCTCCATGATTGGTCTTCTGAGAGAATTGTTGATTTTAAGGTTGGATATTGATAGAAGGGAGGACAACTTGCTTACCGAACTATTGAATCTCCCCGAAAGAGCTTTTTGAAAAGTGTGCCAACTAGTGCTAATCATGTGCAGTGTTGTATCCCATGTTGGGAATGTCACCAAAGTGTTCACTCTACACTGTGTATATTAGCTTAAATCGGTGGTGATAGAAAGATATGTGCTTAGGTTCTACGTTCTCCAGCTTGCCACGGTACTTGTGATACCATCTACAAACTTCCACTCGTCATAGATGAGACATGTTTTGCAGCGTCTGTGATTTTTAGTGGGGCATCTCAGCTTGAGGAGATGTAATTTTGTTATCTTATAATTCAGCAGCTTCGTAATAATCCATAATATAATAACAATCTTTAATGTGATGAACGGGCCAATTAGTACCAATGTTCGACAATATAAATACTCATAGAAGACACTTGATTCTTGGTGATTTTGGTGTCTAACCCATCAAATCAATCAGACATCAATGTCTGGAGTATAAACTCGAGGGACTTCTACGTACGAACTGTCAACCTACAATTATCGAATTAGATGGAGGTAGGATAAGTTCTGAACCAGCTCGGGAAGCTGGGCGTACGTTTATGAGTTACTACCAATGGAAAATACATCCAGGCCCGTATATCAATCAATGAAGAAGTCTCGTTATAGCAGCTTCTTGTATTCAACTGACATTTTAGTCCAAAACTGTCATTTGGTCCGAAACTCGTTCCCATAGTTACTAATTTTCAAGATTTTGACACAAAAATGGAAACCTTAAAAAGTGAGCCATTCTTCACACACAAATTATCCCCAGAATCTCACAAAGATGTAGCTATTTAAGCTGAATAAATCCCGATTCAGTATCTCTCACTGTAGACACATCTCTGCGTTCATATACTATAGCAAGATCCAGAAATGAACCCTTCTCTTTAGAAGCACAACGACCAAATTCCAAACCATTTCCACAAATCCAAACTCTAATTGTAGTATCAATCGCGTATGACAAGAAAAACCACAAACACAAATAAACGAAATCCTTTTCGTTTGTTTTTGCGAGCAATTTTCATCACCGATGATCTGTCTTCTTTTCTATGCAAGACCTCAGAGTCCTTTCTGTGTATCAACAACAACTACCCAGTTCCCACCATTACCTATAGATTTGGCTGCTGATACCTGGTCAGGTAAGTTCTGAGAACACCTATCCTTTTCAGTCCCATTCCAAGAGCTATACTAACATATATGCCATGGCAGTGATCCCAGTTGAATTTGGATTTCATTTGTTCAGTCATCCTTGATGTCATTCTGCTATTTGTTGAGGTGTGATTCCTGTTTCCCATACACAATTCATGAAGTTCCTTTTCCTCAGAAGCACTTGTTTGATTGGTTTCCCCACCAATGCATCACCATTTGATTATCAGCTGTTCGAATTGTTCATATTTGATGGTAGGATTGGTCAACCTCACCCGATCACTTGACATTCATCAGTGTGACAATCTTCAGGCTTCTTGGAACTTCATTGGGACTGCTGCAGCATCAAGAACTGCTTGGATTGGAGTTTCTGTTCGATTAGTGTTTCCCCAACGCTAATACCGGTGCCAGCTTGTACTTTGGATCGTTCATTTGAGCCCTCTCCAGCAAGACATTTGACATTCACTGTTCGAGCAGCATTCAATCAGATCTATCTCCCTCCATGAACATAATACCCACCCTATTCACTCCTATTCCAGGAATCACACCAACATTCATCATAAGCCATTTGATTCAACTGAATTGGGGTTACTTCAATCATCATTGTCATTCAATTGTATGGTTCTGCTTGATTCTTCCTCTGCTTCATTTTCACGCAGCTCTTATGCAGTTCCATTCTTCCAGGAGCACTTGTTGGTTTGGCTTCCCCACCATTTCATCATCATTTGATTATCAGCTGTTCGAATCGTTCATATTTGATGGTAGGATTGGTCAACCTCACCCAAAAACTTGACATTCATCAGTGTGACAGTCGTCAGACTTCTTGGAACTTCATTGGCATTGATTCA